>OU342738.1:242456889-243056889 GCA_910589765.1 Avena atlantica
AGAGGTAACCTTGTTTTGTTGATCTCAAGAAAGCAACCTACTGTCTCACCATCGAGCACAGAAGATGAATAGAAATCAGTTGCCAACCAACAACTGAGATCATGTGGATACAAGGACCACTAGTGGAGACAGGGCCTCTAGTTCCGGGCGTAAGGGCCTAACCGGGACTAATCAAACGGGGCTAGAGGCCTAACACTAGTCATGGCCTAGTTACCAGCTGGGACTAGTGGGTGTCCACGTGGTTGTCCCTGCGCGCTTAGGGTGCACCCCCACTAGTCTCGGTTGGTGTTATGGACCGGGACTTGTGGGTCTCTGCCGCGGCAGCATTTTGCGCATTTTCTCTGCCGCGGCAGATCATTACCTTGGACTAGTGATTTCTCTGTCGCGGCAGCATTTTGTGCCCTTTCTCTGCCGTGGCATAGATTTCATTTTGTATTGTTTATTTATTTATTTTTCATTTCAAAATGGTTTTTGAATATTTGTACGCCACCACATATCGTACACGTTCTTGCATATATATAAGATAACTTGTATTACGAAATCGAGCATACAAATATATACAATCTACATAGTTACATGGAGATCACAAAATACCGGGACTAGAGCACAAAATAGTTCGATTACATGGAGATCAGAAGCGTCTATTCACACTAAATTCTTCGGCATTGTCTATGATCTCTTTGAAAATAAATATCGCCACTCCTACGCAATTGCTAGTACGCGTTGCTCTGATAGTAGTTGATCCCGCATTCTCTCGAACTATATATAAGGAAAAGGAGATCAATATGAATATCAATCATGATAACAAAATGTGACGGCAATAAAATGATGGTGTGAATGCATTGCTTACATCGACTATATAATCGTTGTGTTCGGTGATGAACGTGCGAATGAACTCGCAAAAGTAGAATCCACATAGATTCGACCCCCGTGGCTGTCTCGCGCACTTTACGAGAATATAATTCAATCAAAATAATAATCTAGAGCATCATTATTATATTGAAACTAGAAGTAAAGAGATGCGCGAAAATATCACGTGCTACTTACCGAGACCGCCTTAAACGTCAGCTTCTCACTAAATACACCCGTAACCTCGCGTTTGGACCGGATCCAAACCCTGTCTGACAAAGAAAATGAATAAATGAGTTATTCATTACCTGATATCTCAGGAAATCAATGAAAGAGACCGATATAGCACGAAACTTACTTCTGTAGCATGTCCTGCAAGCTACGGGAATCTTCCAGGTTTCTCTTTGATGGGTCCATGACATTAAATCTTTCCTTATCAAGTTGAATGTCTAGCAGAACCCAGTGGAAGCTGCAAACATTTATATATATATATATATATCAGTAACTCATCAGTTACACTTATTAGCATCGACTAATCAAAAGTGAATGTGTACAACAGAGTAAGACCCTCACCTGAAATTATAAGGAACCAGTATGTGGTCAGAGAAATTTTGCTCCAGTCGAAACCTTAGAAGGTTTTCCTCCGTCTCCTCGGGGTTATCCCTTAGCGTGGTTATATGAACTTTATTTGGGTCAATGAACCCGATATTATAGATTCTTTTTCTTTTACATTCCAGCGTCTTTATTCTGCATAATAAGGATAATTACATGTTCTGAACTGAACAATTGAAAAACAGAACATGTAGACAATGAATTCAACAACTTACAGACAATAGCAGCTGAGGTTGAATTTGTCAAGGGCGTCGAGATGGTATAACTGGAACAGTTCTAGAAACTCAATATAGACCTCTTCAGGTCTGAAGTAGTACTCACGTGGGACATTGGCTATGATAAATATTCTCCCCTGCTTTATGACCGCCGAGTACCATTGATGGAGATTCCGCATTTGTGTTGGCAGTTCTTTCAGCCTCTCTTTGCTGACCAAATCCTCACCTGCGACATATTTAGGGGCTAGTGGCATCTTGGGTAGATGGTCGAGTTGTGGGCCTAACAGTTCATCAAGAGTAATTTCCATGTTGGCCGCCAACTCTGCAACTATTGACATATCTACTGGTTGTTGTGCGAGGAGTGGAACGTTTTGTGAAACCACCTTGAGGGGTGCGATCGTTTGTTTGGCCTGTTGTCCGAGAAGGGGAACGTCCGATATTTTACTAATTGCAGTTTTAGTCCCGCTTGCACCTGTGCTTGCTGATTTTTTACCGCTTGCACTTGATTTGCTTGATTTGTTCTTCGCCAATTCTTTCTGAAGTGTGCGTAGATAGTCATCTGGCTTATGGTGCAACTCATATTGCGATGGTATGTTCAGAAAATCAAGTGCGTATGCCTTTTATTTCTCGGTGTATACCGGAGCGGGCTCGGGTTTCTTTTTCTCAAAATGCGCCACTACTTCGGCCTTTGGTATCGCTGTAGATTCCGCATCAGTACGATCGTAAGGTCTGATGGGAATATTCTGATGAGGCGCTATTGGGAGGGGCGAGATTTTCCGTTTTGGGCTGTCGCGTCCTTTAGTACTCACTAACGGAGCACGCTTCCGCTTATTATCCTTAGTGGGCGGCGAAGACTGCTGAGCCTGCGGCGGAGATCGAGATGGACTCGGGATGTGGTGGTCATAGTCATCATGGGGTGGGCTTCTTGGAGGTGATGGAGGTGGAGGTGAAGGAGTCCTGCGACGACTCGGAGGCGGTAGTGTTATCCTTGGAGCCGAGCCTGGAAACTGTATGTTGTTCTTTTCCCAAAGAATGATCCCACCAAGTACTTCTCCGAGTATGATCTCATCTTCAGGTCTAGGGATGTCAAGCTCCATTGACTCCCACTCCTTTACGATTTGATCCATCCCGACTTTAGCATAGCTAGGTGGAATCTCACTGCCATGCCAACGTGCGTCAGGCGGACAAGGCAAAGCCGATCTGACCGCCACCTTCACAGGTACGTTCTTCAATTTATTATGGAGCTCACAAGGTATCTGCTCCTTAATTCCATCCACGGGGTATCCGGGACCGCCATCTGTATAGGATGCATCGTTAGACGGGACCTCCGATTCAGCGACGCTGCTTCTCCGCTGAGATGGGTTGGCGGTAATATCGAGTGGAGGATCTTGTTGCAAGCGCGCTATTCCTCTAAGTTCGTCGATCTGCTGCTGCTGCTTGTCAAGTCTTCCTAGCAGCTGTTTGAACTTGTCTGCCTCCTCCTCCTCCCGTTGTTGCTTTGCTCTTGCTCGGCTTCTATAGGTACCTTGGTCCTTAGGAAACCCAGTCTCGCACGTGAAACTCCCGTCAAGGCCTCAGACTCGTCATGTATGTTCGTGATTCCCGAGGACCAAGGTCAGCAAGTCTTTCTCTCTATCGGGATGAAACTATTTTATTCCATCCTTAATATCTTTGACCACTTTTAGCCATGCAGTCCTCGGTACCTTTATCCCGTCACTGCAAACAAGGTCCCCTGTAAGTTTGTCATATGTACTCCCATGCCCAAGGAACCAATTTCTTGCCCTCAAATCCCATTCTTCATGAATTGGTTCTGGAATGATCCCTTTATCATGAAGCTCTTTCTCTTTTGCATCCCACTTAGGCATGGCAGCCGCGTAGTCCCCGGGCCCCATGTTATGGTGATATTTCTTCTTCGCAACATTTATCTTATTTTTTTTGACTTTTCCTCTGCAACTCCTGACCCCCTATACAGCACAAATGCATCCCAGTAAGGCTGCCGCTTCGCTAGATAGCCTTTGAATAATGGGGTTTTCTTGTCCTTCTGATACTGTTGCCATAATGACTTCTTCCAGTTCTTGAATAGTTCAGCCATATTCTTCAGTGCAAACTGCTTGACTTTCTTTCTCATTTCAGTCGTCTCGTCCTCAGTGTCACATTCTGGTAGCTTGAAATGTGCCATTAGGTCATTAAAAAGTTCCTCTTTGAACCTATCGTCGATATACACATCACTCCATTCCGCCTCTTTGGGCTTATTCTACTCCCGAACAGTGATCGGGGTGCGATCTCTAGCAACAACTCTGCATTGTTGTACAAATAGTTGTTTTGTTTTCTTTGGTTCCAATGGTTCACCGTCTCCTGAAACCTCTGTAATTTCATAAACAGTACACTAGGGAAATTTTTTGGCTAGTCCGTGCTTGGTTTTCTTGCTCGATGTAGACGCCTAAGAGAAGAAATATTCGTCAACATAATATATATACAACTAGGTACATCTAGTGACGATCATCGGACATCATATATATATACCTCGTCGGTCTGTGTTACGCGTCCATGGGCTTCTTCCTCTTGTCTGTTGGTATCCTCTCCCTCACCAGATGAGTTCAGATACCTCGAGGGAGATCCCTCATCGGCATCGTGAATCATATCCTCGAGCAAGTGTTCCGAATCTATGTCTCTGCGGACTAGACTAGGTGGATCTATAGTTCCTGCAAAATGCACACAATATTTATTTGAACTTAACAAAATAAAACCTAAACCCTAAACCCGGAGGTGCGGTGGCGGTGGCCGGTGATGGTGGCCGCGGGAGAGGCGGACGACTAAGCGGCTTCCCACGAGAACCACCACCCTAATCCTAACTCCGGTCACCACCCCTAAACCCTAAACCCGGAGGTGCGATGGCGATGGCCGGTGATAGTGGCCACGGGAGAGGCGGGCGACTAAGCGGCTTCCCGCGAGAACCACCACCCTAACCCTAACTCCGGTCACCACCCTAAACCCTAACCCCGGAGGTGCGGTGCAGGTGGCTGGTGATGGTGGCCGCGGGAGAGGCGGGCGACTAAGAGGCTTCCCGCGAGAACCATCACCCCAACCCTAACTCCGGTCACCACCCTAAACCCGGAGGTGCGGTGGAGGTTGCCGGTGATGGTGGCGCGGGAGAGGCGGGCGACTAAGCGGCTTCCCGTGAGAACCACCACCATAACCCTAACTCCGGTCACCACCCTAAACCCGCGAGAACCACCACACTAAACCCTAACACTAAGCAGCTTCCCGCGAGAACAACCACCCTAAACCCTATTATAAACATAACTTACAATATTATAAATCTCATACCCTAAAAATAATAAACTAATCCTAAACTAAATACACTATATACATACACTATATACGCTAATCCTAATCCTAAACTACATACACTATATACACTAATCCTAATCCTAAACTACATACATGATATACACTATATACACAAAAAAAGTACATACACTATGTACTAATCCTAATCCTAAACTACATACACTATATACACTAATCCTAATCCTAAACTACATACACTATACACTATAATCCTAATAAACTATATACATTAAACTAAAAAATTAATCCTAAATTAAAAATCCTATCTAATCCTAATCCCAACCCTAACACTACTCACCGGTGGTGGCAGCGGCCGACGGTGGCGCTGGCGGCAGGTGCGGGCGCGGGAGGTGGCGGCGAGCAGCCTCGTGGCCGGCGCTTCGCCGGAGTGGCGGCGGTGGCGCGGCCGAACTCGGGGGGCGTGCGGGGCGCGACGGCGAGGGTGCGGGCGAAGGTTTTTAAATATTAATAAATGTCTTGAGTGTTAGTCCCGTTTTATGGTTGGACCGGACTAAAGGGGGGCCTTTAGTTCCGATTCATACTACGACTGCGGTGACCCAGCATACCACTGCATGATGTAGTACACTATAGTCGTTGACATAACACCAATGAAACACCGTTCACTAGTATTACATCCCTCAGAGTAGTACAACAGAAACATAGCAGGTCCAAGACATGACTATAGGTTACAACTCAACTCTTTACACAAGATCCAGAGAACACTCTAGGTTAAAGAGAGAGAAAGAAACTTCTTATGAAGAAGAATCAAGAATAAATAACTCATAGCTACCATACTTATAAAACTAGTAGCTGAACTACTGGCTTGCATTGCTGCTATTGCAATACTCTACAGAAGTAGGTTCTATGGTTAGAAATTCTATTCTTATCTAATCAGCAACTTCGTCTTTACTTGAGTTGATGTATATGTTGACTTCCTTGAAGAGCTTTAGTTGTTGATGATGATTCCTGGAGCATATCTTGATGTGGATGTCGTCGGTACTGGCTTTTAGAACCTAGCAAGGGTTAAGAAGATATTTTGAGTACGAGCGTACTCAGCAAGTCCACTAGAAAAGGAGTGTTTTATGCACTATATCTACAGCCACAGACCATAGGTCATAGGCAATGCAAGTTTTCTTAAACATTTCTTCAAAGGTTGCTTTTATTCTGAAAAGCTATGTCTGTCAGCCTTCACGGGTTTACTAGAACTTTCATGGAGTTCCTTTCCCGCCGCGTCCGCCGCTTCTTCCCAGAACAGAGAGTAACAAGTTACAGTTCTTACACTCTGCAGAGGTGCGTTACTTTACCCACGAGAGACCTTAGCCTTGTTGCACAACCAAGTCATGACCTTGTCCATACTTCCTTGGTATGGGTCCCAGTCTAAGATCCAAGCCAATCACTACCCCCTTCGCGACCCCGCATGCCTCCTTGGTGTACACCATGCCCACATATTGAATTACGGCAATGGTTTGTACAGACCGTTAGATGCCAGAACTATCGTGGGACGATGAGGGTTACCACCGATATGCTGCATATCCTCTACGAATTACCAATTAATATGCACGCTACGAGTGATAACAGCCACGACCTGCACATCCGGCTACATGCGAGAGGAAGAAGATACAGCTGACTTCTCTGTCCCATTCCAAATCTCATGGTTAACGCGTGATATACGGCGCAAGAATCACTGGCGACATTGGTTGTTAAGTCCTAGATAATATGTTCCTTTACCACTGGAACTTTCATAGTAGGTTATTACCTCATGGTAAATAACCTATAATCACATTCTTATGAAAATAGTGTTTTCTGTCCTTTTTCAAATGCAGGTGATGACAACACTGGATTTGTAAAATACTTTACAGAAAATAATCAAAGGACATGAGCAATTGTGAACTTGCCTTTTGTGATTGCAAGATTATGCACTCACGGTCTTCAAGACAATATAAGATCCAATAGTTGAAATCTGCATCATTGGTCCGGTAAGGACTAATGTTTAAAGAAGCAAGATGCAGTTATGCATAAGTAATGATATGCATTTTGTAAAACTCCCAAATTGAATCCCCAATACTTTGAGTGAAGTGAATTCAAGTGATTCTTTTAAGAGTTGGTTTATCTTCATATTTTACTTTATAAGTAATGATCTTTATAAGGAACCTAAGTGATAATAATTCTTAATACACAGGTAAAGTATAAAGTAAGGTGATTATGTTTAATTGTCATTTGGTGACTAAGGTAAGAGTCCTTGGTTTTAGTTGTTGAGAGTTCAAGAATTTATTATGAGATTATTCTTTGAAGTGGCAAAAAGAATAACATTTGAAGAAAGGATTTCCTTTCTAGGGTTTAAACAATTATCATTGTTAATAGAACATGATTAATGTCTTTTGGTGTTTGATTTATTAATTTGGACTTGAGATGCTTTATGTCTTAAGTTAAATAGACCAAAGTTAACTATAAAAATATAAGTGATTTATTAGACCTGATGTTTATAAGTTTTGAGACTAAAGTTAACTTTAAAAGGGTAAGTAAACTTAAGATGTAATATATTTTAATTATTCCTAAGTTTTAGATTTATGGTAGGTATAACTAAGGTGTGTAATTATTCACTTTATATTTTAGTGAATGCTTATAAAGTTATTTTGAAGGTTGTGGTTTTAAATCTTTATTTAAAGTTTCAAAATATATTATAAAGTTAATAATTTACACTTAAGATTTATTATAAACCTTAGTTCTGGTTTAGAACTTTAGTAATTTTATTTTTAGGGTATTAATATTTCTGAAAAAATATAATTATTTCTTACTTAACAATTATTTTTAAAGAATTTAACAAAATAGGTATTAGGTAAAATATTAAAGACTTTTCTAATAATAATATATTTAATATTTTTCTAGTGTAATATATTTATTCAAAACCTTAAAAATGAATTTTATTTATTTTTAAGTATTATATTTATTTTTATAAAATTCATCAAAGAATTAAGTGTCTTTAAATATTTGCTTTATGTTTTTTTTAAAACTCTAAGTTAGTATTTTTATAAAATAGTAGAGTTATTTTGATACACAAAAATGATCTTTTATTTATTTTTAGGGTTTTTGTTTTATTTTATAGAATTTCATTTAAGATTTAGTAGTGTTAATAATTATTTTACTTAATTTATTTTAAATAATTAAAATTATATTTTTATTAGGTAGATTTTATTTTTGTGGTCATTTTGATATATCATATGTATTTTTGGGATTTTTCTATATTTTTCTAGAGTATAAATTATGTTCAGGGGTAGTTTGGTCATTTAGTGATTTTATAAATGTCTTATTTTCTTATTTTTTCCTTTGGAATTGGGCCAGGCTTACCAAATGGGCCCATTTGGACCCAACTGGCTTAGGGAAAAACCGGCCCTCTCCCTCTCCCTTAGGCTCGACCTTATCTTCCTCGTTCTCGCGCTGGCGCTGCCATGGCCGCCCCTCGCTCTGCTCGATTCCGGCAGAAGCGGCCACTCCAGTTGTCGCCGTTGGTCGCAGACCATGCGTCGCTCTCTGATGCATCTCCTCATCCAACTGGATTTGTAAATAGAGCCCTTCCCCGCTCGCCCCCTTTGGTTCTGCAAGACTAGGGTTTCGGACGCCGCGGCTTCGCCATGCTCCGATGAGCTTACAGGGTTGCTCGTTGGGTTGGTGGCGTGATGCGGGTGTTCGCTGATGGCTATTTATCTCCCTTGGTTGATATTGGCAAGGCTTGGCGCGGGTTGAGCGCCACTGGTGCTCCTCGTGCCGCCACGTCAATCTTCACCACCGGTCTACTTCCTCTCCAGTTTCTAAACGAGGACCCCCGGGTAAGTCTGATTTCCTTCCCCTTGTTCTCTGTCTCCCCTTCGATTCCTTACTACTACTCTGACCAACTCTAATTTGGTTTCTATCCTCTGTTGTTATATCAAAGCCTGCTAAGATCTGTCCAATAGTAATTGGTTATATTATAGATGTTTGGTTTCAAACATCTGTTTGAATGCAACTTGTGGGCTCCTTATGTGATTTGATGTATACCAATATTGGTTGAATCATGATTTGGTGTTGACAATGATGTATGATATTAGATTGTCCATATGCTATTGTGGTTCATCTGTTAGCATGGTGATATGTATATATATATATATCATGAATTCCTTGTCCTATCTACTGATGTATTGAATTATAAATGACTGCTAATGTGTTGGTGAGGCAATGCTCACAAACACTGTTATATTGAAATCCTAGAATTCTAGGATTAGCTGAACTTGTATTATACCACAACCAGTCTTTGCTCTGATGTGGTCATGGAAACATACTAGAATAATTCCTAGATATTTACTAAGGAAGGAATTGGAATTACTTGGGTATCATTCACATTTGGAAATAGGAGAAAGACAGAGTTATAGTGACCCCTCCTAACCTCCTAGAATTTATTCTAGTGTCAGGTTAGTTGTGTTGGTTGCTTGAATTATTGAGCTTGCTGGAGGTTTTGGGTAGCTTTGGTGGCCTTTTATATCCACTAAGGTGGAATTTTCCTGGGTATGTGCATTCCCCTATCCAGGGCTGTTTGCTCCTGTTATCTGGCTGTGCTATGATCATATAGGAGGTATAATTGGTGATCTGAATATATGGTTCAATGATGGCTTGAATTATTTTCTAGAAACATCTTCTATGAGAATGATTTATTTCCTGTCAAATCTGACAGTGAGATAAGGATTAGATATGATTCCTAGAATTACTGCTAGGAAGATGATAAACATTATTTGGGTAATATTAGTAAGTGTAAATGGATGACCAAAAGGAGTGCTCTGTCAATATGATAGTAACAATATAAATGATTCCTAATTTTTTTTAGGAAAATGATTTGTGGTTTTAAGAAAATAGACTTGAGCTTGTACTCAAGAAACTCTGAATCTGCTAGGTACAGAGGTGCTAACTTCTAGGAATGTGCCCTGTAGCCTAGCAGCTGTTGTATATGTTTATCTAGTAAAACTAGATAATAAGCTAATGATGCTGGTGTGAAGCTGAATAATGCATGGATGTTATTTACCTGATTAAGATCAGTTGTTATAGTTGATCCTTGTGGAGGAAGTTCTTGACCCAGCCAATGATGCAAAGGCCGAGGCACTTAATCTTGATAACATTAATGGTTATCATTGTACCCTATAATGGCTTCTATTGTTTGTGGACACTCTTCTGTGGTGCCTCATTAGAGTGTGCACAGGAGTATGCTCCATAGTGACATGATATGCTGTTAATTGGCTAGTTTGATAACAACAGATGTTTTTGCTTCTCAAATACTTGGTGATGATTTTGCATACCACTTGTATGCAAATCTGAAAGTACTTTACTCTCACAACACTCTTTTTTCTTATCAATGATGAGAACAAAAGAGAAAAGAGATTAACCTCAAACTAGAGTGTGAGGTTAGATTGGAGCTATCTTGTGGTGCTAGTGGATCCTCTTCTTGTTACTCTATCCTCCTGATGTTGCTGGTGGCCTGCTTTCCTTGCTGCTGGCCCTTCCCCTTGTGATATTGTTGGCCAGTTCCTCTTGCTGCTGGTAAGCTTCCTCTCTCCTTCCTCTTCCCGTGTCCACATATTCTTCCACTGGTTTGTGGAAGCTATTGTGTATGCTGGTTGTTGGGATCATTGTGGTGTAATGATTGACAGATAAGAACAGAGATGTTCTTATTTGGTAGCAAGTTGGTTTCATGTGGTTTATGTGTTCTTGGGAGAGATCTGATAATAACAACAATGTCCTTGGTGGTGTTCTTGGGGCTAATGAGAATTGCTGGTCTGGTGGTATGTGTTTGTGTGTGTGTGTGGAAAGGATGAAATAGCAGTACTGGTACGGCTGGTTCACTCTTATCTATCTTTGAGGCTTCCTTGTGCTGATAGCACACACACATGCAATTATGTGTATGTTGCTTGCCTACTAGCTTACTCTGTTGTAGATCACCACAAGTAATTGCAGTGGTTTTACTTCTTCCTTTCTATATCCTCTGGTGAAACTTGCCCCTCTTACTGCCAATGATGTAGGACTGAGGCTACACATCTGATAAGAACAGATGCTTTATTTGGTGAAACTTGCCCCTTATTCCTTTCTAGCTCAATGATGACTATCAACAGTGCATTTCATTGCTAAGACTGAGAGCAAAACTAACCAACATAACCCCTTTTTTTATTTATGTTTTGTTTTATTTCTTGTTTGTTTTGCAGGAGTAAAGAATGTGAAGAGAAGAAAAGGAAATACAAGAGTGTACAGGAGAAATACTTTAGATTTTCTTTTTATTATATATTGTAATTTCTTTTCTGTTGAATATTGAAAAAAATTGTATTGTTGTATGTTTTTACTTGTTTTCTTTTTCTTATTCCATTCATTTGTAAAGACAATGTAATATATATTTCTTCTTGTAATAAAAATTATTTGAGTTACTCCATTTATGTAATTCCCCCTTTTTATTATTATTATTTGTTTACTATAATGCACTTTCAGTCTTATTTTGTAAAAGAACAACATTACTATATGTATATATATAAAGATTATTATAATAACAATAATTTCATTTTATTGAATTGGTCCATTTATTCCATTGTAATTAGGATTATATATATCCATATTATATTATAGACTAATTCTTTTCTTTATTTTTGTACTTGTGATTTAATTATATCCCAATCATGAATAATCTCTCAAGGATGTGAGTATAATTGTAACACTATTTCTAATTATAATTTTATTCTATTGCAATTTAAATATATGTTTTTAATAGTCACATTTGAATTGATTTTCCCTCAAACACAGAAATACTGTAGAGGTCATGTCGGAATCCATCGCACTTGTCCTGATGTCTCCATCAGAACAGGAGAGACCTCGATCCCTCTATAGCTTCTTTACTTTTGCGCGAAAATTATTCGGATTATCTGATGCATGAATGCAATGCACACACCTGCGTCCTCTATAATTCTAGGTGCTAATCTTGGGATGTTACAATGACTTTCCCAAACTATGAAGATGTTGTCCCGATTCGTAATTACCATGAATATCTGATCTCCAAACACGTGCGGTCACATATTAGGGAGTGCCTCTATGACCAGTTTCTTGGAGATGCCGGAGGACTGGGCTCCGGCGACATCTCCCTAAAACTGGTCGTAGTGGTGTCCCTGCTCTCGAAGACCATCTTGCAGCTTGTAACTTCTCTAACTAGATCAATATGCCTAGGAGATAACCTAATTTCACATATTAGGGAGTGCCTCTATGACCAGTTTGTTGGAGATACCGGAGGACTGGGCTCCCGCGGCATCTCCCTCAAACTGGCCGTAGTGGTGTCCCTGCTCTCGAAAACCATCGATCTTGGAGATGCCTCAAACTGGCTAGAGGACTGGCCTATTTATAGTACAAGGAGCTCGGCATAGTGTCGACACTCACGACATAATATCGACATTCACCCCTATTATTAGTGCTCACTCGTGTTTTGTCCCGGTTGGTGTCTCCAACCGGGACTAAAGGTTCATCCAACCGGGACTAAAGGTTCAACCCCTATTATTAGTGCTGCCTGGCCCAGCCTGCCGCAATCCCTTCGGTCGCGGTTGGTTTCTCCAACCGGTACTAAAGGTTCAACCCCTATTATTGGTGCTGCCTGGCCCAGCCTGCCGCAATCCCTTCAGTCGCGGTTGGTTTCTCCAACCGAGACTAAAGGTTCAACCCCTATTATTAGTGCTGACTGGCCAGCCTGCCGCAATCCCTTCAGTCGCCGTTGGTTTCTCCAACCGGGACTAAAGGTTCAACCCCTATTATTGGTGCTGCCTGGCCCAGCCTGCCGCAATCCCTTCAATCGCGGTTGGTTTCTCTAACCAGGACTAAAGGTTCAACCCCTATTATTGGTGTTGCCTGGCCTAGCCAGCCCCGCCCTTTCCCTCTATTTATAGTGCGGCCGTCATGGCCATGGAGTATCTTCATCATTTAACAATATGATTACATAAAAGGTTTAATATATTACACCTACATCCTTATCTAGTGTTGTTGTTTTCTTCTGCACCATAGCCATGGAGAATCTTCATCATTTAACAGGAGGCTTGGGTCAATTTTCACTTTGAAGGGCGGGATTTCATGAAACTTATTTTAATCTTCTAACATATCTGTCTTGTCATCCACTCCCATGATGTTTCTTTTCCCTTAAAGAACTATGTGGCACTTTGGCTCATCGGACGATGTATTCTTTTGTTGATTTATTTTTCTCGGTTTCGTAGACATGTCCTTCACATAGAAAACGTGAGCCACATCGTTGGCTAGGACGAATGGTTCGTCCATGTATGCAAGATTGTTGAGATCCACTGTTGTCATGCCATACTTTTCGTCTACATGTACCATCCTCCTGTCATCTTGACCCATTTGCACCGAAACAAAGGGACCTTAAGTAGGTCCATACTCAAGTTCCCATATCTCCTCTATGTACCCATAATATGTGTCCTTTTGCCCATTGTCATCTGTTGCATCAAAGCGGACACCACCATTTTAGTTGGTTCTCTTTTTATCTTGGGTGATCGTGTAAAATATATTACCATTTATCTCGTACCATTGGAAAGTACATATAGTCGAAGATGGTAACCGTGCCAACAAGTACAGCTAATCTTCAACAATGTTGTTATTCATGAGATGTTTCTGTAACCAACTGCCGAAAGTGTCCTCGTGTTCCACTTTAATCGAGGAGTCAGGCATCCCCGGGTTTTCCGAGCGTACAATAATATTGTGTTTCTCGATATACAGAGCCACCAAGGTGGAATTGTGTAGAACTGTGTAGTGTGCTTTATCAACCGCAAGTTTCATATAATCCGAGATTATATAGCAGATGGAGATCTGAAGATTAGCAAAGTACATACGGATCTGAATGTCGCAGATCCATTGACTAAACCTCTTCCACGTGTAAAACATGATCAACACCTCAGTGCCATGGGTGTGAGATTGTTGCCATATATAAACTAGATTATTGACTCTAGTGCAAGTGGGAGACTGTTGGAATTATGCCCTAGAGGCAATAATAAAGATGTTATTATTATAATTCTTGTTCATGATAAAGTTTATGTTCCATGCTAGAATTGTATTAAGCGGAAACTTTAATACTTGTGTGGTTTGTAAACAACACCGTGTCCCTAGTACGCCTCTATGTACTAGCTCATTGATCAATGATGGTTAAGGTTTCCTAACCATAGACATGAGTTGTCAATTGATAATGAGATCATATCATTGGGAGAATGATATGGTGGATAGACCCAAACAAAGCAGAGCAATTAGATCGTGTCATCGTGTTCGTCTTTGCGAAGCTTTTCCTATGTCAAATATTGTATTCCTTAGACCATGAGATAATGCAACTCCCTGGTATCGGAAGAAAGCTTTGAGGTCATCAAACGTCATCCTATGAGAGGGTGATCATAAAGGTGTCTCTCAGGTGATCGGAAAGTATCTGTTGGGTTGTATGTATCGAGATGGAATTTTTCCCTCCCAAGTCGGAGAGATATACTTCGGGCCCACTCGGTAATCGATATCAACACCGCTTGCAAGCATGTGGTTAAGGAGTTAATCACAAAGTGATATCGGATTACAGAACGAGTAAAGTACTTGCTGTGAACGAGATTGAACTAGGTATGACGGTACCGACGATCGAATCTCGGGCAAGTAAAATATCGCGAGACGAAGGGAATATATATATGGGATTGATTGAATCCTGGCATCGTGGTTCATCCGATATGATCATCGATGAATGTGTGGGAGTAAATATGGGTGCCCAGACCCCGCTGTTGATTATTGATAGAAGATCATGTCTGCATATTCTCGAACCCGCAGGGTCACACACTTAACGTATCTCGACGCTAGGATAGATTGGATAATTGGTTTATGAATTTTTGTTCGGAGTCTCGGATGGGATCCGGGATATCATGAGAGGTTCCGGAATGGTCCGCAGAATAAGATTCATATAAGGCAGTGCAGTTTTTGGAGTTCGGAATTGTTCCGGGTTAATCGGTATTGTACCGGAAGCTTCTAGAACCTTCTGGAAGGGGACCAACGTGGCCCCACCTTCCGGGAGGGGGCATGGGCCTATGATGGAGTGTCCTGGCCACATTGGGCCAGGGGCACAAGGCCCCATAGGGCCCAGCCGATTCTAGAGAGATTTGACTCGTTTAAATCTCGGGATAGAATTTCTAGATAAGGGAGAGTTTAAATCGTTTAAACTAGAGATAGGATTTCTAGATAAGGGAGAGTTTAAATTGTTTAAACTAGAGATAGGCTTGGAGGAGGGGCAAGGGCTGGCTGCCCCCCCTCTATATATAGAGGGGTGGTGCGCCCCCTCCCCCCCACACACCTTCCTCCAAGCCCTAGCAGCCTTGCTACGTTCCTCTCTCCCTCCCGACTGTTTGTAGGCGAAGCCCTGCAGCAGAAATTCTCCACCATATACACCACGCCGTCGTGCTGTAGATCCAATCTATCTCTCCACCATACTCGCTGGTCCGAGGAAGGAGGAGACGTCGAGGTGCTGCACGTGTGCATCTCACGGAGGCACCGCCACTTGTGGTGCTAGATCGGATCGGATCGCGAGGAGGAGAAGCGAGTACGACTACATCACCCACGTTCCGACGAACGTTCCGCTGTGCGAATCTTCAAGGGTATGAAGATCTAATCCAATCTCTCTCGTTGTTTGCATCTCCTAGATTAGATCTTGGCTTTCCCTCTGTTCGCTCCGTAGAAAATTTTGATTTACTATGCTGCGAAACCCTTCAGTGGTATCAGAGCTAGATCTATGCGTAGATGTGTTTCACGAGTAGAACGCAACATGGTTGTTGCGGGCGTTGATGTTTTCTGTTGCAAGCCTCTTGTTTGTGTTCTTCTTATGACGCGGGATAGTGAGATTGAAGCGGTCCAGGCCAACCTTACGCGACGTCGTTCGCGAGACCGGCTCCGCACTTGACGTGTGGCTTGTTCCACACATGCGGCTGGTGGATGTCAGTTTCTCTCACTATAGTTGTCATGGGATTAACACCGGAGTTTGGCAACCATAATATCACCGTTGTGGCTTTCCGTAGGTAAGAATCGTTCTTAGCATCTACTCCCATAAAGCCACGTAAAACATGCAACAACAAAGTAGAGGCGTCTAACTTGTTTTTGCAGGGAGTGTTTTCTGTGATATGGTATGGCCCAAGATGTGATGTGTATATTGTATGCGATGATCATGTTTTGTAATGTTTCACGACTTGCATGTCGATGAGTACACAACCGGCAGGAGCCATATGGTTGTCTTTATAATTGTGTATGACCTACGAGTCAACTTCTTATACGCCATGTAATAGCTTTACTTTATCGCTAAGTAGTTAGCAATAGTTGTAGTTGCTATTCGCGGTGGAGGCAATCATGGTGGATTGATGGAGATCATGCCGGAACGCACAAGATGGAGATCATTGCGCGAAGATAGGCTATACCATGTCACATAAAGTTATATGCATGTGATGTTTATCCTTTTATGTATCTTATCATGCTTAGATCGTCACGGTAGCATTATAAGATGATTCCTCACTTAAAGATCAAGATAAAAACTGTGTTCTCCCCAAGTATGCACCGTTGCGAAAGTTCGTCGTGTCCAAGAATCACGTGATGATCGGGTGCTATAGACTCTACGCTCACATACAACGGGTGCAAGCTAGTTTTTGCACACGCGGAAATACTTGGGTCTAACTTGACGAGCCTAGCATGTACAGACATGGCCTCGGAACACAAGAACCGAAAGGTTAAGCATGAGTCATATGAATGATATGATCGACACTTCGTTGTCCACCATTGAAACCACATCTCTTCTCGTGATGATCGGATTAGGTGTGGTGAATTTGGATCGTGTTCACTAAACAACTTGAGGGATGTTGAATTTAGTGGGAGTTCATCTAGTAATTTGATTAAGTTGAACTATTTATCATGAACATAGTCTAAATTGTACTTGCAAATACTGTAGATCCAATGGCCAAGTCCAACTTCAACTTCAACGTTTTTGCTGAGAAAGAAAAGCTTAGAAACAATGGGTCTAACTTCACCAACTGGTTCCGCAATCTAAGAATCATTCTGTCTGGCAGACAAAAGGACTATGTCCTTGAGAAAGCGTTAGGTAACCCCCCTGCTGCAACTGCGCCGGCTAATGAGAAAGCTGTCTATCAGTCGCACAAAGATGATTATGGTGTGATTAAGAGCACCATGTTGTTTCCTATGGAACCGGAGCTTCAAAATCGTTTTGAAACCTATCCCGGGCCCTTTGAGATTCTCGAGGAGCTGAAAACCATGTTTCAGACTCAAGCCCGTTCTGAGAGATATGAGATCTCTGAGAAGTTCTTTAACTGCAAGATGGAGGAAGGGAGTTCCGTTAGTGAGTACGACATAAAGATGTCGGGCTACACTCAACGCCTTGAGCAACTGGAATGCACGATTCCAGAGGAGCTCAAGATTGACAGGGTTCTGCAATCACTCCCTCCCAGCTACAAAAGTTTTGTAGTGACTCATAATCAGATTGGTTCCACTGATACGATCACCGAGCTCTTCGCAAAGCTGAAGGCTGCGGAAGTGGACATCAAGAAGGATAATCATGTGTTGATGGTCAACAAGCCCTCCTTTAAGAAAGGTAAGGGAGCAAAGAAGCCCTTCAAGAAGGGCGGCGGCAAGCGCAATGCCCCTGCTGAGAAGAAGCTCAGGTCTGGTCCCAAGCCGGACACTGAGTGCTTCTATTGCAAGGACAAGGGTCACTGGAAGCGCAACTGTCCGAAGTACTTAGCGGACAAGAAGGCTGGCACCATCAAAGGTATATTTGATATACATGTTATTGATGTTTTCCTTACTAGCCCTCGTTGTAGTGCCTGGGTATTTGATACCGGTTCAGTTGCTAATATTTGTAACTCGAAACAGGAGCTACGGAATAGACGGCGGCTTGCGAGGGATGAGGTGACGACGCGCGTTGGCAACAGATCAAGAGTTGATGTGATGGCCGTCGGCACGCTCTCCTTAGTTTTACCTTCGGGATTAGTTTTAAACCTTAATAAATGTTATTATGTGCCTGCGTTGAGCATGAACATCATTTCCGGATCGTGTTTATTGCAAGACGGTTATTCATTTAAGTCGGAGAATAATGGTTGTTCTATTTATATGAGTAACATCTTTTATGGTCATGCACCTCTTGTGAATGGTTTATTTCTTCTAAATCTCGAAAGGGATGAAACACACATCCATAACATTGAGGCTAAGAGATGCAAAGTAGATAGTGATAATACTACTTATTTGTGGCACTGTCGTCTAGGTCATATTGGAGTAAAGCGCATGAAGAAACTCCATTCTGATGGACTTTTGGAGTCTCTTGATTTTGAATCATTTGACACATGCGAACCATGCCTCATGGGCAAGATGATCAAAACCCCATTCTCTGGTATGATGGAGCGAGCAACGGACTTGTTGGAAATCATACATACCGATGTATGCGGACCGATGAGTGTTTCGACGCGCGGTGGATATCGCTATTTTCTCACTTTTACCGATGACTTAAGTAGATATGGGTATATCTATTTAATGAAACATAAATCTGAAACGTTTGAAAAGTTCAAAGAATTTCAGAATGAAGTGGAGAACCATCGTAACAGAAAGATTAAGTTTCTACGATCCGATCGTGGGGGTGAATATTTGAGTTATGATTTTCTCACGCATCTTAAAGCAAGCGGAATTGTTTCGCAACTCACGCCACCCGGAACACCACAGCGCAATGGTGTGTCTGAACGCCGGAATCGAACCCTATTAGATATGGTCCGATCGATGATGTCTCTTACTGATTTGCCGTTATCATTTTGGGGTTATGCATTAGAAACCGCTGCATTCACTTTAAATAGGGCTCCATCTAAATCCGTTGAGACGACACCGTATGAACTGTGGTTTGGTGCTAAACCTAAGTTGTCGTTTCTTAAAGTTTGGGGATGCGAAGCTTACGTCAAGAAGTTGATGCCGGATAAGCTCGAACCCAAAGCGGAGAAATGCGTCTTCATAGGATACCCTAAGGAAACTATTGGGTATACCTTCTATCACAGAACCGAAGGCAAAGTGTTTGTCGCAAAGAACGGTTCCTTTCTTGAGAAGGAGTTTCTCTCGAAAGAAGTGAGTGGGAGGAAAGTAGATCTAGACGAGGTTATTGAACCTTCTCTTGAATTGGAGAGTAGCGCAGCACCTAAAATTGTTCCAGTGCCGCCTGCACCAACAATAGAGGAAGCTAATGACAAGGATCATGAAGCTTCGGACGATGCTGCTACTGAACGTCGCAGGTCGACAAGGTCGCGTGCCCCTCCTGAGTGGTACGGCAACCCTGTCTTGACTGTCTTGTTGGTAGAAGACAGTGAACCTACGAACTATGAGGAAGCGATGATGAGCCCAGACTCTGAGAAATGGCTGGAAGCCATGAAATCCGAATTGGGATCCATGAGCGAAAACCAAGTATGGACTTTGGTGGATCCTCCTAGCGACCGAAAGGCCGTTGAGTGCAAATGGATATTCAAGAAGAAAACGGACGCGGATGGTAATGTTACCGTCTATAAAGCACGGCTTGTCGCAAAAGGTTTTCGACAAGTTCAAGGTGTTGACTACGATGAGACTTTCTCTCCCGTAGCGATGTTTAAGTCCATTCGGATTTTATTAGCAATTGCTGCGTTTCATGATTATGAAATATGGCAGATGGATGTCAAGACTGCTTTCCTCAATGGCAACATTGATGAAGAGTTGTATATGATGCAACCCGAGGGTTTTGTCGATCCTAAGGATGCTAGTAAAGTATGCAAACTTCAGCGTTCCATTTATGGACTGAAGCAAGCATCTCGGAGTTGGAACCTTCGTTTTGATCAAGTGATCAAGAGCATTGGATTTGTTCCAAATTGCTACGAAGCTTGCATCTACAAGAAAGTGAGTGGGAGCTCGGTGACGTTTCTGGTACTGTATATGGATGACATATTGATTATCGGAAATGACATCAACATGCTTAACGATGTGAAGAGTTATTTGAACAAGTGTTTTTCAATGAAAGACCTAGGTGAATCTGCTTATATATTGGGCATCAAGATCTATAGAGATAGACAAAGACGCCTGATAGCTTTAAGCCAGAGTACATACCTAGACAAAGTTCTGAAAAGGTTCAGAATGGATAAGGCAAAGAAAGGTTCAGTGCCTATGTTGTCAGGTAAGATATTGAGCAAGGCTCAGTGTCCAGCTACGGTAAATGATAGGGAAGCTATGAGCAAAGTGCCGTATGCCTCGGCCATAGGTTCCATCATGTATGCCATGCTGTGTACTAGACCGGATGTGTCCAATGCTCTTAGTTTGACGAGCAGATATCAAAGTGATCCAGGAGTGGAACACTGGACAGCCGTGAAGAACATCCTAAAGTACCTAAATAGAACTAAAGAAATGTTCTTAGTCTATGGGGGTGATGAACAGCTTGTCGTAAAAGGTTACGTCGATGCTAGTTTTGACACCGACAATGATGATTCTAAATCTCAGACAGGATATGTTTATATTTTGAATGGAGGAGCTGTGAGCTGGAGAAGCTGCAAGCAAAGCATGATCGCGGGATCTACAGTAGAAGGGGAATACATGGCTGCTGCAGAAGCGTCAAGTGAAGGAGTTTGGATCAGAAACTTCATCACTGAGCTTGGCGTGGTTCCAAGTGCATTGGACCTACTGGAGATATTGTGTGACAACACTGGCGCCATAGCACTCGCTAAGGAACCAAGATATCATCCAAAGACCAAGCATATCAACCGCAAGTTTCATATAATCCGAGATTATATAGCAGATGGAGATCTGAAGATTAGCAAAGTACATACGGATCTGAATGTCGCAGATCCATTGACTAAACCTCTTCCACGTGTAAAACATGATCAACACCTCAGTGCCATGGGTGTGAGATTGTTGCCAGATATAAACTAGATTATTGACTCTAGTGCAAGTGGGAGACTGTTGGAATTATGCCCTAGAGGCAATAATAAAGATGTTATTATTATAATTCTTGTTCATGATAAAGTTTATGTTCCATGCTAGAATTGTATTAAGCGGAAACTTTAATACTTGTGTGGTTTGTAAACAACACCGTGTCCCTAGTACGCCTCTATGGACTAGCTCATTGATCAATGATGGTTAAGGTTTCCTAACCATAGACATGAGTTGTCAATTGATAATGAGATCATATCATTGGGAGAATGATATGGTGGATAGACCCAAACAAAGCAGAGCAATTAGATCGTGTCATCGTGTTCGTCTTTGCGAAGCTTTTCCTATGTCAAATATTGTATTCCTTAGACCATGAGATAATGCAACTCCCTGGTATCGGAAGAAAGCTTTGAGGTCATCAAACGTCATCCTATGAGAGGGTGATCATAAAGGTGTCTCTCAGGTGATCGGAAAGTATCTGTTGGGTTGTATGTATCGAGATGGAATTTGTCCCTCCCAAGTCGGAGAGATATACTTCGGGCCCACTCGGTAATCGATATCAACACCGCTTGCAAGCATGTGGTTAAGGAGTTAATCACAAAGTGATATCGGATTACGGAACGAGTAAAGTACTTGCTGTGAACGAGATTGAACTAGGTATGACGGTACCGACGATCGAATCTCGGGCAAGTAAAATATCGCGAGACGAAGGGAATATATATATGGGATTGATTGAATCCTGGCATCGTGGTTCATCCGATATGATCATCGATGAATGTGTGGGAGTCAATATGGGTGCCCAGACCCCGCTGTTGATTATTGATAGAAGATCATGTCTGCATATTCTCGAACCCGCAGGGTCACACACTTAACGTATCTCGACGCTAGGATAGATTGGATAATTGGTTTATGAATTTTTGTTCGGAGTCTCGGATGGGATCCAGGATATCACGAGAGGTTCCGGAATGGTCCGGAGAATAAGATTCATATAAGGCAGTGCAGTATTTGGAGTTCGGAATTGTTCCGGGTTAATCGGTATTGTACCGGAAGCTTCTAGAACCTTCCGGAAGGGGACCAACGTGGCCCCACCTTCCGGGAGGGGGCATGGGCCTATGAGGGAGTGTCCTGGCCACATTGGGCCAGGGGCACAAGGCCCCATAGGGCCCAGCCGATTCTAGAGAGATTTGACTCGTTTAAATCTCGGGATAGAATTTCTAGATAAGGGAGAGTTTAAATCGTTTAAACTAGAGATAGGATTTCTAGATAAGGGAGAGTTTAAATTGTTTAAACTAGAGATAGGCTTGGAGGAGGGGCAAGGGCTGGCCGCCCCCCTCTATATACTTTCCGATTTCCTAGATTTATCCAGATATATACTTTCAGTCTCATCTAAATAGTGTGTGCATGCACTATATCCCTTGTTCGTTTGTCCTGAGATGTTACTAAGAGCAGGCCAATCATTGATGGTTACAAACAGCAACGCTCATAGGTCGAATGGCTCCTGTTTGTGCTCATCCCACACACGTAAAACTGGTTCGGCCCATAACTGTAAAAGTTCATAAACTAATGGCCTTAGGTACACATCAATGTCGTTGTCGGGTTGCTTCGGGCCTTGGATGAGCACTGGCATCATAATGAACTTCCGCTTCATGCACAACCAAGGAGCAAGGTTGTAGATACATAGAGTGACGGGCCAGGTGCTGTGACTGCAACTCTGCTCCCCAAAAGGATTCATGCCCTCTGTACTTTGACCAAACCATAAGTTTTGCGTCACCAGCAAAGTACGGGAAGTCTCTCTCGATTTTTCTCCACTGTCGACCATCAGTGGGGTGCCTCAACATCCTGTATTTCTTACGTTCTTCCATGTGCCATCGCAACAACTTGTCATGCTCTTTGTTTCTGAACAAACGTTTCAGTCGTGGTATTATAGGATCATACCACATCACCTTGGCAGGAACCCTCTTCCTGGGTGGCTCGCCATCAACATCACCAGGGTCATCTTTTCTGATCTTATACCGCAATGCAGTGCATACCAGGCATTTATCCAAATTCTCGTACTTCTCACCGCAGTAGAGGATGCAGTCATTAGAGCACGCATGTATCTTCTGCACAGCTAATCCTAGAGGGTAGACAAGCTTCTTTGCTTCGTATGTACTGGCGGGCAATTCGTTATTTCTTAGAAGCAACCTCTTCATGAGTACCAGCAACTTCTCAAATCCCGAGTCAGTCACATCGGTCTCTGCCTTCCACTTCAGAAATTCCAGTGTGCTACCCAGCTTCTTCTGGCCATCTTCACAAGTTGGGTACAACAATTTGTTGTGGTCTTGTAACATATGCTCAAACTGCAACCTCTCCTTTTTGGTGTCGCAGTCTCGCTTTGCATCAAAAATGACCCGACCAAGATCATCAGTGGGCCGGTCTGGTTCCCGTTCTTCACCTCCTTCTTCTTCATTGTCTTCCATTGCGGTATCAGCGTATTCAGGGAACATAGATCGGTAGTTGTCATCATCGTTCTCTTCTTCATCGTCGTCTTCCATCACAACCCCTATTTCTCCGTGTTTGGTCCAAACATTATAGCCGGACATAAAACCAGACCGAAGTAGGTGGCTCTGAATGACTCTTGCGGAAGTGTGAGCCTTCTCATTCCTACAGTCAACACATGGACAACACATAAAACCATCCCGTCGCTTGTTCTCCTCGGCCACAACTCGAAAAGAATGCACGCCTTCTCTGAAAGCGGCAGAGCGTCGGTCACCGTACATCCATGGATGGCTCATCTATATCATACAAATATATGTCAAATGCAATCACTATGCTAAAATTAGTACCGCATGACGGTCTAAACGAGAAAATAGTTGCTAACCTTTTATTACACTTGGAAACAAAGATGAGAAAACTTAAGTGTGGCTCGGGCGCCTCATATCATGTCTGTCTTGTGTGACCTAAACTCGCATCGCTCTAATGAACATTTCACCGAACACCTATAGTGCACATGTATGAACAAGAAAAAAATAGCACAACAACACTCTCTCCCACCAGGAAAAAAACAGTTAAGAGGAGGAGGGGATGTGCGTATATATAGAGCCAGACCACTAGTCCCAGTTGGAGATACAAACCGGGACTAAAGGGGGTGCCCCCAGCGAGCGGCAGGACCAGGGCCCTTTACTCCCGGTTTGAGTCTCAGACCGGGACTAATGGGATCTGACGGGCCGGGACCTATGGTTCCGGGTGGCTTGAGCCGTCCGGCGAGGGCCATTAGTCCTGGCACATCCACAGCCGGGACTAATGGCCTGAACGAAAGGCTTGTTTTCTACTATTGGACTATTGCAGGAATTGGGGGTTTATCTTTGTTGCGCACCTATACTTCGGTGTGACAATCTCGATGCCACGTACTTGTTAGTTAATCCTGTCTTCCATGCCCGCACTAAACATACCGAAGTCGATTACCACTTCGTGCGTGAGAGAGTTGCATGCAAGGCTTTTGACATCATGTTCATCTCTAGGTACATTAGCTTCACTAATCTAAAACATCTTATATTTTCAAACGGGATATGAAGGATTCAGTACGGTACATAAGATTAGACGTACGGTTGTTAGACTAGTTAAGTCATCCAACTGTAGATACTAACCAGAATCAACTCGCAAAAAAGATAGTAACCAGAATCGGTTTATGTATTTGCCTTATACGTCAAGATGTATTACGTTGTAATCCTATCGTCTAACAGCCTACTTAACACGAGTGGTGATGAGCCTGAAGCTCACCTTTCCCATCTATTCTGTTTTGTTTACATGGGGCTGCTAGTAGATATGATCTTAAGACGAGCAGGTGGGAACTACCAACTCACAATGTAAGCAGACCCCCTCTTCCCCAAACATTACAGTTCCTCCTCGTGATCTAGATCTGCCGGCCCGATCCCGAGTCCCTCCGGCGGCGATGACGGCCGGAGGTGGCGGAGGAGAGGTGCCGGCGTAGGGTAGGTAGTTGTAGGTTGTGTTTGTGGCGTTCTTGCCACGGTTTGGGTGTCTTTCCCGGAGTCGGAGCTTCCCTTCGCCAGCCTAGATCGGAAGCTCACCGGCGTGGATCTGCCTCCTCGAGCCTCTCCGGTGGACGAAGATATGTGGAGTTGTGGGATTTGTGCCTGGAGGCTCACAATAAGGGCCTAGGAGCCTGTTTCCAGCAGGGGGTTTGGTTCCCTAGGCGCATGTCTTGGCCGGTCGTGGTGGCGGGGGAGACTGGCGTTTTCGGTGGCTGGTGTGGTGGAGTTGCTTCCTGGCCGCCGTGGTGGCGAGGGTGAAGCAGCCTGCGACGTCGACCTTCCTCTCTCTTGTTGTGAGCTGGTGTTGTATTCCTGTTGTGGACTCCCTCGCTTGTAGTTTGGTGGACGTGGTGGCTGTAACATCCCAAAAATACTAAACTTAAATCATCAAACTCTAATCATCAAAATTAGGGTTAACAAAAACTTTTCTAAATAAAATCATGAAAGCATGCATGTGAGTATGCATTTCATTTTGAATTCTTTTGAACCACCTTGTTTGTATGTTTCCTTGCTTGTAAAATGTTTCTTAGGTGAAATAAACATCATCTAAAACATTTCCCACACTTTTCCGAAAGACAAGTAAATCAAAACAAATAAAATAAAGGAATGGTCATTTTGACCAATTTAACTCCCATGCCTACTTTGGCTGTCTCAAACTTTCAGAACCTAACAGAAACTTTTCTGGATCTTTGCACCCCTTGAATGTACTCATAACAAAGTATCAAGGCCCACTTTGTGATCATCCAGAAACTTTCAAATGCATAGTTTAAATGACAATTCAAAATTGAATCTTTATCATATGGGAAGATCCCACTTTTTCAAAAACCACTCAAACAAGCTCAACTTTCAAAACCCAAGCATCTGCAGACTCACCAGCACCAATCTAGCACACCCACCAAAAATCTTTTCAAAATTAAAAACTTGAATTCATGCGGTCATTTCATCAAACACTTGGCAGATTTAAATCAAACTGGCCTAACTTCACTGTTTGGAGTAGTAATTGGGCTAAGCAATGTTCACCATTGATCACCCTTGTCTCCCCCAGTGCCAACCAGTGCTTGGACCAACCCTAGACCCTACCCTTTGCTCCATGCCATGCCAACCCGAGCACCCCCTTGCCAGCCGACAATGGCTAGCTAGCCAGATCAAGCACCAAGCGAAAACAACATGTCTGGGAGGCAGCCCACCGTCCACCGCCACTCCGTGTCCAGCGCTCGAACCCTGCCAGCCACTGGACCACACGCACGGACCGCGCCCAGACCGTCAGCGACCATGCCGAGCATGCGCCAGAACGCCACCCTCGACCGAAGCCCACAGACCGCGCGCCGCCCTCGCCGCGTGCATACACGACCCCCACCGACCTAGGAGACCACTAGACATCCCCGTTCACCGCCCCGTGACGCACAGCCACCGCTCGCCGTCGAAGACGCCGCCTCTGCCGCGCAGAGCGTTGCATGTTCCAGACCAACCCGCACCACCCCACGTCTCGCCACCATATCGTTGAGCATCGCCAGGGAACACCGCACCGTCCCCTACCTTCGCCCATGCCAATAGCCGTCTGTACCATCGCCCCCGACGAGCTCACTGTGCGCCCCGTCGGTCCCCTCGCTCGACTATAAATAGAGGCCACCCCCAACCGAATTGAGCACACCATTCTACTCCCCTCTCCTCACTGACCGTGACACACCGTTCCCAGAGCAAGGCGAGCAGCACTTCGCCGGAATTTCACCGGAGCCCGCCGCCTCTGGAGAAGAAGGGAGCCAGCGATTGGAGCCGCCCCAGGAGAAGCCACCGGTACCAGGAGATTCGCCGTCGTCGACTTCGTCGTTCGCCCGCCTCGCCGACCCTCGCCTGCACCCCGGTGAGCCCCCAGCAACCCCCACTGGCCGCGCTAGGTTTCTGTCTCGCCGGCGTTGCTCAACGTCGACGATGACTCTCAGCCGTTGGATTAGAATCAGATCGAACGCACCACGTTGCCCTGTACCGCTTCGCACCCCCCTGTGTCACTGACGAGTGGGGACACCCACTTAAACAGCCTGCAGAAGCGCTGCGCTTAGCAGGCCGGCCCAGTATCGTTTCCCGCGCAGCCCAGTTATTTGAATTAAACCCTTTTCATTTTATTTCAAACACACTTCTGTACCTAGTTTCAAAAATCAACCCAGATCGATTCAGTGCACCAAATTGAATGAAACTAATTTTGTTGGAAAGGTCTGGGAATGCTGAATCCAAGCCCGTTGGATTCAAGTCATTTGGATCTATAGATCACCCATAGTAAAAATAACAAGGCAGAAGCTTTTCTGCATTCAAACATTTTTCAAATTTAAACCATAATAGCTTTTTAGTTGATTCCAACTCTCCAAAATCACATTTAACCATACCTTTCAGAATATATAAAAATATATAGGTTTACTTGCAGAAATAATGTTCAAGTAATAAAAGAATGCCCCATAGGCATTTCTAGTCACTTTATTTAATTAAAATAAAAGGGTAAAACCTTATTAAATTTTGACACCACTTTAAGTTACATTCCCATGGACTAAAATATGTGGTGATGACATGTGTCAACATGATCCCATGTTTGGTTTGGAGAATATTAAATCTTAAGAAGTTTTTCAATGAGTAGAAATTACTTTTCTAAAAATAAAAGGAATTAAACCAAGCTTTAATATTGTAATGTTAGTGATGATGCTAGATCATCATAGGACCCTTGTGTGTGATGATTGCAAGTAGTTAAGTATTTTTTGGTGATTGTGTACCTCGTATTTATTCATAGACGTAGTACCGACCAAGGATACGAGGAGGAAGGAGGATTCTACGAAGAAGAAGCCGAGGAGAACTTCAACCACTGCTCTGCACAAGGCAAGCTGATACTATATCTATGCAAGCCAATACTTGCAAGCTTGTATTGACACTAATGCAAGCCTAATACTACTAGTTGAATGTGCAAGCTAACACTTGCAAGATACCCTACTAATGCAAGCTAATACTTGCTTGTTACCATGACCACTATATGCCTTAAGTATATGTGATCATATCCACTTGATAAACCAATCCTAGTTTTACTTGCAAGCTTCTTACTTTATTTCCTTATCAAAACTCTTACCTAGATGTTACCTAAGTTAAATGATAGATACTAGAAGAATATGTGAAGGTTGAATAAAGAGCATAAAATCTGGCCTAAGCTAGATAGTCTTGATGTCACCTTAAGGCATGAGATTGAACTTAGTTAGAACTCCACTAGTTTACCACCCCTCATTAATTACTCACCTCCACTTGTAGATGCTAGTGCTAAGCATAAAACTTGATCAACTTTAGATGGGAATACATGGTGGAAAAATGGTTATGAAAACCTTGGAATGATGGATCATTCTATTGAAATGTTTTGGACATGTGTTTCCGAACACCTGATGATTTTGGTGATGAAAATGTTGAGGCATGAGCCTTAGTCCTTTATAAAACTGATGGTTGTCTGGATGCGATACCATTCCAATTTTATCGTACAACCACAATACCCGAAGATTGGGTAGGGCTTGGCTGGAAAATTATATACCTTAGTGTTAGTTCCCTCACGGCCAAGGTCCGAGCTGAGGCTACCTTGTGAAGATTGTCCACCTGTGCAGTGCCCAAGATGACAGTTGGTCATGGTTGGGAGGCCAAACTCACAGGAGAGGTGCTTATACTAGGGCGTGTAATTGAAAGGTTAGGATAGATAACCCGCATACTGAGTATGGTGAATTCAGGATTTGTTCCTGACGGATGTATCGAATGTTGTGGTGAAAGTGTAAAATCTCTCCAGAGTGTCAAACTATTCGAATAGCCGTGTCCGCGGTTATGGACAGTTGGAGTGGCCATACCGTTCCCCCGTCAGACTTTTAAAAATGACTTATGAAATGAATTGAAACTTTGACTTGACCACAACAGGGTTGTGATATGAAATACAAGTTCCCACTTAGGTGTTATAAAACTTCAACTAGCATTCGTTGCTTCTAAACTTAGTAGAGATAAATCTGGCTTTTGCAAAATAACCCTAGAGCCTAGTGACCTATTATCAAAACCCCCTTTCCCTTGTTAGTATTAGTTTGCGAGTACTTAAAGAGTACTCATGGCTTTGTCCCTGGCTATTCCCATGGCCAGACTATGAAGAGGAGTATCTGGAGGATGGACCCCAGGAAGGTTACGACAACTAGGATCATCTCCCATCGCCAGTATTGCCTGTGACCTCGAGGATGGAGCTTCGCCCACGCTGCCGTTATTATTACGTATTCCGCTGCTTGATGTTGTATTAAGAACTGGATCATGAGATCCCTATTTGTGTAAAAACTTATGTACGGTTTGTAATGGATGATGTACTATGGTATCCAATTCTGTTATGTCTCGCAAAAATGGTAATCCTGGGATTGCGATGTATGGCATAACAGGCATCTGGGATTAAAAATCCGGGTGTTGACAGTGGCACTTTGCTTGCAGGTGGTAGGGATTCGCGGTGGCGTTCTTCCTCAAGGAGCTTCTCTCCAGTGGCTTATGGCGGCGGCGGCCGTCATCACGCCGGACCAAATAGCAGTAGGGTTGCTGCTCCGTTCGCTGCTATTCCTCTGTGCCGGAGCTCGCCTTCCTCCCTACACCAAGTGGTTTCGTCCCCGGTGGATCAAGGATGGCCGGTGGCGGAGGATTTCTCGCCAGTTTGAGCTTGGTTGAGCCCTCGGCTCTGACCTCGTCGCAGATTCCATCTCCGAGGTTGCCGGCGTTGGTGGCGGAGACACCCAGGACTTGATTGTTTTTTTTTTCTTTCTTTTCAGGGTGTTCTCTGTATCTGGGAGGCCTAATCTTCGAAGCTGTAGGTCCTTTGCGAGTGTTGTAGGGGCCTCCTTGTAATTTCTACCTGCCACATGTTCCTCTTTGCCGCAATATATTTGGATCCGGTTGCATCCTTCACCGTTAAAAAAAAAACTCACAATGTGGGGTTACAGTATCCTCCAGCACTGTGCACAAGTCTACCGAGTATATGCCAAAGTGGGCATGTAGTGCGCGACATGTTTCGTCCCTTCAAACTCTGCTACTCCATAACCGAAAGGTCCAAAGCTACGCAAGTCTGGAGCTATCTTAACGAATCCATTAATTGCACGCCGTATCTCTCAGCTGAACTGCGAGCCACACGTGCCGAGCTTAGAATTAGTACTAAAGATTCATAAGTAAACAGGAGAAAGAATTACTGACGATAATGTCTACGACAAATGGTCTCACGAACCAAAGGGCAAAATTCAAGAACAAACGTTGGCTTCGTTTCCGCGCGCAAGGCCGGGTCCGCCTGCCTCGCTCGACAGGAGCGTAAATTCACACTCGTAAAAGGAGGACCCCGTCTCTTTCTTCTCGCGCGACATCTGTCTGGCCTCCTCCTCCCCAGTCCTCTCTCCCCCCTGCCTGCCTCCCCACACACAACGCAGACGACAACTCAAATCCAACCGCGCACACCACCAAAACAGACAAGCAAACCACCCGCCCTGTTCCTCCAGCTAGCCAATCAAGCTCCGTCGCCGGCCATGAGACGACGCGACGGGGGCGTTGGAAGTCCTCCATCGGCAGATACGACCAGCTTGGTGGCGCTACTCCTCCTGCTGCTGCTTCTGCTGGTGGCGACGGGGCTGGGCACCGGCGCCTGCAGCTGCAGAGCTCTCAAGGCGGACTTGGTAGTGTCGGCGGCAGCGCGCAAGCATGGGAGCACGGCGCTTCCGACGGGGCCGCCACCGCCGCCGCCGGCGTCGGCGTCGGTTGCCGGCGAGGCGGGAGGAGCAGCGTACGACGCGTCGAAGAGGATGGTACCCCAGGGCCCCAATCCGCTGCACAACTAGCCTGACCTGCTCAGGCTCTCTGCCGGCGTACTGCCCAGCTATAGTGCGTACGTACGTACGTGCCAAGGATTGGACTGCATGCAGTTCTGCGCCTTCTTTGGGTTTTGTTTATCATTTTTATTCTTGTCCTTGTGCCCAAGAGCACACATAGCAACGCATACACGGTTTTCAGTGTTGTGTTTAGGTACCAGCTAGCTAGTGAAGTAGGACAAGTCGATCAGTGGCAATGCAGATGTAATGTTAAATACTAGTAGGACAATGGTTGATAAGAGTGAACTTGATCGTCTTTGTTTCAAGAACTTGCCTCATTTCTTTCCAAGATCTTTTTGCCTTCAAGACGAGTTCAGAGACTTCAGAGAAGGAGAGGGTTCTTGTGTGATATTTTGTTGGTTTTTGAGGAACTCGGGAAGAATTGAAGTGATGAGTTGACTTGCTTATACTCCACATGGCTGCGAGAGAAGTTCCAGTCGGTGTATATATCTTAGCTCGTAAGGTGTTTTGTGTAACATGTAAGCGCAGTGGAGTGTCCATGAGGAAGCTAGTGAGCAGAAACATACTGCAACAATGTTGGTGGGGCGCAGCAATAGCATTACTGAATTAATAGGTAGAATTGAAGACAGGACAGCCCATACACAGATCACGACTCGCAGGGGGAGGTGCAGTGCGTGCACACTTTCTGCAGCAAGAGGCTTTTGCAGCTTCAATTCCCTCAGAAGGAAGGTAAGTAGGGCCTCTGAGTTTCTCTATCAGCGAGTTTTTCCTTTTCTCTTGCATACTGATGAATTTACCGTTGCAAGCTACAGAAGACGCGGTAAACGCTCACGGCTCATCACATATGTCAGGGGAGCATTTGGTTCTGGTGATACACCAGTGTTTGAGGACCACAAAGAAAGATGCGGCTGCAAAAGTATCAGCCCCTTTCTTTTCTTGCAAAAGTTACTACTACAGTTAATCCCTCCAAGAATCACCAAAATCGCCTTAATTATTGCTAAATGTGAGGGAAGATCAATCAGCGGCGAACACTGAATAGAATAGGAAGTAATTTTTATCGCCACGGTAACCAGTCACTAATAGCGTGTTTGGTAGCCCATATAAGGTCCAGCCAGGTCACGGGGTGATGAAATTGGACCGATTGCTTGCCTGGCCGGCCTCTGCATTGTGGCCCGCACGCTCATTAAAGCATCTTTGGGTCTGGCCCTGGAGGAACGGCCGAATCAGCAATTTCTATGGAGCCAGGTCCAGGAGAGCGCCACGATATATCTCGGCCCCACGCCTGAAGAAGGAGAGGAGGGCGACGTGTTCCTTTGGGTACACGTGCCATAAATACCCTCAGCGCCCTCTCCCCTTGTATCACTCTTCCTCATGTCACACCATGTCGATGGTTTCACTGCTTCCATCCCATTTTTGCAACGGCTCAATGAGGAAGATCCGGATGACAACCTTGACTATAACCTTGACTGGACAATGGCATCGATGTCCCCGTGCAACACTACCTCGATTGCATCCTTGGCCGCTCATCAATGGCAGTAAGCCCTACTCTGAGCCTTACCTACATTTTGCCTTCATAGATCTGCATGTAGATGACTTGTAAATGAGTTACGGATGATATGCATTGTAGATTTGTATGAGTAACTATTGTGCAAGGATTTGAACTTTTTATTAGTACGATTGTGGTTATATTTGGGGCATTGCACTATGATTTCCTGGCTTCCTATTGTTTGTTGCTTCGATTTCACTCATCACGGCTGCCAACGATCTCAGATTTATTGTATAGGTAATATAGACACTTAGATTAGTGCTACTGTTACTGTTCTTACTATGGTCGATGATGAAACTTAGATTAGTGGTACAATTAGGTTTTTTTTATTTTGGCCAATGATTAAAAGTTGGCACTATTCTATGTCCATGGGATAATCTGCATTTACCATGTGTCATGTATAACCACATTTGTTGTGTCTGCCATTTGCTAAACGCCGGATTATATCATGACTACTTTGTGCTATGTTATCTTATGAGGCCTTCAATTTTGCATATCATTGTTGTGCTTATGGCCGATGATTATGCATGATGTGAGTGTGAAAGAGCCTCAATTGGTTGCATGCCAATTATGATTGGTATTTCACACCACATTGCTTATAAGGCATTCAATTTCTTTGTTTATTTTCTTCCAAAGGCCAATGGGTAAACCGATATTGCCGAGATGGTGGAGTCGAACGTAGTGACATGTATAACAACAAATGTTCCCCATGCTCCTTGATTTGCTTGCTCCATCCTGAGAATGCTCCTTGATTACTATATGAAGCCACAATTTTTTTCACTGTCGATGATTATAATCCGTGGCACATAAAATATATGGGTGCAAGAGATTATCCTATCATACCTTGCGCATCAACCAATATTCAGTGTGCATTACTCTTGGTATGGTAGAACCATCTCTTTGCATTAGGTGTGTTACTTGTATGAAAGGCAATTTCTCTTGTGTTTCATCTTGCCAATGATTAGAAACCGGCACTTTATTAGTGTAGGGGATGGTCCTATAGTACCATGTGTCGTGTACAACCACATATTGGTTTGGCATTGTTCTTGGTACTATGGATCTTTGCATTGTGTGTATTTTTTGAATGAGGGACATGTTATAGGATAGTTGCTTGTTTATTTTTGTATCAACATATGATGAAAATGCACCATGATAGAGCTGCTATTATAGGAGCATAAGGTGTGTACAACCAATTGGTTCTCCATTTTCTCTAGTTCCTGCAGCACTAGATCTATCAAATGTATTTGCTTGTTGTCCTAATGATCTTTTTGTTGCACCCCAACCATTGTTGTTTTTGTAGGATATGCAGCTTGGCATACCTGTGGAGGTTCTAGCTGAGGGGGAGGGATCCAACAAAAGGGCAAGAGAAAGTCCAGCCAATGTTGGCCATTTTCCATGAAGAGTGTGGCCCTAACCACTTCATCAAGGTGCTCTTTTTCATCTGGGTTAGGAATGCTACGAATACATGGTGGCTACAGGGAGTACTTGGGATCCTCCCCCAGAAGATGATCCTCAGGACTCACACTTGATGCAACTAGAAAATCAAGGTTAAGGAGGTCAATGGAAAATCCATCCTCGATCAAGGTTGGTCAGCTTTTGCAATTGCTCACAATTTACAAGTTGGCCACTTCGTCAGCTTCAAGAAGCTAAATGGCAAGGATTATCATGTGGTGATCTTTGACTACTTCGGTTGTGAAGTGGTGAAGAAGTGCCTAGACCATGATGATGCCACTAGGAGGATCAGTGAAGACATCGACTGAGAGTGATCGTTTCTAATTTTTGATGGGCTGAACCTATATAAGTATGTGTCGTCTGGATGATCTGTTAATATGTTACTATCCCAAGTAAGGTACCGGTGATTATTGTAGTTCTATTGATTTGAGATTTTTTTTATTTTGTCTAGTAACCTCACCACTCGTGAGAAGCGGTTACCATAGCAGTTGTTTTGGATACAACCAAACAATAGCACACTACTTTTAGCATGATCCATAGGTTGCAAAGCATGCAACTAAACAACCACCACACATATAACCCCTAGGCCAAAAAAGGCCGCTCAGGCAACCAAACAAAGTGCAGAATATGATCTAAAGGTTGTTTTCATAGTGACATGCCCTCGGGGCTTTGCCCTAGGGACCCCCAAAATCGTTGCAACCTACCAAACACGCCCTAACCAAATGAATAAAACAATATAGTTCACCTTTTTTGTGAAACTTTGCCTCGCGTCACAACGAAATAGAGAGCTAGCCCGCCTTCTTCTGAACGATGCGATAGTTCTCCACTTCTCCATGGCGACGCACTTCTCCATCGGTACAAGGATAGTTTGTTTCCTAGCGTGTATCACGTTGAAGCTTTTTTCTTGGCCTTAAGAGGATGAGGAGACAATCAACACGGGTCTCTGCACACCCACCGCATATAGGAGCCTTAGCTTACCACTCATGAAAAACACCTATTAGTCATCTATAAGGACAAGTATTAGATTGTTCCTTCCATCATGCCATCTATACTTCAATTATAATTAATTCAACACAAGTTCTTATGATGGTTTCACCGATAGATGTAATACAATTGCATCGTGGTTAGTCTCAGAGCTAAGGAAAAAATATGCGGAAGCATTTAGACAATAACTCAAGAGACAACCACCTTAGATAATTAGATTTATGGTTCGTTGTTAATTATTTGTTTGTACCTTTAGTTTGATCATTAAAATAAATTCAATAGAGAACTTCCCCAATGTTGCCCATGTAAAACTAGTAGCTTACCTTAAAGTGGTGCTTACTTAGATTTTATGCTATTACAATTGATTCTTTGCTTACGGAAAATTGCCCTATGTGATGAAAACATGGGATTTACAAAATACAAGACTCAAATGGTAAATCAAAATAGAAAGTGTTTAGTTTTGTTCATAGGATACTAAATGTACAAAATTCAAAGCTTGGCATACACCATTGGTGTATAAAATGTATAATCCACTATTTAGGAAATAGATAATGATTCAAATAGCTATGAGTTTGAATATGGAATATATGTTGTATGATGAGTTCCTAGTTTTTGTCTCCATTAGATTTATTCTATTTGTCAAGGGCCGTGGATACTTATACACCAGGTAGTTTCCTAACATACATGTACAATCCATCAACTTTTCTTCTTTCACAGCAACTGACTAATTAGCAAGCCTTGTTTCAAAATTTCATTCCATCTGCGGTCCTTGAGACCACGCTCTATTTGCTGCACCTAATCCATTGGTGTCAAAGTGAATCCACTACCATCGCCTCCCAAGCCAAGCATTACACTTACATCATCTGGTTCATAGTGATACTTCAATGTTGACAATGCGATGAGGAGGATGGAGACAGTAGAACAGAGAAGCAAGTTGCATGGACAACAAAGGAGGATGAAATATTGGCTAGCATTTGTTGTACATTTGGTAATTAACTTAAATTATTACGTGAAGAAGCGCACGAATATAATTTTGTCACTGTACACATGAGTGCAAGGTTAACTCAACTGAATCGACCAATAGCACAACAAATAGAGTGTCCTTCAACAATCGATTAGTTTGCCTTTGACTCCAGTTTCGCAAGGCACACATCTAACCTTTCCTGAAGATAGCGGGTTAGGGGTAGAAATCTATTGGTCTTCGACTAGGCATGATATTCCCATGTGGTGTTCAATGCAGCAAAGACAGCTAGAATCATAACTAGTATGAATTGGGCGAACAGGAAAGTCTACCATTGCTTTTGAGGACAATGACAATCGAAGACATGTTGCTACTATCTACAATAGTATTGGTCCAAAAAAATCTATAAAAAGAAAAATAAAACAAGTTAGTATACTACCAATGCTCTTGGACCAAGGATTCCACCATATGTGCCTAGTGGACAATCCGATTCCAGTTGTTGGAGAAAGACCATGCATTCTACGTGGCTAAATGCAAAGCACAATTCCATCACATATAACGAGTGGCCTGAGCATGCGAAGGAGAAAATGATCCTACGGTTGAAGGAGATGGGAAAGAACATGACATCCTCTGTAGACGGTGAAGATATTCCACACACAATAGGAACAAAAGCATCCAAGGTAGTGTAATGGTAGATACATGTCAAAGTTCGATAGTGAATTATTAGATGTTTCTTTAAGTCATATGCAAGTTAGTTTACCCTGAGCTAAACAAGTAGCACACGTTGTTGGCTTATTTGACCAGCATGGGCATCTTAAGCCCAAAATATTGAAACAATAATTTTTTAGGGATCATCTTGTAACACCCTCAGAATCGGCCCTATGCAAGTTTTAGCGAAACCCGCCAAACCCGCATAGAAACGATTCAAAGGTGCCCACCAGGCACTTTCGTGCGGGTGGAAAACGAAGTAATAACATTACACAACAGTCCTCGATGGGACCCACAGAACAGATATATATACAACACGACTCCATGAGTCAAGAATACAGATATAATATACAAAGATCCAAATCACCTCGAAAAGATGAAGCGTCCGACTACGAACAAGATGCAAATGGGGCTAAGAGCCCTGAAGAATAACCAATGGCGTCCATAACCCTGCCCAGGCCAAGCCGGAAGGGTAACCCTGCTAACGACGTCGATCTCAAAACCTGCTTAACAAAAGGGGTGCCGACAAAGGGCAAAGGAAAAAGAGGAGCGTCAGTACTGAGGCCAGTACACGGCGAGGCTAGAATTCGGCGGTCCTCGCCTACTTAGGTATGGTGGACGGAAGCGACAGCGGCAGCATGCACTAAACACCCTATAGAGACTCGATACAACTGGCGGCAATCAGAGAGGGGTAAGAAAGACCTACTCGGAACCAAGCTGATACTACCACCAATCAAACCCGTCCTGGCGTTTCCCCCTCGAGACCAAACGAGGAAGTCAACCGAGGAACTCACACAGTTGGCAGTTTTATTTATTCGGTTATCGTTGCAACACTTACTAGTCAGGTATAGATAGTCATCCTGATAAGATAAGCAGTGGGCCATTTTAGTTAACCATTCCGTTGTAGTTGCGGCACTTACTAGTCAGATACACATAGCATGAGATAACCCAAAAACCCAGCAGTTGTTGGTACTTTTATTTAGCCATTCCGTTGTAGTTGCAATATTTACTAGTCAGATACAATTGTCGCAAGCGACAAATCAAACAAGCAATTGTTGGCAGTTTTATTTAGCCATTCCGTTGTAGTTGCAATATTTACTAGTCATATCAGATACAAGTCAATTTATAACAGTAAACTTTAGTTATAGTTGTCTATGATCGAGATACTGTGCTCCAAGTCGTCCATAACCGCGGACACGGCTTTCAGAAAGTTTTAACCCGGCCGGGGTGCACAAATAGCAACACACACACGATCAACCTCGGAAAAACCAAATCAAAACCCAACGAGGTCTTCACGACAGAGCAATCACAAGATTCAGAAATATTTCAGGGGGCCACCCCATTAAGCTACCCGCCACGAAGTTAGCTGACTCCGAGACGGACTCAAGGTTTGCGACAATGGCTGTAAACGACTGGGAACCCGAAAGTGTGACTGGGCTTGTCGATACCGCGAAAACATTCCGCTTACCTAAACAGTACAGGTGCTATCTGTCGCACAATTTAAATAAGGCAGTAAAGCATGGCATAAGTACAGGATAGTAAATAAAACCTCAAACTAGTTTGTGGCCCCAAGAAATAAGTATGAATCAAGCTCTGGCTAAGGGGGGCCCATAATTCCCCATATGTGGATAGCGCGATAAATCAAGGAACATGTATCAAGTACTCGGGGTCCTACGGGACACAAGTGGGCGGTCGGAAACCAAATATTGTCTATCACCCACCGATGCCTCTGCTTACTTACTTAAATTTTAGTTGTTAAACAGGAATTAAAGTGAACAATAATTAAAGCCAAGATCATCTCCAACATCAACATGCGGCAATTCTCCAACAACTGTGGTACATGGCGACACGCAACAGCATTTGAGCAAGCGACTACGACGCGCAAGTCCAACTATCTACCAAACAGCAGGTAATAGGATGTGTCCGAGGCATGGCTGCAAGGGGATATCACGGGTCCGGAACCTAGAGCATCGCAACACAGATAGCAATAGATCAACAGGAGGGAATAAATACTATAAAAGTAAGATAGGTAGAAAGGGGGAGATGCTCGCCTGAAAACATTGCCGAAGGTTCAACCGAAGATCGGGTCGACACTCGCATCAACTCAACGGCCTTATCCGCGAAGAAGCAAAACACTAGAATAAACACCGAATGCAATATTTAATACAACGGCAGAAGATCGGCATGATGCATGTATGATGTATGCCATGGCAAAGATGCGATGCAATTAGGCCATATTAAGCGGAACCGGGGTCCCGACAATTAAATATATGGTTCTAGTTGTTTATCTACCCCGCAAATGAAATGTTGTTTTAACATGGCAAAATAAGTTAACGGTTCGCTACACAAATTTAAATGAGGCCAATATGAGACTAGATTTTCCCGCATATGGGCCCCATATTTAATTATATGGTGAATCGGCATAAGGCCCCCAAACCACAGACAAGGATGCATGCATGAACCATTTAACATGCGACAAGTTGTATTATATTATAAAATAGGGTTTCGGGAAGGGGTTCACACATTAGGGTTCGGCGATCTTCGGGTTCCGGGGTTCGAGGTTCGGTCTCGGGGTCCGGATCTGGGGTTCAGGGTTCGACGGAAACGTTCTCGGCAGGAGCATTCTCGGTTAACGGGGTGGGTCTTGTCGCATCCGGGTTCTCGGCGAGATCGGCGTCCGGGAAGGAGAGCTTGTCGTTCAGGGTCTCGGTGTCCGGGGTGAAGTACTCGGCGTCCTCGAGGGAGTACTTGGCGTATTCGAGGGGGAACTTGAAGCCCGCGATGGAGATCTTGTCGGTCCATGACGAAGATCTTGGAATAGGGCGCCGTGATCGGTCTTCAAGGGTCCGAAAGGCGATCTTGGTGTTTCGGCCATCTTCGGTCCTCGGATCCGAGAGGGCTCGGGGTCTTGACGGGGTTCGGTCTTCGGACGTCGGGATCGGTACGGTCTTCGGGGTTCAGCCGCTCGCCTCGGCCTCCAAAGCAGTCCAACACCACACCGCAATACCACCATCGCCAAACATCAAACTAGAGTCAAACCACACATGTATCTAAGGAAAACCAGAAGCTCGGGATTGAAGTAGAGGTCGTCCTTGTTGCATACGAGTTGCTGGCCTTGTGCTATGGCTTGCTGCCTTGAAGTTATTGCTGGAACGGAACCCTTGAAGCCATCGGTATCTCCGCGGTAGATGCACTGAACATTGGCAGCGGGTGTCCTGAGGACTCCTTGCCGGCGGTTGAAGCAGAGGGCGGCGGTCGGGGACGCGATGGTCGCGTCAGCGCAGGCGAGATGGGGAGGGAGGCGCTCGGGGTGGCGCGTCGCAGAGGCCACGGCCGGCTCCGGCGAGGCAGAGAGAAAGCCGGTGGCGGGGAGGGTTGGTGCAGGGGTGAGCGGCTCGCTGTGGAGAGGAGACCGGATGGAGGGGGGACCCGAGGCGCGGATGGAGGGGTCGCCGGCGGCGGCGGAGCTCGGCGGGGACGCGGGTCATGGCGAGGCGGCAGAGGCGGATGCAGGAGGAGGACGGCCGGGCGGAGGCGCGGGGACGCGATGGGGGCGACCGGCGCCGAGGGGGCGCGGTGACGGGGCCCTGCCGGCGCGGGCGGCCAAGGGTGGCACAGGAGGGGGCCGGCTCGGCGGGGTGCTGAGGGAGACCGACGGAGGTGGAGGCCAACGGGAGGGAGCCGGCGGCGGGACGCCGAGGGGGACGCGGCCGAGAGGGGGGCCGGCGAGCGCGAGCGGAGGTGCTTGGCGGCGGCGGGTAGCCGGAGACGAGGTAGAGGCGGAGGCAGGCCGCGGCGGCGGGGCGAGGCGGCTCAGGGCGGAGCGCGTCTGGCCGAAGGGAAGGAGGGCGGTGGGGAAGACCGGAGAGGAGAGAGCCGGCGGGAGCCGGCGCCGGAGGGGGAAACGCGAGCGGGCGAGGAAGGAGAGGAGCAGCGGCGAGGCGAGCGGAGGGGGGAGGAAGGGCGGCCGGCGGTGGGAGCGGGAACGAGGAGGGGTCGCGTCGGGGAGGTGGCCTGCCCGCGTGGGGGACGCGGGGCGCCAGATGGGGAGAGTGGGTGGAGCGGGGAGGTGGGGACTGGGTGGGGCCCAGGGACGTGGGGCCCGGGGGTCAGAGGGGGGTTGACCGCGTGGGGAGGGGCTGGTGGGTGGCTGATTGGGAGAGAGAAAGGGAGGGAGAGAGAGTTGGGGGGTGAGGTGGCAGGGTTTGATTGGCTAGGGGGAAGGGTGAGGTGAGGTGTCGAGAGGGGGTTGGTTGGGGTGAGGTGGAGGGGTTGTGGGTAGAATAGGACTGGTAGCTTTAGGATTTTGGGGTGGACCGATTTGGTCTGGGGTGGTCGTTCGGGTCGAATCGGCCCGTTCGACTGCCCCACTAAAAATAATTCCAAATTTTATTTATTTCAAATGCACCGTTTGCAAACCAATAGCAGACAAACAAAATATTCCGGAGGCCCGGGGTTTGCATTTTGAACAAAGGCGGGGCGTTTAGAAAACAAAACTAGGTTTTTCTGTAAATAGTTTTATGCAAGCAGCTGCAAGATGATGACGATGCTCAAATGCAATGTGGCATGATGACATGAGCATGCGGTCATGATGATGCAATGCACAAAAACAACGCGATTTTCTAGTAGTGGTTTTGCGGGATGCCACAATTCGACACCACTAACAATGGATCTCGCCCTCGAGATCCGCCTCATGGTACCGGGAAGGAAGGTCGGCGGTTTGCATCTTCTCGCTTCGTGTAGATCTTCGCGACACCACTAACAAGAGGTCGTTGTCCGTGACCGTTGCGGGGAACACTCCGGAACAAAAGGTCGGAGGTAGAGGTATCCACAAATAAAGCCACCTCTATCTTCCGTGGACGGAGTAAAACTGCTGGATCCACCGATTCGATGTACAAGAGCGAATGATAAAAGTAGTCGGATGGTGATCAGTCCATCGCGCACCCAAACCATTACTCTACACACGAATAGGCGGATTATGCAACCAACTCTCGGAATCAGACTGAAGATCTCGACAAGCGAGGTTCGGAAACAAAGGAGTGATGCAGACTCTGCATCGGATCTGGCGTAGATGATGACGTCGTGTCGGAAAACACCGGAAGGCACAAACAAGGAACAAAGAATGGTACCACAGCAGACGGATTCCTCAGGCAGCATGAACACCGGATGGTAGAACACCGTTATCAAAGAAGGAAGCGAAACCCTGAAGGTACAACGGAACCTAACCACGAGAATTACTGGACTCGAAGAAAGGGACGAGAGCGGATTCAAAACACGTAGAGGTAAGGGGAGAATAGCAGAGGGGTAAGGAGTAAAATCAGACCTAATCAGAACTATCCAACCGATTTTGCAAAAATAGTTTTGACACTCTACTGCGGCCGTTAGCTAGGTCATCCTACAGGCTGGACTTGTGGGGTATCGCAACTGCTGAGCTCTGATACCACTCTGTAACACCCTTAGAATCGGCCCTATGCAAGTTTTAGCGAAACCCGCCAAACCCGCATAGAAACGATTCAAAGGTGCCCACCAGGCACTTTCGTGCGGGTGGAAAACGAAGTAATAACATTACACAACAGTCCTCGATGGGACCCACAGAACATATATATATACAACACGACTCCATGAGTCAAGAATACAGATATAATATACAAAGATCCAAATCACCTCGAAAAGATGAAGCGTCCGACTACGAACAAGATGCAAATGGGGCTAAGAGCCCTGAAGAATAACCAATGGCGTCCATAACCCTGCCCAGGCCAAGCCGGAAGGGTAACCCTGCTAACGACGTCGATCTCAAAACCTGCTTAACAAAAGGGGTGCCGACAAAGGGCAAAGGAAAAAGAGGAGCGTCAGTACTGAGGCCAGTACACGGCGAGGCTAGAATTCGGCGGTCCTCGCCTACTTAGGTATGGTGGACGGAAGCGACAGCGGCAGCATGCACTAAACACCCTATAGAGACTCGATACAACTGGCGGCAATCAGAGAGGGGTAAGAAAGACCTACTCGGAACCAAGCTGATACTACCACCAATCAAACCCGTCCTGGCGTTTCCCCCTCGAGACCAAACGAGGAAGTCAACCGAGGAACTCACACAGTTGGCAGTTTTATTTATTCGGTTATCGTTGCAACACTTACTAGTCAGGTATAGATAGTCATCCTGATAAGATAAGCAGTGGGCCATTTTAGTTAACCATTCCGTTGTAGTTGCGGCACTTACTAGTCAGATACACATAGCATGAGATAACCCAAAAACCCAGCAGTTGTTGGTACTTTTATTTAGCCATTCCGTTGTAGTTGCAATATTTACTAGTCAGATACAATTGTCGCAAGCGACAAATCAAACAAGCAATTGTTGGCAGTTTTATTTAGCCATTCCGTTGGAGTTGCAATATTTACTAGTCATATCAGATACAAGTCAATTTATAACAGTAAACTTTAGTTATTGTTTTCTATGATCGAGATACTGTGCTCCAAGTCGTCCATAACCGCGGACACGGCTTTCAGAAAGTTTTAACCCGGCCGGGATGCACAAATAGCAACACACACGATCAACCTCGGAAAAACCAAATCAAAACCCAACGAGGTCTTCACGACAGAGCAATCACAAGATTCAGAAATATTTCAGGGGGCCACCCCATTAAGCTACCCGCCACGAAGTTAGATGACTCCGAGACGGACTCAAGGTTTGCGACAATGGCTGTAAACGACTGGGAACCCGAAAGTGTGACTGGGCTTGTCGATACCACGAAAACATTCCGCTTACCTAAACAGTACAGGTGCTATCTGTCGCACAATTTAAATAAGGCAGTAAAGCATGGCATAAGTACAGGATAGTAAATAAAACCTCAAACTAGTTTGTGGCCCCAAGAAATAAGTATGAATCAAGCTCTGGCTAAGGGGGGCCCATAATTCCCCATATGTGGATAGCGCGATAAATCAAGGAACAGGTATCAAGTACTCGGGGTCCTACGGGACACAAGTGGGCGGTCGGAAACCAAATATTGTCTATCACCCACCGATGCCTCTGTTTACTTACTTCAATTTTAGTTGTTAAACAGGAATTAAAGTAAACAATAATTAAAGCCAAGATCATCTCCAACATCAACATGCGGCAATTCTCCAACAACTGTGGTACATGGCGACACGCAACAGCATTTGAGCAAGCGACTACGACGCGCAAGTCCAACTATCTACCAAACAACATGTAATAGGATGTGTCCGAGGCAATATATGGCTGCAAGGGGATATCACGGGTCCGGAACCTAGAGCATCGCAACACAGATAGCAATAGATCAACAGGAGGGAATAAATACTATAAAAGTAAGATAGGTAGAAAGGGGGAGATGCTCGCCTGAAAACATTGCCGAAGGTTCAACCGAAGATCGGGTCGACACTCGCATCAACTCAACGGCCTTATCCGCGAAGAAGCAAAACACTAGAATAAACACCGAATGCAATATTTAATACAACGACAGAAGATCGGCATGATGCATGTATGATGTATGCCATGGCAAAGATGCGATGCAATTAGGCCATATTAAGCGGAATCGGGGTCCCGACAATTAAATATATGGTTCTAGTTGTTTATCTACCCCGCAAATGAAATGTTGTTTTAACATGGCAAAATAAGTTAACGGTTCGCTACACAAATTTAAATGAGGCCAATATGAGACTAGATTTTCCCACATATGGGCCCCATATTTAATTATATGGTGAATCGGCATAAGGCCCCCAAACCACAGACAAGGATGCATGCATGAACCATTTAACATGCGACAAGTTGTATTATATTATAAAATAGGGTTTCGGGAAGGGGTTCACACATTAGGGTTCGGCGATCTTGGGGTTCCGGGGTTCGAGGTTCGGTCTCGGGGTCCGGATCTGGGGTTCAGGGTTCGACGGAAACGTTCTCGGCAGGAGCATTCTCGGTTAACGGGGTGGGTCTTGTCGCATCCGGGTTCTCGGCGAGATCGGCGTCCGGGAAGGAGAGCTTGTCGTTCAGGGTCTCGGTGTCCGGGGTGAAGTACTCGGCGTCCTCGAGGGAGCACTTGGCGTATTCGAGGGGGAACTTGAAGCCCGCGATGGAGATCTTGCCGGTTCATGACGAAGATCTTGGAATAGGGCGCCGTGATCGGTCTTCAAGGGTCCGAAAGGCGATCTTGGTGTTCCGGCCATCTTCGGTCCTCGGATCCGAGAGGGCTCGGGGTCTTGACGGGGTTCGGTCTTCGGACGTCGGGATCGGTACGGTCTTCGGGGTTCAGCCGCTCGCGTCGGCCTCCAAAGCAGTCCAACACCACACCGCAATACCACCATCGCCAAACATCAAACTAGAGTCAAACCACACATGTATCTAAGGAAAACCAGAAGCTCGGGATTGAAGTAGAGGTCGTCCTTGTTGCATACGAGTTGCTGGCCTTGTGCTATGGCTTGCTGCCTTGAAGTTATTGCTGGAACGGAACCCTTGAAGCCATCGGTATCTCCGCGGTAGATGCATTGAACATTGGCAGCGGGTGTCCTGAGGACTCCTTGCCGGCGGTTGAAGCAGAGGGCGGCGGTCGGGGACGCGATGGCCGCGTCAGCGCAGGCGAGATGGGGAGGGAGGCGCTCGGGGTGGCGCGGCGCAGAGGCCACGGCCGGCTCCGGCGAGGCAGAGAGAAAGCCGGTGGCGGGGAGGGTTGGTGCAGGGGCGAGCGGCTCGCTGGGGAGAGGAGACCGGATGGAGGGGGGACCCGAGGCGCGGATGGAGGGGTCGCCGGCGGCGGCGGAGCTCGGCGGGGACGCGGGTCATGGCGAGGCGGCAGAGGCGGATGCAGGAGGAGGACGGCCGGGCGGAGGCGCGGGAACGCGATGGGGGCGACCGGCGCCGAGGGGGCGCGGTGACGGGGCCCTGCCGGCGCGGGCGGCCAAGGGTGGCGCAGGAGGGGGCCGGCTCGGCGGGGTGCTGAGGGAGACCGACGGAGGTGGAGGCCAACGGGAGGGAGCCGGCGGCGGGACGCCGAGGGGGACGCGGCCGAGAGGGGGGCCGGCGAGCGCGAGCGGAGGTGCTTGGCGGCGGCGGGTAGCCGGAGACGAGGTAGAGGCGGAGGCAGGCCGCGGCGGCGGGGCGAGGCGGCTCAGGGCGGAGCGCGTCTGGCCGAAGGGAAGGAGGGCGGTGGGGAAGACCGGAGAGGAGAGAGCCGGCGGGAACCGGCGCCGGAGGGGGAAACGCGAGCGGGGCGAGGAAGGAGAGGAGCAGCGGCGAGGCGAGCGGAGGGGGGAGGAAGGGCGGCCGGCGGTGGGAGCGGGAACGAGGGGTCGCGTCGGGGAGGTGGCCTGCCCGCGTGGGGGACGCGGGGCGCCAGATGGGGAGAGTGGGTGGAGCGGGGAGGTGGGGACTGGGTGGGGCCCAGGGACGTGGGGCCCGGGGGTCAGAGGGGGGGTTGACCACGTGGGGAGGGGCTGGTGGGTGGCTGATTGGGAGAGAGAAAGGGAGGGAGAGAGAGTTGGGGGGTGAGGTGGCAGGGTTTGATTGGCTAGGGGGAAGGGTGAGGTGAGGTGTCGAGAGGGGGTTGGTTGGGGTGAGGTGGAGGGGTTGTGGGTAGAATAGGACTGGTAGCTTTAGGATTTTGGGGTGGACCGATTTGGTCTGGGGTGGTCGTTCGGGTCGAATCGGCCCGTTCGACTGCCCCACTAAAAATAATTCCAAATTTTATTTATTTCAAATGCACCGTTTGCAAACCAATAGCAGACAAACAAAATATTCCGGAGGCCCGGGGTTTGCATTTTGAACAAAGGCGGGGCGTTTAGAAAACAAAACTAGGTTTTTCTGTAAATAGTTTTATGCAAGCAGCTGCAAGATGATGACGATGCTCAAATGCAATGTGGCATGATGACATGAGCATGCGGTCATGATGATGCAATGCACAAAAACAACGCGATTTTCTAGTAGTGGTTTTACGGGATGCCACACATCTCTACCATAGGTTCGACAAACATAATAAATATGTGGCTTTGCTGCATTCATCAAAAAGGTTTCTTTCATGTCAAGCCACATGATGATGACCATATTGAAAACATGAACTAGTATATTGACTTCATTGAGAAACCGATATCATGTGTAATTATACTTGCTACATTGTACTACCATGCACGTGAAACTAATTCACTTCATCTTTAGCTGGTGTAAGTCAAGATCTAAGAACGACATGGACCGCATTCCTCATATTATGGACTAATTTATCATAGTACCTAATTTGGGGGGAGTATAACTCAGTACAACAAACATCATATTTCATTAACATATTTTCCATATTTGTTATTTTGTTGCACCTCGGAAGTGTCTTATTGGTTGGGTTGTGTAGATCGACACAACACCTAGCTGGTTGTTGATTTTGTTTGTTTTCATTATCTACTCTTCATAATTTGTGTTGCTACTGGTAATTTAGCGATATGCAGCCCAACTCTTGTCTAGTGTACTTTCTTAAATTAAGTACTATGTAAGGGAATTATAATGATAAAATTCAACATCACTAAATTTCCAACATCATGAGGACCTCATCTATATGACATGTCATATCAATCAGGATCTTCGTCTTCTTCTGACGAGCATGAGAACTTGATCAATTGTGACTCAATTGGTGACATCGACACATAAGAAGACACTTTGCAAGTCCGGCCAAATAAAAAAGAGGGAGAACATGTTCATGAAATATGTAACAAGTTGTTCGAGTGGACTAACTTCATGTGCCCCATAATTAGATACTAAGATGAATTAGTCTGTAACATGAGGTAAGTGATCCAAGTCTTTATTAGATCTTGATTTACACCAGCCAAAGATGTGTATCAGTTCAACACACGCAAAATACACAATGGGCGAAGTACAAATACACATGATACCAGTACTTTTCAACAAAGTCAAGATGTCAGTTTTTGTTTTTAAGCTTGTCGCCAACAAGTGGCTTGACACGAAAAAAGCCTTCTGATGTATGCTTCCATATTACTATTTTAATGCCTAAGGTTTAAGATGACCACCTTGGCCATACTAATTTTCAGCTCATATCAAACTAAACTTCAGTGTAATTTGAAGAAAACATTTAGTTATATTTGCCATTACATTTGGCCTAAACTGATTTTTTTCATATTGGGTGCGAGATATTTGCAATGTCTAAAGGGAGGACTAGTGGTTTCCCTCTCTTTGCTTGCTCAAGCCACTCATTATATGCGTGCCATTTCTGGTTCTCCTTAACAACCCATCAACAATCCATGTGTTAAAATTGGGCTTTGTAGTCATCCTCATAAAATCATGGGATTTACCCAACAACTGGCGTCGGGATGTCAACTAGCATATATGGTGGAAGACTTGGTCGAAGAGCATAGGAACTAGACTGGTGCCGTCATAGATACTACTGATATCTCCTCAATACCAATCACTCTATTTTGTTGTGCTATTGATTGAATCAGTTGAGAAACATAACCTTTCAATCATGCACATTGTGAGCAAATTATAGTAGTGCTCGTGCTCATGTGATAATTTAAATTACCAAATATGAGTACGCATATTGCTAACCAATCTTTCATCCTCGTATGTTGTCCATGCAAGGAGCTTCTCATTTCTTCGGTCCTAACCTTATCAACATTGAAGAATCATTGTGAACCAGATGGTACGTGTAGGTGGAAAGGGTTAGCTTCGGAGATTTTCCCTGGGCAGAAGTGGGAGAGTTACCCACTTCAACTATTATAACTGGTCAACTTATATGTACAAACAGAGAATAAAACAAGGAACAAGAAATCTAATTATCAAATGTGGTTCTGTCTCATGCCATTGTCCAAACGCTTTTATATTTTTCCTTGAGCTGAGACTAACCACGTTGTAATTTTATTACACCTATTAATGAAAATGCCAAATGCAACTGTGTCGAATTAAGCAACTGAGTGAATTGTTGAGGATCATGTTGCCGCAGCTGCAAAGGGGATTGGCGCCCCATCCTCAAAAGCTCAGGAAAACAAAGCTATCACATGACCTGGTTTGATGGAGAAGTGTTGCGTGGAGAAGTGGGGGCGATCAAACCGTGGAGAAGAAAGCAGACTCACTCTGGATTTTGTTTGTGTGTGAGGCATCTTCTCATGAGAAAGGCGAAGCTTACTACTCCCTCCGACCCATATTACTTGACTTGAATTTATCAAAATTTGGATGAACCTTTATAAAATAGTTTCTAAATTCATTCAAATCTAGACAAATTTGAGTCAACTAATATGGGTCGGAGGAAGTATTAAAATCGATATCATATTCGACACACGACAGGAGACGCACTCAATACAATGATAGTAAGAGACCGTCGATAGTCAGTGATTTACATGACAATAGACCGTCTTATTTCTACATACATATCCTCTCATTTTGTCCTTTCTACTAGCCCGAGTTACAAACATCTAACTGGACACCATTGTATATGCCCACACAAGTTAGAGCACATACATTTAGAACTGTTTCAGGACGGCGTCAAAAAAAGTATTATTATTTCCAGTAACAAGAAGGCGCATAACATAGGAATTGTAGCTATCTCTAGTTGAATTCACATTGTGTATTACTTTTAAAATGATTGATGAAGACAAAATGACTTAGGGCTCAAAAGGAAAACAAACTAACTGGGTTTATTGCATGACATGTGTTTCATGGGTGATTGTTCCTCCGATCTGCTCAATGAGATTGTTTCCATCCGCCGACGTCCTCGGGAAGACCACGCCCGCGGACATCCTGCATACAGGATAACAGTATTACTGAAGGAAAACAATGCATTTGTTCTGCAGTTTTGCTGAATCTCTTTCAAGTCTCAGCCAGCTCAAGTTTCCCCGAGAAAAAAACATGAGCTAAAATTAAATTGTATAAATTATTGTTTATGTTTGTACGCCCAACTGGTTCGCCAAACAAAATTTTACTTTGTATATAACCTTAGATTTATATTATTTTGGATCCTATATTTCTCGTCTGTATAGTCATCCTATCAAATCACAGAATCTGACAGCGTCAACTAAGACGCTGACCACAGGAATTGAACAAAGACTCTGCCTGCAAACCGATGTATGAGATTGACCATAATATAGCTATAAAGAGCAACTACAAATGGAAAATAATCTAAAAAAGGGTAGAAAAATTATACTTTATGTTAATTGATGTATACCAATTGCATTTACTAAATGTAGAAAGTGCAGTTGATGTTCAGATAATTGATGACTTGCATAATTCACCAAATGTATTTCAGGGAAATCATTAATAAGTTTTATTACCCCAACAGAATCCCAGCACCAGTGTGTACGATTGCATCTAAAATTGTATTGAACTAGAGGTATAGGAAACTGGATAAACCACTGCATCTTGCTGATGGCACTGTTGGTTCTTATGCAGCTATGCTATGTTCAGTTATGAACTAGACCTACAAGGTAGGAACTTATCATTGTTTGCATCAATTGCATCATGGATGGAAGAACCTAAGCACCTACTCTTTTAAAGAGATGCCTGCACTACTCCTTGCATCCTACTGGAGAGTGGTACCATTCACTGACATATAATCGGAAATGAAAACATCACTGGTTTGAGGCTATGCATACACAAGAAAGAGGAAAGAAGTGGATCATTTTTTCTTGGAATCCTTAACAACAGATAGCTATAATTACGCAATTTTTTTTGGAGTTAAGACCAGATTCAAGAATTCAGTGAAATATATATATGGGGAGGCAACATTTTAGAATCTACCTCAGGAGTGAATGAGAGACCAACTTTGATTGCTCCACAGTAGTGTTCATCTTTCACAACATTATAAGCTGTTGGTGGAATGGTACCTTCCGTATAGAGTGCTTCCAAAGGAATCCTGCAAGAACCAGTTGAATTGGGCACTAGGTTTTCTTAGTCCATAACATTACTGCAATTTTAAAAACGACATAAGTACACGTGCCAGAAGTAAGACAGTCACTTCAAGGCAGATGCTCTCTGAAAAGATTCTGAAGAATTTGATGCAACAATAGTAACTGCAGAATTGCAGACATGGCTGATGGCAAGATGTGCATACGTTGCTTCTCCAACAAAGTCATCCGCTGTGCCTGAGTCGCTGTCCATAAGCTTGATAACCAGATCTGTAGCTCGGTCTGACACGGTGAAGACAAAGCTTTCGTTCCATTCAGGGTCACTCCCTTTGCCTGCATAACATTTGCAATTTAGCATCACATAGCACATCGAAAACTGATGTCTGCACTTCAAACGAATGACATGAGTCAATAACAAGATTTTTTCTTTCATTCTTTATATATAACGAACTGTTAATTTTCTGAAATGTGTACTGCGAAACTAAGCAATTACTATTTTGTTTCCTAACTATACTAGTAAATAAACTATCAGTTCACTTACATCACGTATACTTTCTTAGTTTGTTTTACCTGTGATGTGTACTATTCAGAGTTTCAGACCTGTTACTAACAGACTATGGTTCGCTCACATACATGAATTTACAGAGAGCAATATAAACAATGTTTCAGTACCAAGTTAAGTGAAACGATCAATGGTGAGGAAAAGAAACCGAATCAAAGAGCATATCTACCTGATGCAATACTGCTCCTCTGCTCCTGCGAGCGGCATTTGAGAATTGCGTACGGGTCCATGTTGCCTGTAGTGGATTAATCAGAAACAACAAAAAAAAAAACTATCAGCAGAATCTTCAACAAAATGATGGGAAAACAACCACCAGATGCGGCAAAACATTTGAACGTGTCCACAATTTCCCGGTGTTTATAGGCCTATACTAATTGATGTATGAGCCTATAAATCCATGATATATGCCATTGCCGTACAGACGCAGGCACCGCGGTGGGCCGATTGAAACAGTGATTTGAGACGCTTAACAGATCGATCAATAAAGACTAGCAATCCCAAATGGCAATGTCCCGATCGAAGGAAAACAGGCCAAACCGAACAGACCCTGGAAGTAATCGCTATCTTAAAGATTAGGGTTCCTAAAAGATTAAGTCGATGCGGACGTACACAGGTAATCGGTGTTCTCGAGGCCCTTGGCCCCGATGAGCAGCACCTCCAGCGTACCGTGCACCATTGATCTCTTCCTCGTCTCCTTCCTCGCTGTGGCGTGAACACGATTGCTCAAGACGCGGGGCAGATGCAGATCCGAGTTTCGCGGTGCCCCTTTGCTCTGGCCTGCCTGCTTGCCTTCTCCGTTCTCACATGGCAATGCCGCAATGGGGTGGGGTGGAGCCTTCCACCGTGGAGGGCTCCGTCCGGCAGTTTCGCGCTCGAGGAGTCTAAAAACCTATCAAAGGCTACTCTGTATATTTGTCATTTTCCGTCTCACTGATATTTGGTGGTCACGTGGTAAATATGCAAATTTTAGATAAAAAATATGGCAAATATGAAAAAAATTCGGAAACGTAACACTCTTTTCTTTTGGAGCAACTCGTAACACTATTGGCTTCAAAAAAAATCGTAACACTATTTTTTATGAAAAAGTATCATGAAAACTTTAATGATTCTCAAATAACATTACATTCTTTACAAAACTAGAAGCAATAAGTTGTTGGAGGTATAGCTACACTTGAGTCCGGAAATAACACTTTGTCTCCTGGGGCATTTTTAGGGGTTTCGATGACTTTGGCAGCGGATGTTGATCTCTCAACGGTGCGCAAGGGTGATTGAGTCTGTGCCCGTCATGGGGGTAGTGAGATGTCGCCGGTGACCGAGAAGGATGGAAAAGGTCCACGAGGTTCGACCTCGGCGGGAGGAAGTGGGTCTAAGAAGAAAGAATTGATGGAAGACAGGATAAGAAACATGAAGCTGACTGTTGCATAAATGGATCTGTTGGAGAACGTGATATACAAAACAAAACAAAATTCTAGCGCATAGCCAAAGATCCAATGAAAGGAGAGAGGTAACAAATCATACCCTCGAAGATCAAACTAGTGGAAGTTTATCGATAACGAGAAAGACAAGTGTCAATCCTTGGAACAAGCCTTAGTCGTGAGGAGATGTATTATCACACGGACGGCTCACACGATCAAGTGCTCCAAACGTAGCACCTCCACCGGTATCCACACGTACGAGATCAACGGCACCGCGTCGAGGTGTGATCAAGCACGCGATCGAAGCGAGAACGTGTCGATGAAGATCCGGCAACGCTTCCATAGAACTCGGCAGAGATTTCGCGATGGCTACGAAGGTCCCCATGTGATGACGAAGATGACGACATGAGAAGAAGGATAGCACCGAGAGGTTGCCACAGACGACAACGGTGACGCAGCGGCGGGTAGTGTGGGGCTGGATGTGGTTGCGTGAAAAACTTGTGTCTTGATCTTGCCATTGCCCCTCTTTAAATAGGTCAAGGGAAGCCCCAGCGAGAGTAGAAGGACTCCCCTTTTATTCTCTCAAACACCAAAGGGAACGGGAGTTGGAGTAAAACCCCAACTCCTCCTCTCCCTCTACATCGCCGTCCTAGAGGAGGGATTGGGGTCCGACTCGGACCAGTCCCCTCCCCCTTGCGCACACCATGCCCTAGGGGCCCATGGTTGTTAGGAACATGCCCTAGAGGCAATCATGTATGATGTAATTATCATTGTATTTATAAAGTTATTAAGTTTTCTTTGCATGAACATTTGATATATCATTGAATATATGATTCAGTTGTGAAACTATATATTCATGTTATTCATACTAAATATCTTTGGTCATTGAGGTTGTGCTGGACACACAACTTAGACTAATGTGAAAGTCGGCTGATGACTCGGTTTCACTTGTCATGGGCATGGTGATGCTATTTTTACTTATACGGATTCAGATAAAGAGTTTAGCAAGTCGGATTGACCCATATTGAGACACAATGAACAAGTCGTCATTTGTATGTCTCAATCAATGTAATCCTTAGACCTAAGGTTATTGCACAATACGATATGTGGATCACCGACTTAGGTTTTGTCAAACGTTGTTCTGTCATAGGGAAGTTATAAAGGCAGAGTTCGGGTCGACTGAGAATCAAGCTATGCGATGTGGATAACCAAGATGGGATTTTGCCCCTCCAACTAGAGAGATATTCTCCGGGCCCTCTCGTGTGATATGATTCGAAAAGCATGGCCATGCATGACTCGGTTAAGTGTTAACCGAGGCGATCGACTAAGAGTTAGTCAGATAAATCATATATCATGGACCGAGAAGAGGGTCAGACTATTTAAGGGATGACGTTTATTCACCTATAGTTTGACAAGGTATATCATGAGGCAAAAGGTACTCGAACATAAGTCCCATTGGAAGGTATGTCGTCATGACTCTTTGGTACTTGGGAATCGGCACGTTCTGCTAGGAGCCGCTACAGATTGATCGATTGTGAGTCGAACTCCGATCGTGTCCAAGTTTTTTGAGCCTGCGGGGTCACACACTTAAGAGCGGAAGCAAGTCGTTTGGGTTGGACCTGAATCAGACACGGTCTGAGTCAGTGAGTTGGACTCGCAGTAACTCGTATAGGCTTAGTGGACAAGCCACAAGTGAGTGGAGACCACTTCCACTCCCTATATATATTGGGGCGCGGGATGTCTAAAGGGCATAGTTAGACCACTCCATGCGTTGGAAACCCTAGCCCCATTCAGTTCAACCGTCGCACCGGACCTAGCAGTTCACCCTCGGAGCTCCTCCTCGTACGTGTGCACACCAGCAGAGGTGCTGCATGATCAGCACTTCGACTATCATGGGATTGGATCGGATTGTGAGGACTACACTGCATTCAATTGACGCGCTTCATCATTAATCCGCAACCGCGTGTCTAATAGTAATCCTCGTGGCCTTCTATTTCAGCTAGATCTTGGGATCACCGTGTAGAATTTTTTTGTTTATCTCTGCGTGGCCTAACAGTGGTATCAGATCAATAGCTTCTGGTTTTAGGCTCGAGTTCGTGCATATGTGATGTGCAGTTAGCATTAGATTGGATCTATTTTATAATTTGGTGGTCAATCTATGAGATAGATTGGTTTTGTATGAGGTAGATTAGATCAATTATACTCAAGGAAATGGATGATCTGGTTTCCATGATCATACTGCTGAGGTCGTAGAACGATATACCCCTATCGGTTGGTTTCCGCCATCGGGATATACTATGACACGTTAATCCAGATGTGGTGATCGAAGATCAAAGGAGTTTAATCAAATGGGAGTACATATCGGATTTGGGACCGTCGGCTTCGCCCTGTCGTGGCGCCTTAGATGTTGTTGCGAGTTTCACACGTCGGTAGATATCGTATCTATGCATAACTTGTTTTTGTAGGAAGTTGTGAATGGTATGGTTCATGTACATGTCATGTCTGTGTGTAATCCATACGTGATCTACGAATCACGGTTTTGTCAGCTAGATGGAGGATAGGTGCTTTTATTTTATTGTATAACGACCTCCTTGTCGGATTCTCTATGTAATTTTTATTTACTAAGCTAGTGTAGCTTTTGAGGAACCAGGATGGCATGCAAGTTGATTTAAAAGTTGGCTGACATGGAGTAAGATGGCATGTACAAGAGTTGGCATGAGCAGGCTTATAGGCTTTGTGGAGATGGAGATTGCCATAAAGAGAGTCGTATCATTTCACATTATAATTGATTTATTTTGTGTTATTGTTATATCTTTGTTTTACCTCTATTAGATAGTTTCTAGAAAGTAATCCCTCAAAGAAGGTCTAGTCGGTTTTCCTACCAGTGTTTGCACCATCACAAGTCGGACATTCTTGGTAGTGCGCTCATAAAATTGGGGTGCTGCAATTCTTTCCGACTAGGTGGATTCGAGTCGGACTCTTATAGCATAAGCATTCGGTAAGCTATACGGGTCTATCACAACGGTTGTGGGATTCGGGGGAAATTCGGGCGAGCGTCGGGGCATGTGATGCCACTCGACCAATAGGAGTCGTATGAGATGTGATTGACAAGGAGTTGTCTACCTAGATCACTTGATGGCTAGCGGTGATGCTAAAGATCACTAGTTGGCTTGCTTATTTAGGATCCTAATGAAGGGTTTCGCAGCATAGTAAATCAAAAAAATTCTACGGATGCGAACGGGAAAGCCAAGATCTAATCTAGGAGATGCAAAAAACGAGGGGGATTAGATGAGATCTTCATACCCTTGAAGATTCGCACAGCGGAATGTTCATCGGAACGTGGGTGATGTAGTCGTACTCGCTTCTCCTCCTCGCGATCCGATCCGATCTAACACCGCAAGTGGCGATGCCTCCGAGAGATGCACACGTGCGGCACCTCGACGTCTCCTCCTTCCTCGGTCCAGCAAGTATGGTGGAGAGACGGATTGGATCTACAACGCGACGGTGCGGTGCAAGTGGTGGAGAGTTTCTGCAGCAGGGCTTCGCCTACGTGCAGTCGGGAGGGAGAGAGAGAGGAGGGCAGCAGGGCGGCTAGGGCTTGAGGAGGAGGTGTGGGAGGGGGTGCACCCCCAGCCCTCTTTATATAGAGGGGTGGGCGGCCAGCCCTTGCCCCTCCCCCAAGCCCTAGGGCCGGTGGCCAAGGGGGAAGCGGTGGGGGGCAAGTTCCCCCCCCCCCCCTTCTAGAAGCTCCCCTAGGGTTTCCCCTAGGTTTGGCCGGCTGGGCCCTATGGGACCTTGTGCCCCTGGCCCAATGCGGCCAGGGCACCCCCTCATAGGCCCATGCCCCCTCCCGTCAGGTGGGGCCGCGTTGGTCCCCCTCCGGAAGGTTCTAGAAGCTTCCGGTACAATACCGATTAACCCGAAACAATTTCGAACTCCAAAAACTGCATTGCCTTATATGAATCTTATTCTCCGGAACATTCCGGAACCTCTCGTGATGTCCCGGATCCCATACGAGACTCCGAACAAAAACTCATAAACCAATTATACAATCTATCCTAGCGTCAAGACACGTTAAGTGTGTGACCCTTCGGGTTCGAGAATATGCAGACATGATCTTCTATCAATAATCAACAGCGGGGGTCTGGAAACCCATATTGACTCCCACACATTCATCGATGATCATATCGGATGAACCATGATGCCAGGATTCAATCAATCCCATATATATTCCCTTCGTCTCGCGATATTTTACTTTCCCGAGATTTGATCGTCGGTACCGTCGGTACCGTCGTACCTAGTTCAATCTCGTTCACAGCAAGTACTTTACTCGTTCCATAATCCGATATCACTTTGTGATTAACTCCTTAACCACATGCTTGCAAGCGGTGTTGATATCGATTACCGAGTGGGCCCGAAGTATATCTCTCCGACTTGGGAGGTACAAATCCCATCTCGATACATACAACCCAACAGGTACTTTCCGATCACCTGAGAGACACCTTGATGATCACCCTCTCATAGGATGACGTTTTATGACCTCAAAGCTTTCTTCCGATACCAGGGAGTTGTATTATCTCATGGTCTAAGGAATACAATATTTGACATAAGAAAAGCTTCGCAAAGATGAACACGATGACACGATCTAATTGCTCCGCTTAGTTTGGGTTTTTCCACAATATCATTCTCCCAATGATATGATCTCATTATTAATCGACAACTCATGTCTATGGTTAGGAAACCTTAACCATCATTAGTAAATGAGCTAGTCCATAGAGGCGTACTAGGGACATGGTGTTGTTCACAAACCACACAAGTATTAAAGTTTCCGCTTAACACAATTCTAGCATGGAATATAAACTTTATCATGAATAAGAATTATAATAATAACATCTTTATTATTGACTCTAGGACATAATTCCAACAGTCTCCCACTTGCACTAGAGTCAATAATCTAGTTTACATTTGGCAACAATCTCACACCCATGGCACTAAGGTGCTGATCATGTTTTACACGTGGAAGAGGTTTAGTCAATGGATCTGCGACATTCAGATATGTATGTACTTTGCTAATCTTCAGATCTCCATCTGCTATATAATCTCGGATTATATGAAACTTGCGGTTGATATGCTTGGTCTTTGGATGATATCTTGGTTCCTTAGCGAGTGCTATGGCGCCAGTGTTGTCACACAATATCTCCAGTGGGTCCAATGCACTTGGAACCACGCCAAGCTCAGTGATGAAGTTCCTGATCCAAACTCCTTCACTTGACGCTTCTGCATCAGCCATGTATTTCGCTTCTACTGTAGATCCCGCGATCACGCTTTGCTTGCAGCTTCTCCAGCTCACAGCTCCTCCATTCAAAATATAAATGTATCCTGTCTGAGATTTAGAATCATCCTTGTCGGTGTCAAAACTAGCGTCGACATAACCCTTTACGACGAGTTGTTCATCACCTCCATAGACTAAGAACATTTCTTTAGTCCTATTTAGGTACTTTAGGATGTTCTTCACGGCTGTCTAGTGTTCCACTCCTGGATCACTTTGGTATCTGCTCGTCAAACTAAGAGCATTGGACACATCCGGTCTAGTACACAGCATGGCATACATGATAGAACCTATGGCCGAGGCATAAGGCATTGCTCATAGCTTCTCTATCATTTACCGTAGCTGGACACTGAGCCTTGCTCAATATCTTACCTGACAACATAGGCACTGAACCTTTCTTTGCCTTATCCATTCTGAACCTTTTCAGAACTTTGTCTAGGTATGTACTCTGGCTTAAATCTATCAGGCGTCTTTGTCTATCTCTATAGATTTTGATGCCCAATATATAAGCAGCTTCACCTAGGTCTTTCATTGAAAAACACTTGTTCAAATAACTCTTCACATCGTTAAGCATGTTAATGTCATTTCCAATAATCAATATGTCATCCACATATAGTACCAGAAATGTCACTGAGCTCCCACTCACTTTCTTGTAGATACAAGCTTCGTAGCAATTTGGAACAAATCCAAAGCTCTTGATCACTTGATCAAAACGAAGGTTCCAACTCCGAGATGCTTGCTTTAGTCCATAAATGAAACGCTGAAGTTTTCACACTTTATCAGCATCCTTAGGATCGACAAAACCTTCGGGTTGCATCATATACAACTCTTCATCAATGTTGCCATTGAGGAACGCAGTCTTGACATCCATATGCCATATTTCATAATCATGAAACGCAGCAATTGCTAATAAAATCCGAATGGACTTAAACATCGCTACGGGAGAGAAAGTCTCATCGTAGTCAATACCTTGAACCTGTCGAAAACCTTTCGCGACAAGCCGTGCTTTATAGACGGTAACATTACCATCTGCGTCCGTTTTCTTCTTGAAAATCCATTTGCACTCAACGGCCTTTCGGTCGCTAGGAGGTTCCACCAAAGTACATACTTGGTTTTCGCTCATGGATCCCAATTCGGATTTCATGGCCTCTAGCCATTTCTCAGAGTCTGGGCTCATCATCGCTTCCTCATAGTTCGTAGGTTCACTGTCTTCTACCAACAAGACAGTCAAGACAGGGTTGCCGTACCACTCAGGAGGGGCACGCGACCTTGTCGACCTGCGACGTTCCGTAGCAGCATCGCCCGAAGCTTCATGATCCTTGTCATTAGCTTCCTCTATTATTGGTGCAGGCGGCACTGGAACAATTTCAGGTGCTGCGCTACTCTCCAATTCAAGAGAAGGTTCAACAACCTCGTCTAGCTCTACTTTCCTCCCACTCACTTCTTTCGAGAGAAACTCCTTCTCAAGAAAGGAACCGTTCTTTGTGACAAACACTTTGCCTTCGGTTCTGTGATAGAAGGTATACCCAATATTTTCCTTAGGGTACCCTATGAAGACGTATTTCTCCGCTTTGGGTTCGAGCTTGTCCGGCATCAACTTCTTGACATAGGCTTCGCATCCCCACACTTTAAGGAACGACAACTTAGGTTTAGCACCAAACCACAGTTCATACGGTGTCGTCTCAACGGATTTAGATGGTGCCCTATTTAAAGTGAATGCAGCGGTTTCTAATGCATAACCCCAAAATGATAACGGCAAATCAGTAAGAGACATCATCGCTCGGACCATATCTAATAGGGTTCGATTCCGGCGTTCAGACACACCATTGCGCTGTGGTGTTCCGGGTGGCGTGAGTTGCGAAACGATTCCGCTTGCTTTAAGATGCGTGAGAAAATCATAACTCAAATATTCACCTCCACGATCGGATCGTAGAAACTTAATCTTTCTGTTACGATGGTTCTCCACTTCATTCTGAAATTCCTTGAACTTTTCAAATGTTTCAGATTTATGTTTCATTAAATAGATATACCCATATCTACTTAAGTCATCAGTAAAAGTGAGAAAATAGCAATATCCACCGCGCGTCGAAACACTCATCGGTCCGCATACATCGGTATGTATGATTTCCAACAAGTCCGTTGCTCGCTCCATCATTCCGGAGAACGGGGTTTTGATCATCTTGCCCATGAGGCATGGTTCGCATGTGTCAAATGATTCAAAATCAAGAGACTCCAAAAGTCCATCAGAATGGAGTTTCTTCATGCGTTTTACACCAATATGACCTAGACGACAGTGCCACAAATAAGTAGTATTATCACTATCTACTTTGCATCTCTTAGCCTCAATGTTATGGATGTGTGTTTCATCCCTTTCGAGATTCATAAGAAATAAACCATTCAAAGCAGGTGCATGACCATAAAAGATGTTACTCATATAAATAGAACAACCATTATTCTCGGATTTAAATGAATAACCGTCTTGCAATAAACACGATCCAGATATGATGTTCATGCTCAACGCAGGCACATCATAACATTTATTAAGGTTTAAAACTAATCCCGAAGGTAAAACTAAGGAGAGCGTGCCGACGGCCATCACATAAACTCTTGATCCGTTGCCAACGCGCATCGTCACCTCATCCCTCGCAAGCCGCCGTCTATTCCGTAGCTCCTGTTTCGAGTTACAAATATCAGCAACTGAACCAGTATCAAATACCCAGGCACTACAACGAGGGCTAGTAAGGAAAACATCAATAACATGTATATCAAATATACCTTTGATGGTGCCAGCCTTCTTGTCCGCTAAGTACTTCGGACAGTTGCACTTCCAATGACCCTTGTCCTTGCAATAGAAGCACTCAGTGTCCGGCTTGGGTCCAGACTTGAGCTTGTTCTCAGCAGGGGCAACGCGCTTGCCGCCGCCTTTATTGAAGGGCTTCTTTGCACCCTTACCTTTCTTGAAGGTGGGGGGCTTGTTGACCATCAATACATGATTATCCTTTTTGATGTCCACCTTCGCAGCCTTCAGCTTTGCGAAGATCTCGGTGATCGTATCAGTGGAACCAATCTGATTATGAGTCACTACAAAACTTTTGTAGATGGGAGGGAGTGATTGCAGAACCCTGTCAATCTTGAGCTCCTCTGGAATCTTGCAGTCCAGTTGCTCAAGGCGTTGAGTGTAGCCCGACATCTTTATGGCGTGCTCACTAACGGAACTCCCTTCCTCCATCTTGCAGTTAAAGAATTTCTCAGAGATCTCATATCTCTCAGAACGGCCCGGGATAGTATTCAAAACAATTTTGAAGGTCCGATTCCATAGCAAACAACATGGTGCTCTTAATCACACCATAATCATCTTTGCGCGACTGATAGACAGCTTTCTCATCAGCCGGCGCATCTACAGCAGGGGCGTCACCAAGCGCATTCTCAAGGACATAGTCCTTTTGACCGCCAGAGAGAATGAATCTCAGATTGCGGAACCAGTTGGTGAACTTAGACCCATTGTTTCTAAGCTTTTCCTTCTCAGCAAAAACGTTGAAGTTGAAGTTGGACTTAGCCATTTGATCTACAATGTTTGCAAGTACAAATTAGACTATGTTCATGATAACTAGTTCAACTTTAATAAAATTACTAGATGAACTCCCACTAAATTCAACATCCCTCAAGTTGTTTAGTGAGCATGATCCAAATTCACCACACCTAATCCGATCTTCACGAGAAGAGATGTGGTTTCAATGGTGGACAACGAAGTGTCGATCATATCATTCATATGACTCATGCTTAACCTTTCGGTTCTTGTGTTCCGAGGCCATATCTGTACATGCTAGGCTCGTCAAGTAAAACCCAAGTATTTCCGCGTGTGCAAAACTGGCTTGCACCCGTTGTATGTGAACGTAGAGTCTATAGCACCCGATCATCACGTGATGCTTGGACACGAAGAACTTTCGCAACGGTGCATACATGGGGAGAACACAGTTTTATCTTGATCTTTAAGTGAGGAATCATCTTATAATGCTACCGTCGCGATCTAAGCATAATAAGATACATAAAAGGATAAACATCACATGCATATAACTTTATGTGACATGGTATAGCCAATCTTCGCGCAATGATCTCCATCTTGTGCGTGCCGGCATGATCTCCATCACTCCACCATGATTGCCTCCACCACGAATAGCAACTATAAATATTGTTGACTACTTAGCGATAAAGTGAAACTATTAAATGGCGTATAAGAAGTTGACACACAGGTCATACACAATTATAAAGACAACCATATGGCTCATGCCGGTTGTGTACTCATCGACATGCAAGTCGTGAAACATTACAAAACATGATCATCGCATACAATATACACATCACATCTTGGGCCATACCATATCACAGAAAACACTCCCTGCAAAAACAAGTTAGACGCCTCTACTTTGTTGTTGCATGTTTTACGTGGCTTATGGGAGTAGCAAGCTAAGAACAATTCTTACCTACGGAAAGCCACAACGGTGATATTATGGTTGCCAAACTCCGGTGTAAATCCCATGACAACTATAGTGAGAGAAACTGGCATCCACCAGCCGCATGTGTGGAACAAGCCACACGTCGCGTGCGGAGCCGGTCTCGCGAATGACGTCGCGTAAGGTTGGTCTGGACCGCTTCAATCTCACTATCCCGCGTCATAAGAAGAACACAAACAAGAGGCTTGCAATAGAAAACATCAACGCCCGCAACAACCATGTTGCGTTCTACTCGTGAAACACATCTATGCATAGATCTAGCTCTGATACCACTGAAGGGTTTTGCAGCATAGTAAATCAAAAAAATTCTACGGATGCGAACGGGAAAGCCAAGATCTAATCTAGGAGATGCAAACAACGAGGGTGAAATGGATCGTATGGGCACCTAGAGGGGGGGTGAATAGGTGCTAACCAATTTTTAATACTTTTTAAATTTTAGGCTTGACACAAAGTAAATTCTCTAGATATGCAACTACGAGAATTTCCCTATATGTAACCCTAACTACTAAGCACGTAAAAGAGGAGCGAGGAAACCGTAGTGGAGCACGCGGAGACACAGGGATTTTTTTTACCGCAGTTCCTTCCTTGTTAAGGGAAGTACATCTGTGTTGGAGGGGTGGGCGGTTCTAAGACCACCACGCCACAATAGGCCTCACCCTATTCTCCGATGGATCTCGCCACGAGAGGCCTGATCCACCTTCTCCACTATTGGATCCCTTCGAGGCGGGAACCAATGCCTTTTACAACACTATCAGGGCACACACCCACAACCGAATTGGGGGCTCCCGAGATGACAACAAGCTGCCACAAGAACAAGGTTTATCAATATAAACAAAAACAAGGATCTAGATGTTTGCAAGAAATACTAGATCGGAGGTTCTCCAAATGAATGGAGAGGAGATGAAGCGCTTGATTGCTGATGATGAAGATCGAGTTCTCCTCCTTCGATTCCCCAAGGGATGGGGCCTTTGGGTGGATCTAGGTGGAGCACTCTTGGATGAAGCTTTCAGATCTGATCAGTTCTTTTTCGAGATGAATCAAGAGTTCTGGCAGGAGGGGGATGGCTGGCTTAAATACCCCCTCCCCAGATCTGGCCGTTGCACATCTTTGGGGGCAGATTATCCGCCCCCCACTTGGGGCGGATTATCCGCCCCCTGGGAAAAATCCGCCCCAAGGGCGGATTCTCCGGGGGAAACTTCGCCCCCTCTCTGGGGCTTGCGCCTTGGTGAAACTTGGAGAAGATCTTGGGGGCGGATAATCCGGCCCCCCTGAGGGGCGGATTATCCGGCCAAGCCGGAAAGTCCGGCCAAAACTCCGCCCCCTCTCTGGGGCTTGCGCCTTGGCGATGAGCAGGAGGGGCGGATTATCCGGCCCCCCTGAGGGGCAGATTATCCGGCGGGGCCGGAGAATCCGGCCAAAATTCCGCCCCCCTTCTGGGGCTTGCGCCTGCTTGGGCAGAGGGAGGGGCGGATTATCCGCCCCTGGTGGGGCCAGATTATCCGCCCCCAAAGGCAGAGTTCTGAGCTGCAACACTTCAACACACATTAAATGATCCTTGGTATTGTTATCTAACACACAAAACACTAGGGATTAAGATTTGTTCTTTCAATCTCCCCCTTTTTGGTGTTAGATGACAATACTAGGATTTGCAATAAAACCGGAAAATGCCACCTTAAATAATGAAAGACGCTCCCCCTAGATGTGTGCATATTTAAGATTTGCAATTGAATACAAATACACACACTAGGTAGAACACTACTTTAAGGTTTGGGAAAAATGTCATACCACCGGAATATATAGCCAAGGCATACATAGATAATCCCATGAATCCATATGCCATCAAATAAGCTTCATACTTCCAGAATTCCATGGGGTCCATGATAGATAAATCCAGAAATCCATGAATACCAAACATAGTACCAAACTGTGGAGTACGACATAGTCTTACACAAACAGCCACAAATAGCAAACCAGTTCACGCTAGAAAAGGCACAAGCAAGCAAATAAAAACGACTAAAATCAAAGAGCTTGTGCTCGACCCTTGCAAATCCACGAGACCTAATAGAACTACTTCTCCCCCTTTGGCATCGAAACGCCAAAAAGGAAGAAGAGCGATGCTAACGCCCCTGGAGATCACTCCGCCTCATCCTCATCGTAGTCATTCCCGTCCCCTTCCTCTTCATCATACTCATCATCATCATCGTCATCAGCTGGAGGAGTGGGTGCCCGCGGTGGAGGAGGAAAGAGACAACTCTCGAGCTCGCCATAGTTGATCCCTGAGGTGCATACAGATCCGGAGCAGTGGGAGGAGGTGGATTGCCAGTGGCACCTGAGACATGGTGGAGGATAAGCTGCTGCGTGTGATCCCTCTCATGATCCCTGCGGTACGCCTCATATTGGCCCTTGTGAATGTCAATACCCATGCAAAGAATGTTCCGCTAGAACCAATTAAGCTGCTTGACCTCACGTGCCATTGGGGACACCGTGGAACGACGACCACTAGCCCGAGCATCACGCATGAAGGTCTCCGGGGCAGTGGAAGGGTGATGAGTCTTCTGAGCCTTGTTGTAGATTTTCTTTGGCTTATGAACACCATCCAGAGAAGTGCCAAAATCCTCATGGGGCAACATATGCTTGACGAGCATCATTATGAACGGAGCATAAGGAATAGAGAGCCTGTTGATCATAGCATCCGTCATCTCATGAAAAATATAGTCCATGACATCCAGTTTGTAACATGTGGCTGATCCAGTGTTGGTGGCACACTCGTGAGCAAACGCAAGGAGAGGAACCAGGTGACCACGGATCCTGTCATTGTTGCCACCACTAGGAGCGATGCAGTCCCTAAAAATGCCAACAAGGGCTGCATACAGGGGAGAGAGGCCAGCAAAAGTACCAGCGACTCCATCAGAGGAAAGGCAAGGAGCAAGTGCAGTGTCCTTGGATGGCTTCAAGGGAGTAATGATGCGGTGACCAGCAGGAGTGTCACGACCATGGAAAGCATACCCAAGAACCTGCCCAAAAGTGCGAAAGTCTGACTGAAGCATTGTAGTCCCGGTCATCCACTTCATAGTGCGGCGCTCATCACCGCAGATCATAAGGTGGAGAAAAACTGGCGCACCACAGAAGAGTCATAATTGCATTGAATGGTCATGAGATGGTGCAGCCCCATCTTGTTGGTCACATCGAGTGCCTCAATGAGCCTTGTCTTGGATTGGGCCTCAGTCAAATTGATGGGACGCGTGGGGCGAATCTTGAGAGTAGCATAGACATCATCATGAATAGACCGAAAGTGAGCATTAAAAAACATTTCGTCCTCGGGGGGACCATCGCTGTCAGCCTCATCATAAAAATCAGTCTGACGAATAGTGGCATACTGAAGACTGTCCATAGCCTTGTAATTGGGCCGAGACTGTTTGCCCTTGCGAGATGCGGACCTATTAGTTTTCTTACTTGCCTCTGCCATCCGTGCAGCCTCTCTTGCTGCTCTGCTGACCTCGGTCTCGTCAATGAATTTTCCGTCTGCAGTGGGCTTGAGATAACGGGAACGGGGACGACGGACGAAGGTCTTGGTCGGCTTGGAACCACCTTCTGATCCACGTATTTACCCTTGGGATTGAGCTCAAGATGACACTTTGTTTGCATAGGGGTAGCAACGCCATTGAGATCCGTCATCTTGAACCTTTTGAGCATGTCTTGGATGTACTTCGCTTGATTAATAAAGGTTCCCTCTCTAAGTTGTTTGATCTCAAATCCAAGAAAGAACCTGAGCTCACCCATCATGGACATCTCAAACCTGTCAGTCATAAGCTTCGAAAATTCATCGTTAAACGCTTGGTTAGTAGAGCCAAAAATAATGTCATCTACATAAATTTGGCATACAAAAAGCTCCCCATTAACCTTCTTAGTAAAAAGAGTGGGATCGATTTGCCCAACTTCGAATCCACGGTCTAGCAAAAGCTCTTTCAGGTGCTCATACCACGCACGTGGGGCTTGTTTAAGACCATAGAGCGCCTTATCGAGTTTGTAGACATGGTTCGGAAATTTGGGGTCCTCAAACCCCGGGGGCTGCTTGACGTATACTAACTCATGTAGAGGACCATTAAGGAAAGCGCTCTTAACATCCATTTGTTGTAAATTAAAATTGTGATGGGCTGCATATGCAAGAAGGATACGGATGGACTCAAGGCGAGCCACAGGAGCGTAGGTCTCGCCAAAATCAATTCCTTCTACTTGAGAGAACCCTTGAGCCACTAGTCGTGCTTTATTCCTCACAACAATGCCATTTTCATCCTGTTTGTTCTTGAAGATCCACTTGGTGCCGATAACATTGCGGCAATCCTTTGGCTTTTCTACGAGCTTCCAAACTTTGTTGCGTTTGAAGTTGTTTAATTCTTCATGCATTGCAACAACCCAATCAGGGTCTTCAAGAGCATCAAAAACCTTCTTTGGTTCAACCATGGAAATGTGAGCTTGATGATCATAGAAGCTAGCAAGCTCTCTTCGAGTGGATACCCTTCGTCGTAGATCACCAACAACCTTGTCAAGAGTGTGACCTCTTAATTCAAGGTTGCGATCAGCACGAGCCTTGCGACGAGCCTCAATGTCCTTATTTTTCTAGGAGGAGTGGATTCAATTGTTGTATCCTTGTCTTGATTACTGCCTTGCCCTTGATCTTGGTCACCGTTACTGCCAGAAGATTGTTGCTGAACATTTTCTTCAGGCCCGGATAATCCGCCCCTTGGAGGGGCCGGACTATCCGGCCTGGGAGGTAAAGTACCAGAACCATCTTCCTGAGAAAGCCTGACTGGAGTTGGAGACCCAGGGCCGGATACTCCGCCCCTAGGGGCCGGAGAATCCGGCCTGGGAGCTTCAGAGATGTTGATTTCTCCTTCGGATCCCCTGGTACGAGTTGGAGTGCCAGGGGCGGATTGTCCGCCCCTTGGAGGGGGCGGATAGTCCAGCCTGGGACTACCAGCTTGTCTAGTGGACAGATGGTCTTCAGCAGATTGTGGTGTTGGTGCAGGATTGTCTCCAATAGTAGGAGCTTGTTGATCTTGTGTAGATGAGGGCTCCACATGTGTGGAGCATTGTCCTTCCCGATCCGCCACAAGGGGTTCCTCAATGGGGCAGAAAAATCCCACGCCCATTCTTCTTATGGCATCTTGGGGTATTTCAACATCTGCATCACAAACATCAACTTGCCCTACAAAGGAGCCGTTATTTTCATCGAACTCCACACTACAAGATTCTACAACAATCACAGTGAGCTTGTTGTAGACTCTATAAGTGTGATATTCGGCACCGTAACCAACAAAAATACCTTATAAAGTCTTGGATTCAAATTTTGACAAACAGACACCTTTAATAAGAAAGAAACACTTACAACCGAATACCCTGAAGTATGAGATGTTGGGTTTGCTGCCGGTAAGTATTTCATATGGGGTCTTGTCCAAGATCTTCCGAATGTAGAGCCGGTTTGATGAGTGACAAGCAGTGGATATGGCTTCAGCCCAAAAATTATAAGGAGACTTGAATTCAGCTAGCATAGATCTTGCCATATCCATCAAAGTCCGGTTTTTCCTCTCGGCTACACCATTTTGTTGAGGGGTGTACGCAGCGGAATATTGGTGTCTAATCCCCTCTTCGCTAAGAAACTCGTTTAAAGTGTAGTTCTTGAATTCTGTGCCGTTGTCACTTCTAATTGCCAAGATGGGAACATTGTGTTGACGTTGAACTTCATTGGCAAAATCGATGACAGTTTGTTGAGTCTCACTTTTCAGCTTGAAGAAATATACCCATGTATATCTTGAGTAATCATCGACGATGACCAAGCAATATTTCTTCCCACCAAGACTTGCATGAAAAGGAGGACCAAATAAATCCACATGGAGTAATTCCAAGATCCTCTTTGATGACACAATAGTCTTCCTCTTGTGGGGAGAATCATGCATATTTCCTTCAACACAAGCCCTGCAAACACGATCTTTGGCAAAAGAGACATTGTCTTTTAGTCCAAGTATGTGGCCACCCTTTTGGAGACTTTGCAAAGTTCTCATGTTGACATGGGCTAAACGGCGATGCCATAGCCAGCCCACGTCGGCCTTTCCGAATAGACACATCGGACCCGAAGTGGTTTTCCCCGAGAAGTCCACCACATACAGGTCATTTTCGACGTATCCAACAAAAGCGACCTTTAGAGACTTGCTCCATAAGAGTACCACCAAATCATCATCAATAAAAACAGCAAAACCCATCTTGCCAAGGGCACGAACAGAAAGAAGATTGTAGCCAAGGGTCTCAACAAGCATGACGTCCACGAGAGAGATATCGTGGGCAACCACAACCTTGCCAAGACCCAATACCTGAGATTTAGACTTATCACCATAGGAGACTGTGATATTATCAAGATTTGGACGCATCTCCGTGATGATCTCCTTGCTTCCGGTCATATGACTAGTGCAGCCACTATCCAGCACCCATTTTGACCCACCGGAAGCATAGCCCTGCAAGAAAATTACTTCTTGGTTTTAGGTACTGTCGTGGGAATGGTCACGGCAGACGCTGCAATCGGCAGCGAGTAGTAGAACGAGGGGCAAGGGCGGCCAGCCATCTGCGGTGCGAGATGAGGGCAAAGACACAGGGTTTACATATCTCAACCGATTCGGTTACAGCTTCAGTAGTCGTTTAACCTAGTCCGACTGGGCCTATCTACTCGCCTGGGCCTTCAGCTTCCAGTCGCTCGGTACCTTGCTGGGCTTCAATCCACTCGACGTTCTGCAGGCCCACTCGCCAGCCCTCGGGCCAGTCGGAAACGTCCTGCTGAGTATACCCCAGTAGGCGTATCCCCATCAGTAGTCCCCGAGGCCGTCGCCGATTGGGCGTAAGTGGCTGCTGGCAGTCGGAGTATACGGCTTCAGAATAGGCATCCAGTCGAATCGTCGGTGGGCTCCTGTATGAAGAAGAAAATCCGGTGAACCAAGTCGCGTCTTGGGCGAGTCCAGTCGGCGGAACGCGGTCGTGGTGATTGACCTAGCGAGCCGAGTGGCTGGAGTTGGACCGTCAGGCATGGTCAAACTAGCCGTTGGGGTAATCCAACGGTAACTTTCGGCGTAATAATCGCGCGGTAACGGCCCCCTGATTTGGCGGGTAACTCCCGCTATATAAGAGGAATGGCAGGCAATCGTAGAGCCAACTGCCCACCACTTCTTCCGAGTGCGCGCATTTTCCTTTGCTCCGCGATCCAATCGACCCGAAATCCTCCGATCTCCAACCAACCTCTCGACTATGGCCCTTCCCACCGAACCATGGGGCAGGTCCAAATGCATGAGGGTGCAGCTGGCCTCTTTCGAGGAGGCTGGAATCCTGCGAGCCGGCTGTTGGCGTATCCCCGCAGCCGGAGAAACGACCCCAAACCCGCGAGAGAGGGAATTCGTCTGTTTCACCAGTCATCTCGAGCGGGGGCTAGGGTTTCCCACGTCTTTGTTCTTCCGGCGTTTTTGCGCCTACTACGGGATCCAGCCTTCAGATCTGGGTCCCCACAACATTGAGCAGCTCGCCATCTTCGTGGCGTTCTGCGAGTGCTACTTGGGCTGCCGGCCCTACTTTCCCTTGTGGCAAGATCTGTTCCATGGACGGATCAGCCGCGAGGAGGCAGGCGGCCCAATGCTAGCCGCGGGCGGCCTGACGTTCCAGCTCAAGTCCAAAGCCTCTTTCTTTGATCTGATGCTACCCGCCAAGGCGGCGAGCGACTGGAAGAAGTCATGGTTCTACGTGGCCGAGGCGACCCCGGAGGACGAGGTGGCGATCCCGCGGTACTCGGCCAATCGTTCCGAGCCGCACCATCTCCAAGTCGGCAAGCTCCCCGACGACCAGCGGATGGTCGTTGACGAGATGCTCCAAGCCATCCGTGGTCTGAAAAAGAAGGGCCTTCAGACGATAAACTTGTACAATTGCTGGCTTGGGCGACGGCTCGTTCCACTCGCCCAACGCGACCACTACATGTATCAGTACACGGGCCGGGGAGACTCGACGAAGGCCTGCCTCGACGAGTGGAAGCTGGAGGATTATCTCCCAGCGTTGAAGAAGATCACCCAGGCGGTGTACCTGGATGCACAGGCCGGGGTCGCCCCCTACACCGCGAAGCGTCCGGCTCCAACGGTAATTTCTTTACCTTGTTCGCAGTCGCAGCGTATGCAGTCGCGGTAATTCTGATTCTGTTTTGTATTCATCGCAGCTATTCCAAGTGGTGGAAGGGTGGCTCCCACCTTCTGATGATGAGAGCCCGGGGCCATCCGCCCAGGACATAGGCGAATCGCCACCCGCGAGGGGCAACGAGGACGACGAGGACGAGTCCGAAGAGGAAATCGCCCCGCTGGTCCGAAAAACCCGCGGGCAACGTCAGCACGAAATCGAAGCGAGCAGAAGCCTCGAGCGTCATGATGACGACGACGAGCTCCCAGAAACCACCTCGCGCCGCCAGGCCACTCCTTCGAAGAAGAAGAAGAAGAAGGAAAAGGAAGCGAGGGCCCCCCCGAAGAGGAAAACGAAGCCGTCGAGGATGGCCTCGCCGCCGCACTCGACGAGCAGCTCCGATGCTCCCAGCTCGGCCGGTGACGGCGCGCCCCCAGCGACAACCGCGCTAGACACGCCGACCGTGGAAGTGCCGCTGGCCTCGATGCCTCCGCCATTCGCGCCAGTCTCTGGGCTAGGGAAGGCTCCGGCTGCAGCGACTTCGCCTCGCAAGGAGGTTCCGATTGTGACGGCTTCGCCCCGCAAGGAGGCTCCGGCTGTAGCAGCTCCAATTCGCGAGGAAGCCCCCGCCGAGGGTGTCCCAGAGGCGCCAGCCGCGGCCTCAACGACGAAGAAGCCGTACGTGTCTTGGGCACGCGACGTCCTAGAACTGGGGCTCAGTCGCCAACTGGGCCCCGAACTGGAAAAACCGGCCGGCCTTCGCACAGGGCTACGTTTCATCCCAGTCGCCAAGTGAGTGCGTTCACCCTTCCCTATTTTCCATAACTATTTCAATTGTCTTTATTGATTCGATTGATGTGCAGGACCGGAGTGAAAAGGATGGGCCACCCGACCGTGGCCCAGGTACCCTCCGCCGCTAGCGAGGAGGATCCTTCCCGTAAGAGGAAAGCGGACGAGGTCGTCGCCTCAGCGGATGGCAGTAAGAAGGCCAAGGGCGACGACATCGTCACTGTCTCTGACGACACGGCGGTCGCGCCGGCCGGACCCGCGGTGGAGGCAGCCGCGTCTACGAAGGAGGGCGTTTCCTTGCCTGGAACGGCGGAGGCGACTTCCTTTGGAGCGGGTGCCTCTATCGCTCTTCCCCCGCTTCGTAACCAGGGCAGCCACGGCGAGCGGGGCTGCGCCCCCGAGCCTCGCTCCGGGGACCGCCGATGCTGAAGTCGACCAGCGTCGTGGGCACACGCCAGCGTTACTCGCGTCCGTGGACGCGATACAACTCCATGGCATGCTTGGCGCAGCCATCCAGGTACATCCAGTCCCCGAGGATCAGGTCGGTGCTTTGCAGCGGCTTGATTCTTATAATTTCTCGTCTTTTATTTTCGTATCCAGTCCCCGAGTGCGCACGCGCTAAATTTTAGCGGGGTGGGCACTTAGGAATTTCTTGATCGCCAGTCCCCGAGTGCGCACTCGCTAAATTTCAGCGGGTGGGCACTTAGGAATTTCTTGATCGCCAGTCCCCGAGTGCGCACTCGCTAAATTTCAGCGGGTGGGCACTTAGGAAGTTCGTTTTTACTGACTTTTTTGATGATGTGCAGGGTCTGCAGCTTGAGTCGGCGGACCGATTGGCCGCGAAACAGCGTGCTGAGAAGGAGTTGGCCACCATCCAGGAGGCGAACAAAGAGCTTCAGGCTATTGCTGCGAAGGCAGAGGAAGCGCGCCAGGAACTTGTCCCTGCTGGTGAGTTGGTGGCGGCGCGATCTGCTCTGGGTGCTGCTGAACAGCGGGTCGCCGACCTCGAGCGCGAACTGCGGGAGGCGAGAGAAGAAGCGAGCTCGGCGGACGGGCGAGCTAAGGCCGCCATTGCGGCCGCGGAGGAGGATCGCAAGGTGTCGGAAGTCCTTATTGCTGGGCTTCAGGACGACCACACGTCGCTTCAGTGCTTCATCACGGGACTCGCCCGCCCGTTGCTTGGTGAGTGCATCTTCCCTTTCTGTTAGTTGTGGTTTTTGTGGTGTCCGTCGTACTCATCATTATCTCCTTCTCGCAGGTCGCATTATTGATAGCCAAGAAGAAGCGAGCTCGCTCGACGCGAGGCAGTGCGTAAGCATGCTCGTCGACTCGGCGACGCTGTCGGCGACGTGCATCCGCGCCTACCTTCAAGAAATGTCGCCCACGGAGGTTATTCCCAGCGACCTCGTTGAGGTGTGGGAATATTTGGAGAAGGCGCCCGCGGTCGTTGAGTTCATGACGCGGTCGGCGTTTCGGCGTGGAGCGTCGACAGCACTGAGCCTTGGACTCGCCCACTTCCCCGAAGATTTCGACATTGACGATGTGACGAGTGGGTATCCATCGTCGACTGGCGCGGTGGATCTGTCCGAGGTTCTCAAGTTGCAGGAGCGTGCCGCCACGTACTCGGAGCGTGTCTGGGCGATGGGCGACCTCCTTCCCTACCAGGAAACGGTCGTCGCGCCGAACGACCCCGAGCCGCCGCATCGTGACTTCAAGGTCGAGCAGCCTTTTCGCGCGGCGATGGCGGGTGAACTGACGACGTATCCATCAAACCCGTACACCGCGTTCATCCGTAATCGCCGGGATGCTGGCGAGTCGTCATCGAAGCCTGCAGAGTAGGGTAGTTTGCCTTGAAGTGTTAGCAGCAGTTCTGCCACGCGGGCATATTTTGTAACATAAGACAATGCAATATACGATTGAATGGGACGTCGTATCTATTTTGCTATTTGTTTGTGTGCTTTGGATTGATTTTGTACGAGTCCCCGAGCGCGTCCGCCCTTTTGTGGGGTTTACCTCGTATATGATGTGTGTTGTTATCATGTGTTTTGTTGATTTGGTCGACTCGCCCGAGCTCGGAGAGCCAGTCGCAAGGCGACTCCCTTGAGTGCTCTGTACTTTACCGTTTTCCCGTACGCGAACGGGGTCGGGTGGCCGAGTCCCCGAGCGTGGTACTTGGTAGTTCTAGACGCGACTCGAGGGTGGTTGAGGACTTAGCGCGTTGGTGTGAGCGCGTCACTCCTGCCTGGCCCGTGGGGTCAGTCGCGTGGCGAGTCATGGGCATGCTCTCTTACTTGGCGTTTTCCCTGACCGATCGCGACGAACTGGTATTCAGTCCCCGAGCGTGGTACTTAGCCGTTCGAGTCGCTATGCCGAGGATGCGGAGGACCAAGGTCGCTGTGAGAAGCAAGGGCAGTTGTCTTGGCTCGTGAAACCAGTCGAGCTAGGCGACTCCAATGGGGCTCCGGGTTGGCGTTTTTCGTGGACGATGCAAGACCTGAAGTGATTCAGTGCTCTTACACCGCACTACTTAGCCGTGCCGATCGCTGTACCAAAGGTTGACTTCTGCATTTTAGCGTACCGCTGTTATTACGAGTGCGAGTGGCACAAGTCATGGAGAGTAGGCGCAATTTGCGGTAACCGTTTCTTTTATTTCATAGCGACTGGAGAGTACATGTGTGGGGTTCTAGGAGTAGAACTTCCGGAGGAGGTTTACATTCCATGGTCGCTTGACGTCGAGCTCGCCGTCCCCGCGGACGTCGATGAGGTAGTAGGCGTCGTTGCCGAGTACGCGCCCGATAGCGAACGGGCCCTCCCACGGAGGGGAGAGCTTGTGCATGCCCTTCTTGTCCTGGATGAGGCGTAACACCAGGTCGCCTTCCTGGAAGGTACGGGTTTTCACCCGTCGGCTGTGGTAGCGGCGGAGTCCTTGCTGGTAGATGGCGGTGCGTGACCGAGCGAGGTCGCGTGCTTCGTCGAGCTGGTCGAGCCCATCTTGGCGGGCCAGCTCGTTTGCGGCCTCCGTATAATGGACGACCCGCGGCGAGTCGTGTTCGAGGTCGGTGGGCATGACTTCTTCGGCGCCGTAGACCATGAAGAAGGGAGTGAATCCCGTCGATCTGTTAACCGAGGTGCGGATTCCCCAGATGACGGAGGGCAACTCTTCGACCCAGCACCCAGCGGTGCGCTCGAGTGGTACTTGGAGTCGCGGCTTCAGGCCGTGGAGGATGCTTTGGTTGGCTCGTTCCGCCTGGCCGTTGGATTCCGGGTGGGCGACTGACGCGAGATCGAGCCGGATGTGGTGCTCTTCGCAGAATTCGGCCATTGCTCCCTTGGCGAAGTTTGTGCCGTTGTCCGTGATGATACTATTTGGGAACCCGTAGCGATATATGAGCTCGCGTAGGAATTTAGTGGCGGTCTTCCCGTCGCATTTCCGGACTGGCTTGGCCTCCACCCACTTGGTGAATTTGTCGACGGCGACTAGCAAGTGGGTGTAGCCGGAGGGGGCTTTCTTGAAGGGGCCTACAATGTCCATGCCCCATACGGCGAATGGCCAAGTGATGGGGATCGTTTTCAGCGCCGAGCTCGGTACGCGCGTCTGATTGGCGTACTTCTGGCACCCGGCGCATCGCTGGACGATGTCGACAGCGTCGGCGTGTGCGGTGGGCCAGTAGAAGCCGTGTCGCATAGCCTTGGCGACCAGGGAGCGAGCGGCGGCGTGGTGGCCGCAGTCACCTGAGTGAATGTCGTGGAGGATTTTGCGTCCTTCAGCCGGTTGGACGCAACGTTGGAACACGCCGGTGACGTTGCGCTTGTGTAGCTCGCCGTCGATGATGGTGTAAGACTTGCATCGGCGAGCGATCAATCGAGCGTCTGTCTCGTCTGCTGGCAGGGTGCCGGCTTCCAGGTAGGCGATGTAGGGCTTGGTCCAGTCGTCTGGCTCGGTGATGAGTGCGACCAAGGCTGCCTCTAGTTGGAGTGGGACTCCGATGTCGATCTCCCTCGGGGGAGAGACTGATGGTTTGGAGATTGTGTCGAGGAACACGCCGGCGGGTGGTGCGAGTCGAGCCGACCCGATGCGAGAGAGGGCGTCGGCCTCCTCGTTTTTTCGCCTATCGATCCACTCGACAGAGTAGCCGGTGAAGTGGCCGCCCAACTTGTCCACCTCTTGGTGGTACGCCGCCATGGTAGGGGAGATGGCGTCGCAGGTGCCGGCAACTTGCCCCGCGACGAGGTCGGAATCTCCGTAGCATCGAAGGCGATTGACGTTCATCTCCTTGGCAGCTCGCATGCCGTGGAGTAGGGCCTCGTATTTAGCCATGTTGTTGGTGCAGGGCGTGAATTCGAGGCGGAGGATGTAGCGGAGCTTGTCGCCCTTTGGTGAAGTCAACACTATCCCCGCTCCTGCACCGTCCGCGTTCTTGGAGCCGTCGAAGTGCAGGCTCCAGTAATGGAGGTATGACAGCTTCTCTGGCTGCTGGGCTTCCTCCCAGTCGGCTATGAAGTCTGCTAGTGCCTGCGACTTAATCGCCCTTCGTGGCTCGTATTTAATGTTGTGGACGCCGATATCGACGGCCCACTTGGCGACCCGTCCGGTCGCCTCGCGGTTGCGGATGATGTCTTGCAGTGGCGCTGAGGAGACGACCGTGACCGGGTGCTCCTGGAAGTAGTGCGGCAGGCGCCGCTGAGCCCTGAAGACCGCGTATACTAGCTTTTGGTACTGTGGGTACCGCTGGCGCGACTCGGTGAGGACCTCGCTGATATAGTACACCGGCCGCTGAACCGGGCGCTCCTTTCCTTCCTCTGGTCGTTCGACGACCATCACAGCACTGACGACGCGCTCGGACGCCGCGACGTAAACCAGCATAGGTTCTTTGTCGGAGGGGGCGGCGAGTAGTGGTGCGGCGAGTAGCACTTTTTTGAGGTCGCGGAGCGCGTCGTCCGCCTCCTTGTCCCACTGGAAGGTGGGGTTCTTGCGCATCAGGCGGTATAGGGGCATCGCCTTTTCGCCCAGGCGGGGGATGAAGCGACTGAGAGCCGCTACTCGCCCAGCCAGCTTCTGGACGTCACGCAGGCACTCGGGTTTGCCGAGCCGGGCGATCGTGTCGATCTTTGTTGGGTTCGCCTCGATCCCTCGTTTGGAGACGACGTACCCCAGTAGTTGTCCGGCGGGTACACCGAAGGTGCACTTGCCTGGGTTGAGCTTTATCTTGTACCTTCGCAGATTGGCGAAGGTTTCCGCCAGGTCGGCAAGTAGGTCGCCTTGGCGAGCGGATTTCACGACCACGTCGTCGATGTAGACGTGGATGTTGCGGCCAATTTGGCTCGCGAGGCATTCTTGCATGCACCGCTGGTAGGTTGCCCCGGCGTTCTTGAGGCCGAAGGTCATGGCGGTGTAGCAGAAGGCTCCGAATGGCGTGATGAACGCCGTCTTCTCCTCGTCTTCGACAGCCATTTTGATCTGGTTGTACCCGGAGTAGGCGTCGAGGAAACATAACGACTCCGAACCCGCGGTTGAATCGATTATCTAATCGATCCGCGGGAGGACGAACTGCTCCTTTGGGCAGGCGCTGTTCAGGTTTGTGTAGTCGATACACATTCTCCAGGTCCCGTTTTTCTTCTCGACCAGGACTGGGTTTGCCAGCCACTTGGAGTATTTGATTGGCCGGATGAAGCCGGCAGCGAATAGACGCTGCACTTCCTCGGCGATTGCTCGACGGCATTCTTCATTGAAGGGCCGTAGCGACTGCTTGACAGGTCGCACTTTGGGGTCGGCGTTTAGTTTGTGCTCAGTGAGCTCCCTAGGGACACCGAGCATGTCAGAGGGTTTCCATGCGAAGATGTCCCTGTTCTCACGGAGGAACTCGATGAGCGCGCCTTCCTATGCTGGTCTCATGCCTGTCCCGATCGTCACCGTCTGGCTGGAGTCGCCTGGGACCAGCTCGACGGTACGAGTGTGCGTCGTGGCCTCAAAGGTTGAGGTGTTTGCGCCCTCTGAGTTGGGCTTCTTGAGTATTGTGGGGTCGTCATTGTTGACCCCGCTCGCGTATTTGGCGAGCTCGTCGGCGTGATTAGTCTCTGCCGCGATGACGGCGTCGGCGAGTTCGGCTCCTTTGGCCTCGCATTCGGCGGCCATGTCGGGGTCGCTGTTGATGGTGATGACGCCGCACGGCCCGGGGAGCTTCATCGCGTTGTACGCGTAGTAGGGCGCTGCCATGAATTTAGCGAACGCCTGGCGCCCCAGGACGCAGTGGTAAGGGCTGTCGAAGGGCACCAGCTCGAAGACGATTCGCTCGGTGCGGAAGTTTGCCGGAGTACCGAAAGTGACTGGCAGCGTGACTTTGCCGATCGGATACGCCTTCCGACCGGGGACGATGCCGTGGAACATGGTGTGGGTTGTCTCGATCATCGACTGCGGGAGCCGCAACCGCCTGAAGGTGTCGAGGTAGAGGATGTTGATGGAGCTGCCGCCGTCCATCAGTGTCTTGGGGAGCCAGTAGTCGCCAACCTTGGGCTTGACCACCAAGGCGACTCGTCCTGGGTACTCGATGCGTGGCGAGTGGTCTTGCCGGCTCCAGGTGATGGGCTGTTCCGACCAGTTCAGGAACTGGGGGACGTCTGTTTGGGCCACCGCATTGACGGCGACGGCGCGGGCGATGACCTTCTTCTCACGCTTCGTGTTGAAGCCTGTGAAGGTGTGGAGCGAGCCGGCTACTTTTCCGAATTTTCCGCCATTTGGCGGGTCGTTGTCGGTGTCCTCCCGCGCTTGCCGTGCCTTCTCGATTTCCCTGAGGGTGTGGCAGTCGGCGGTGGTGTGCGTTGCGGGCTTCCCTTCCCTGCTATGGAACGCACATGGTTGGTTAAGGAGGGCCGCGGGATCGAACCTTGGCTTGTTCTTGTAATTGCCGCCATCGCGCCGTTGCCCTCCGTCGCGGCGGTAGCTCTTGGGCTCGCGCTGTGCGTGCCCAGCGTTGGCGACGAAGTCGACTCGCCCGTCGCTGCAGCGCTTGCCAGTGAGGCGGGTGCCGCTGTAGCGTAGGTCGGTTCGGCGTCCGCAGTCGTTGCCGCCCGTGCGGCGTTGCCCTCCTGACTCGTCGTCAGTTTCCTGGTTTGGATCTTCCTCGGCGTACCGTTTGGCGATCTCGAGGAGGTCGGGGATGTTGTCGAGTGTGCGGGAGTGTCGCTTGAGCTTGGCGACTAGAGGCTCGTAGCGGCACGAGGTCTTGAAGCAATGGATCGCGGTGTCCGGGTGGATGCCGACCGCGTTGTACCAAAGCTCTTGCCACCGTTGGACCCAGTTGCGGGTCGACTCACGGGGTCCCTGGACGCATCGTTCCAGGTCCTCAATGGTGGTGGCGCGGGTGTAGGAGCACTCGAAGTGCCTGACGAAGGCGTCGCGCATTTCCTCCCAGGAGTCGATACTGTCCTGGGGGGAGAGTGTTGATCCACTGCCTGCACGTCCCCTCCATCATCAGTGGGAGGTAACGGGCGGCGAGTAAGTCAGTATGACCCACGATCCCCATTGCCATGAGGTATGTGTCGAGCCAGACTGCAGGGTCGTACGAGGAGTCGTATTTTTCTATCTCCTTTGGCGCCTTGAAGTTTGGCGGGTACTTCTCGCCTCGGATCATTGGTCCGAAGCACTTAGGCCCAAGTCGACTGAGCGACCCCATAGGCTCGCCATCGCGGCGATTAGTTAGGGTGTGCCGCAAGTCGTCGGTCTGGCGTGCACGCCAGCTTTGGTTGTTGATGATGTGGGTGCGGGCGTCGATGGGTTGTCCGTTAGCGGCGACGAAGTTGGTCGCCGGCCTGGGGTCGTTGGTGGAGAGTGCCGCGTTCGCGGGTCGGTGTTGGAGCTGCAGTGGCTCTGGTGGCGGGCAATTGAAGGTGTTTGCCGCCGCTGGGCGGCCGCTGGAGGCCGCTCTGCTTCCCGAGGAACGCGAGTATACTCGACCTTGCGAGTCGGCGCCCGCTTTTTGCTGCTCCACGGCCTTCGCAAGCAGGGCCCTGACGTACTGGATCTGTAAGGCGCCGTCGCCAGTGGCCGTGATGCTATCGGCTGCTGCTCGGCCTGCCACGAGGTTGTCCATCGGGGTGGAGAACAGTGGGAGGCCGTTTGCGTCTCGCTCCCGTGAGGAGACAACTATCCGCGGCTGGTCCCTGGGAGGGGTGCGGTTGGGCGGTGGTGGGGCACCCATCGCCGTCGATCCTGGCGGGGGCCGGGCGCTTCCTCCTGGTGGCGCGTTCTCGCAGATCGCGTGCTCGGCTATGCGGGCCGGGTCGTTTTCGTCGTCGAAGTTCAGGGCACGCCCTTGAACGGTGGGGTTCAAACGTGACCTGATCCGCTGCTGGTGGTAGTGTGACAGCTCCTGCGCCGTCACCTGCTCGAGGCGAAATTTTTCGCGCTCGGCCTGCTCCTTGCGTACCGCCTCCGCCAGTTTCAAGCGGAGTTCCTCGACCTCCGTTGCCGTGGCGTTAGGAGGGATTGGGGTGGAGAAAGGATCCTCCGGCGGATCGGTGTCGGTGGCCATGTAAGCCGTGGCATGGCGACTGGCTCCATCGCGGAGGTCGGCGGAGTTCTCCGACCCGGAGTCGAATTCGAAGATCCCGAGGATGGAGGGGTCCTCGAAGTCTCCCGCGTTGGAGACCTGGGCGATGGAGCCCGCGGACGAGGCCGCGGTGATGGATCCGGCGAGTGACGCCGGGGTCGCCGAGTCGGCGTCGTCGGTGAGGGCCGCATCTTCTGCGGCCGCTGAATTCCCGGCCACGTTGCTGTGGGCCGAGTTGTACTCGGAGGCAAGGCAGTGGATCGTGCGAACCTGGCTCTCGGAGAGCCGATCGCGTGGCGGCGACTCGCGGATGCGAGCCGAGTCCCCCGAGACGATGACGTCGGTGAGGCCGACGAAGAGGCTGATCGTGCCGATTGGCAGGATCACGTTGTGCGTGACGGGTCGCGCCGCTGGGACGTAGCTGCTCGGCAAGATCTGGAGCATCTCGCCGATCGCTATCATGCGGCCGGTGGCGACCGTCTCGTTGATGGGCAGATTGGATCTCGCCGCAGAACACCGGCCAGACCGGCCAGGCCCCACGGTGGGCGCCACTGTCGTGGGAATGGTCACGGCAGACGCTGCAATCGGCAGCGAGTAGTAGAACGAGGGGCAAGGGCGGCCAGCCATCTGCGGTGCGAGATGAGGGCAAAGACACAGGGTTTACATATCTCAACCGATTCGGTTACAGCTTCAGTAGTCGTTTAACCTAGTCCGACTGGGCCTATCTACTCGCCTGGGCCTTCAGCTTCCAGTCGCTCGGTACCTTGCTGGGCTTCAATCCACTCGCCGTTCTGCAGGCCCACTCGCCAGCCCTCGGGCCAATCGGAAACGTCCAGCTGAGTATACCCCAGTAGGCGTATCCCCATCAGGTACCCATTTTTCAATGGGTCCTTTCATGTTAGTAACAAGGGTATTTGGGACCCAAATAGACCAAGCAATATATTCATCAAAAGGACCAACATAATAAGCATAAACATTGCCATAGTCATCACAAAAGAGTTCATAATTCGGATTGTGAGACCCTGCAAAACCAATATTATTAGTCTTGTCTTTTGTGACAACCTTCTCAGCAGTGCTTGTCTTTAATTGCACATTCTTGGTCTTGTTCTTCTTGGTTTTCTTCTTCTTGGACTTGGTGACATACCCAAGTCCCTCTTTACCATGATTTGACCTTTGCTTGCCAAGGACTTCATCAAGCACACCTTTGTCCTTTGTGGTGATGTCCTTGATCACTTCTTTTTCCACACTAGCATTTTTCTTGTTACTATATGTTGAGTTGGACGAGCTAGGAGTATCATATTCGGCCAATCGACTTTGAAGCTGATCATGTGACTCATTGAGAATAGAGAACTCGTTTTTCAACGCCTTGTGAGCATTGTCAAGTTTCTCCAATTCCTCGGAGAGTCTATCATGAGCAGACCCAAAGTCAATCCTTTCCTTCTTTAACTTCTTTGCCTTGGTGACAGCATTGTCTCGTTCCTTAACGAGTTTAGTCACAATTTCTTCATGTGACTCTTCCATAGATTCAAGCCTCTCTTCAAGAGATACCCGAGCTTCTTCTTCTTCAAGAGCATTTTTTAGGGATGCAATTTCCATTGCATCCTCCCTTTCAATTCTGCCCTTTTCTTCGAGGAGTGCTTCGTTTTGGGCCAGCTGATCCATAAGAGCCTCAAAACGAACTTTGTGCTCACCTTGCAAGTTAGTATAGAAATAATCCAAAGCAATAATCTCTTCTTTAACCTTAAGACTAGCATGATCATCCATGTCTATCATAGCCTTGGGAAAAGAAGAGTTAGAAGAAGTTACCTCGGAGCTTCTTGCCATGAGGCAAGTAGCATTCTTGTTGATGATGTTTTCGTTCGGAGAGTCGAAGAGAGATGTTGATGTAGATGTAGTGGCTATAGCAGCCACCTCTTGAGAGCTATCGTCCTCGTCCTCATCTTCACTCCCCGATGAATATTCTTCTTGAGCCACTAGAACAATCTTTGGTTGCTTCTTGAAAGGAGCATTCTTCTTTACAAACTGTTTCTTACATGGAGCTTTTGATTTGTCCTTGAAAATGAGTCTTCCTCCATTATCCTCTCTACTTTGATATGGACACTCAGCTACGAAGTGCAGCCGGTCACCACAATTAAAGCATGTTCTCAGCTTGGGACCATTTTCTTTTCTTCCATAGGCTCCACTCTTGCGATCTAGTTCAGCTTTAGCCTTGGCTGGATCTTTCCAAAAGTTTCTTGCATAAAGAGCCAAGTATTGTCCGTGGATCCTTTTTATATCTTCGGGATAGTCCAGACCTTCTACCGCATATTCATCATGATCAATCACAGTAGTCTTCTGTAACACCCTCAGAATCGAACCTATGCAAGTTTTAGCGAAACCCGCCAAACCCGCATAGAAACGATTCAAAGGTGCCCACCAGGCACTTTCGTGCGGGTGGAAAACGAAGTAATAACATTACACAACAGTCCTCAATGGGACCCACAGAACAGATATATATACAACACGACTCCATGAGTCAAGAATACAGATATAATATACCAAGATCCAAATCACCTTGAAAATGATAGAGCGTCCGACTACGGACAAGATGCAAATGGGGCTAAGAGCCCTGAAGAATAACCAATGGTGTCCATAACCCTGCCCAGGCCAAGCCGGAAGGGTAACACTGCTAACGACGTCGATCCCAAAACCTGCTTAAACAAAAGGGGTGCCGACAAAGGGCAAAGGAAAAAAGAAGGAGCGTCAGTACTGAGGCCAGTACACGGCGAGACTAGAATTCGGCGGTCCTCGCCTACATAGGTATGGTGGACTGAAGCGGCAGCGGCAGCATGCACTAAACAACCTATAGAGACTCGATACAACTGGCGGCTATCAGAGAGGGGTAAGAAAGACCTACTCGGAACCAACCTGATATTATCACCAAACAAACCCATCCTGGCGTTTCCCCCTCGAGACCAAACGAGGAAGTCAACCGAGGAACTCACACAGTTGGCAGTTTTATTTATTCAGTTATCGTTGCAGCCATTACTAGTCAGGTATAGATAATCATCCTGAATAATAAGCAGTGGGCCATTTTAGTTAATCATTCCGTTGTAGTTGGAGCACTTACTAGTCAGATACAGATAGCATGAGATAACCCAAAACCCAGCAGTTGTTGGTACTTTTATTCAGCCATTCCGTTGTAGTTGCAATACTTACTAGTCAGATACAACTGTCGCAAGCGACACTCCAAACAAGCAATTGTGGGCAGTATTAATTAGCCATTCCATTATAGTGAAGCTGATTACTAGTCATTATAAAGTCAAATTTATAACAGTAAACTTTAGTTATGCTTGTCTATGGTCGAGATACTGTGCTCCAAGTCGTCCATAACCGCAGACACGGCTTTCAGAAAGTTTTAACCCGGCCGGGGTGCACAAATAGCAACACACACACGATCAACCTCGGAAAAACCAAATCAAAACCCAACGAGGTCTTCACGACAGAGCAATCACAAGATTCAGAAATATTTCAGGGGGCCACCCCATTGAGTAGACCCGCAACGAAGTAAGCAAGCTCCGAGACAGACTCAAGGTTTGCGTCAATGGCTGTAAACGACTGGGAACCCGAAAGTGTGACTGGGCTTGTCGATACCGCGAAAACATTCCGCTTACCTAAACAGTACAGTGTGCTCCTCGCACAATCGTAAATAAAGCAGTAGCATGGCATAAGTACAGGATAGTAAATAAAACCTCAAACTAGTTTGTGGCCCCAAGAAATAAGACGGAATCAAGCTCTGTCTAAGGGGGGCCCATACTCCCCATATGTGGATAGCGCGATAAATCAAGGAACAGGTATCAAGTACTCGGGGTCCTATGGGACACAAGTGGGCGTTCGGAAACCAAATGTTATCTATCACCTACCGATGCCTCTGCTTACTTCAATTTTAGTTGTTAAACAGGAATTAAAGTGAACGAAAAGTAAAGCCGAGATCATCTCCAACATCCAACATGTGGCAATACTCCAACAACTGTGGCACTTGACGACACGCAACAGCACTTGAGCAAGCGACTACGACGCGCAAGTCCAACTATCTACCAAACAACAGGTAATAGGATGTGTCCAAGGCAATATATGGCTACAAGGGGATATCACGGGTACGGAAAACTAGAGCATCTCAACACAGGTAGCAATAGATCAACAGGAGGGAATAAATACTATAAAAGTAAGATAGGTAGAAAGGGGAAGATGCTCGCCTGAAAACATTGTCGAAGGTTCAACCGAAGAACGGACGACACTCGCATCAACTCAACGGCCCAATCCGCGAAGAAGCAAAACACTAGAAGAAACACCGGATGCAATATTTAATACAACGGCAGAAGATCGGCATGATGCATGGTTGATGTATGGCATGGCAAAGATGCGATGCAAGTAGGTCAGTATTAAGCGGAACCGGGGGTTCCGACAATTAATTAAACGGTTCAAGTTATTTAGAACCCCCGCAATTTAAATGTTATTTTAACATGGCAAAAGATAGGACCGGTTCGCTACACAAATTTAAATGAGGCCGATATGAGACTAGATTTGCCCGCATATGGGCCCCATATTTAATTATGAGGTGAATCGGCATAAGGCCCCCAAACCACAGACAAGTATCCATGCATGATCCATTAAGATGCGACAGTTTATATTATGTTATAAAATAGGGTTTCGGGAAGGGGTTCACACATTAGGGTTCGGCGAGCTTGGGTTCCGGGGTTCGGGGTCGGTCTCAGGGTCCAGGGTTCGGGGTTCGACGGAAACATCCTCGGCGGTCAGAAGTAGTTCTTGGCGTTCGGGTAGATGAACTTGGCGTGGCGTCGGGGCGCATCGGGTTCTTCCGGGTCGCTGTTGTTCTTGTCGTCATGCAGATCTTGTCGGGTCCCACGGGGTCGAACTTGCCGTTCCGTGTAGGCGTTCTCGACGTCGAAGGCGAACTTGTCCGGTACCGGGGTTTCTCGAAGATCTTGGCGCGGCACCGTGTGCGGGATCGATCTTCGGGTTCGGGGGTCTCGGCGTCCGTAGATCTTGGTGGTTCTTGATTCATTCTTTGTGGTCTCCAACTTATACCTCCTAACCAAAAACTTCTCATTGACTGCATCCTCCTATGACCACTTGCACGAGGGTTCACGACCAGGTCGAGGTTGACGAAGATCTCGGAAGGACGCTCGGGGAGGCTGACGAGGCCGCGGTACTCAACAGGTAGACGAGGCGAGGAGGGTCCCCTGGCAGCAGACGGAGGAGACCCCGGCGATGCCCTGCAGAGGCGGCGGCGAACGGCGGTGAGAGGCGGGCTCGGCCACGGGGAGGTGAGCAGAGGGGGCGCCGCGGCCGGAGGCAGGGAGATGCGGGGCCGACGGGGTTCCAGCGAGGCGGCCTGCGCGAGGCGGGAGGGTCCGGCGTAGGGGTGGCGCGGCGGGGCCTGCTGGGGAGGTCCTGGCGAGCGGCGGCGCGCTGGAGGCAGCGCCCGCAGGCGGCGGGGTCGGCGAGCGGAGGGCGGGGCCGGCCGGCGGCGAGGGGGACCGCGAGCGGAGGGGGAACAAGGGACACGCGGGCGGAGGGAGACGGCGGGGAAGGCGGGTCCGGCGGCGGCCGGTGGGCGACGTGGAGGCGGAGAGGGGGCCGCGGAGGCGGCCGGCGAGCACGGCAGAGGGCGGTCGGCGGCGACCTCGGAGAGGGAGCGCCGGAGAGAGGGAGGGAGAGGTGGAGAGGAGAGGCGCGAGCGCGCGGCCGAAGGAAGACTGGCGACAGGCGGAGCGGCCTGGGCGGGGCGCGGCCGTAGAGGAGGGCCGACGGCGAGCGGAAGGAGGGAGGCGAGGCAGGCGGGGCGGGGCGCTGGCGGGGTTGGGCGATGGAGGGTGCGGCGAGGTGCGGTGGTGGATGGGCGGCGAGGCGGCGTCGGACGCGCGCGGGGCGTGCGGCGAGGTGGTCGCGGACTGGGCAGCGCCGGCGAGGGTGGCCGGAGGACTTGGTGGGGGAGAGGCACAGAGAGGAGGGAGAGGACGCGAGGAGAGAGAGGGTGAGGGCGGGCCGCGGGGAAGAGAGGTGGGACCGGGGCCAGGGTAGGTTGGTCTCGGGAGGTAGGATCCGGGGGGGAGATGGCGCGCCCAGGTGGGTGGCCTGGGTCTGTCGGGGTCAGGGGTGGGGGCCAGAGTGGAAGTGGGTCCCGCGCGGGCAGTGTGTGTGCGTGTGTGGGTCGTGTGGGCTGGGTGGGGTTGAGAGGAGGTGAGGATGAGGGGGGTTTGGGGGTGAGGTGGCATGGTTTGATAGGCTAGGGGGAGGGGAGAGGTGACGTGGCGTTCAGGGATAGGCTGGGGTGAGGTGGAGGGAGTTGGGTAGGTTAGGACTGGGTAGCTTAGGTATTTTAGGCGGACCGTTTTGTTTGTACTGGGGTGGTCGTTCGGGTCATTCGGCCCGTTCGACTGCCCCTACTAAAATAATTTATTATTTTATTTAAATTTAAATGCACCGTTTGCAGACCGATAGCAGACAAACAAAAATATTCCGGCGACCCGGGTTTGCATTTTGAAAACAAGACGGGGCGTTTAGAAAATAAAGACAGGTTTTTGCGAAATATTTTTATGCGAACAGATGCAAGATGATGACGATGCAATGCACAAAACAACGCGATTTTCTAGTAGTGGTTTTTGCGGGATGCCACAATTCGACACCACTAACAATGGATCTCGCCCTCGAGATCCGCCTCATGGTACCGGAAGGAAGGTCGGCGTTCTGAATCTTCTCGCTTCGTGTAGATCCTCGCGACACCACTAACAAGAGGTCGCTGTCCTGATCATCAAGAGAACACTCCGGAAAACAACGGACGAAGTTAAAGGTAAGGCCACCTCTAACTTCCATGGAAGGAGTAGAATTGCATCGATCCACCATCCCATATACACAGCAAATGATAAGAGTAGTGGTATGGTCGCGACTCCATCCCGCACTCAAAGCATTACCATGTACATTAATAGACAGATTATGCAACCAACCCTCAGAATTTAGACTGAAGATCTCGACAAACAAGGTTCAGGAACAAAGGGGTGATGCAGACTCTGCATCGGATCTGGCGTAGATGATGTCATCGCGTCGGAAAACACCAGAAGGCACGAGAAGGAACAAAGAATGGTACCACAGATAAAGGATCACTCAGACGGCAGGAACACCGGATGGCGGAACACCGTTACCAAAGGAGGAAGCGAAACCCTGAAGGTACGACGGAAACCCAACCACGAGAATTCCTGGACTTGAATAAAGAGAAGAGAGCGGATTTAAAACACGTAGAGATAAGAGGAGAATAGCAGAGGGGTAAGGAATAAAATCAGACCTAATCAGAACTATCCAACCGATTTTCAAAAAAAATAGTTTTGACACTCTACTTCGGCCGTTAGCTAGGTTATCCTACAGGCTGGACTTGTGGGGTAACGCAACTGCTGAGCTCTGATACCACTCTGTAACACCCTCAGAATCGAACCTATGCAAGTTTTAGCGAAACCCGCCAAACCCGCATAGAAACGATTCAAAGGTGCCCACCAGGCACTTTCGTGCGGGTGGAAAACGAAGTAATAACATTACACAACAGTCCTCGATGGGACCCACAGAACAGATATATATACAACACGACTCCATGAGTCAAGAATACAGATATAATATACCAAGATCCAAATCACCTTGAAAATGATAGAGCGTCCGACTACGGACAAGATGCAAATGGGGCTAAGAGCCCTGAAGAATAACCAATGGTGTCCATAACCCTGCCCAGGCCAAGCCGGAAGGGTAACACTGCTAACGACGTCGATCCCAAAACCTGCTTAAACAAAAGGGGTGCCGACAAAGGGCAAAGGAAAAAAGAAGGAGCGTCAGTACTGAGGCCAGTACACGGCGAGACTAGAATTCGGCGGTCCTCGCCTACATAGGTATGGTGGACTGAAGCGGCAGCGGCAGCATGCACTAAACAACCTATAGATACTCGATACAACTGGCGGCTATCAGAGAGGGGTAAGAAAGACCTACTCGGAACCAACCTGATATTATCACCAAACAAACCCATCCTGGCGTTTCCCCCTCGAGACCAAACGAGGAAGTCAACCGAGGAACTCACACAGTTGGCAGTTTTATTTATTCAGTTATCGTTGCAGCCATTACTAGTCAGGTATAGATAATCATCCTGAATAATAAGCAGTGGGCCATTTTAGTTAATCATTCCGTTGTAGTTGGAGCACTTACTAGTCAGATACAGATAGCATGAGATAACCCAAAACCCAGCAGTTGTTGGTACTTTTATTCAGCCATTCCGTTGTAGTTGCAATACTTACTAGTCAGATACAACTGTCGCAAGCGACACTCCAAACAAGCAATTGTGGGCAGTATTAATTAGCCATTCCATTATAGTGAAGCTGATTACTAGTCATTATAAAGTCAAATTTATAACAGTAAACTTTAGTTATGCTTGTCTATGGTCGAGATACTGTGCTCCAAGTCGTCCATAACCGCAGACACGGCTTTCAGAAAGTTTTAACCCGGTCGGGGTGCACAAATAGCAACACACACACGATCAACCTCGGAAAAACCAAATCAAAACCCAACGAGGTCTTCACGACAGAGCAATCACAAGATTCAGAAATATTTCAGGGGGCCACCCCATTGAGTAGACCCGCAACGAAGTAAGCAAGCTCCGAGACGGACTCAAGGTTTGCGTCAATGGCTGTAAACGACTGGGAACCCGAAAGTGTGACTGGGCTTGTCGATACCGCGAAAACATTCCGCTTACCTAAACAGTACAGTGTGCTCCTCGCACAATCGTAAATAAAGCAGTAGCATGGCATAAGTACAGGATAGTAAATAAAACCTCAAACTAGTTTGTGGCCCCAAGAAATAAGACGGAATCAAGCTCTGTCTAAGGGGGGCCCATACTCCCCATATGTGGATAGCGCGATAAATCAAGGAACATGTATCAAGTACTCGGGGTCCTACGGGACACAAGTGGGCGTTCGGAAATATCTATCACCCACCGATGCCTCTGCTTACTTCAATTTTAGTTGTTAAACAGGAATTAAAGTGAACGAAAAGTAAAGCCGAGATCATCTCCAACATCCAACATGTGGCAATACTCCAACAACTGTGGCACTTGACGACACGCAACAGCACTTGAGCAAGCGACTACGACGCGCAAGTCCAACTATCTACCAAACAACAGGTAATAGGATGTGTCCAAGGCAATATATGGCTACAAGGGGATATCACGGGTACGGAAAACTAGAGCATCGCAACACAGGTAGCAATAGATCAACAGGAGGGAATAAATACTATAAAAGTAAGATAGGTAGAAAGGGGAAGATGCTCGCCTGAAAACATTGTCGAAGGTTCAACCGAAGAACGGACGACACTCGCATCAACTCAACGGCCCAATCCGCGAAGAAGCAAAACACTAGAAGAAACACCGGATGCAATATTTAATACAACGGCAGAAGATCAGCATGATGCATGGTTGATGTATGGCATGGCAAAGATGCGATGCAAGTAGGTCAGTATTAAGCGGAACCGGGGGTCCCGACAATTAATTAAACGGTTCAAGTTATTTAGAACCCCCGCAATTTAAATGTTATTTTAACATGGCAAAAGATAGCACCGGTTCGCTACACAAATTTAAATGAGGCCGATATGAGACTAGATTTGCCCGCATATGGGCCCCATATTTAATTATGAGGTGAATCGGCATAAGGCCCCCAAACCACAGACAAGTATCCATGCATGATCCATTAAGATGCGACAGTTTATATTATGTTATAAAATAGGGTTTCGGGAAGGGGTTCACACATTAGGGTTCGGCGAGCTTGGGTTCCGGGGTTCGGGGTCGGTCTCAGGGTCCAGGGTTCGGGGTTCGACGGAAACGTCCTCGGCGGTCGGAAGTAGTTCTTGGCGTTCGGGTAGATGAACTTGGCGTGGCGTCGGGGCGCATCGGGTTCTTCCGGGTCGCTGTCGTTCTTGTCGTCATGCAGATCTTGTCGGGTCCCACGGGGTCGAACTTGCCGTTCCGTGTAGGCGTTCTCGACGTCGAAGGCGAACTTGTCCGGTACCGGGGTTTCTCGAAGATCTTGGCGCGGCACCGTGTGCGGGATCGATCTTCGGGTTCGGGGGTCTCGGCGTCCGTAGATCTTGGTGGTTCTTGATTCATTCTCTGTGGTCTCCAACTTATACCTCCTAACCAAAAACTTCTCATTGACTGCATCCTCCCATGACCACTTGCACGAGGGTTCACGACCAGGTCGAGGTTGACGAAGATCTCGGAAGGACGCTCGGGGAGGCTGACGAGGCCGCGGTACTCAACAGGTAGACGAGGCGAGGAGGGTCCCCTGGCAGCAGACGGAGGAGACCCCGACGATGCCCTGCAGAGGCGGCGGCGAACGGCGGTGAGAGGCGGGCTCGGCCACGGGGAGGTGAGCAGAGGGGGCGCCGCGGCCGGAGGCAGGGAGATGCGGGGCCGACGGGGTTCCAGCGAGGCGGCCTGCGCGAGGCGGGAGGGTCCGGCGAAGGGGTGGCGCGGCGGGGCCTGCTGGGGAGGTCCTGGCGAGCAGCGGCGCGCTGGAGGCAGCGCCCGTAGGCGGCGGGGTCGGCGAGCGGAGGGCGGGGCCGGCCGGCGGCGAGGGGGCCCGCGAGCGGAGGGGGAGCAGGGGACACGCGGGCGGAGGGAGACGGCGGGGAAGGCGGGTCCGGCGGCGGCCGGTGGGCGACGTGGAGGCGGAGAGGTGGCCGCGGAGGCGGCCGGCGAGCACGGCAGAGGGCGTTCGGCGGCGACCTCGGAGAGGGAACGCCGGAGAGAGGGAGGGAGAGGTGGAGAGGAGAGGCGCGAGCGCGCGGCCGAAGGAAGACTGGCGACAGGCGGAGCGGCCTGGGCGGGACGCGGCCGCAGGGGAGGGCCGGCGGCGAGCGGAAGGAGGGAGGCGTGGCAGGCGGGGCGGGGCGCTGGCGGGGTTGGGCGATGGAGGGTGCGGCGAGGTGCGGTGGTGGATGGGCGGCGAGGCGGCGTCGGACGCGCGCGGGGCATGCGGCGATGTGGTCGCGGACTGGGCAGCGCCGGCGAGGGTGGCCGGAGGACTTGGTGGGGGAGAGGCACAGAGAGGAGGGAGAGGACGCGGGGAGAGAGAGGGTGAGGGCGGGCCGCGGGGAAGATAGGTGGGACCGGGGCCAGGGGGAGGTTGATCTGGGGAGGTGGGATCCGGGGGGAGATGGCGCGCCCAGGTGGGTGGCCTGGGTCTGTCGGGGTCAGGGGTGGGGGCCAGAGTGGAAGTGGGTCCCGCGCGGGCAGTGTGTGTGCGTGTGTGGGTCGTGTGGGCTGGGTGGGGTTGAGAGGAGGTGAGGATGAGGGGGGTTTGGGGGTGAGGTGGCATGGTTTGATAGGCTAGGGGGAGGGGAGAGGTGACGTGGCGTTCAGGGATAGGCTGGGGTGAGGTGGAGGGAGTTGGGTAGGTTAGGACTGGGTAGCTTAGGTATTTTAGGCGGACCGTTTTGTTTGTACTGGGGTGGTCGTTCGGGTCATTCGGCCCGTTCGACTGCCCCTACTAAAATAATTTATTATTTTATTTAAATTTAAATGCACCGTTTGCAGACCGATAGCAGACAAACAAAAATATTCCGGCGACCCGGGTTTGCATTTTGAAAACAAGACGGGGCGTTTAGAAAATAAAGACAGGTTTTTGCGAAATAGTTTTATGCGAACAGATGCAAGATGATGACGATGCAATGCACAAAACAACGCGATTTTCTAGTAGTGGTTTTTGCGGGATGCCACATCTTCAAAGCCATGTTGACCCCCTTTTGCATCCCCATAGCTCGAGCACGAGCATCTTCGGCATTCTTGGCAGCCACTTTGAAGGCGGCCATTTCTTGCATTACCTCATTGGATGACATGAGGTGATAATTATGCCTACCTTGGAGACTTTTCAAATCTGTGGGCTCAAATGGCATAAGAGCACTGACATACTTGCGCTTGATCCAAGCATCATCAACATAAGCTGCACCGTGGTTTCTGAAGGTTATAGCTATTGCCTTGAGCCTCCTATACATGTCCTCGTGGTCTTCTCCATCCAGCATATAAAATCCTTCAGCTTCATTGCTCAAGGCATCATATCTATTCCTTCTCATACTTTCATTTCCGATGAAGAGCTCGGTGAGAGCATCCCAAGCTTCTTTAGCTGTGCTAAGATGCTGAATGTGTGGCATGTATTTGTCACCCACACCAAGTTGTATCATGTGTAGAGCTGTAGCATTGAGTTGGCTATCGACCACTTCTCTCCTTGTGAGATTGTTAGGATTTCCAATGTGAAGACCATTTTCGATGATCTTCCACAACTCTATGGAGGAACTGCACACATGAGATTTCATCAAAAATTGCCATTGAGAGAAAGTAGATGCTGAAAGTTTGGGTGGATCACCCCTATTATGTATATGTGGGTGAGGAATAGGCGGATCAGGGGAATACACATGAGAAACCTCATTGTATCCATCCTTACCGCTATCCTTTTTCGAGGAGGAGCTCTTACTAGTATCATCACCTACCACTTCGTTATCTTTGGAAACAGTTTTACCCGTTTCCTTGGATTGCGGAGTGGTATCCTCAGAGTTAGATGGAGGTGATGCTGCGGATGTGGAGAGACGCATTATCAATTGACGCATCTCTTCCATCTTAGCCTCCATTGAACTCACCAAGGTTGTTTCCAACGTCTTGAGATCGTTCATGGTGACTACCTCCGGAGCATCACTCCCATCTCCCTTGGAACCCATACTTCTCTTAGGCGGTTAAGCCCGAAATAAGAGCCGAGGCTCTGATACCAATTGAAATGGATCGTATGGGCACCTAGAGGGGGGTGAATAGGTGCTAACCAATTTTTAATACTTTTTCAATTTTAGGCTTGACACAAAGTAAATTCTCTAGATATGCAACTACGAGAATTTCCCTATATGTAACCCTAACCACTAAGAACGTAAAAGAGGAGCGAGGAAACCGTAGTGGAGCACGCGGAGACACAGGTATTTGTTTTACCGCAGTTCCTTCCTTGTTAAGGGAAGTACATCTGCGTTGGAGGGGTGGGCGGTTCTAAGACCACCACGCCACAATAGGCCTCACCCTATTCTCCGATGGATCTCGCCACGAGAGGCCTGATCCACCTTCTCCACTATTGGATCCCTTCGAGGCGGGAACCGGTGCCTTTTACAACACTATCGGGGCACACACCCACAACCGAATTGGGGGATCCCGAGATGACAACAAGCTGCCACAAGAACAAGGTTTATCAATATAAACAAAAACAAGGATCTAGATGTTTGCAAGAAATACTAGATCAGAGGTTCTCCAAATGAATGGAGAGGATATGAAGCGCTTGATTGCTGATGATGAAGATCGAGTTCTCCTCCTTCGATTCCCCAAGGGATGGGGCCTTTGGGTGGATCTAGGTGGAGCACTCTTGGATGAAGCTTTCAGATCTGATCAGTTCTTTTTCGAGATGAATCAAGAGTTCTGGCAGGAGGGGATGGCTGGCTTAAATAACCCCTCCCCAGATCGGGCGGATAATCCGCCCCCTGGGAAAACTCCGCCCCAAGGGCAGATTCTCCGGGGGAAACTCCGCCCCCTCTCTGGGGCTTGCGCCTTGGTGAAACTTGGAGAAGATCTTGGGGGCGGATAATCCGGCCCCCCTGAGGGGCGGATTATCCGGCCAAGCCGGAAAGTCCGGCCAAAACTCCGCCCCCTCTCTGGGGCTTGCGCCTTGGCGATGAGCAGGAGGGGCGGATTATCCGGCCCCCCTGAGGGGCGGATTATCCGGCGGGGCCGGAGAATCCGGCCAAAATTCCGCCCCCCTTCTGGGGCTTGCGCCTGCTTGGGCAGAGGGAGGGGCGGATTATCCGCCCCTGGTGGGGCCGGATTATCTGCCCCCAAAGGCAGAGTTCTGAGCTGCAACACTTCAACACACATTAAATGATCCTTGGTATTGTTATCTAACACACAAAACACTAGGGATTAAGATTTGTTCTTTCAGAGGGGGACTAGATGAGATCTTCATACCCTTCAAGATTCGCACAGCGGAACGTTCTACTTCCTCGGTCCATCAAGTATGGTGGAGAGACGGATTGGATCTACAACGCGACGGCGCGGTGCAAGTGGTGGAGAGTTTCTGCAGCAGGGCTTCGCCTACGTGTAGTCGGGAGGGAGAGAGAGAGGAGGGCAGCAGGGCGGCTAGGGCTTGAGGAGGAGGTGTGGGAGGGGGTGCGCCCCCAGCCCTCTTTATATAGAGGGGTGGGCGGCCAGCCCTTGCCCCTCCCCCAAGCCCTAGGGCCGGCGGCCAAGGGGGAAGGAGTGGGGGGCAAGTTTCCCCCTTCTAGAAGCTCCCCTAGGGTTTCCCCTAGGTTTGGCCGGCTGGGCCCTATGGGGCCTTGTGCCCCTGTCCCAATGCGTCCATGGCACTCCCTCATAGGCCCATGCTCCCTCCCGGCAGGTGGGTCCACGTTGGTACCCCCCGGAAGGTTTTAGAAGCTTCCGGTACAATACCGATTAACCCGAAACAATTCCGAACTCCAAAAACTGCATTGCCTTATATGAATCTTATTCTCCGGACCATTCCGGAACCTCTCGTGATGTCCCGGATCCCATCCGAGACTCCGAACAAAAACTCATAAACCAATTATCCAATCTATCCTAGCGTCGAGACACGTTAAGTGTGTGACACTTCGGGTTCGAGAATATGCAGACATGATCTTCTATCAATAATCAACAGCGGGGTCTGGAAACCCATATTGACTCCCACACATTCATCGATGATCATATCGGATGAACCACGATGCCAGGATTCAATCAATCCCATATATATATTCCCTTCGTCTCGCGATATTTTACTTGCCCGAGATTTGATCGTCGGTACCGTCGTACCTAGTTCAATCTCGTTCACAGCAAGTACTTTACTCGTTCCGTAATCCGATATCACTTTGTGATTAACTCCTTAACCACATGCTTGCAAGCGGTGTTGATATCGATTACCGAGTGGGCCCGAAGTATATCTCTCCGACTTGGGAGGGACAAATCCCATCTCGATACATACAACCCAACAGGTGTTGGAGATATGCCCAAGAGGCAATAATAAAGTGGGTTATTATCATATCTTCATACTTATGATAAATGTTTACATACCATGCTATAATTGTATTAACCGGAAACATTAATACTTGTGTGATTTGTAAACTAAAATAAGAGTCCCTAGTGAAGCCTCTTGTTAAACTAGCTTGTTGGTTAATATATGATCATGGTTTCCTGATCATGAACATAGAGATGTTATTAACAACAGGATCATATCATTAGGAGAATGATGTGATGGACATACTCCTATAAATAAGCGTAGCATAAAGATCAAGTCATTTCAATAGTTCAATTGCTATATGCTTTCTGATACATAATAACCTAATTCCTTCGACCATGAGATCATGCATATCACCTTTACCGGATGGATGCTTTGATGACATCAAACACCACACCGTAACTGGGTGGTTATAAAGGTGGCATTGAGTGTTCGGAAAGTATTGGTTGAGACACATGGATCAAGAGTGGGATTTGTCCATCCACATGACGGATAGATATACTCTGGGCCCTCTCGGTGGAATGTGATCCAATTAGCTTGCAAGCATGTGACTTGGTCACAAGGGATCACATATCACGGGAACGAGAAAAGAGTACTTATCAGTAACGAGGTTGAACTAGGTATGCGGAGATACCGACGATCATAACCTCGGATAAGTAACATATCGTGAGACAAAGGGAAATTGGTATCGTATGTAAGTGGTTCATTCGATCGCAAAGTAATCGTAGAAATATGTGGGAGCCATATGAATTTCCAGATTCCTCTATTGGTTATTGTTCGGAGAAGTGTCTCGATCATGTCCGCATAATTCACGAACCGTAGGGAGACACACTTAAGGATTCGACGTTGTTTGAGTAGTTATGGTATTATGAGAAAGAGACCGAATGTTGTTAGGAGTCTCGGATGGGATCCGGGATATCACGAGGTGATCCGGAATGGTCCGGAGAATAAGATTCATATAAGGAAAGTCCCGTTTCGGAGTTGCGGAATGATTCCGGTGTTTTCATCGGGAATGTTCTAGAAGGTTCCGGATTGTCCGGCACTCCGGGGGGGGGGAGGGGTACATGAATGTGTCATTACATATTGGAATGATTGCATCATGTACTAAGTGTTCTTGCTGTCCCAAATAAAGGATTAAATTGAATCCCAAAACAGAAAAGTCAAATGTCCAGTTTGAAAGTCAAACTGCCAAAACAAGAAACTGTGGGAAACAAGCAAGAGGAGTTGGAACCAACTTGGAGGAGGAGTCCCACTCCTCCAAGCCGGCGCCAGCCCTAGGCCGAGTTGGGGAGGGACTCCCTCCCTCCCCTGGCGCGCCACCCCTCCCACCTATATAAGGAGGGGCAGGGCTCCTCTCCTATACACAACTTTCACCTCTAGATCTCCGGTTTAGAGCCGTTTTGGATTAGAGCTTCTAATTGCTTTAGCCAACGGTTTAGAGCCTTCTAATTGGTTTAGAGCCTTCTAATTGGTGTGTCTAAATACTAGACCACTAATAGCCTCTCTCATAAGCTCCACCATACTCGCACCGGCTTAAGGCGAAGCCCTGCGGGATCTCCCCTCTACTTCCGGTACCACGCCGTTGTGCTGCCGGAATCGCGAGGAGAGTGCTACAACCTCTGCTGCCTGCTGGAACAAGGGAGAGGAAGGTCTTCGTCGAGTACCGAACGTGTGACCGACTGCGGGAGCGCTGCCGGAACGTGGCGCCGGAAGGATCGTCTACACGATCTTGAGATCGGAAAGAGTACGACTACATCACCCACGAGAATCCGCTCTCGTTAAACGCTTTGGAATCTTCGAGGGTAAGTTATACCATCGACTCGTTGCTACAATCTAGTAGATAGATCTTGGCTTGTTTGTTTGTATGCGATAGAAATTTTTTGTTTTCCATGCTACGAACCCCTACAGTGGTATCAGAGCCGTGTCTATATGTAGATCTGTTGCACGAGTAGAACACAATGGTCATTGTGGGCGTTGGTGCTTTTATTGTCGATTGCTTCTTGTGTACTTTGCATCTTGCGGTATGTTGGGATGAAGCGGCCCGGGCTAACCTTACATGACATCGTTCATGAGACTTGCTTCACGCTTGACATGCAACTTGTATTGCATAAGTGGCTTTGCGGGTGCCTGTTTCTCCTAGCATAGTAAAGATCCAATACACAACGGGTGATTAACAATACTTGTGTCAACGTTGTGGTTCATGTTCGTAAGTTAGAACGACACTTATTGAAAGCCCCAAACCACGTAAAATATGCAAAGAAAGTAGAGGCGTCTAACTTTGTTTTGCAGGGGTGTGCAGTGATGTGATATGGCCATGATTGTGATTATATTTGATGTATGCAATGTTCCTTATTGTAAGTCGGCAACCGGCAGGAGCCATATGGTTGTCTTTAATTTATGTTAAGACCCGCGTGTCTATTCAAAGTAGTTGTAATAGTTGAAGCCGGTGGACGACAACCATGGAGAGGCGTCATTGACCTTGATGCAATGCCGGTGATGATGGAGATCATGTTCGTGCTTGAAGATGGAGATCGGAAGCACAAAGAAGAAAGGCCATATCATATCACATATTATGAATTGCATGTGATGTTAATCCTTTATGCATCTTGTATTGCTTAGTAGACGACGGTAGCATTATAAGATGATCCCTCATGCACATGAATTTCAAGTCATAAAGTGTTCACCCTTAGTTGGCACCGTTGCTAAAGCTTGTTGTTTCGAAGCACCACGTGATGATCGGGTGTGTTAGATTCTACAAGTGTATACAACGTGAGCAAGCCAGATTTGCTCATGCGGAAACTAAGGTTTGATCTTGACGAGCCTAGCATGTACAGACATGGCCTCAGGAACACGGATTACCGAAAGGTAGAGCATGAGTCATATAGTAGATATGATGAACATGTTGATTGTTCGCCATTGAAGCTATATCAACTCTCGTGATGATCGGTTTTGATGTGGTGGATTTGGTTCGTGTGATCACTAAAACAATGTGAGGGATATTGTTTTGAGTGGGAGTTCACCTAGATTAATTTAATTATTAATTAGAACTCAATTTATCATAAACTAAATCAAAGTGAATTTGCATAGTTGTTGTAGTCATTGGCATCCGTTTACCACCTTGCGCTTAGTTATAATTGAGATAATAGAACTATAGAATTCTGGTTAGTTACTTTACGAACTGGTATCATATTGTTTTGAAGTGTTAATCTAAAGTTTAAAAGTCCTATTGCAAACTTTTAGTAAGTTCCGGTTACTCAATGAAGTTTAATAATTGGTATTAAAACAAGAGTAACAATTCCAATGTTAGTATATAAGTATCATGTTTGTCTCCATGATTCTTGATATTCAAAGGATTGTCTTAATATCAAGGTTATCTAGGATCTGAAAGAGTTGTTTCAGAAACCATGATGTGTGGAAGATATTGTGATATCTGAAACGAAGTTTTGGTTGGAACATGATAGAGTATAATATGTCAAAAGTCATGTTCTCATATTTTGATGAGAATTTGCAAAAGGGTTGGAGATACTAGTTGTCCTAATCTTCCAAAAAGTTTTGGAGAGGAACATTATACTCGTGATTCACCGTTACAAGCTAAAAGTAACTTGATCATGGATAAATCCATGATAAGGGTGAAAATTTGATTTAGGTAAAATGTTTAATACACCAAGAGATTACTAAAGAAAGGAATTTGAAAGAACACCAAACATTTGATGATGGTGATCTACTTCAAAGTGCAAGTCCTAAGACATTGGTATTTAACTATACACACTTTGGACTATGTGTCATATGTATGACTCCACTATTGATATTGATAGATTCTTTCAAATAGAAAAGGAAATACTGAAAGAGAATCTCATAAATATATGGCAGAAAAGAAAAGACTAGAATTGTTCAGTTTAAGTATATAGATGATATACATGTTATGGCTATATTCTTTGCTTATTAAACAATGTGGTTCTTAAGTATTTGATACTGAATTTGTTGGTATGAATCGTCATACAAAACAACAGAATTCATGAACTACAGTGGCCTAAGTAATTAGCAAAAGAATATGTGATGATGTTCATCGAGAACAAATAAAGGGTTATTGTGTTGCTCGTTAAACATCAAAGCTTGCCTTCAAGATTTGTTTTATCAGGTGTTATAAGAACAAAAGGGTTGTTCAAATAAGTACCGTAATCCATAAAAGATGGATGATTCACAAATCTCGTTGAAAAAATCACATCCATAAAGCTAAATGCTAAAGATGTCGAAAGACAAATTGATTGAAAGATCACTTAGGAAGTGACATCGCCGTTTAAATTATATTGGAAAGAAAACATGAAGAAACTCCATATGTATGGAATTTTGGAGTCTTTTGATTTTGATCAAATGACGCTTGTGGAACTTTCCTAGAGATAATTAAAACTTCGTTCGTAGGCCAAAAGGGAACGAAAGACTAGCTTATTGGAATTTGTACATATTGTTGTACGAAGTCCATTATGTGTAGTCAAGAGCGATGGATTTCAACTTCATTTGCTTTCTCCGAAAATTTGAGTGAATATATAAATATTTACTTAATAAGGATGAAGTGTGAAATATTTGAAAAGTTCAAAGACTTTCAACATGAAGTGCAAAATCATTGTAACAAGAATATAAATGGTTTATGATAAGATCATAAAGGAAGATATTTGAGTTACAAGTTTAGCATAATACCTAAGATTTATGGAATCGTTCCGTGGATTTGCATTTTTCCGAAACACCATAAGAGTATGGAGCGTTCGAGATATGTAATTAAACCTTGTTTGACATGGTAAGATCAAAGGTGTAATTCATAAAACTACCATCGTATTTTAAAGATTAAAAGCTTTAGAGACTACCGTTTTTCCACTGAAAAGAGCTTCATCATAATCCATTGAAATGACACCATATAAGGTTATGGTTTGGGATAAAACCCAAGTTGTCCTTCCTTAAACATTGGTATGCTTTGCATAAGAAAGATGTTTTGCAACCAAAGTCGGATAAACCTGTCTTTGTATGTTATTTTGAATAACTGTTAAGTATTCCTCCATAACACCAGAGACAAAAGTGTTTGTCACTTAAAACGTCAAGTTTCTTTGAGAAGGAATTTTTTGTGAAAAGTTAAGTGGGAGGACAATAGAACTTTGATAAGGTTAAAAGAACCTTAGCTATATGTGCAGAGTTGCGCAGCGCCGAAAAGTGTTCCGAAGGCAGCAACAAAGCTCATGGCTCACGTACCTCAAAGGTTGTGGTCACGAAGATCTAAGTTCCTATTGAAACAAGTAGATCGGGTAAACAATCAAATACCAAGATTTGAGGGTTGAATCATTATTTGAGAATAATGAACCGACTACATGCAAAGAAGCGATGATGGGCCCTGACTCCGTCAAATGGCTTGAAGCCATAAAATCCGTGATAGTTCCATACACGAGAAATCAAGTTTTGAACTTGAAGGACCCTCGAGAAAGGTGTAAGACCTTACAGTTGTGTTTGGATCTATAAAGAAATAGACATGGATGTTTCACATCTATGAAATAGTCGACATGTTGGGAAAGAGTTCACAACAATGTTCAAAGGTTGACTATGACAAGATTTGATCTTTCATAGCGATATTTAGTCTAGACGGATAAATGTAGCAACCACTACATATAATTTTGTTATATGGTAGTTGAATAAACAAAACAAGTTCTTCTAATAGAATTGTTACCTAGGACGTGTGCATGACACGGTCCATAGGGTTTTGTTAAATCAAAGGATGCTAAAAGCATATGCAAACTTCAATGGTTGAAGTGAGCATCGCGGAGTTGGAATCTTCACAATGATGAAATTGTTAAAAAGAGTTTAAATTCATCAGAGACAATGAAGATGCTTGCATTTGCAAGAAATTAAGTGGGAGCGCTAAGACATATTTCTAATACATCATGTAGGAGACATATTGTTGATTGGAAGTGATGTATCGTTTTATTAACACAAGATAAGAATTTCATCTCGATGAAAGACTTAGGCAAAACTCAAATATTTGGCATCAATAGATGGTAATATGGTTGTGCCAGAAGTACATAGACGAGATATTGAATGAGTTCAATATAGAAACTACAAGAAAGTTTCTTGTCGCACAGAAAGGATTGAATGAGTTCAATGTTGATGATATATTCAAGTGTATTGACATTTGGTAAAGTGAAACAAATAATCAAGCATAGATTGATACTTGATGTATGAAATCACAAAGAGTATTTATATCAATCATACTGTGATATGTACAAATCCAGATATGTCCTATGCTCTAAATGTTGTGAGCATATACCAGAATGATTCGTAAGATGATCATTGGACAATAGTAAGGATATTCTTATGATCTTTTGGAAGAACTAAGAGTATATTATTTGTAGAAGTGACAAATAGATGGTTAGTTCATTGTATAAGTACTATATTGATACTAGCTTTGTCACAAAGTACAAATTAAGTGTATCTCAATTTAAACTAAGGGTGGCACAATATAATGGAAAGTGAGTTCCATGATGGATTGGATGAGTTCCAAAGTTAAGACATTGTGACAGATACTACAACAAAAGGCTAAGTATATGACTGCTACTATAGCAGCTAAAGAGGGCATTTGTGTCAATTAGTTTGTTATCAAACTAGGTGTAGTTCACAGTGGGATAATACTATGAAGATATATTGTGCGACAATATTATCAACATGTTTTAACCCCAAAGAACTAAAGGTCACACCGAATGACCAAATTCATACAAAGCCATCTCATTAGAGAATGAGTGATGCGTAGAGACGCAAAGACATGCAATTACACACGGACCTGGAAGTGTCAAGATCCGAAGATCAGTTGACCACTAGCAATCGTGTACATACAACACCGGAAAGCCATAGGTGTTGAATACACAAAGGTTTGAAACTAGATTATTGACTCTGGTGCAAGTGGGAGACTGTTGGAGATATGCCCAAGAGGCAATAATAAAGTGGGTTATTATCATATCTTCATACTTATGATAAATGTTTACATACCATGCTATAATTGTATTAACCGGAAACATTAATACTTGTGTGATTTGTAAACTAAAATAAGAGTCCCTAGTGAAGCCTCTTGTTAAACTAGCTTGTTGGTTAATATATGATCATGGTTTCCTGATCATGAACATAGAGATGTTATTAACAACATGATCATATCATTAGGAGAATGATGTGATGGACATACTCCTATAAATAAGCGTAGCATAAAGATCAAGTCATTTCAATAGTTCAATTGCTATATGCTTTCTGATACATAGTAACCTAATTCCTTCGACCATGAGATCATGCATATCACCTTTACCGGATGGATGCTTTGATGACATCAAACACCACACCGTAACTGGGTGGTTATAAAGGTGGCATTGAGTGTTCGGAAAGTATTGGTTGAGACACATGGATCAAGAGTGGGATTTGTCCATCCACATGACGGATAGATATACTCTGGGCCCTCTCGGTGGAATGTGATCCAATTAGCTTGCAAGCATGTGACTTGGTCACAAGGGATCACATATCACGGGAACGAGAAAAGAGTACTTATCAGTAACGAGGTTGAACTAGGTATGCAGAGATACCGACGATCATAACCTCGGATAAGTAACATATCGTGAGACAAAGGGAAATTGGTATCGTATGTAAGTGGTTCATTCGATCGCAAAGTAATCGTAGAAATATGTGGGAGCCATATGAATTTCCAGATTCCTCTATTGGTTATTGTTCGGAGAAGTGTCTCGATCATGTCCGCATAATTCACGAACCGTAGGGAGACACACTTAAGGATTCGACGTTGTTTGAGTAGTTATGGTATTATGAGAAAGAGACCGAATGTTGTTCGGAGTCTCGGATGGGATCCGGGATATCACGAGGTGATCCGGAATGGTCCGGAGAATAAGATTCATATAAGGAAAGTCCCGTTTCGGAGTTGCGGAATGATTCCGGTGTTTTCATCGGGAATGTTCTAGAAGGTTCCGGATTGTCCGGCACTCCGGGGGGGGGGGGAGGGGTACATGAATGTGTCATTACATATTGGAATGATTGCATCATGTACTAAGTGTTGTTGCTGTCCCAAATAAAGGATTAAATTGAATCCCAAAACAGAAAAGTCAAATGTCCAGTTTGAAAGTCAAACTGCCAAAACAAGAAACTGTGGGAAACAAGCAAGAGGAGTTGGAACCAACTTGGAGGAGGAGTCCCACTCCTCCAAGCCGGCGCCAGCCCTAGGCCGAGTTGGGGAGGGACTCCCTCCCTCCCCTGGCGCGCCACCCCTCCCACCTATATAAGGAGGGGCAGGGCTCCTCTCCTAGACACAACTTTCACCTCTAGATCTCCGGTTTAGAGCCGTTTTGGATTAGAGCTTCTAATTGCTTTAGCCAACGGTTTAGAGCCTTCTAATTGGTTTAGAGCCTTCTAATTGGTGTGTCTAAATACTAGACCACTAATAGCCTCTCTCATAAGCTCCACCATACTCGCACCGGCTTAAGGCGAAGCCCTGCGGGATCTCCCCTCTACTTCCGGTACCACGCCGTTGTGCTGCCGGAATCGCGAGGAGAGTGCTACAACCTCCGCTGCCTGCTGGAACAAGGGAGAGGAAGGTCTTCGTCGAGTACCGAACGTGTGACCGACTGCGGGAGCGCTGCCGGAACGTGGCGCCGGAAGGATCGTCTACACGATCTTGAGATCGGAAAGAGTACGACTACATCACCCACGAGAATCCGCTCTCGTTAAACGCTTTGGAATCTTCGAGGGTAAGTTATACCATCGACTCGTTGCTACAATCTAGTAGATAGATCTTGGCTTGTTTGTTTGTATGCGATAGAAAATTTTTGTTTTCCATGCTATGAACCCCTACAACAGGTACTTTCCGATCACCTGAGAGACACCTTTATGATCACCCTCTCATAGGATGACGTTTGATGACCTCAAAGCTTTCTTCCGATACCAGGGAGTTGTATTATCTCATGGTCTAAGGAATACAATATTTGACATAAGAAAAGCTTCGCAAATATGAACACGATGACACGATCTAATTGCTCCGCTTAGTTTGGGTCTGTCCACCATATCATTCTCCCAATGATATGATCTCATTATTAATCGACAACTCATGTCTATGGTTAGGAAACCTTAACCATCATTAATCAATGAGCTAGTCCATAGAGGCGTACTAGGGACACGGTGTTGTTCACAAACCACACAAGTATTAAAGTTTCCGCTTAACACAATTCTAGCATGGAATATAAACTTTATCATGAACAAGAATTATAATAATAACATCTTTATTATTGCCTCTAGGGCATAGTTCCAACACCTAAATCACTTGGTAACTATCGGAGGTGTGTTGGTTCTAGTTAGAGAAGTATTAAAATGTTTAATATGCTTGCTCTTTTATGGATACATGACTTAAGTGTTTTGCATATTTTCTGTTGTAGATCGATGGCACCAAGTAGCATTAACCCTCATATGTCCGCTTTTGCGTTGAGAAAAATCCTAGAGAAATATAAGCTTAATGGAACTAATTTCACCAAATGGCATCGTAATCTGAGAATTGTTCTCAAACAAGAAAAGAAGGACCATGTTCTAGACAACCCACTTCGAGATGATATGTACGAGAATGCGACTGTCGCTGCCACCAATGCCTACCCTAGGACCAAGGATGAGTCCACATAAGTTAGCTTTATTATGCTTGCTCACATGAAATCGGACTTGCAGCAGCAGTTCGAGAATGTTGAGGCCTACGGTATGATCGAAAGCCTCAAAATTATGTTCTAGGCTCAGGCAAAGACCGAGAGGTATCAAGTCTCTCAGGCTTTGCTGAGTTGCAAGCTTAAGGATGATGATCCACTGAGTCCACATGTGATCAAGATGGTTGGTTACATGTAGTATCTAGAAAGGCTTTGGCTACCCTATTAGCGAAGAGTTCGCTGCGGACATAATTATGAACTCTTTCTCTAATGTGTATGGTCAGTTTATATCGAACTATCACATGCATGTGTGGATAAGAATCTCACTAAATTACATGGGATGCTCAAGCAGGCAGAGGTGGATCTCAAAAAAGGCTCCAATCAAGTGTTGAGACTAAGTTTAAGAAAAAAATTGGACTAATAAGAAGGCTAAGTCAGTAGGCAAGGCTCAAGACCCGATCCCAAGCACTTCCTCTATAACACCCTCGCCTAATAAGTCTGGTTCCTGTGTATAATGTTAATCCCTGGACATGGAGGCAATCAACATCATGGAAAAGACAATTGAATCTATCATAGATGAATAGTACGTGTATAAATCAACGAGTTCGGAAATTACAACAAGATCTAGACAAGATGTAGATGGAATGGATGGAGATGGTGGTGATGCAGCGATTGATGATGAAGATTGATGCCTTAGCCTCCCGGATCTGCGTAGGGCGAAGATGGATCCCCGGTGGATGAGTTCTCCCTCCAGATGCCTTCCGGAGGTGAGGTTTCTGTGATTTCTGGGTGTTCTGTATGTCGTATCTCCGATCTAGTTGCACGGGGTGAAACTATTTGAGGAGGCGGTGTCGCAGCCAACTATACGACGGGAACTATACCGCCAGAAAAGTTCCTCCCGCCGTATAGTTGGTCGTTAAACCCACTGTATCCTCCAATTGCTTCGGGTTTTCTTCTAATGTTATTGATATTTTCCAAATAAGCGATTTACGTTGTTTTTTATTCCTTTTCGCTCCAATACAACTGGTCCAAAAATTGTGTCCATCATATCCTGATCTTGGTGAAAATAGACATAAAAGATGCACGCAAACGTCGTAAAATATTAAGATCCTACAACTACAAATGCAAAATAATAATATAAAACATGATGCAGATATGCACTCATCACCCAACCAGCAATTACTGATGAGAACTATGAAATTAAGCCCCACTATTTAAGTTTGGTTCAACATAATCAATTTGGAGGTTCTGCTGTTGAGGACGCAGGTATGCACTTGAACACTTTCACTAAAATATGTGATATGATGCACATTAAAGATGTTGACCCTGATGCGGTCAAGTTACGCTTATTTCCTTTCTCTCTTACAGGAATAGCAAAAATGGTTTCTAGAAATACTATTGCATCATGGGTAGAATGTACTTCTTTATTTATGACTAAATTTTTTCCACCTGCAAAGACTATGCAACTAAGATCTAATATTACTGGTTTTAGACAGAAAGAGCGTGATCCACTAGCGCTTGCATGAGAGAGGATGAAAGAATGCATGAGAAACTATCCCAACCATGGGATGGAAGATTGGTTAATCCTCCGTCTATTTTATAATGCTCTTAACCCTGTATCTAAGTCTATGCTTAATACTGCAGCTGGAGGAACATTTACGAAAAAACAAATTACCGAAGCAAAGCAGCTGCTAGACAATATGCAAGACAACCATGTTAATGACATGTGGAAAGATCAAACACAAAGAAGATAAATTTTGTCACACCACAAGAAAATGAAGAACTCAATGCTAAGCTGGATAAGCTCATATTAGCCGTCAAGGGTAAGGAAACTCAGGTAAGAGCTATCCCTAAAATAAAATATTGAAGAATTATACTTCATATCTCGTAATTATTATAACTTTGCTTGAAAGAACTATAATCCAAATTTCCAAAAAAAAAAATCTAGTCCTGTAGGTACGCTGGTGACTCCTCTGTAGCCTTCCTTTATCCGGCATGGGCCTCCCTTCTGGATCCGTCTAACTGCGCCGCCCAACAGGCCATAGGCCTTGCTACCAATGGTGGGCCACCCGGGTTAGCCAGATTAGAGACATGCAATGGTGATACCCATTTAGCATATCCCCAACAGCTTGGGCGGGCCGCCCAGGCGGGGTGGCGCTGCCTCCAGTGAACTGTGGGTAGTGGCCTGAGCTTGGGATGGTGGTGGCGTGGCACCCTCGCTGCAGTGCGGCGGCGGGACTTTATGGGCCCTTTTGGGCTCAGTCGGGCCGGTAGGAGCCTGGTTTGACCTGCTGCTGCACCCGGTCGGCTACTGCCTTCCGGCGGTGGATGCTGTTCCCTCTCGCGTGCTACCATATCGCCTTCCCTCGCTTGCGCTCCTTCCGCTAGGTTTTACCGGCCTCGCAACTTCGGACATGGAGAGACGACGGTGATGACTACAAGATCGTGGTGGTGTGCGCTGGCGGCCGACAAATATTGGTGGAGCGGTTTGGAGCGTCCGGGGGTGGGCTCTAGGGTTCGTGAGAAATCCCTGACGTCTCGGCACTGACGCGGCGACGCCTGCGGTTGTCGCCATCCTTCCTGAAGGGCGACGGTTGTACCTCGTGTCCACCTCCCAGTGTACCGGGGGAAACCCTAAGACTTGCTCCAAGGGAAACCCTAGGATCTCTCTAGGCAGCAGCGTCGTCGTCGCCCCCTTCTTGGAGGTGTTGCTTGGTATAAGACGCTTTGGGTGCTTGGAGCGTGGTGGGAATTCTTGGAGGGCGCAATGGTGGCGAGTCATCTTTGTATTTTTCGTCGATCCGCCGATGTCGCCATTGTTTTCTCTTCCTTCTTCTTTTTTGTTTCTTTTGGGCATATCTTGTGCTGTTTGCTCCAGTGGTCGTACCGTTGTATCAGTTGGTTGCTATATTAATATAGCGGACGATATTCTGAGAATGCCTCGCAAAGGGCTTTTCCGTGTCTAGATAACACGCATATGATGCCTCCAATGGCATGGCAATGGCAACCCAGATGGTAACGAAATAACGTTAAAACTTAATGGACAGTGAAAAGATATTTCAATTTCAAACGTTTTTAGACTAATTCATGATAAAAAAAAACAGAGCTAGCACGCGACGAACGTGAGAGATTTAGAACGTGCGCGCGACGAGCTGTCTGGCCACACGAACCTGATCGAACGCTCTGAGAAAATTCCGCAAAACCAAAAAAAAATGCCATGCAAAAAATAAAAAATGCACTGATAACTTATATTTATATATGTTCCAAGAGATTAGGGAGAGCACGTTTTCTCCTTAGATTTTTGAGAAAAAAAAACCTCTGTCCAACTGGCTCGTCGACTTGGGTTGCTCAATCAACCTGACCACCGCAAAGTAAATGGCCCGTAGCAGGCAGGCAGGCAGGCAGGCAGGCACACTACGCCGTGTGCGCAGCTAGATTCCCGGCCGTTCGGCTGGATCGGACAGCAATGGGCCGGAGAGGTGGTTCACTTTGATCTGTCCTTTTCCGAAGCTCTTGGGATTTTTGGTTGTTTTACTCTCTCTCTTTTTTGACGGGGTTGTTTTACTCTTCTTTTCCTTGTTTTGTTTAGAGACTGTCGGCCCATTTGATCAATGTCTGTGAGTCGGTCTGATTGGAGGGGCGCTTTTCCTGTCTCCGCTTCTGTTGCTGCGATTTCTGGTACTAACCTGATCCTCGCGGGTCCTGCGATCGAGGCTAAGACTAAGACTAGGCGTGAACACAACTGTTTCCGATAAGCCGATAGTCGGTGACGGCAATCATTGCGTGATTAATTAATTGAAGATGACCGTCACGGAAAAGCCGCAAACACCGCAGCCGAGAAAGGCGCCGATTCCGTCCGATGACAGGACCACGCCTGGTTGCCGTACGCGGGTGGAACTGAGGCCTGAGGGGCGGAGTTTGTGCAGTGCACTACACCTAGCTGCAACTTGCAAGCGCAACGTGATCCCCCGGCGAGCCCGACGAGGCCGCAACAACCGAAACTGCGGCGGCGCATGCACACGCACGGCCACGGCGCCACGCCTACCCTGGCGTCCGTAGGCAGGCAACCGTAACGTGGTGGAGCAAATGATGAGGCCTGCAGAGCTCGGTGCACCGGCACCGCACCGCACCGCACGCAAGCACAAATCATCGTCTCCCGGTGCATCATCACGTACTCCTACGGGAAAGAGGAGAAAGACGCCACACCACATCCACATCCACATCCACATGGATGGCGACTGATCGGATGAGGCCTTCGCATAAGAACAACACCAAGCTCTTGGAATATTTCGCAAAAAATAAAAATAAAAACAGCTCTGGAATGAATCTCGATGTTACGTGTAATAATAAAACGTACGATTGCCTTTTTTATTCCCGTAAGAATAATCCCGTAGGTGTAGCATTATTGTATGAGGCCCGTCGTTTTCATCATCTATAAGGCGAGACAAGGAGCCGAGCGGAAGAAATCTAGTAGCACCCACCGAACAAACAAACGCCGGAGCAAAACAGAGCAAGAGCAGCCGCGCCCCTCGGCCATGATATGATGAGGCCCGCCCGTCGCTCACTCCCGGCACGCACAGGAACTCTCTTTTCTTCTTCCTTTCCGCCTGCGGCTGACGTCGACGGCGCGCTCTCGTCGCCTCCTCCGGCCCCTTCTCCTGCTCTGCCTATATAAACGCTAGCTAGCTTGCTACCTACTGCCCCGCTTCCCTTCCCCCAACCCAACGATCGAGGAGCCCCGATAGAGAACGGGGGAGGAGGACGTCGATCGGCCGTGCGCGATCCGCCGGTGCAGGTATGTCCAACGGTCTCTTTGCTGTTGAATTTCTTACACTTATTTCCCTGGAAGAGTAGCTGATGATGTTCGGACTCGGTGCTACGATTCGCATTCAAGGCAGATTCTTGAACGTGTCAGCTTGCGGCTTAATCTGTAGTTGCTGATTTGCTGTTACCATGCCAGCCTTACCGACTAGTAGTGGTTTTCTTTGTTCTTGGCTGCCCTAAGGTCTAAGGTCGGTGGATTCAGTCAGAGTGGCTACCGCTTTCCATATCTTACATAATATATTGTACCCTGCGATCCAAATTACATGTCGCAGTTTTACCCGAAATCTGTCCACGAACCTGCCCGTCAAACGTGCTTAATTTGGGTGCCAAACTCCGGAGGAGGAATGACTGTTGGTCAATCATATTGCACGATGTACACACCTGATAGTGCCAACAGCCTTCTTGCTAGCCACAAGATATTTAGTTGAACAACCGTGTAACAGCGACGTGCCGTGGACTGACACTACTCGGTCAATGAAAAATGCATAGTAATAATTAGGAAAAAAAAAAGAAGTAGTAGGACCTGTATGTATGCAACAGGAAAAGGATAAAAGTCGTTGGCCCAATACTATTTCATTGCTTACCAATCATATCACACAAGTTAGAGCCATTCCCATTCCCATATTCCCATCCCCATCCTCTTTTTTCTATTGTTCCTGTCTTCGCGGATCACTAGATATGCTTGAAAACGATTAGGCGAATGCTTTATTGTGTTCAGTCCCGTCGAATATGCTCCACAAAAGATTCTAACATTGTTTAGTCCATTCATTATCACTGTGTTCCGTATCAGCACCACCACGCTTTACTGCTGCTTTACGGTTATATGTTATTATCACCCCGTAGAAAGAATTTGATGCGCGAATCAGTCCCCAAAAGTACGGCAGCACACTTTGTACTGCCGCAGATGAAAATGTCATCATTCTGATAATGGTAGGGTTCTCCTTCCAAAATTGGTTGTGCTGTGTCTCCTGTTGGTCGTGTCTTATTAAAGGAAACGAGGATAACACACCAGGTCAGTGTTGCGGTGATCTGGCGGCCTTATCCAAAGTAAAGTCTAGGAGCTAGGCCACACACATTAATCCGCTGTGGAGCAGGGTTACAGGTGCAAGTTGCTTTCTTCTCTGCCTTCTCCAACAGGCAAGTTCTGGCTATCAATTCACAGGTCTTGACTTTTGGAGCCATGCTCTCCGAGCTGGGTAGAATATAATTACAGTACAAAGGACAGGATAGTGTGGAGCTAGTGGATGTCGAACGACTTGCTATTCGTGTCGGATCATTTTGCTGTGGGCGTACACTGACATGGAAGCATGGAGCTCTAGTGCATTACGTGACGTTTTCTATTCTTCTTATTATCCAAAGTAGTAGTACTAGTACCTTGTTTAGCACAGGGCCTCCGAAACTTTGATAGAGTGATCACGACTGAACGATATCATATCCTGAAAGTCACCCGTCTGGGCCAATCAATCCCGTGGCTCCTTTTTCTTGCGGCTGTAGCGATCTGTCCCTTTTGGGTTCGGTGCTATACTACTGCTGCCCACCTGCTTGTCACCTTCTGACAGCATCTGCACATGAACCACGGACGGCACCGCCACAAATGTGCGATTGCGTAGCTTCCTCTGCCCGTCTCGTTACTTGTCTTGCTCTAGTCGGGTTGAGATCGTCTCCCCAGCGGTTTCTTCTGTGAGCTTGCTTCTTCTCTCCGCCACTTCTTTGCTGATGAGTAGTAGGAGTATTTCCTTCTGCCGTTTGTACTAATAATCCGGGCCTTCTTGTTCTTCTTGCAGCGCCCGGGAATCGTTGAAGGTGCAAGAGGAGCGAGATGAATCAGGCTGGCACGACAGGTGCGAGCGACAAGCCCAGCAGCGATCCGTCCAAGAGAACAAGCGGCGGGGACGTGCCCTCGGCGGCGCGCGGCGGCTGCTTCGACTGCAACATCTGCCTGGACTTCGCCGTGGAGCCGGTGGTCACCCGCTGCGGCCATCTCTACTGCTGGCCTTGCATCTACGAGTGGCTGCGCCGCAACGCCGAGGAGGAGCATGCCGGCTGCTCGACGAGGCGGCCGTGCCCCGTGTGCAAGGCCCCGCTCACGCTCGACTCGCTCGTGCCACTCTACGGCCGTGGCGGAAGCCTGTCCGATAAGCCACGGCCGCACCCGGCCATCCCGCGCCGGCCGACCGTGCACCGGGAGGCCGTCGAGCAACAGAGCGCGCGAACCAGCGGTGGCCACCGGAACGTGAGCACGGAGCCCGATTGGCTGACTCGTTCACCCGGTCAGGCGAATCAACATGCCGGTGCAGCTCCGCGGTTCGACTTCCTATACCCTCCACCGTTCGGGCGCGGCACGAACGTGATGCACTCGACGGCCGGAGGGGTCCTCGGAGGGATGGCAATGGCGGTGCTGGCGCCCAGTAGGTACTACTCTAGCCCATACCAGTCGGCCTCCCTGCAAAACATGAGCCCTAGGCTGAGACGGCAGCACATGGAGGTGGAGAGGTCTCTGCATCAGTTATTGTTCTTCCTCTTCGTCTTCGTTGTGCTATGCCTGCTCTTGTTCTGATCTCTCAAGCACATATTTTGCAACCTCTGTAAATATAGCGTGTGGTGTACATAGTAAAAGAGGTCATGTGCCGGTAACCAAGTTTCCGGTCATACTCCGTGATCAACAGCTCCTGAAAAGTTTCAGACGTGCCTCGTTACTAACAGAAACCGAACCGAGGCCTGGCAAAACATACAGGATGAAAAGCCAATCTTTTTCAGAAATGTAAACACTCGGGTGATCAGATCATGCTACTGCGCTGGGACAATCATATGCCAAAAACATTGGATCAACAATTCAATGCTTAATATTGTTGCTAGAACATTACAGCCAGATCATCGTCCACGTTCTCTTCATGTTTAGTCAACTGCCAAAGTAGCAAGTAGGCTGAAAATATCTGTTATGTTCTAACACAAAGAATGCAATGCACGGCAACTTCCATCTTTCATATCCCAAAGTGAACGCAAAGCACCTAGATTCAAAACGACACTTGATGATATAGCTAGCAGCTATGAATATCTTCTGTCAGTTTGGTGTCACTGCGACCTTTGTACATCAGCCTATACTCTCTTGGTCATTCACCTGATTAATTGGAATCAGGATGGTCCCAGGATTGGCATCATCTTCAGTCCACTGGACATATTTCTTCTCCAGAAACTTCTCCACCTGTGATCGTTAAATTTTAGTGTGTGAAGACATACAGTAGCAACTTAACGCAACATCAGATATTCAAATGTAACTCTGGGAACTTGTCACTTTGTAATAATGCTACACATTCATTCAAGGTCATTCGAATAATCCCCACGGAGAAAAAGTTCATTCCAATCCACATCTATAGATATTTCAACATGGTAAATATGAAATATGTTTAAACCACCTCATCATGGAAGAGTAGTATTTACAAATAGTTTTGACATGACCTACCAGGCCTAACAAAACTGCATATACTACATTCAAAAATACTGGCCAAACAAACTCGCCAATACAACCACAAACAAAAGACCCAAGCCTACAAGAATTATCATGTGGGGTGCACACTTGCGTTCAATCTTTGACAAAGACACCAGCACGGATAAGAGACTAAAGTTTCTCACGAGAAAAGAAATGATGCAAGCAAAGGTTATTACAGTCACAAGCAGCAGCATGGTTCAGAGAATTTTGTATTCAGTAATGACTAATGAACAACTCTGCACATTACTTGACATATATAAATAAACTGAAACATCTAAAGTTTTCATTTGTTATTACACTCAGATTATCTTAACTTTATATGAAATTTTTGCTGAATCTGGACATTAGCTTGACTGATGAGTCACAAAACCTAATTGGAGAAAATTCAAAAAACCAAAAACGGCAGAATTAGCAAAGATAAATTTAAGCAATCATCAGAAGCATCCTATATTAAAGTAAAACACCTAGATACTAGGATCAGTCCGAAGAGAATTTTGTGAACATCGGCATGTATAGATAGAACAGAAGAACTGCAGTCCAGGGATTTATTTCTAATCATGCATATAGATAAGCAGCCGCTATAGTGTACATTCAGAATTCACAGCAAGCCAGTTATCTTGAAAAGCACACCTTTCTTCTTCTTTGTCCCATCTTGAAAGTGCCATCATCAACACCAATAATAACTCTCAAGTTCTCAAAGGCTGCAAAATATGGTAAATCAAATTAGTCCTATAAAAAAGTCTGGAAACTCAAAGAGGCATGCACCGAACTCATTACATGGGATGTTAGCCAACTGTCTAAGATGAAGTCTCAGAAGATTTGCTACATTTGCAGCATCTTGTGAGCGTAGATCAAGACATAACTCATTTTTTGACTCTTGTCTGCAAAGACCGAAAAGTTGTTTCACATCAATTCGGACTTAAGATTTAATAGCAGACAACTATAATCAAAAAAATATTTCGGACAATATGGAAAAAAGAAGAACACTTACTTGGACTTGGTGATCTCTCCAGCAGATTTTTCATCAGCTAATCGAGCCATCCTACAATAGTTCTTTCCCTTCAGAGACCAAAAAAAATATATTTAGTATTTCAAACTAGCAGCAGTTTCATCCAATTTTATTAATCCCTCCAATTGACCATGACATCAACTGAAACAAACAAATAGAACAAGAGAAACATTCTCTGTAGAAATAATTTTGCACAGAAATCAGATCCCCCCACCCCTCCCAAAAGTAATCTGTAGTTCCTTGAGTGGAAAAGATAAAGGTAATAATACATCATAGTTATTTTCTCGAGGAATATACAGACCACCCCAGGTTCAAAACACCTAGAATCAAATGTAATGTCCCCTTGATTCTTCCCTTCCATGATTATTTAATCTAGCTCGCCTATCATTATCCTTCCCCGCAAAAGTATATTAATACTTACTTCCTTAAGAAAATACTCTTTCTCCGTCTGGTTACCCTCCTTAAAAGCATCAGCAGCCTGGAGTTTCAGCACAATATCTTCAGTATAGATGAAAAACAAACATCTATTTGCCTAAAAAAATCATAGTGAAGCACCCCTGACCTTCGCATAGTACTGCTTCATCATATCCCAATGCTGCTTTGTAGCCTTACGATAGTTCTGGTAGTCTTCCTCATTATGCACAACTGGTTCTACATATACTCAAAATACACAAATGATAAGAATTTTATATTGAATGCATAGCAAGAAATTAGAATCTGATACCAGCTGACTTAGAGGCCTCATGTTAAGTAACAATTACTCTTAAAATAATATCCATGAAACATACGACACAAACAAAATCACTCACTGGTTTTTTTCAGCCATATTTCAGCCAAACAAAACTAGGCATATTAGAACTCCCAGTGTAACGTCAGTATCAAACCGCAAAGCTTTATCACCTAATAGTAACTGATTCCCTTGAAATGCCGTTGCAATAATTCATTTAAATCCATAAATCATCTAGAATAAGCATATTTTTCATATGCATGCACATGACATTCCAAAGTCCAACCATATATCGACTATTTCAAGACGTAATAGTTAAGCTTCACCTAATAGGCAAGCAGCTAGTTATAGCTTTTCTATCATATATTTTCAAAGAAAGTACGTGTGAACAAAACCCCAAATCATTCATTCAGTACAAAGATGTGAATATAAAGTAGCATTATGGCCGAGAGCTCAAAATCAAAGATGGATTTAACGTATGCATTAAGAGTGCATGGGGCATAATAGTTACTACTTATACATAGATGATCAGAACCCTTTATCAGAATGGAAGAAACTTTTAGTCCACAATAGTTGGTTTTGTCCTTCAGGTTTTGATATCTTATGGAGTTCTGCGTCAACACTAAATGTTTGTTACAGGATTAACAAACATTATTGATGCAGCTTTATGCTAAGTATATCCCATACAATTACACACGTAACATAAATTTTACAACAAAGAAACCCCACACATAAACAGTATACCTTTGCTACCAAGGATAATTTTCACTGGAAGATCTGTAGAGGATGATGAAATGTCCTCAAGAGGTTTTAAGACTGGTTTCTGATCTAGAACTCTCCTCCGATTTGCACCCAAGTCATACCGTCTTACTTTTGGTTCCTCCTCAGATCTTTCAGGTGCAGTGAACATTGATTCTAGCAACTCTCCTGGAGTAATCTGTGGTCTTGGGTTATGTTTATCCTCTCGCAAAGAATGGGCACTGTCATCATCCACACAAAGACAAATGGACCAAATAAAATGTCGCATTCTTTATGGGAACATAGGAATAAAGTGATAATAAAAGAGGGGAGACTAACCTAGATGTGGATTGTGATCCTAGACTGCTTCCCCTGGAAAAAGAGGATTCGTCTGACATGTCCTGCAAAAGAAATATAGGGCTAAATATCATTCAAAACCTTACAAATTGTTTAACAAACGAAACTACATCCTTGCTTTCTACTACCTCTGTATCATAATTATGGTACAGAGGTAATAGAATATAATTTTGTCAGACAAATATAGTCTACCGAGGGACCATTTGCACACCCTAACAGTTGGACAGACCAGAAGCGATTGTATACAGGGTACCAATTACCATTTTAAGCTACCATCTTGATATGACCCTAGAAATCAAGTCGACAGATAGCTTCAATCTTATAAATGCAGAGTACTTAAAAACTGCATCAGAACAAAAAAAAGCAATAGATACGGTAAAGGGGAACAACTAAAGCCCATGCCCAATATTTCAGCATAGGAACTCTGTACACTAGGTAACTGTGCACATCAATACATAACAAACAATCAATCTTTGACCAGATTTCAGCTGAACAGCACTGAGAAATTAACCAGCTCTAAAGAAAAAAAAAGCTCAATACAGAAACTACAAAGTTAAAACAAAGCCATATGAGGCACTTACTTGTACTGCAATATGTTCATTCACTGGCATTTTGCCCAGATCTTTTGCAGAAAATGAAATCAATTCTTCCATGCTCTGCATAAAATACCACAGATCCACTATCATGTCAAGGGAAAACATACTAAAAATGTCTATCCCAAAGCAAGAGTTTTGAACCCCTCTGATGCATTAATGACAATAAGGACCAACAAAAAATGCAAAATCTTGGACAACAGTGATCTGTCAATACCTTCTTGACATCATATCCACAGCTGCCTGCAAAACATTCAGCAGTTAGCACATTGCATGTGGCTTCAAAATACAAATTATAGGTAAAATGACTAGCACGGTAATGTTTACCTAGCACCTCACGGATCACTTCCATGCTGAGCTTAAATCCTTCTCCAAGCATAGAAAAGAGGAATTCCTCAACATCTCTGTTATTCAAAGTCTCTCTCCTTGGTGCAGAATCAGATCCATCTGTTTTCGGATCGTCTCGCATGTACTCTGGCAGCTCAACCTTTAGAGGTTTTTCTTTTCCTGATGCTCTATTAGCAGGAATAATATAAGGCCGGGAAGATCCTTTTGCTAACATGCTGGACACAGTGCCGAATGAAGCACTAGACTTCTGCAACTTTTCACGTGTTCTTGTTTGGCTTGAACTCTCCACATGGCTTTCTTCAGCTGCTTTCTCCATACAGGGAAGTGTTCTTGTTTGGTTTGAGTTATCCATATAGTTTTCTGGAACTGCCTTACTGATCTGGGGAAGATTGCTCTGAACACTTGGGTCAACTTCATTATTCTGGGGCATCGAAAGTTGAAGGTCAGTCAAGAAATCCCCAGCTCTGTTGACATCGCCATTTGCTTTGCAGTATGCATTGGCTATATCATCAAGTGAAAAGGCACAACTGAAAGCATCAAGCAATGCATTAAGTGCCCTTGTCTCATCATCACTGGTTGAAGTCAGTGAACTGGAAATATCCATGGCGAGGACCCTCCTAAAAGAATATGCAAGTACAGTACATTAGAACATGCTCAGTAAAGAATATCAAGAGTGCATGCCAAATAAAAAGGAGAAAACAGGAAGTCTGGTGCTTATATTTATCAATACAGGGAACCGTTGACAACTTTGTAAAAAAATGGTGGAATTTTGATAATACATAACATAGTACCAATTCAAATGTACACTGTGATTCATCTGAAGATGCTAAATGTACAAGAGACTACTTCTGAAACCATGAATGGAACAGCACAATGTTCAGTTGAGTCTGAAATGTTAAAAGCTTATGTTACCACTAACCATAATAATTTTGGTGTATGATCATGAATTCAGTACAAAAAGTGTGCAATAGACTGATAGTAAATAATCCGTATTGTCCCTGAAGAATCGACACGATCTCAGCAAAGAAACAACATGAAGGGTCACAACAATATCATGAAAATAGAGCGTCTGAGTGACAGAGTGATCAGGATCAGTAAATAGAAGCGTTGCCTCCAAGTCTCCTCGAGTTAGCAACAAAAGCAATCGGCACACATCAAAACGAATCCAAAGAAGGAACTAAAACGAATCCAAGCAACAGACTAAAATGACCAATGCTGTCAGTACTTAAATCAATACATAAACGGACCAAAACCACAACAAAACCCACCTTAACAATTGATGAGCGAGGGTCACAACAAAGGCACAAGAGACAGGGCCGATGCCTGAATAAACCAACAGACAGCGCTCACACCACAAGTCTGACGGAGATTTATCTGCAGAAATGGGCCAAATAAACTTCCAGATAAGGAAATTTGTGGAATCAGCAAACATGCGCCCAGGAGGGCGAAAACACACCCCCGCACGAGCCGAACTAATCAATCATTCAAAACGACGCGGAGAGGTTAAATCGAACAACCTATCCAAAAAAACGCTGTAAAACAGTTACAAAATAAGGACCAAATCGAAGTAGAAAGCAACTGCATTGCGGAATATCGGCCTTCCTCCACGGGAACATGGTGCGAGAATCTTCTGGCAACGGAAATTTCTAGAAGATACTACCTACTCCAGTGCTCGGGGCGCCGCATCCATCCGTTCAGGAAACCCACACCAAACCCCCAAAATGGCGGACCGAATCGCCGCAGGCTAGCACAGAAAAGGGGATCGAGCACACAATCGAAGTAAAATCGAAGGCCGTACAGCAGAGCACGCACGATCGCACGCGATTAATCAACCCTAACTCGATCGGAAACCGAAGCATCAACCCTACGGGAACGAACAATCCACCGCCCATCGGACCCCAAGCGAAGGCAAAGCACCAAATCGACCGCCGAGCCCGGTGAAGCAAGAGCGCGTTAGGGTTCGAGTACGTTCTAGAAGGTTCAGGTGGAAGGACGGGAGGGGGCTTACTGGTTTGGGGGAGACGGCCGCTCTCCTCTCCCGCTTGCCCACTCCACGCCGCGTTGTCCTCTCTCGCCCTTTTGGTTGGTGTCCTCTGTACGCCTTGGGGTTTAAGGAGGGAGAGAGGGTCGGGCGGGCCCACCTTCCGGCCTCGAGATACGCATCGTGTCAGTCCGTCCTGGCTGATCAACGGCGGGGATCGATGCAGTTAAAGCTCCACGTCGGAAACGAATTTGGGCATCGCGATTGGTTGGACGGAGTGGCGGTCTACGGACCAGTTCTACGGAGCGTCCAGCGAAGACGAGTGGGACCCACATTCGATGCTTTCATTGAAGCGGAGATACAGGGTGGTCCCACTCCCACGCGCTGTACCAACTCCCAACTTTGGAAAAGGTAGCGTCGCCGCCGGGGGCTTCGTGTCTCCGTGGGTTCCGTGGAGGTGTGAGGAGAGCCGCGGCAGGCAGGCAGGCAGGGAATAGAGGAATGGAGACTGAAAGTGGAGTCGCTGTGCGGCACACACGGAGAGGCACGCCGGGGAAGGGAGGAGCCGCAGCGCGCCGGGGAAAGTGAAGGAGCGCCGCTCGCGATTAGGGTTTGGCCAAGGGAAACGGCGCCGCCGTGGGCCTCTTTGGAAATGCGTACAGAAAGAGAGTTGAGTACATTGTTTTCTCTACACCGGCCGCGAGTATGGGCTGGCCCAGCAAATCGATCGAGACGCAGTCCTTGTTTTTCAACGTTCCTGTTTTCGGTTTTATACCAATGAAACCAAATTTTAATTCGAGAATGCAAAATAGAGCCGATAATAATTATAAACTACTCAATGAGCTGTTTTAAACTACTTCCTCTGAGTCATATTAGTTGACTTAACTTTTTCTAAATTCATACGTATCTAGTAATTATCTAGTCTAGATACATCTGTATATAGACAATGTTAAGTCAACTAATATAGGTAAGGTGTATACGTAAGAAGATTATGGCTATCATCATGTCATAATCAGAATTCTGGTGGGAAAAAAATCTGCCCATTGACATATCATATTCATGATTTTTCGCTTCCATGTCACTGCCCGGGTGGCACCGGGGCATCCCAAACCTCCGGCGCCTCCCCTCTCCGCCGCTGGTGGCCATCGTGGTGGTGCGCACCTTGCCCCTAAGGTGGTGGGGATTCCCAGTTGTGCACTCCTCACGGATCTTGCAAGTCCATGTCCTCCTCCGCTTGTTCGGTCATCTTGCGGCGCCGTAGAGGACTTCCCGGACGAGCGGCGTAGTGGCTTGACACTCCTCCCAAGCCCCCTGATGTTCCCGCCACTCCCCCATTCCCCCTATGTTTGGTGATCCCCCTCGCTCGCATCTGGCAGCAGGTCATTTGCGCCAGATCCAGTTGGCTTCGGTCGCAAGGTTCGCTCCATGTTTGGGCCTTCGTCTTGCAGACGCCATGGCGACGTGCGCCTCTGGTGAGGCGGAGTACTGGCCTTCTGTTGGCCAGCGTGTTTTTTCAGTGGTCGACAGTGTGTTGGTTGGTGTATGTTTTGGCCTCATCCTCTGGTTGTGGCATTCGGTGTTTTGGGTCTCCTCTAAGCTCTTCCATTGGCTCCCTATGACACGCTTCCGCCGGGGCTGACGGTTTCGCGGCTTTATATGGCAGCCGTGGAGGAAGTCCGCTTTCTACCCGAGGGGTGGCCGTGGGAGGTGTAAAGCTCCCTGTTGTCTTGCTACCATCCTCTAACGCCTCGACCACCCTCAGCCCGGCGACTGTTACCTCTAGAGGCTCTCTAGGATATATAGAGTAGCCTCATAGACCAATACTAGTCTTTTCTGCGCACTTTGTCCTTACTCGTCCGTACCCGGGAACAACTTCCATGTCGGTCAGCCATCCTCAAATTGATTCAAGCCTAGCACGCTTAACCTAGAGTTCCTCTAAAGATGAGCCCCGAAAAAGAAGTTCCAACTTGTTGGTAGGGTATCCTATGAATCCTATTAATCCATGCACCAAGATCTCATACAGCCCAATGTCGATGCTACTCCGTCGAGCTGGTGAGTTCCTTGGTTTGCAAATGGCGACCTTGGTTGCGGTATCCTCCCACCAGAAAGTGTTGTGGCAATAGGGAGTTGGCTCTTCCAGTGAGTTTCGTGTTGCAGTGTCTGCGCACCAGCGATATTTGGGTTGATGGATGGTGCACCATCATCGATGATATGCCCTTCGAAAGTGCGTGCAGCTCCAGGCGCGGTTTGTGCATGTGCTACATGCATCGCCTTCATGTTGTGGCTTTGGCGGCGTGTGTCCATTTGACTATGTTGGCACACCTAAGCTTTGGGATTGTGACCTCTACGATGTGGCGACGTAGACTCGGTATGTGTTGCCCTTCGATCGCACTGATGGCAGATGCTAGGGTTTGATCAGTATTTCCGGTGCAATGTTCCCACCGCTGTTTGTGTCCCTTTGGTCCTTGTGGTGGTTTTTTGCTTATAGTCAGATGAAACTTGCTCATCATCTCCTTGGGGGCTTCATCATTATGTGTGTGTGAGTGTGTAGGTATGCGCGGGTATTTTTCCGGTTATCTCTCTCCTTCTGTAATCCATGTGTGCTCTGGTTCATTTAAACCTATCTTATATGAGGCTATAGAGCCTCACAAAAAAATGAATAAAAAATGTTCAAGTGGGGAGTCAACTTCACCCCCCTCCCGCAGTGACCATTCTAAAAACATCTGGTGGACATGATCACTTGATAAAGGAGGGCTACATTGGCAAGCATGGGTGAAGATGGCATATCCAAAAGACATGTGATAGGTGGGGTTGCGAGACTCCTCCGATTGTCCAATGATGTCATCCTAGCAAAACAAGCATGACACTTGTAAGAGAGACCTAATAGCATGTGTGCTAGAGTGTTAAAGGGAAGGGAACTATGATATTTTTTTGCGTATTGTCTCAATAGTGCACTGCCAACTTGAGAGCTATTATGTGAGGAAGGGGTATGCTGAATAAGGGACTTGTTAGAAGGATTGGTAATGGGACAACTTCAGAAAATTGGCACGATAAATAGATTGATGGTGCCCGTACTATGTGTCCAAGGATTATCCAATGAGCCATGTAGCTAGTTTCATAGTACCGGGTTCTTATGAATAACACGCACACATATTTCAAGATAAACTTTGACCGAATGGATTGAGAAAAAAACATCTTGATTATATATTACATAATTTATATTGTTAGATTTATACTAAAAAACTTTCTAATGATACCGTTTATAAAAAACAATTCGTGTACGTAGACTAATTATTGGTTGACGATAATAACTTTTGAAATACGTATGCGCCTTGTTCATTGAAATGGAGAGACTGGTTGTTAGTTTAAAATATAAATAAATGGAACACTAAACTAGTAGTAAGTGTCTTCATACCTATGAATGTGGAAGCTATCTTAAATATGCCGAGACAAAGAGAACTAGAAGGATTTTGGGCCTAGGCATTCAAAAGGATAGACAATTACATGGTTCGGTCGTCCTATAAACTTCTTTTGGAGGAAGACAAGGACGAAGAACAATGATCAGAATCCTCGGGCATAACGGAGGCTAGGGAAAGCCTTTTGAAGCTTAGATTAATGCTCAAGATAAGGACTTAGGGTTTTTTACCATGCATAATTGAATATGAGGCGCATGCAAGATTTGAGTTTGTGTATTGTGTGTTGCCGTGAGGAGGAATGTCTTTATCATGCATTAATAATATGTGATCATTCAAAACACTTCTGGTTAATGGCGCAAGATCTTTTACGGTTCAAACTACCTAACATACATGCATGGAGGGAGGACACACTGGATAGCTATTTGTTCTTGAAGAAGGTAGCATCCGTTGTTTGGTAATGTTGGTGATTTGGACCATTAAGAATAAATTTAAACATGGGGAGATGCAGTTCCAACCAGAGAGTCGATGAAGATCGTTGATGAGATGATCGGGTTTCTTGAGGTCCCAACACAAGAGAAGTCGTGAGCTAGAATCAACGAGGGATGATAAAGATCAATATTAATGAGGCGATTGATCAATTAGTTTCCATGGCTAGATAGGGACTCGTTGGTAGACATCAGAGTGAAAAGTTCATGTTCGCCGAATGCTGGAAGTACATCGGCACGGATCTGTTTATGGATGAATTGCTAGCATGTCATGATACCATTTACAAAGCAAGCGATGAGAATCTAATCAAAGTGTATTTGGAGACAAACTATGCGGCTATAAACTATAGCCACGACATGGAAGCTAGAAACCGAGGTTCAGTTGTTGGTGTTCATATTCTCAAAAAAGTTAGTGTTGTGAAATCTTCAATTCTAGGGGTTTAAGTTATTTTCTGTAAGTAGAGAAATAAATAAGGTGGCACATGCTTGCTCACGACGTTCTCTTAGTATTGGTGCTACTTTTAGTTGCTTCAAGGCATGACATGTTTTACTGAATAAGTTTGTTTATTCAGACATTGTTTTGACTCTTGATAAAGAAAGTCGAGAGTCAAAGAAAAGGATGTAGCCCACTTGTTCAGTCCAAGTGTCTTTTTGGTTCATAGTCGCAATGCTATTTGGAGCAATCAAGCATAATTATTTATTGTAAAATAATACATTAATAAGAAATACTTCATGAGGATCACTAGGTGTTGGCTGGCCGAAGTGCGCTTGATGTCACCTTCCGCGTCATATCTCTAAGAGTTAAAGAGTTTGATCCTTACAACACACGAAATCTGCATATGTAACATCTCTTTTCTATGCATGGAACATCAACACAAGGAAACATAATTTTCATGGTATATGCCAAAAATAGGCAAAAAAGATCGAAACATCTCAAATGCCCGCATGTTTTTTGTGTGTGTGTTTGTGTCGTGTATTCCAAAAAATACCATTGTTCTAAAAAATAACTCATAGAAATCACTATACAATGTTTGCACTAACACAAAAGAAAGTATAACATGATCGCAATAGTAACAATATATGAACAAAAATATTGCAACATGGGCATGTGCATACGCAGAAAAATGTACGCGACTTTCCACCTTGTCAATACCACCAACACAATATCAAAAATACCCAAATACTTAACCTTTATTTGGGTCCCACCCTCGTTGAATTTGGCTCGTTGGAGACAGTTAGTCCTTCTCGGACGCTCACCATCAAAGGATCAGGGCACAAAGCCCCCATGTTAAGCTCTAACTCAAGCTCCATCCCATGAGATTCCATCCATTGTGGCAAAACATGCTATTCTTGGACAAGGGGATAGGAGAGGAGACTTCAACAAAAAAAGCCATGCGGGCAAAGACCAAAGAAGAGCAGAGAGGAGGAGGCACACACGCGTGCGAGAAGCTTCACAATAGGATGCAACACTTTGCAAAAGCGGATGATCAAAGCGACCAATCGACCATCGTTGGGATCATTTCCCTAATTTCGGTTCAGATTAATCAATGCCATATGTGAAAACATGGTTTGATGCGTAGACTCGCATAAAGTGTACAACTTGATCAACTTTTTGATGAAATGGAAAAAACGGCTGAATAATCAACTATGGGAGAGAAGTCATTGGGGGACAAATGACTATAGGACGTTGAGTGAGTTTGTAGGCCTACAACAAAACAAAGTGATTCTGCTCGAGTTGTTGACTATAGGACGTTGAGTGAGTTTGTAGGCCTACAACAAAACAAAGTGATTCTGCTCGAGTTGTTGACTATAGGACGTTGAGTGAGTTTGTAGGCCTACAACAAAACAAAGTGATTCTGCTCGCGTTGTTATAGTTCTTGGACTGAAGTGCAATAGCCGATTTTGCTTCATCTATATTTGTCAAGTAAAAAAAAGGTTAGTACTCAAGCGGTTGGCCCAAATCCCATTTCCTGATCCATCGTGACAAGGGATAATTTGCAGAGCAATAGTAGAATACAATTCCCCTAGAAAATGGTGGTGTTAAAAAAAGAATTGTGTCGTGTTTTGCCCTCTCTAAAACAAAAGGCTGGTTATCTCAGGAAAAAATATTATGCTATTAGAAGGATGGAGTGATGCCCCCATGGGGTCAAGCTAAAACTTGGCCCAATTTTAAAAAGTTGGATTAGAACAAAACCTACAAGTATATTTATTTGTAAACCGAGGAAGTATGCAGATGGGCAATTTGGACGGAAATAACCTATAAAAAAACAAATTCACGAAATGAACTCCGGCGAAAAGAAATTTACTTGACTAAACCTTTTTGCAATGCCATACGCGCTGGCGCCGCACCCTGAAGAGCAGCGCCATGAAGCGTGGTGCCGCGCGCCTGCCAGCGTGGCTCGCCCGTGGCCTCGTGGGCCCCGGTCCCGTTAGTGCGGCGCCAGACCGTGTGACGCCGCACTGTGTAGTGCAACGCCAGAGCGTGTGGCGTCGCACTTTAGGTCTTGTACCAGCACGCGAGCTAGCCCTTCCCCGACCCAGCCTCATTCCTCTCCCACACAGAAGCACAGCAGCGGCGGCGGTGGCTTCGGTCCTCCCTCAACCTCCTCCCTCCTAGTGCCCAAATCGGAATCCTCTCTCCATGGATTTCGATCCCCCCAAGTGCCTTGAGGTATTCTTCCCCTTCTTCTTTGATTTCACCCATTAATTTCTTGTTTTTGGTCCATATCTTGCAAACCCTAGGTTGATTTGTAAGATGCATGGTAGAATGTTGTTGCATTGGCATACTGGTTGGACATTTTGTTGATGGTAGCATTTGTATGTATTGAGTATGTTGACCATGGTATTGTTGTTGTGATTATCTTAGGCATGGGAATAATTGTTCATGTTCGTCATGTAGACAAGGATGCTTTTTTGAGAGGTAACATAAAACCGGACCCGGACGAGCTCGATTTGGTGTTTGAGCGTACTCCAACCTATGTCGAGGTCTTGGAGCAATTGAGGATTGAATTGAAATGGATGGACCCAAATGATGTCGTTGAGTTGGAGGGAAGACATAATGTTGGCTTGGGAATGCATGTCCGTTGGAAGACCATGCATATCTTCTCCGAGGCCCATTGGCTTGCATACAAGGAGGTGGTGGCCGAATCACTAGACAAGGCTCTTGAGCTATTTGCCACGACGAAAGTTGATAGTTCATTGTATTTGGACTTGAACCGTCTTGCCTCCCCATTGCGTACTATGAGTCCTCCACCCATAGACCAAGAGCTAAGCGGTGAACCTTCCTTAACCCAAACATTGAGCCCGATTTCAAGACACCAAGACGAAGTGTTGGAAGAGGAAAATGATGATTGTGGGGTGATACGTCCAAAACGTATCTACTTTCTCGAACACTTTGCTATTGTTTCTTTTCTAAACTTGTGTGATTTGGATACAACTAAAACGAACTGACACTGTTTTCAGCAGAATTACCTTGGTGTCTTGTTTTTGTGCAGAAAATGAACTATCAGGAAAAATCCCGAAAAATATGCCAAAACTATTTCTCACCAGAAGATCCACGGAGCCAGAAGGGAAGACAGAGGGGAAGCCTGGGGGGCCCAGACCCACCCCAGGCGCGGGCCCACTGACCCCGCGCCTGGGGGAGGTTTTGCCACCCCACGCTGCTCCTCGGCCTCCCTCCGCGCCTATAAGTTGCCTTCTGACCTAAAAATAGAGGGGGGTCGATAGTTTTCCAGAAAGAGTTCCGCTCCGCCGCCGCCACGAAAAACCAAGATTCGGATCCAGAAACTCCGTTCTGACACCCTGCCGGGACGGGGAATTTGGTGAGGATCATCACCATCGACATCACCAACGCATCTCCATCAACCACCGATGTTTCCCTCGTCCATGAGTGAGTTATCCCCCGATGTAGGCTTGCGGATGGTAGGGATTGGATGAGTTCTATCATGTAATCAAATAAGATCTGTTAGGGCATAGTGCCTGGTATCTCTATTAGTGCTATTTGACTTTGTTGCAACTTGTTGTGCTTAATTCTTGTCACTAGGGCCCGAGTGCCATGATCTTAGATCTTAACTTATTATTGAATCATTATGATAGTATTGTTTATGATCTTATCTGCAAGTTGTGTACACATATCATTGTCCGGATCCAAAGGCCCCAAAGTGACAATAATTGGGACAAATCGGAGGGGATGGCTGTGGTGTGAGGATCACATGTGTTCATGGAGTGTTAATACTTTGCTCCGCTGCTCTATTAAAAGGAGCACCTTAATTGCCAGTAGTTCCCTAGAGGCCTCGCTGCCACGGGTTGGCTGGACAGAAGATGTTGTGCAAGTTATCATTGCGAGCATGTATAACTATATTTGGAGAACATGCCTAGGATTGTCTAGTACTTGGATGCTTGTTATTATTTATCTGCAATTCCCTAGATCTTGAAGTTACATGTTTAGACTCGTCCATGCAACGCCCATCCATCCATCCCTATGCCTACCGCACTCGAATCCTACTATTACCGTTACTACTATTGCTACTGTTCCACTGTTGTTGTTACTGTTGTTGTTGCTACTACAAACTGTTGCTATTGATAAACTTCTGTGAGCAAGAACTATTTCCAGGTGCAGCTGAACTGACAACTCAGTTGTTAAGGCTTGCAAGTATTCTTTGGCTCCCCTTATGTCGAATCAATAAATTGGATAATACTACCCGCGAAGACTGTTGCGATCCCCTACACTTGTGGGTCATCAAGACTATTTTCTGGCGCCGTTGCCGGGGAGCATAGCTTTATTTGTAAGTTCACTTGGATCTATTAATGTTCACTGCTACTCCTTTCATCATGGGGAAGTCTCGTGATGGAAAGTTCTCTATTTTACCATCCACTACAAGAAGAGGTACAGTCATAAACACCTCTGTTGCTCTTGATTCACCGTCTGTTATAAGTAAGCTTGTCACACTACCACCACATACTCATGCTACACACACTGCTACTACTGCTGAATCTGAAACTAATTTTGATACTCATGATGTTACTTCTACTGTGCTTAATGTGAGTGGTTCATTAGGTCCTTTTCTATATGCTACTATGGATAGTCTAGGAAATACCGAAACTCCTAGTGAATACACTGTTACACCTTTTAGCTCACCTACTAGTGAGAGTTATTATATTAATGATGGATACATAGATATCACTGATGAATTTGTTGAAGAGTGTCGAAAAACACATGGTGCTAGTGCTATTAAGAGTCTCCTTGCTAGATGTACTATTATGCCCAAGAAGTCCTATGATCCTAAGTTTGCCACCTATCACATAGATATTAAAGATAAAGATTGTGATATCTCTCTTAATTTATCTTATTTAGATATTGTTGAGAAAGAACCTTTCCGTGGCACTGAAAATGAGAGTGTTGTGGCTCATATGAATGAGCTTTCTACTATGAGTGCTTTGTTCTCTGATGATTTTAAGATGCGCAAGTACTTTGTTGCTAATATCTTCCCTTTTTCACTAAAAGGAGAAGCTAGGGCTTGGTTTAATAGATTACCTCCTGGTTCCATTGATAGCCATAATTGCTTGATTGCTTCTTTCTTCCATAAATATTTTCCTCCCAGTGCTAGACATGCTGCTTTGCAGAGAATTTTTGATTTTAAACAGGGAGAAGAAGAGAAATTGCCTGAGTCATGGAAAAGATTTTGTTCCTTGATTCATGCATATCCTGGATGTCCATTACCTCAGAATGAGCTTCTTGATATTTATGATAATGGACTAACTGATGATTCTAGGACCTACATAGATAGCTTTGCTGATTGTGTTTTCAGGAAAATGACTCCTACAGATGCTGAAGAATTAATGAACAAGATAAGCAAGAATTATGATGATTGGACTTCAACCGAGATGATTACACCTGAGCCCATTACTCCTGAACCATTTGTTCCTGAACCAGTTCCAACACCAACAACAAAGAAGAGGGGAGTTATTACATTAAATGATGAAGTGATGAAGGAAGCTAAAAAGTGTCTAAAGGAGAAAGGTATTAGAGCTGAAGATATGAAGAATCTACCTCCTATAGAAGAATTATGTAAGCCAATTCCCCACTCATCTACTATTGAGGTACACTCTCTCCAATTTAATGAAGGTGATATTCCTTATGGTAAGCCTCTTGATCAATGCTTAGAGGAACTTGACACATTTATTGTTAAACAAGGTAATTTTAATAAACAAGTTCAGAATCATTTATTGGAAAACTCTAGAGCTATCCATGAGTTGAAAGATATTATGGAAAGAACTTCCAATGATATTAAAATTCTTTGTAAACACTTTCAAATGGTTCAAACCCAACTTGATCAACTTGCTAAGGTGCAAAAGGATATGCTAGTTAATGCTTCAGGAAATAAACATGCTTATGGAATTAGAACTAGGAGTGGTGCAGCTACTTAAGATCGTTTATATCCTGAAGGACACCCTAAAAGAATAGAGCAGGATTCCCAACAAGGTGAGGATAGTGGTGGTCCTCGTAAGAGGAAGAAAAAGAAACATAAAGTAGTTGAGGAACCACTTGAACCTGTTGTAGATCCTAATAGTATATATCTGTCTCTGATGCTGAAACTGAGAGTGGTAATATTGATGAGTCTCCTGATAAGGAGGAAGTTGAGGAAGAACCTGAGAAACACACTAAGAACACTAGATACACAAAGGAAGATTTTATTGCTAATAAACATGGTAAAGAGAGAGAACCTTGGGTGCAGAAGCCTATGCCTTTTCCAGGTAAGAAACACAAGTCAAATGAGGAAGAACACTATAACAAGTTTTGTGAGTGGATGAATCCTTTATTTTTGCAAATTCCTTTGACTGATGCTATTAAGTTGCCTCCTTATTCAAAGTATATGAAGGATATTGTCTCTAATAAAAGGAATATTCCTAATAAGGAGATTTCTACTCTACTTGCTAATTACTCCTTCAATGGTAAGGTTCCAAAGAAACTTGGTGATCCAGGTATACCAACTATTCCTTGCTCTATTAAGAACAATTATGTTAGAACTGCTTTATGTGATTTGGGAGTTGGAGTCAGTGTTATGCTTTTTTTCTCTCTATAAGAGACTCCAGCTAGAAAAGTTGATACCAACTGATATATCTTTGCAAATGGCTGATAAATCAACTACTATTCCTGTTGGTATATGTGAGGATGTTCCTGTTCAAGTTTCTCATAATTGCATGGTTTTAACTGATTTTGTTGTGCTTGAAATGCCTGAAGATGATAATATGTCTATTATTCTTGGGAGACATTTTCTTAATACTGCAGGTGCTGTCATTAATTGCAATCAAGGAAAAGTAACATTCAATATTAATGACAAAGAGCACACTATATATTTCCCCAAGAAGGTTGTTAAGAGCTATTGCCTGAATTATATTGAAAATATTGAAGGCATCAAGGTTGGAGAAATATATTGTCCCATTTCACAAGAAAATTTTGAAACTATTATGATTGGGACCATTGCTATCAAGTATGAGGTAACATAATCACCTTGTGGAATGCAAAGTTTTGTTTCATATAAGATTATTTTGGTAACAAGACTTGATCAACCTTGTTAACAAAATGATTTTAATGAACAAAATAATGTTTCCACTGTGGTTATACTTGCTTTCTTTTTCCCTTCTCCTCTTTGCTTTAGCTTTAGTTTTGCTAGTTGTTTGCTCGTTTGAGTTTCTTAGAGATCCTGTATTTTAGCTTTTGGTTTGCTTTTGCTTCTTCTGAAAAAACTGTTTCTGCGAGAAAATCAATTTTCATACCCTGAAAATTGGCCAAATATAAAGTTTCCCGAAGAATCCCAGAAAATTCAAAATATTTTTTTCCTCGAAAAAAGGGGCAGAGTGGCACCTGAGATGACCCAGGGGGCCACCCCTAGGCCCCACACCAATGGTAGGCGCGACCTACCTAGTGGTGGCGCCTAGGGGGTCTGGCCCACCTGGGCCCCTCCAGGCTACCTCCTCAAAGCCACCTTCTTTCTCTCTCCCGAAAAACACCGGAAAACTTGCTCAAGATCGAGTTCTTGCTGTTCTTTCTCACGATTTTTGATCTCCTTGTTCATCCCTTCTCAAGTGCTGATTTTTGGAGGGATTGTTCCTTGGTATGTGCCTCCTCCACTTGTCCAATTAGATTTGTGATTGGTAGATTGTATCTTGAGTATTTTGCTACTGTAGGTGACAGGTTGTTTGAGCTTCCATGATTGTTATATGCTTAGAAACTTTGTTTTGATGCATGTGTAGTCCTCTAGCAAGTTCCTATAGTAGTTTCTCATCATTTATCAACTTAGAAATCACTTGGTTTGATGGTTGTTTAAAATTTCAGAATAGTGAAGCCATGGACCACCACACCTTTGGTGACATTTTTGAGAGTGATGCACCTAGAAGGGCAAGGATTCCATGGTCATCTACCAGTTCTAAACCCTCATACAATGAGGATCTCATCACTCCGTGGTTTGGTGACGAGGGGGGTGAAGGGGATGTGCACCCCTCCACCTTTCCTTGTCAAACTTTCTTGCGAGCTACTGGGATTCTTAATGATTTCACGGCTTTGATTGAGAGGGCTAGTCTAAAAAGTGTCGTGCAGGATGAGAGTGCACAATATGCTTCACTTACTAAAACATTTGTGGAGAGTTTCTCCTTCACCAATAGTTTGTTCAATCCTTCTTTGTCTTTCAGACTTTATGGCAGGGCTCATTCTATGTCTCTGAAGAAATTTTGCAAGGCCCTGGGACTTGGTACAAATGGGTCATCAAAGAAGATTACAGCTCTTCCTACTGATTTGTTGGAACTATACCAAGGAATAACCAATGATGATGACCACAGAGCTCAACGAGGGAAGATAAAGAACATTCAACTTCCAGCCATCAGGTACTTCACCTACTATCTTACCACCAATGTTCTTGGTAGGGAGAACACTAGTAATATATCCAACTATCAATTGGCCTTCTTAGCTGCTGCGCTCTACGGTAAGGATAAGTATAATCTTGGTTCCCTCATTGCTCGTCGTTTAGCTGCTAAGGGACCCATTTATGGGGGAATTATTGCTACTCGTATTGTTGCTGCCTTGGACATTGCTGTTGATCCCCATGATACAGTTTTGGCTCCTCAGAGACTTGATCTTGCTGCCATGAAGGCGCACCACTTTGTTACCTCTAGCTCTACTCTTGAGAACTTGTTTTATAGAATGTTGTTTACTGATGGGGAAGAGAGAGAGATCCCTCTACCCCAAACCACTTTGTTCAGTATTTCTCAGGGACCTTGGTCACGCACGAAGGCAGAGATGGATGACAAGCTGCACTTTCTCAACTTCCACGGGCACTATCAGGGGGAGCGCCCGCATATGACCCCGTTGTACACCACACAGGGGAGGCTTCGAGCTCGTACCAGGACGAGGGAGCTTCCTCGACATACTACGGAGGTGCATATACTTGGGCACCATGGGATTGAGACCCACTTAGGCCAAAAGCCTAAGCTTGGGGGGAGGTACACTGACGTCACAAGTTCATCTATATATCATGTTCGGTCGGTTCTTTGTATATCCATTGTTTCGCTTTCTTTTTGGTTCTTGTTGATTATTTCTCAAAAACACAAAAATACCAGAAATATTTTCGTTGTTTCTCTTGGTTTTCTTCTTCGTTTCTTTGCTTTGGTTTGCATTAAAAGAAAAATCCAAAAAGATTTTGCTTTGTTTGGTTTGCTTTGTTTTCGTTTGGTTTTTCTTTGTTTGCTTGTTTCTAAAAAAATTGAAAACACCAAAAAAAATTGTTGTTCTTCTTTGGTTTTGTGAGTTCTTTCCAGGGTTCAGCCATCCTCAGTGGATATTGGTTTTCATGTTAATTATTCAAGTAACACAAGTGAAGAGCAATAATGACGATTAAGACAACTCGAGGTGTGGTAAGAGGCTGGTAACGAACTCTATTTGTTTCATTTTTAAACATATACTCATCACTGTGAGCATGCCTAGCCTGTTTGTGTAAGGTGTATGTCATTATGAATGCTTAGTAGTTCTTGCCTGTCCATGATTATCTCCAGCTTGCTAATAGTTTGTAGCATGTCATATGAATATTTGCTTGCATTGTTTTATTCATACTTTGGTATGACATTGTGGTATCCTCCTTTGACTGTTCATGTGAATCGACTTGGCACATGCTCATGCATGCATATGACTAATCAGTAGTCAGTAAGCCTCGATGATTTATTTTGCCTCAGAGTTCTTGTATCACTTTCATGCCCTAATTAGTCCTGTTTTGTTGCAAGCATGATTATGACAGTTATTGCTCTCTCGTTTGTCGCTCCCTCTCTATTGCTAGCCTTCACTTGCACTAAGTATGTGCTCTACCTATGCTTCCAACTCTCCAAAACCAATATTGCCAGCTGTGTCCACCATACCTACCTATTAGCATCATTTGCTATTTCAGTGCATATTCCATATGCCATGTTTTCTTCCAAAATAAAATGTTTGTCTGTTTTGAGAAAGTTAGTTAGTAAAGCTCTCACGAACTTGATGGCACACTTTATTCCTTTCGCTTAATAATCTTGAACCATTGTGACTAGTCCATGAAAGTTATATGCTTGCTTATTATATGCTGGGAGTCAGCAGAACCATGTTGTCATGGGAAACGCTTTCAACACCTGTTGGATATCTTATCCAGTTGATTCCTTGCTATTTTGTATATGGATGTCGACGATGTGAAATAAAAGGGGATGTTATGAGTTCATGGAGTTTATACACTGTGTTAGAAAAATGCTTGGGCCGCTAGCCTAAGCCATGCCTAATCATGGTGGAAACTTGCAACATCACTATAATGAGCATCTAGGAAGCATCCTCAATAAAAAGCTATGCACATGGTAAATAAAAATATTGCTGAGATGCTCATTGTCTGCTTGCCTTGTCATTCTGGTTATGGGAAAGCTCCTGTGCCATATGCAAGGGGTACCCCGTTGGCGGTTCTCGATGATATGCATGTATTTACAATGACAAGAACTTTCAGGTGACCAAAGTTGAGTAGCATGCGGAGCGGCCCTCGTACTCAAGGGACTTGGGATTTCCAGTCTATGGTCTGTCAAGCATATGATTCAGAGTGGACCTCACTTTCACCTTAACCACATGAAGATGCCTATGATAGGGGCAATGGGAGCTCAAAGCTAATGAGTACCTTCATTTCAGCATTAGGAAGCCTTTCAAACCTTCACAAACCCGTTTTCACAACTTTGTTGAGTCACCACTTATTCTATGAGCACCTTCTTGAGAGCATAGTTGTCATTTTTGTGTTTGTTCCAAAACTTGGTTAATTATGTCATGACTTTGATGCTTGTATCTTTGATATCTTTATCTCTAGTCTTCATGTGAACTTCAGAGGTGCCTTGGCATTTATATTGTGCTCTTTAAACAAAGGCAAGCGAGATACCACTCTATCATATCTTATTATGAATTGTCTAAGCATCTACTCTGTGTTAGAATATATATACATCATATGAAGCGAAGTGTTCGTGAAAGTTCTTTTATCGCACTTAGTTTTCAACTGAATTGCTTAAGGACAAGTAATAAGCTAAGATTGGGGGGAGTTGATACGTCCAAAACGTATCTACTTTCTCGAACACTTTGCTATTGTTTCTTTTCTAAACTTGTGTGATTAGGATACAACTAACATAGACTGACGCTGTTTTCAGCAGAATTACCTTGGTGTCTTGTTTTTGTTCGGAAAATGAACTATCAGGAAAAATCCTGGAAAATATCCCAAAAAATATTTCTCACAAGAAGATCCATGGAGCTAGAAGGGGAGACAGAGGGGAGGCCTGGGGGACCCAGACCCACCCCAGGCACGGGCCCACTGACCCCGCGCCTGGGGGAGGTTTGGCCACCTCAGGCAGCTCCTCGGCCTCCCTCCGCGCCTATAAGTTGCCTTCTGACCTAGAAACATAGGGGGGTTCGATAGTTTTCTAGAAAGAGTTCCGCTCCACCGCCGCCACTAAAAACCAAGATTCGGATCCAGAAACTCCGTTCTGGCACCCTGCCAGGACGGGGAATTTGGAGAGGATCATTGCCATCGACATCACCAACGCATCTCCATCAACCACCGATGTTTCCCTCATCCATGAGTGAGTAATCCCCCACTGTAGGCTTGGGGATGGTAGGGATTGGATGAGTTCTATCATGTAATCAAATAAGATCTGGTAGGGCATAGTGCCTAGTATCTCTATTAGTGCTATGTGACTTTGTTGCAACTTGTTGTGCTTAATGCTTGTCACTAGGGACCGAGTGCCATGATCTTAGATCTGAACTTATTATCGAATCATTATGATAGTATTGTTTATAATCTTATCTACAAGTTGTGTACACATATCATTGTCCGGATCCAAATATCCCAAAGTGACAATAATTGGGACAACCGGAGGGGATGGCTGTGGTGTGAGTATCACATGTGTTCACAGAGTGTTAATGCCTTGCTCCGGTGCTCTATTAAAAGGAGCACCTTAATTACCAGTAGTTCCCTAGAGGCCCCACTGCCACGGGCTGGCTGGACAGAAGATGCTGTGCAAGTTCTCATTGCGAGCACGTATGACTATATTTGGAGAACATGACTAGGATTGTTTAGTACTTGGATGCTTGTTATTATTTATCTGCAATTCCCTAGATCTTGAAGTTACATGTTTAGACTCGTCCATGCAACGCCCATCCATCCATCCCTATGCCTACCGCACCTGAATTCTACTGTTACCGTTACTATTACTATTTCTATTGTTCCGCTGTTGTTGTTACTGTTGTTGTTGCTACTACAAACTATTGCTACTGATAAACTTCTATGAGCAAGAACTATTTCCAGGTGCAGCTAAATTGACAACTCAGTTGTTAAGGCATGCAAGTATTCTTTGGCTCCCCTTGTGTCGAATCAATAAATTGCGTAATACTACCCGCGGAGACTGTTGCGATCCCCTACACTTGTTGGTCATCATGGGGGTGAAGATGATGATGTTGAACTCCACGACAACAATGTTGGAGATTTGGACAAATATATCACGCAAGATGTGTCACGCCCCGAAAACGGGCCTAGTCGTGACAACTGCCACATGTTTATAGTCTTGCGATTATAAACATGTAAGGCTTAAAGAAATCAAATTAATTTTTACAAGTCTAAAACAAAAGGACATTTTATTTATCAACCTTTTTCCATTACACAAGTCATGTTACACACAAACTTCTTTTTATACATAACCCATACCTTATCACTACTCCTACACGTTGCCAACAAGTCCAGCCATTCCTACTTCTACAAAAGAATTTAAAATGGCAAGGGTGAGTATGAAGGCATACTCAACAAGCATACATACAAGAAAACATTAGATGACAACGGATCAAAATAGAAGGATTAGCAGGATGATAAAGATAAAATATTATAGAATAGAAGGACTTTAAATGGTGAAAGGGTATTTTACCCTATGCTATTTTTGGTTGACAATGACACCATGGTTAGAGTGGACTAATGCTATTTCTAGTGTCTTACACAGGTTCTAGTCCAATGCCGTGATGAAATGTTATCGGAGCCCCCCCCCCCCATTTTGATAACGAAGCTTCGCACCGAAGTTTTCCCTTTTTATGTAATTTGAGTCCAGTTAGGAGCTCCGCACTATTAAGAGGGGTTCTCTCGATGAGCTTGTTGGGGATGATCACCTAAGCCATATACACATCCCTTTCTCCTACCTAATCCATCACCAAAGAGAGAAGAGAAGAAATCCTATCCACCAGAGCCTTTTCTGCAGATCCGGTTTTCAGACCGGTTGGACCGGCTCCCAGACCGGACCGTCCGGTGTCAGGATCGGAAATCTGGACTCAAACCGGGTTCTCCGGTTTACTCACTCCGAATCTATCCGAGTCTGGGTACTAAGAGCAGTTTCGGTTTCAGTCCGGTTTTCCGGGCTATGGACCGGACTGTCCGGTGTGTGGACCGGACCAACCGAACTTAAAACCGGACCTTGCGTTTTTTGGCTCAAAACGGCTAGTTTTTCTCCTTGAGTATAAATATCCCTTCTTCCAGCTTGAGTAGGCTAGGCATTCAGTTTATATCATTTCTTAAAGCTCTCTCTCTCTCTCTCTCCATTGTTGAAACACAAAAGCTTGATGATCTCCCATTCTACCCAACCAAATCCAAATCCCTTTGGTAGAAAGAAAGAGGAGGTCCCAATCTACATTTCCACCAAGCCAAAGTTCACTCCCCCTTGAGTTCATCGAGTTAGCTTGTTACTCTTGGGTTTGTGGGAAACCCTAGGCGGCTAGGGTCGCCCGGAGGCTTTCGGCTTGTGATTTGCCCCGTGGAAAGTTTGTGAGGGTTTGGAGACTACCTTAAAGTCTACCACGAGTAAGTGAGCTATTCCTTCGTGGGATAGGCTCGGAGAAGAAGGTGAGCCTTCATGGCACGTGAGGAATCCTTCGTGGAACCTCACACCTCTCCAACGTGACGTAGACCCCTTCCCAAAGGTGGTGAACACGGGAATACATCTTCGTCTCCGCGTGCTTCGGTTATTCCTTAACCGATCTCTTACTTGTGTTGCTTATCTTGTGATAGCCTTCGAGCTTGAAGTATCTTGTACATCATCTAGGTTGCCTCACCTAGTTTGTATTTAGGCTCACTTATATTCCGCAAAGCCTAAAACTTGCAAAAGATTATAAAGAATTTTGTAGAAACCTATTCAACCCCTCTAGGTTAACCATCTTACACTTTCAATTGGTATCAGAGCCAAGGGCTCTTTTAAGGGCTTTACCGCCTAAGAGGAAAGATGGTTTTATCCGATGATGAGGAGGAAAAAACTTATTCGGTTAAGGAGCTTCGTGAAATCTTAGCCAAGAGTGCCCTTGAAAAGGCCAAGGCGGATTCTGATCTCCTTGTTCGAATGAGTTACCTAGAAGGACAACTTAAGGCCATTGGCGATGGGGCTTTTCTTGGTAATCCATTGGTAGTACCTCAAGGGAGACCAATGGACATCGAGAAGGATAAGGATGCCGAGTCCGCTCATGAGGGCGGCTCGTCAAAAACTTCCACGCCCCCTAATCAATTCCCTTATGTTTATCCTAAGCAAAAGAGCATCATGCCTCATATTAATGGTTCGGGCCCTGCACCTCATTATGATGGAACTCATTTCTCTCATTGGAAAGCTTCTATGGAATCTCATCTTCGCAGCTGCAGCGTTGAGCTTTGGGAGATTGTATGCACCGGCTTCCACCCTCATGATCCCAACAACCTCACCCCGGGAGAGTACTACGACCGTCAACTAAATGCAACGGCTTGTGACAAGATAAGGAGTGCCATTCACCGCACTCTCTGTGGCATCCCGCAAAACCACTACTAGAAAATCGCGTTGAATTTGTGCATTGCATCGTCATCATCATGCATTGTTTGCATAAAACTCGTTGCAGATAAACTTGTTTTGTTTTCTAAACGCCCCGACTTTGTTCAAACACAAAACCCCGGGTGCTGCCGGATACTTTGTTTGTCTAAAAACTATTTGCAAAAGTTCTTTTCAAATTAAATAAAAGTTTGAATTATTTTTAGTGGGGCAGTCGAACGGGCCGATTGACCCGAACGACCACCCCAGGATTTTTCTAAACGGTCCACCTACACCTGCCCTTCTAAATCCTAAGGCTACCAACCTATCTACCCAGCCCTCCCCTCCACCTCACCCCATCCTATCAGTGCTCGCCACGTCATCTCTCCCCTCCCCCTCAGCCTATCACACTATGCCACCTCACCTAGACTAAACCCAACCCACACCACACACACTCACCCTGCCTCCACCCCACACACACGCGCACACACGCCAACCGCCCACACCAGATCCCTACCCCGATCCCGCGCGCAGCCCACCCCGGCCCCGCACGCCTCCGCGCCGCGTTTTCCCTTCTTCCTCCCTGGCTCCGTCCTCCCCTTCTCCTCCTCTGGCTCGCTGCGCCGCCACCGACGGAGGCCTCTCCCGTCGCCGCCAGGCATCCACCGCCCAGCGCCCTCTGCCTCCAGCCCGTCACCGCCACCGTCGGCCGCTCCCCGCGGCCGAGCACCTTCCCTGCCCCGCGTATGCTCCCTCACCGTCGCCCCCAAGCCCCGCCTCCTGCTCCCCGTCGCAGCGGCCCCCTCTCTCGCCGGCTCGCCCCGCTCCGCGCCCGAGCCCCGCGCCGCCGGCACCGTGGCCGCCCGTCCGCCGCACCCCGCCCTCTGCCTCCGCGTCGCCGCGTCGCCGTCGTCGACCCCGCCGCCTCGGCCTCCCCAAGCCGTTCGCCGCCCCACCACGTTCCGCCCCGTGCAGCCCCCGACCGCGGCCGCGGCCAGCGTCGTCGCCGTCGGGCCCGTTTCCGCCGCCCCAGGACACCGCCCTCGTCGCGGCCACGAGCTCCGGCCGGCTCGTCCCCCCTCCGCGGGCTCCGCCGCCGCCTCCCGAGCTCCGTCGCCGGCGACCGCCATGGCCTTCGCCCTTCTCTCTAGCTGCCGGCAGGCCCGAGCCGCCCCGCTTGCCGGTCCGCCCCGCCAGCGACCTCCCCGACCTCGCCGGCGCCGCCTCGCCCGAGCCCGCCGTCAAGCCCTCTCCGCCGTCGGTCCCGCGCCTCTCCCCGTCGTCGCCCCGCCGCCGTCTGCCGCCCAAGCCCGCCTCGAGCAGAGCCTCGCCGGAGCCGCCCTCCCGGTGTCCGCCTGCGCGCTGCCTCCGACGAGCCCGGCCATCTCCTCCATCCCGCGCGTGCAGCCTCGCCCGTGCCTTAGGCCGCAGTTTCCGCATCGGTACCAGGGGCACCTGATGGGTGTATGGTCGCGAGATGAACGACAAGAGCTTCTACCGGGAACCGGACCCCGAAGACCTAACCCCGGAGCGACGAGTATCCTCTTCCCGGACGCCAAGATCATCGACATGGAACGACAAGACCCCGCTGGTTGATGCCGCGCCTTGGACACCAAGATCTACGGACGCCGAGACCCCCGAACCCGAAGGCCGACCCCGTACCCGGTGCCGCGTCAAGATCGCCTTCTCGGACCCCATTGACGCTAAGTTCTTCGCCGTAGAGCAACAAGGCCTTCAACAAGACAAGGAACGCCAAGTGCTTCACCCCGAACGCCAAGTCCGAACCGACGACCACAGATGCGACAGGAACGTCCCCAGGACGCCAAGTTTGCCACGAGGACGCGCCCGAACGCTAACACCGACTCGATGGCGCGGGCCCGACAAGACCCTCGCAACGGCAAGACCGACCCCGTGGGACCCGGCAAGATCTGCCCGACGACAAGAACGACAGCGACCAGGAGAGTCCGATGCGCCCCCGGCGCCAAACCAAGTCCTGCTTCCCGGATGCCGAGGTCACCGACACAGGACAACAAGATCTACCCCCGCTATCCGAGAACGCTTCCGTCGAACCCCGAACCCCAGATCCGTCGAACCCTGAGACCGACCCCGAACCCCGGAACCCCAAGATCGTCGAGACCCCTAATGTGTGAACCTTTTCCTCGATACCCTATTTTTATAATATAATACAACTGTCGCATATTAATTGATCTGGCATGCATACATTCATGTGGTCTGGGGGCCTTATGCCGAATTCACCTAATGATTAAATATGGGGCCCATATGCGGGCAAATCTAGTCTCATATCGGCCTCATTTAAACTTGTGTAGCGAACCGGTGATATATTCTGCCTTGTTAAACAACATTTAAATTCCGGGGGGTTCTAAACAACTTGAACCATATGTTTAATGTCGGGACCCCGGTTCCACTTAATATGGCCTAATTGCATCGTACCTTTGCCATGCCATGCATCATACATGCATCATGCCGATCTTCTGCCGTGTATTAAATATTGCATCCGGTGTTTCTTCTAGTGTTTTGGTTCTTCGCGGTGAAGGCCGTTGAGTTGATGTGAGCTTCGCCCCGATCTTCGGTTGAACCCTTCGACAATGTTTTCAGGCGAGCATCTCCCCCTTTCTTCCTATCTTACTTTTCTAGTATTTATTCCCTCCTGTTGATCTATTGCTATCTGTGTTGCGATGCTCTAGTTTTTCGTACCCGTGGTATCCCTTGCAGCCATATATAGCCTTGGACACACCCTATTACCTGTTGTTTGGTAGATAGTTGGACCCGCGTGTCGTAGTCGCTAGCTCAAGAGTTTTGCTTGTCGTCAAGTACCACAATTGTTGGAGGATTGCCGCATGTTGACGTTGGAGATGATCATGGCTTTACTTATCGTTCACTTTAATTACTGTTTAACAACTAAAATTGAATTAAACAGAGGCATCGGTGGGTGATAGGTAAGATTTGGTTTCCGACCGCCCACTTGTGTCCCGTAGGACCCGAGTTCTTGACACCTGTTCCGAGATCGAGCGCGCTAACCACAGGTGGGGAGATATGGGCCCCCCATTGATTATTACCTGATTTCAAAGTATTGTACTGGGGGCCACAACTAGTTTGAGGTTTTATTTACTATCCTGTACCTATGCCATGCTTTACTGCTTTATTTACGATTGTGTGAGGAGCACGTTGTACTGTTTAGGAAGCGGAATGTTTTCGCGGTATCGACAGTCCCCGATTGGGGACCTGCTGTCGTTTACAGCCATTGTCGCAAACCCTAAGTCCGTCTCGGAGACCGGCCGACTTCGTTGCGGGTGTACTTAGTGGGGTGGCCCCCGTACTTTCTTTGGGTCTGGGAACGTCGTGACTTAGGCCCCGCCGACATACCGATGGGTGTATGTTAACTGATCTGGCAAAAAGGGTCGAAGTGCCTGTGGATACTTTGGTGCACCCCTGCAGGGTTAAATCTTTTCGAGAAGCCGTGTCCGCGGTTATGGACGACTTGGAGCACAGTGCTTGATCATAGACAACTATAACTAAAGTTTACTGTTACAAATTGACTGGTATCCGATATGATTAGTAATCAGCTTCACTACAACGGAATGTCTAAATAAAAGTACCAACAACTGCTGGGTTTTGGGGTTATCTCATGCTAATTGTATCTGACTAGTAAGTGATGCCACTATAACGGAATGATTAACTAAAAGTGCCCACTGTTTACTTTATCAGGATGAATATCTAAACCTGACTAGTAAATGCTGCAACGATAACTGAATAAGTAAAACTGCCAACTGTGTGAGTTCCTCGGTTGACTTCCTCGTTTGGTCTCGAGGGGGAAACGCCAGGATGGGTTTGTTTGATGATAGTATCAGGTTGGATCCGAATAGGTCTTTCTCACCCCTCTCTGATAGCCGCCAGTTGTATCGAGTCTCTATAGGTTGTTTAGTGCATGCTGCCGCTGCCGCTTCAGTCCACCATACCTTTGTAGGCGAGGACCGCCGAATTCTAGTCTCGCCGTGTACTGGCCTCAGTACTGACACTCCTCTTTTTCCTTTGCCCTTTGTCGGCACCCCTTTTGTTTAAGCAGGTTTTGAGATCGACGTCGTTAGCAGGGTTACCCTTCCGGCTTGGCCTGGGCAGGGTTATGGACGCCATTGGTTATTCTTCAGGGCTCTTAGCCCCATTTGCATCTTGTCCGTAGCTGGACGCTCTATCGTTTTCAAGATGATTTGGATCTTTGTATATTATATCTGTATTCTTGACTCTTTGAGTCGCTGTTATATATATCTGTTCTGTGGGTCCCATCGAGGACTGTTGTGTAATGTTATTACTTCGTTTTCCACCCGCACGCAAGTGCCTGGTGGGCACCTTCGAATCGTTTCTATGCGGGTTTGGCGAGTTTCGCTAAAACTTGCATAGGGTCGATTCTGAGGGTGTTACAGAGTGGTATCAGAGCTCAGCAGTTGCGATACCCCACAAGTCCAGCCTGTAGGATAACCTAGCTAACGGCCGAAGTAGAGTGTCAAAATTATTTTTGCAAAATCGGTTGGATAGTTCTGGTTAGGTCTGATTTTACTCCTTACCCCTCTGCTATTCTCCTCTTACCTCGACGTGTTTTGAACCTGCTCTCTTATCTTTTCTTCGAGTCCAGGACTTCTCGTGGTGGGTTTTCCGTCGTACCTTCAGGGTTTCGCTTCCTCCTTCGTCAACGGTGTTCTATCATCCGGTGTTCAAGCTGCCTGAGGAATCCGTCTGCTGTGGTACCATTCTTTGTTCCTTGTTTGTGCCTTCTGGTGTTTTCCGACGCGACGACAGCATCTACGCCAGATCCGATGCAGAGTCTGCATCACTCCTTTGATCCGAACCTCGCTTGTCAAGATCTTCAGTCTGAATCCGAGGATTGGTTGCATAATCTGTCTATTCGTGTACATAGTAATGCTTTGAGTGCGGGATGGAGTCGCGACCATACCACTACTCTTATCATTCGCTTATGTACATTGAATGGTGGATCGATGCAATTTACTCCTTCCACGGAAGCTAGAGGTGGTTTAATTTGCTGATGCCTCTGCCTTCGACCTTTTTGTTTCCGGAGTGCTCTCGCGACGATCAGGGACAACGACCTCTTGTTAGTGGTGTCGCGAGGATCTACACGAAGCGAGAAGATTCAGACCGCCGACCTTCTTTCCGGTACCATGAGGCGGATCTCGAGGGCGAGATCCCTTGTTAGTGGTGTCGGATTGTGGCATCCCGCAAAACCACTACTAGAAAATCGCGTTGAATTTGTGCATTGCATCGTCATCATCATGCATTGTTTGCATAAAACTCGTTGCAGATAAACTTGTTTTGTTTTCTAAACGCCCCGACTTTGTTCAAACACAAAACCCCGGGTGTTGCCGGATACTTTGTTTGTCTAAAAACTATTTGCAAAAGTTCTTTTCAAATTAAATAAAAGTTTGGATTATTTTTAGTGGGGCAGTCGAACGGGCCGATTGACCCGAACGACCACCCCAGGATTTTTCTAAACGGTCCACCTACACCTGCCCTTCTAAATCCTAAGGCTACCAACCTATCTACCCAGCCCTCCCCTCCACCTCACCCCATCCTATCAGTGCTCGCCACGTCATCTCTCCCCTCCCCCTCAGCCTATCACACTATGCCACCTCACCTAGACTAAACCCAACCCACACCACACACACTCACCCTGCCTCCACCCCACACACACGCGCACACACGCCAACCGCCCACACCAGATCCCCACCCCGATCCCGCGCGCAGCCCACCCCGGCCCCGCACGCCTCCGCGCCGCGTTTTCCCTTCTTCCTCCCTGGCTCCGTCCTCCCCTTCTCCTCCTCTGGCTCGCTGCGCCGCCATCGACGGAGGCCTCTCCCGCCGCCGCCAGGCATCCACCGCCCAGCGCCCTCCGCCTCCTGCCCGTCACCGCCACCGTCGGCCGCGCCCCGCGGCCGAGCACCTTCCCTGCCCCGCGTATGCTCCCTCACCGTCGCCCCCAAGCCCCGCCTCCTGCTCCCCGTCGCAGCGGCCCCCTCCCTCGCTGGCTCGCCCCGCTCCGCGCCCGAGCCCCGCGCCGCCGGGACCGTGGCCGCCCGTCCGCCGCACCCCGCCCTCTGCCTCCGCGTCGCCGCGTCGCCGTCGTCGACCCCGCCGCCTCGGCCTCCCCAAGCCGTTCGCCGCCCCACCACGTTCCGCCCCGTGCAGCCCCCGACCGCGGCCGCGGCCAGCGTCGTCGCCGTCGGGCCCGTTTCCGCCGCCCCAGGACACCGCCCTCGCCGCGGCCACGAGCTCCGGCCGGCTCGTCCCCCCTCCGCGGGCTCCGCCGCCGCCTCCCGAGCTCCGTCGCCGGCGACCGCCATGGCCTTCGCCCTTCTCTCTAGCTGCCGGCAGGCCCGAGCCGCCCTGCTTGCCGGTCCGCCCCGCCAGCGACCTCCCCGACCTCGCCGGCGCCGCCTCGCCCGAGCCCGCCGTCAAGCCCTCTCCGCCGTCGGTCCCGCGCCTCTCCCCGTCGTCGCCCCGCCGCCGTCTGCCGCCCAAGCCCGCCTCGAGCAGAGCCTCGCCGGAGCCGCCCTCCCGGTGTCCGCCTGCGCGCTGCCTCCGACGAGCCCGGCCATCTCCTCCATCCCGCGCGTGCAGCCTCGCCCGTGCCTTAGGCCGCAGTTTCCGCATCGGTACCAGGGGCACCTGATGGGTGTATGGTCGCGAGATGAACGACAAGAGCTTCTACCGGGAACCGGACCCCGAAGACCTAACCCCGGAGCGACGAGTATCCTCTTCCCGGACGCCAAGATCATCGACATGGAACGACAAGACCCCGCTGGTTGATGCCGCGCCTTGGACACCAAGATCTACGGACGCCGAGACCCCCGAACCCGAAGGCCGACCCCGTACCCGGTGCCGCGTCAAGATCGCCTTCTCGGACCCCATTGACGCTAAGTTCTTCGCCGTAGAGCAACAAGGCCTTCAACAAGACAAGGAACGCCAAGTGCTTCACCCCGAACGCCAAGTCCGAACCGACGACCACAGATGCGACAGGAACGTCCCCAGGACGCCAAGTTTGCCACGAGGACGCGCCCGAACGCTAACACCGACTCGATGGCGCGGGCCCGACAAGACCCTCGCAACGGCAAGACCGACCCCGTGGGACCCGGCAAGATCTGCCCGACGACAAGAACGACAGCGACCAGGAGAGTCCGATGCGCCCCCGGCGCCAAACCAAGTCCTGCTTCCCGGATGCCGAGGTCACCGACACAGGACAACAAGATCTACCCCCGCTATCCGAGAACGCTTCCGTCGAACCCCGAACCCCAGATCCGTCGAACCCTGAGACCGACCCCGAACCCCGGAACCCCAAGATCGTCGAGACCCCTAATGTGTGAACCTTTTCCTCGATACCCTATTTTTATAATATAATACAACTGTCGCATATTAATTGATCTGGCATGCATACATTCATGTGGTCTGGGGGCCTTATGCCGAATTCACCTAATGATTAAATATGGGGCCCATATGCGGGCAAATCTAGTCTCATATCGGCCTCATTTAAACTTGTGTAGCGAACCGGTGATATATTCTGCCTTGTTAAACAACATTTAAATTCCGGGGGGTTCTAAACAACTTGAACCATATGTTTAATGTCGGGACCCCGGTTCCACTTAATATGGCCTAATTGCATCGTACCTTTGCCATGCCATGCATCATACATGCATCATGCCGATCTTCTGCCGTGTATTAAATATTGCATCCGGTGTTTCTTCTAGTGTTTTGGTTCTTCGCGGTGAAGGCCGTTGAGTTGATGTGAGCTTCGCCCCGATCTTCGGTTGAACCCTTCGACAATGTTTTCAGGCGAGCATCTCCCCCTTTCTTCCTATCTTACTTTTCTAGTATTTATTCCCTCCTGTTGATCTATTGCTATCTGTGTTGCGATGCTCTAGTTTTTCGTACCCGTGGTATCCCTTGCAGCCATATATAGCCTTGGACACACCCTATTACCTGTTGTTTGGTAGATAGTTGGACCCGCGTGTCGTAGTCGCTAGCTCAAGAGTTTTGCTTGTCGTCAAGTACCACAATTGTTGGAGGATTGCCGCATGTTGACGTTGGAGATGATCATGGCTTTACTTATCGTTCACTTTAATTACTGTTTAACAACTAAAATTGAATTAAACAGAGGCATCGGTGGGTGATAGGTAAGATTTGGTTTCCGACCGCCCACTTGTGTCCCGTAGGACCCGAGTTCTTGACACCTGTTCCGAGATCGAGCGCGCTAACCACAGGTGGGGAGATATGGGCCCCCCATTGATTATTACCTGATTTCAAAGTATTGTACTGGGGGCCACAACTAGTTTGAGGTTTTATTTACTATCCTGTACCTATGCCATGCTTTACTGCTTTATTTACGATTGTGTGAGGAGCACGTTGTACTGTTTAGGAAGCGGAATGTTTTCGCGGTATCGACAGTCCCCGATTGGGGACCTGCTGTCGTTTACAGCCATTGTCGCAAACCCTAAGTCCGTCTCGGAGACCGGCCGACTTCGTTGCGGGTGTACTTAGTGGGGTGGCCCCCGTACTTTCTTTGGGTCTGGGAACGTCGTGACTTAGGCCCCGCCGACATACCGATGGGTGTATGTTAACTGATCTGGCAAAAAGGGTCGAAGTGCCTGTGGATACTTTGGTGCACCCCTGCAGGGTTAAATCTTTTCGAGAAGCCGTGTCCGCGGTTATGGACGACTTGCAGCACAGTGCTTGATCATAGACAACTATAACTAAAGTTTACTGTTACAAATTGACTGGTATCCGATATGATTAGTAATCAGCTTCACTACAACGGAATGTCTAAATAAAAGTACCAACAACTGCTGGGTTTTGGGGTTATCTCATGCTAATTGTATCTGACTAGTAAGTGATGCCACTATAACGGAATGATTAACTAAAAGTGCCCACTGTTTACTTTATCAGGATGAATATCTAAACCTGACTAGTAAATGCTGCAACGATAACTGAATAAGTAAAACTGCCAACTGTGTGAGTTCCTCGGTTGACTTCCTCGTTTGGTCTCGAGGGGGAAACGCCAGGATGGGTTTGTTTGATGATAGTATCAGGTTGGATCCGAATAGGTCTTTCTCACCCCTCTCTGATAGCCGCCAGTTGTATCGAGTCTCTATAGGTTGTTTAGTGCATGCTGCCGCTGCCGCTTCAGTCCACCATACCTTTGTAGGCGAGGACCGCCGAATTCTAGTCTCGCCGTGTACTGGCCTCAGTACTGACACTCCTCTTTTTCCTTTGCCCTTTGTCGGCACCCCTTTTGTTTAAGCAGGTTTTGAGATCGACGTCGTTAGCAGGGTTACCCTTCCGGCTTGGCCTGGGCAGGGTTATGGACGCCATTGGTTATTCTTCAGGGCTCTTAGCCCCATTTGCATCTTGTCCGTAGCTGGACGCTCTATCGTTTTCAAGATGATTTGGATCTTTGTATATTATATCTGTATTCTTGACTCTTTGAGTCGCTGTTATATATATATCTGTTCTGTGGGTCCCATCGAGGACTGTTGTGTAATGTTATTACTTCGTTTTCCACCCGCACGCAAGTGCCTGGTGGGCACCTTCGAATCGTTTCTATGCGGGTTTGGCGAGTTTCGCTAAAACTTGCATAGGGTCGATTCTGAGGGTGTTACACTCTCCATGATCAAGTCAGCGACATCCCCATCGCAAAGGATCTTTGGGATAGGATTGTCATTCTCCAAGAGGGAACCTCTCTTATCCAAAAGTCCAAGTATGAAGCTGCCAAGTCTGAGATGAACATGTTCATGAACCATGATGGTGAAACTATCGTTGAAGCATACAAGAGACTCGTTGCCCTCCGCGTGAAGATTGGTGGCCTAGGGTGTGAGAAGTATGATGATGGATTCAATTTGAATGATGAACTTATCAAGTCCAAGATTGTCTCCATGATCGCGGTCATCGACAAGAAGCTTGCCTTGAACTTGCAACTCCTGGATAGAGCTAATCAATTCACTCCTGATGATCTAGTCTCTTATCTAGTTGCCACGGATAACTTGGTGGATGAAGGGCAAAAGATCAAGGAGATCAACCGTGCTATCAGGTCTTCCCACTCTCTAGCTTTGAAGGCCAAGCAAGTGCAAGAAGATGTTGCTAGTGATGAAGATAGCGATGGTGATGGAGTTGATGATATGCTCTCTCAACTTGGTCTCTTCACCAAGAACATGAAGTTCCGAAGAAGGAGAAGCTCAATGGGATCAAGTGAGAAGAAGAGGACGTGCTACAATTGTGATGAGGCAACCCATTTTGCCGACAAGTGTCCTTATGAGAAGAGGCTTGACAAGCCTAAATATGAAGAAGGTGCCAAACCAAGATTGAAGCCCAACCCCATCAATGAAAGATACAAGAGGAACAATATGCGTGATGGTAAGGGATTCCTAGGCCAAGAATACATATCCGACAATGAGGAAGAGGATGAAGAGAAGGTGGTTGGAGTGGCCGGTTTGGCCTTTGCCAAACCCGGGTCTCTCTTCACCTGTGACTACACCAAGGACTACACTGACGACTCTCCTAACCCCAAGGTCACTGCCTCTTGCCTCATGGCAGGGAGCTCCAAGGACGAGTCCGACGTGGAGTGTGGGGATAAGGAGAAAGTGGTGGGTGTGACCGGTTTGGCATATGTCGAATCCGGTTCACCTCTCACCTACGACTACTCCAAGGACTACATCGAGAGTTCTCCTATTCCCAAGATCACCGGTTCTTGTCTTATGGCAAGAAGCTCCAAGGTAATTGTCTCTCCTCCATCCCTATCTAGTGTCTTGGATGATCTTGAGAGTGACCATGATAGTGATAGTGATAGTGATAGTGATAATGATGAATTTGGAAAATAATATATAAAAGAAATGTATGCTATCATGAAGTCTCTTCCTCCCATTGCTCGTGCTAGAGTCAAGCAATTAATGGAACTTGTTAGCTCACGCGATGAGACCATTGATAGCTTGGAATCTCATATTGATGATGAGAAACGAAGATTCAATCTTCTTGAGCAAGAGCTTTGTGAGGAAAAGAATACCAACTCTTTTCTTAAACTATAAATTGAAATCTTTGAAATTGATAAAGCAAAAGATATGGACACTATTGATAGGGCTAACTCATTGTATCAAGAGCTCGATGTCTCAAAGAAAGAGCTTGAAGTTGCTCATGCTTCTCTTACCAAGGACCTTCAGCACCTTGAGAAGGCTAGTTTGCTTGTCAAGCGTGAGCTCATAAAACTTGGAGAGAACCATGATCAACTTCGGGTTCAAGGAAATGTGTCGATTTTGATCCAAAGAACAACACGAGCAATGCCATTCCACCGAAGAAGATAACCTTTGTGAAGGAAGGTGACAAGGTGGTTGACCGGGTCAAAAAGAATGTGGTGAATGGGGGAGCCATGAGGGGCAATCCCAATCACAAGTATGCGGGAGAGTCTAATCCTTCCTATGTGCTGTGTAAGGGCACTCAAGGAAATGTATATGCCAAATATGTTGGCCCTCGAAATGGTTATGCTTATAGGTGGTACTCAATTTTGGTACCTAAGGATCTTGTTGCTAATGCTAGGGGACCCATTACTCAATGGGTTCCTAAATCAAAGAATTGATTTTGTAGGGTTATGCCTCCGGTGGATCAAAATGGGTGTTTAATAGTGGATGCACCAATCACATGACCGGAGGTAGGAGTGGGCTTGACCAATTCATTCACGATGTCAACTCAACGTCAAGCATCACTTTTGGATATAACTCAAAAGGAAAGGTTCTTGGTTATGGTAAGTTGGTAATTTCCAAGGTTTTGACTCTTGAGACCGTCCTACATGTTGAAAACCTTGGTTACAACTTTCTTTCTATTAAACATCTCGCGGATGCCGGCTATGACTCCTATTTCTCTAGAACCTTTGTGAAGGTCTTTAGGGGTGATGATCTCAGCTTGGTTCTCATTGGACACGTGGAAGACGACCTTTATGTGGTCGACCTCTCGAAAGAGAGTCAATCTCTTCCTACATGTCTAATGGCCAAGGCTGACAAGGGATGGCTTTGGCATCATCGCCTAGGCCATGTCAACATGAGAAATCTCAATCTCCTCCTAAAGGGTGAACATATTATTGGACTAACCGGTATCTCCTTTGAGAAATATCATGTGTGTAGTGCTTGCATTTCAGGGAAGCAAATTGGAAAGCATCATCCTTCCGTTACCAAGGTGGCTACGTCAAGACCCTTGGAATTGCTCCATATGGATCTCTTCGGGCCTTCGACATATGACTCTCTTGGTGGAAGAAGATATGGTCTTGTCATTGTTGATGATTACTCAAGGTATACTTGGGTCTTTCTTCTCAAGACGAAGGATGAGACTTTCAAGGAATTCATGATCTTCGCCAAGCAAGCTCAATGCAGTCATGGTGTGGAGATCAAGACTATTAGAACCGACAACGGCACCAAGTTCAAGAATTACACCATGCAAGAATTTGTTGAAGATGAGGGGATCAAGCATGAATTCTCAGCTCCTTATACCCCTCAACAAAATGGTGTTGTTGAAAGGAAGAACCGGACAATCATTGAGATGTCAAGAACAATGTTGAGTGAATTCAAGTCTCCTCACAATTTTTGGGGAGAAGCTATTGCTACCGCGGTCCACTACACGAACCGGCTCTTCCTCCGTGCTCCCTTTGACATGACTCCATATGAGATTCTCACAAGTAAGAAGCCCAATGTCAACTACTTCCGTGTCTTTGGGTGCAAGTGTATCGTCAAGAACAAAAAGGAAAAGCTCGGTAAATTCGAATCTAGAACTATAGAGGGTATTTTTGTTGGTTATGCGGAAAACTCCCATGCCTATAGATACTACAACAAGACTAATGGTTGTGTTGAAGTATCTTGTGACATGGAGTTTTTGGAGAATAATGGTCCCCATGAGGGGCAAGTTTCTTCTCGTGATATAGGAGATGGTGATTCTTCTCAAGTCATCAAGTTGATGGGTATTGGGCACATCTTGCCTACCGAGTCTCACATTCATGTTCAACAAGATGATGGGGGAGAATCAAGCTCAACTCAAGAAGAGCCGAGCTCTATCCAAGTTGAGCCATCAAATGCATCACAAGATCAACATCTCTCTCATGATGCCTTGCAAACCGAAGAACAAGAACCAAGCCCACAAACCTTCGAGCAAGACCAAGTAGAAGATCAACCTCCATCTCAAGGCCAAGCTCAAGATGGTGCCAACGATCAAGGACCCTCAAAAGATGAATTTGTTGATCATGAAGTCACAATTCGGAAGATTAAGGCCGCCTCCATTGCAAGTGGACTTCAAGTCAACAATATCCTTGGAAGCATATCAAGAGGGATCGAGACCCGTGCCAGGAAGAAGAACCTCACAACCTTTTGTGGGCACCATGCTTTTGTGTCCAACTTCGAGCCCCTTAAGGTTCATGAGGCTTTGTAGGATCCGGATTGGGTCATTGCCATGCAAGAAGAACTCGAGTGTTTCACCTGCAATGAAGTATGGTCTCTAGTGGAGAGGCCTAAAGATCATCGCATCAATGTTATTGGGACCAAGTGGGTGTTCAAAAACAAGCAAGATGAGAACGGGGTCATCACGAGGAACAAAGCAAGGTTAGTGGCGCAAGGGTATGCCCAAATAGAAGGTATTGACTATGAGGACACCTTTGCGCCCGTTGCTCGTCTTGAAGCTATTCGTCTCTTGCTTGCTTATGCATCTTTCCATAACTTCAAGATTTATCAAATGGATGTGAAAAGTGCATTTCTTAATGGTACCTTGAAAGAGGTTGCATATGTAGCTCAACCCCCGGGTTTCGAAAACACACGCTATCCCAACCATGTGTATCTACTCCATAAGGCTCTCTACGGACTAAAGCAAGCTCCTCGTGCTTGGTATGAGCACCTTAGGGATTTTCTACTCATGGATGGGTTTAGCGTGGGTAAGGTCGATTCCAGCCTTTTCACCAAACGGGTTAAAGGGGGTGGCTTATTTATTGTTCAAATATATGTTGATGATATTATCTTTGGTGGAACTAACGAATCTCATAACAAAGCTTTTGCTGAGTTGATGACTATGAAATTTAGGATGTCCATGATGGGGGATTTGAAGTTCTTTCTAGGCTTCATCATAAAGCAACTTCCTCATGGCACTTTCATCTCTCAAGAAAAGTACATTAAAGATATTCTCAATAAGTTCGAGATGGCCAAGGCTAATCCCATGAAGACACCCATGCCACTAAATGGACAACTTGGCCTTGGAGTAGGTGAGAAGGACGTGGATCAAAAGGTATATCGTTCTATGATTGGTTCCTTGCTCTACCTTTGTGCTTCTAGGCCAGATATCATGTTAAGTGTAGGAATGTGTGCTCGTTTTCAATCCGCTCCCAAGGAGTGCCACTTGATGGCGGTCAAACGGATTTTTAGGTACCTTGTTCTCACTCCTACTCTCGGGCTTTGGCATCCAAAGGGGTCGACCTTTGAGCTTGTTGGCTATTCGGATGCCGATTGGGCAGGTGATAAGGTTGACCGGAAATCAACCTCCGGGGCTTGCCAATTTATTGGCCGGTCGTTGGTGAGTTGGTCTTCCAAGAAACAAAACTCCACAGCCATATCCAGCGCCGAAGCCGAATACATATCCGCGGCATCTTGTTGTGCTCAATTGTTATGGATGAGGCAAACCTTGAAAGACTATGGTGTGTCTCTTGGTACGGTGCCTCTTCTATGTGACAATGAAAGCGCGATAAAGATCGCCAACAACCCCGTCCAACATTTCCGCACCAAACATATTGACATTCGCCACCACTTCCTACGTGACCATGTCGCAAATGGTGATATCAATCTCACTCATGTGGGTACGATGTTCCAATTGGCCGATATCTTCACGAAGCCTTTGGATGAAGCCCGGTTTGTCATGTTGAGGCGAGAACTCGGTATCCTAGATCCCCAAAACTTGGATTGATTTGCTTCTTGCACTATATTCTTGCTCTTAACATGCTATGTAGACTAGTTGCGCCGCACATGTAGGGATAGCCATCTTACCATGTCTTGGTTTTATGCATACCTATGTGTGCAACATAAATTGATCTCGTGTCATGATATGAGTCCAAGCATCTATCTTTGAGGCGTCATGACACATGTGCTTAAACATAGGGGGAGAAATCCCCCACAACCTTCTAGCCTCCTTTGCTTTTCAATGTTTTCCATCTTGAGGCTCTTTGAGTTTGACCTTTCCTATCTCTCTTGATATCTTCGAATCATGCCTGTTGTTGCTCTTTGTGAGGTTGAAATTGATTCTTTCCAATAGGCATGCCTAGATGACCTACTTCCTCTACCCTTTTGGAGTCTACTATCTTCCTCTAATTGCACATGCCATCCTCGAAAAACAAAAAAAAACAAAAAAAAACCATTCTATTGTTCGGTTCTTGGCCCGGTCGAACCGGATCCCAGACCGGACAGCCCGGTGCCAGCGTCGGAAAACCGGACCAGAACTGGAAAGTCCGGTTATACTATACCGGGTCTATCCGGATCTCGTGTCTGAACCGTTTTTTGGTTCTACTCCGGTTTTCCGAGCTATAGACCGGGTCCTCCGGTTTCGATCTGTTTTTTTCTTTTCTCCCTCTTCTCCCTGGTCCCCCCTCCTCCCACAGTTCCACTTCACTTCCCCCGACCTCTCCTCCTCCATTGTCGCCCCTCCCCACCCTCCCCTCCTCTCCTAGGGTGATTTCACCCCTAGGATCCATAGATCGGGCCACCATTTCGTAAGGAAGGACTTTTGGAGGCTTCTCACCAAAGGAATTTCTTCCTCTCGTGATGGTTCGGGATCTTTTTGGTGTTCTCCTTACTCAAGGGCTCCTTGGTGCTTTCCTTCACGGGAAGCCATGTCCTCGGGTACTCCTTTTCTCCCTCTCCTCTTGTCCTTATCACATCCCTATGTTTTGCTATACATTGTGTTGGATTTGAGAAATTAGGGGTCCACCTAGTTTTTTTTCCCACCCTCGTTCCTCCATGTCCTACCCACTCTGCTTAGAATTGTATTTGCGCAAGTACTTGAGTCATTGGTACGATTTTTTACATTGCATAGTGGCCTCTGTGGATCTCGGTTTGAAACCCGGTTGCTCCGGCCCTGGCACCGGACCGTCCGGTCTGAGTCCGGTTTTTCGGCTCTGACACCGGACCATCCAGTTCTGCGTTCGGTCCGACCGGCCCTGGCACCGGACCATCCGGTTCTGGGATCGGTTGCTCTGGCCCTAGCACCGGACCTCTCTGCAAGGTCTCTTATTTTACCATGCACTTGCCCAAATCCAAGTTTCTTTTTCTCTCATCCTCCCCTTTGGCATGTGTACTTATCTCTGTGCTCCCCAACCTCCCTCTCTCTTTTTCACAGGTGAAGACGCTAATTCTGCTAGTGATGAGTATGTGCCTGATCATGAGTATGTGCCCGAAGTAGCTAACAGGAGTAAGCGGGCTCGTCGCAACACTTCGTCTGTGCAGCTTGAGCCTGAGGGTAGCGCTCGCTCTGGGCGCATCAAACTCAAAGCTAACAGGGGTAAGCAGCAAGCTTCTCAGGCCGAGGCTGAGGATGTGCCTTGTCAAAATCTGAAGGGTATGGAGATTGGTCAGTACCAGGCTCTCCGCAAGCAGAATCCCTATCGCTTCAAGCAATGCATCTATACAGGATCTGACAAGAAATTCTGGACTGAGACTCAGGCTATGATGTGGGATCACATTTACACTCAGTTCCGGGTCACTCCGTGTGTCCACATTCAAGCTCTCAATCTGGAGTGGTTCAATATGTATGCAGCCTCTGATTACTTCCATGTTGATGAAGCTCTGAGGAAAATGGATCTGTTCGACCTCGTCTGTCTCAAGGAGGACTATTTCCCCGACTTCATCCGTCGGTTCTTTTGCACAGTCTACTTTCATGATGATGACGATCGCTCTATGACTTGGATGACTGGCACGAGGCGTTTTCAGGCTACTTATGCTGATTTGGTCGATGTCATGGGCTACACTGGTCGCGGCAGAGGTTTCCTTATTCACAGTGAGAAGGTCAAGCTTGCTGAGACTCTTGCTTTCTGCTATCCCAGTGATTCTAAGTGGAGTCCTCCATGCATGACTGGCATGTATTACTAATATCACACCTTGGACACTATCTTTCGTCAGTCCCTTGTTCCCCGTGTTGGCGATTCCACCAACTGCCGTGGGTATTTTGCCAACTTGTTGTACTACTGTCACCCGGATCGGCTGAGGAAGATTGATGGATGTGACTTTATGTACTGTGAGCTGCGGCGGGCTGCTTTGGACAGGATGACTCCCACTTTCTGCGCGTATGTTCAGAAGCTGCTCAATCGGGTGGTGCCGCCTGGTGTGATGGTGGGCGAGCGTGAGGAACAAGAAATGCTTAATCTTTGTCTCCGTGCTCACACTCCTGAGGTCCCTGGGATGCGGCCTCTTGAGCACCGCACCAAAGCTGCTCATGATCCTCGGCCTTCTGGTTCTCGTCGTCCTGTTGGTGAGTCCTCCTCTCACCCAAGGCCGAAGGGTGGTGCTGCCACGTTTTTCGAGAGGCTATTCCAGATGTGCCGTTCTTCCTATGATGTGAGTCACAAGGCTTTGGAATTGAGCCAGGAGACTAGACGCCGCCACAATGAGTATCTTGCGACCCAGAATGTCACTCCTCCACCTGATGGTCCTGAGATGGCCCCTGTCCCTTATGTCAACTATGAGATGCCGCCTCTTGATGATGCTATGTTCTATGGGTACTTCCCTGGTCAGTTTGCTCCCAGTGGTCCTGGTGGTCCCTCTGCTCAGGGTCATGATAATGATGAGGACAATGATGATGCTGCTGATAGTGACGAGTACTCTGAAGAGGAAGATGTCCCTCCTCCTCCTCCTCCGCCGTTCTTTTAGTTGGGTTGCGTTAGCATCGCTCTCCTCCTCTTCCTTTTTGGTGTCTCGATGCCAATGGGGGAGAAGAGTAGAGTTCTATTAGTTATCTACGGGTTCCTTGCCGGGGTTTTCCGGGGTTTGCCGTTAGCACAATGCCCCTTGCGTTCTCATTGCTTCTTATGGCATTGTGCTTTCCCTTTCGCTTTATGTATGAACTATCTGCTTTCGTTCCGTCTGTTGGACAAGTTTGTGCTATGTGTGTGAACCATGGATATTTATATTATGCTATGACTATGTCTATTGTTGTTTATAATATCTTTGCGAACTCTAGCTCGGTTTCTCAGCGCCAACCAAAAAGGGGGAGATTGAAAGGGTATTTTACCCTATGCTATTTTTGGTTGACAATGACACCATGGTTAGAGTGTACTAATGCTATTTCTAGTGTCTTAAACATGTTCTAGTCCAATGCCGTGATGAAATGTTATCGGAGACCCCCTCCCCCATTTTGATAACGAAGCTTCGCACCGGAGTTTTCCCTTTTTATGTAATTTGAGTCCGGTTAGGAGATCCACACTATTAAGAGGGGTTCTCTCGATGAGCTTGTTAGTGATGATCACCTAAGCCATATACACATCCCTTTCTCCTACCTAATCCATCACCAAAGAGAGAAGAGAAGAAATCCTATCCACCAGAGCCTTTTCTGCAAATCCGGTTTTCAGGCCGGTTGGAACGGCTCCCTGACCGGACCGTCCGGTGTCAGGATCGGAAATCCGGACTCAAACCGGGTTCTCCGGTTTACTCACTCCGAATCTATCCGAGTCTGGGTACTGAGAGCAGTTTCGGTTTCAGTCTGGTTTTCCGGGGTGTGTGGACCGGACCAACCGAACTTAAAACCGGACCTTGCGTTTTTGGCTCAAAACGGCTAGTTTTTCTCCTTGAGTATAAATATCCCTTCTTCCAGCTTGAGTAGGTTAGGCATCCAGTTTATATCATTTCTTGAAACTCTCTCTCTCTCTCTCTCTCCATTGTTGAAACACAAAAGCTTGAGGATCTCCCATTCTACCCAACCAAATCCAAATCCCTTTGGTAGAAAGAAATAGGAGGTCCCGATCTACATTTCCACCAAGCCAAAGTTCATTCCCCCCTTGAGTTCATCGAGTTAGCTTGTTACTCTTGGGTTTGTGGGAAACCCTAGGCAGCTAGGGTCGCCCGAAGGCTTTCGGCTTGTGATTTGCCCCGTGGAAAGTTTGTGAGAGTTTGGAGACTACCTTAAAGTCTACCACGAGTAAGTGAGCTATTCCTTCGTGGGATAGGCTCGGAGAAGAAGGTGAGCCTTCGTGGCACGTGAGGAATCCTTCGTGGAACCTCACACCTCTCCAACGTGACGTAGCCCCCTTCCCAAAGGTGGTGAACACGGGAATACATCTTCGTCTCCGCGTGCTTCGGTTATTCCTTAACCGATCTCTTACTTGTGTTGCTTATCTTGTGATAGCCTTCGAGCTTGAATTATCTTGTACATCATCTAGGTTGCCTCACCTAGTTTGCATTTAGGCTCACTTATATTCCGCAAAGCCTAAAACTTGCAAAAGATTATAAAGAATTTTGTAGAAACCTATTCACCCCCCTCTAGGTTAACCATCTTACACTTTCAAATGGAAGGAAAAAATATCTGGCATCACACATGACAGCAAGCTTCCCAACCCGAGAGTCACAGGGGTGAATATTCACGCTTTTACACTCTGCAGAGGGGTACTCCGATGCCGACAGTCTCAACTAGAACCACACAGGCGCTACTCGAGCAATGTTCTTCTACCCGCTAAAATCCGGACACTTTGACACACTAGTATCGGCCGCTCCTACGGATCCATCACCGACATGTTCCAGAAAAAGGCCGTCCTTAGTGGAGAACCTAGACAGTCCCATACCTGTACTGCGACCGGTACAATACGTTTGTCGTCGTGATACCGGAGTGTAAGGTTCCCAAACTTTAATAAGGTAGAGATCCCTGTGTTTACAATGCTAGTCCCTGGATCAATAGCTAGCATCCACAGTTAAGATGTAATATCAAGAAACATAGGTCATAATACAACTTTATAACCATGAATAAAATAATTTATTACATCTTACATAGCTCATTTGGCTATATCATTACAATGCAGCAGAATATAACAATAGCATGGGGTCCTTCATCTTCAAAGTGCCACAGGCAGACATGTTGGTTGTAGACTTGTAATCCTAATCATTAAAACTTCACTAATATCAAACAAACCTGCAACATAACAAGTTACAGCCACAAGGGTCAATACATTTGAATTGTATTGGCAAGTGATACTATGGTAGTATAGTGGAGTCTATCATCTTTATGCATTTGGCTAAGTGGAGCTTAGGCTTGCTTTGCTCAAAATACATTTTCCTTATCATTTGAAAACACTAAGTTGTTGCTTGACAAAAATCATTCCCAAGGCATCTCCCGATAGAAATTGGTGATCCTTTAACCCTTGTTCACCCACAAGTTTTTAACTTAGAAATTGGGATGATGGGATTCTTGATAGCTTCCATGTCTTGATGCTCAAATTGTCCTTTTCCAGGGACATGGCTAAGTACTTAGATTTTTACACTCTGCAGAGGTTGTGTACTTTCCCCACAAGACTTGGTTTCACCAAGACAAGATCTTTCAGAAGCCTTCCCTTAGACCAAAATGGACGCGCTCCAACCTATCAAACCCCTACCACCAACTGTCCATTTGGCTAAGTTATTGCAACCTATATGATCCAGGCAGAGCCCATATTGCCAAGTGGCTGCACTTGAAGCTTCTCAACATTTGACATCTCAAATCTCTTTGTTCCTGGGTGGCCATCCACAAGTGATATACACAAGGTAAACCATAGAAATGGGCCTTGTGAACCACTCAACACAACCCATTCCTTCCATTCCACCCAGGTGATTCATTCACTTAGTTGTTTTATTAAACAAAACACAAGTCCTCATACTTAGAAATTTTTCCATAGCATGAATATATATTCCACCCTTGTTTTCTATTAGCTAAGCTAAGCATGATAGTAATAGGAATCTTAACTTAGGAAATTTCTACTAAGGTTTCATCTACTAGGATTTCCCATGGCATAGTTTACACTTAGCAAAATTCCATGCAAGTCCTACTTAGAAATATCACTAATGCATAGTGAAAATACTGGGACAAAAGTATGAAGCATCACTTGCCTTTTTGGTAGAGAATATAGGTTCACTCCTTGATCTTGCAATGTTCACACACTTCAAATCACTACAATTCAATCAAGCAAGCAATATTTCAATCTACCATTCAAGCAACATCGCATAAAATAATATAAACAAAACAATGCATGCAAGCATGTCAAACTTTGTTTTATTTACAGAAGTGGTTTATAATAGGTTATAAACATTCTAAAACACTTTATTGGTCATTTTATAAAGTGGCAAAACTATTTGCAAAAGATTATATCTATAAACCATTTTTAAACCAAATCATTATTTTATGTGGTTAAAAATGTCTTTAGCAAAGTAATAATATCTATGGAGTTCACCAAATACATTTTAAATTCATAAATCTTGGTGTTTAGGGTCACAGAGTTTAAATCAAAACATTTCCCAAAGGTTTTCTTCCAAAACCATTTTTAATAATTAAACCATATTTTTATTTGACTAGAAATGGTTTAAATCCAAGATTCATTCTTTTGCTTCACCAAATACATTTTTGAAACCACCAATTGATTTCTAGGGTCAGTAGGTTCAAAACAAACCATTTTCCAAAGGTTTCATCTCAAAAATCATTTTAGAACAAATTTTATATTCTAAACATGCATACACAAGTTTTTGTAAAAATAAACATTTAAACAGAAGAAACTTACTAAACAAAGTGCATAGTTGGATAGGGCTTGACTTGCTGATTCCATTGATATAAAATTTGCAGAATTTGGACGTGTGGTTTGAAAGTTATGAATTTTTCAAATTGAAACATCTAATAGATCATTTCTGGTTTTTAAAACAGACTCTGGGCCACGTGTCGCTTTTCTACTGGATGGTACCGATTCGTTCGGATCATGCACTGAGGACCGCTGGATTTAAGTTACATCGCACGGCACAGATCGCATACCCCTTCGGCCTTAAGTGATTCTATCGCATCCATTAGATCAACATCTAACGGCTATCAACACTCTGACCATGTTCTGGCGGCGCTCGACGGCAGCGCGCGGCGGCGACGCTCGGCTAGCGGCGGAGATGGCGAAATAGGAAGCAAGGGAGGAAGGGGAAGGGCTCACAATGATCGAAGAGGTATGGGGAAGCTCAAGGTGGTCTTCGGGTAGCAGGGGACGCTCGGGCGTCGTCGGAATTCCTCGACGGAGATGCTCCTGGCGTCGGGTGCGGCCAGACGTCGACGGGGGCGAGGCTAAAGAGTGTGCTAAGACGAGTGGAAGACACAGTCAGATGCGCAAGGATGTGGCGATGATGCGTGCGTGAAGGAGAAAGAGAGAGGCGGTCAGGTTCTTACCAGAGGCTTCGCCGGAGAGAAAACAAATGGTGGCGGCGGTGGTCGTCGTCGTTGCCGAGGTTTTGGGGCGCGCGGGAATGAACGGGAGGTACAGTGAGGTGCGCCAGAGGCTGGGGAAGGTGCTCGTGTGCTCAAGAGGGCAGAGGAGTAGTTGGGCTCGCCGGAATTGCTACTGGAGCATGCCGGAGACAGTGTGGTTCATGCGAGGAATCAAGGCAGCCTGGTGGCTCCGGGGATGTGGCGTCTAGGGGGAAAGAGGGAGGAGAGCCTGGCGATTAATACAGCATGGTCACGGCGAGGAATAAACGCAGAAGTAAAGCGTATTGATCGCGAGAAATCAGCGGCAGAAAACGATCGCGAGGTGAGGGGAAGAAGGAGTCGCGGCGAGGAAGAAGCCTGCGTGGCGGTGGGGTCGTTTCGTCAGTGAAGGAGGGAGTGAGGGAGTGGGGTCCACGCATCATAGACTCAGCGGGTTCTTTCTCTGGTGCGAAACGTTTTCTCCCGGGAAAAGAGAGGGAGTGGGCTGGACTGGCTTAGTGGGCTGGGCTGGCTGGGCTGAGTCCTTTGATTTTTTTTGTTCCTGTTTCTTTTTCTTTTTCTCTTTCTTTTATTCAGTTTTGATTTTGATCAAACAATTCAAACACTCATTTGAATTCAAACCTTTGCCAAATTTTGTGACGACTCAAATACTGATCAATAGTATATTCTGAGGTCAATTTTGGAATAAAATTTTATTCTTTTTGGGGTCTTTTTAATTATTCAAAAAGGCCCTTGTTTTAATTCAAATAAGATTTAATAATATTTTCAAACACCATTTAAATTTCTAAATCTTTCCAAATCTTTTCAATAGGTTTTTATTCAATTATAAGGGTGTCAAAATAATTCACTTTCAATTATTTGGAATAATTTTAATATGATTTATTAATCATTTGAATTAGGTATTTGTTTTATTTCCAATGATATTAAATATAGTTTTATTTCCCTAAATTTTATTTGGAAGATTTCTTTAATCTTAATTAAGTTGAATTAAACAACTTTTATTTCACTTGGGTAAATTCCAAAATACTATCTCATGAATTATATAATTATTCTTATTAGAGATTTGTCTTTATTAAAATAGGGATAGAATGGTTAATGCCATTTTATTTTATTTTGGAAATTCTTTATCCTTTTATTTTATTTGGATTTGGATTCTATTCATTCCATTTGTTTAATGGATTAGGCCAAGATTTAATTTGGTCTTTAAATATTCCTTATTTAATATTTCTTTCTTCATCTTATAAAATCCATATCTTTTATTAAGAGATCCAAACTTGGTGATTCTAATTTGTGAAATCTTATTTAATTCCTGTTTATCCTTTTAAATACCTTTAGGATCATTTTCTCTTCAATTGGTTTGGATTTTAGATAAGGGCTTTATTAGCTTTGAAAATTCAATTTCCTTATCTTATTAAATTCATAAGATTTTATCCATGGCTCCAAATTAAGTGAAACCAATTTCTATGGCTTTATAATATTTCTATTTGTCTCTCTTGATCATTTGTAAATGTTTGTTGACAAATTTTTATATGGATCAAATCCATAGGCTTGGAGATAACTTGGAAATGATTTTCTTCCATTAGGGTTTTGGGTTTGGATTTATTTTCCAAGTGTTTAAATTTCCAGATGCATTTTATGAGGAATGCATTTCTCTTGATTTGGATTTTGTTGAATTCAAACTTTAACCAAAGTTTGTTCTAGATGGAATTTTTTTAAGTTTCCATTTAAAACAAAAGTTTCTTTTCACTCTAAATTTCAACAATTATTTATTTTGTTTATTTATTTTTCAGATTACAAGATTTAGAAAATCTTGGGATGTGACAGAGTTTTATCAAACAAGAATTCTCATATGAAAACTAATAGACAAAAAGAAAGATGTCACAAGGTTTTTCTAAACATTTTCCAAAACATGGCCTCTAGCCATTTCACCATATTAAGCTAGACTTAAAGCCTAACTTTCTGAGAGTAGCACAAAAGATTTCTTTACTAGATGGAGTAAAGAATCAAAGAAATATGGTGCATGAAGCTGAATACCAACTAGTAGAGTACAAGAGCCCAATGGCAGAAATCAGGGTGCTAGAGGCATGCATGCATCCTCATCGATCAGGGCTTTACCAATAATATTAAGATAAGGATGAGATATACATGACTAAGCAGCAGCAGTACTGAATAGATGTAGAGCAAAGAAACTAGGTAGGCTTTATGGAGCATGATAGGACACATGCTTGCCTTCTTTTTCTCTCTCTACTGCGGTACAACACCAGCTACTCTCTCCAGCAGACTACACTCTGATTCTACTTCTCCTAGGATCGAACTTGCTAGCGATCTGACTGTTTTGATATGGTGATATATGGTTATCAAGACACACTCGCACACACCCCTTTATATAGGCTAGGAAGAGAAATATCTCAGCTCACCACTTAAGAACTACTACTTTGCCGACTTCTCCAAGTCTAGACACGTAGACAAGACCAAACTTACTCAGCAACTCAGCAACGCCACGTTGTTGGTTGCATGCAGAAATATCTACTGTCGTGTGACACCGGCGAAGTAAATCATGCGGCTAGTCAAGCAGAATGCATGCATATGCTCACCATCGATGTATGCATGAAAGAGTACACGTGAGTACCAAAATATCTAGTAGTACTATCTAGTCCACTATTTTCCATTCATCTAAAATAAAATCTTCTAATTAATGTCAAGCATGGACACTTGAAAGTAGACTAGATAAAATATTTCGTCTAAACACTATTTAATTATTCTCAAAGTAACACGGGTGTTACAAGATGACATGTTCACATTTATGCATATTTTACTATCTTTGATGCTTATTGGGTTCAATCCACTATTTTTCACATTCATGCATCCTTTACTAACTTATACCTTTCATTCTTATAATAGGTATGGCGACTCAACCCAACAAGGGCAATGATGGGGAAGGTGTGAACTACTCGAAGGTATGGGCGGACGCTATGGAGGTGGTGAAGAGGAAGGAAGCCGAGGAAGAGAGGAAGAGGAAGGAAGTTGAGGAAGAGAGGAAGAGGAAGTAAGTTGAGGAAGAGAAGAAGAGGAAGGCATTTGAAGAGGTAGTTCAACTTGCTCGTGACTTGGCAAAAAAGAAGGACGAAGAGGACAAGGTGAAGAGGAAGAAGGAAGAGGAATAGAGGAAGAGGAAAAAGGAGAAGGAAGAGGAAGAGGAAAAAGGAGAAGGAAGATGAAGAGATGAAGAGGAGGGCAAATGCTAGGACACCTTGCACCGACCAAGAGGAAAGGCCACGGAAGGCATTTCGTACTTGTGAGGCCCATGGAAAGAAGGTTCCTATTTATTGGTGCAAAACCGATTGCATTGTTAAGAAGTCCCAAGACTACTATTCCGATGGTTGGGAAAAGAAGTTCTTCATGTGTGCCAACTACTATTCCGATTGTGCCATAATAAGAAGGCGCTACCACGAAGGGATGTGTGACGAGGATATGGCGAAGAAGCGCTAGCAACGTGAGGACAAGCGCCAAAAGAAAGAGGAGGAAGAGGAGCGCCTCAAGAACGACGAAGAGAAGAAGAAGAATGGCAAAAGTCCTATGTTCTACAATTTGAGTATGTAACCGGGAGCCATGGAGGAGCCTCGTGCTCTAGACTTTGAGTATTTAAGCCCCTTAAGGTCAAAACACCATGTATTAGGTGCTTGCGTTCGAAACATGTCATGAACCTCGTGTTATTTTGTATATTTCAAGATTTGCTCTAGAAACATTTCCCCCATCCCCCAAAAGATTATGCTTATGTTCATGATTTGCCCTTGAAATAGCCCCTTAAGGCTGGCTGTAACAACATCCTAAGAGTGCGGCACCACAAGGCGTGGTGTTGCACCGTGCAAAGCCATGTAACATGGCGCCGCATATGGGCTTAGAAATCAATAGAAGCTTCAGAGTCGATCTTAGAACCCATTTTGGCGCCAGGCATCATGGCATTGTAGAGTGCGATGCCACAGGGCCAGACGTTGCAGAGTGCGGCGCCGTGAGTCATGGCACCGCACATGGGCTCTGGAATCATATAGAAGCTTCTGTGTTTTTTGGATCCCATGTGCGGCGTCGTGGCGTTGCACGGTGCGGCGCCACCGTGCCAGACATTGCATAATGTGGCCCCGTAAGTCTTGGCGCCAAACATGGGCTCTGGAAACATATAGAAGGTTCTGTGTTTTTTGGAGCCCATATGCGCCGCCAGGCGTCGTGGCGTTGCACAGTGCGGCGCCATCGTGCCAGACGTTGCACAGTGTAGCGCCATGAGTCGTGGCGCCGCACATGGGCTCTAGAAACATACAAAAGCTTTTGTGTTTTTGGAGCCGATGTGCGGTGCCAGGCGTCGTGGCGCCATACTGTGCAATGTCTAGCACGATGGTGCCACATCGTGCAACGCCTTGCATCATGGCGCCACACATGCCTGTAGCCCAGCGAGTAGCTATTGTGCGGCGTCGTTGCTCGTGGCGCCGCACCTTCCTGCCAGAATTAAAATTGGTTCGACAACATCACATACATGGGTTGGAACATCACATCTAACTGGTTCGACAATACAACATGGGCTGGAACATCACATCTAACATGGGCAGCATCACAACATGGTTCGACAACATCACATGGTTCAATATATACCAAGTTCAAATGACAACATCACATGGTTCGACAACATCACAAAGTACCAAGTTGCCGCGACACCAAAATTCAAACGACACCATTACAAGTACCAAGTTCAAACGACACCAAAGTTCACATCTACCATGTTCCCGTGACCCCATATACTCTACTTCCCACGGCTGGTCTTCTTTCCTCGGCCCCTTCTCGCGGGCATCTTCCTCCTCCTCGGTTTCTCTTCATCATCCACCTCTAAACGGTATGTCTGCTTGGACTTCTTTGCCTTGGTCGCGGAAGGGTCGGGTGTGTAAGGATTCTTGGGTTGCCTTGGCTTGAACATGTAGTCGGATCGCTCATGGACCTTTTATCGAGTGTAGTTGACCAATGGCATCTCGTCGGAGACGCTTTCCTCACCTTGGGGCTGTCAACAAAAGAAGATTGGTAAGGACATATAGTAATGCAAGTGATGGTGGGGGATGCAATGGTTGTACTACCTCAGGTGTGTTCGACTCGTCCTCGGATGTGGAGTGATGATCGCCAGAATTGTCACCTTGGGGCGTGTTGGACCATGACGCGGACAGTGTTGTCACCTCGGGGTCACGACAACTAGCAAGTTCGACAGCCACCTTAACCGTTGGCCCTGCTTCTTAATGAATTTACGAAGCATACCCTCTCCCTTCTCTCCGCGAGGGTATGTCTCCAAAGCATCCTCGCATGCATCGACGGACTTTCTTACCTCCGTGCGTTGTCATATATAAGAAACTAGTAAGTTATCCATGCAAGGTGTGAAAAGGGCTAAGAAGGAAAACAAACATTCAACACAGTTTACCATGAGTTGACCAAAGGAGCAAACTCGGCTTGTCGCCCTTCTTTGACCATGATGTTGTATTGTTCGGTTGCAAGATCATCGAACAACAATGGCTCCTCCAAGATCGAATCCCGAAATTCTCGTGGGTATATCTCCACCCGTGTGTTGTCAATGAACCATGTGATGTAGTTGTTGAAAGCATCCTGATTGAAGGGACTTTCATGTGTCCTTTTGCTTTCATAGCCTCGATCACACACCTCCTAAATTTATCAACATGCTTCCTATGAAGCTTGTCCCAATCCTTCTCCTTCCTCTGCTTCTTCCTGTCCAAGATGCACACAACAACAAGTCCGAGAGTGTTATTTCACGAAGGATAAATACATCACATGTTAAGGCAGTTAATAGCTTACCCATGGAGCCCTATGTAACACCCTCAGAATCGGCCCTATGCAAGTTTCAGCGCTTCCCACCAAACCCGCATAGAAACGATTCAAAGGTGCCCACCAGGCACTTGCGTGCGGGTGGAAAACGAAGTAATAACATTACACAACAGTCCTCGATGGGACCCACAGAACAGGTATATATACAACACGACTCCATGAGTCAAGAATACAGATATACAGAACAAAGATCCAAATCACCTTGAAAACGATAGAGCGTCCAGCTACGGACAAGATGCAAATGGGGCTAAGAGCCCTGAAGAATAACCAATGGCGTCCATAACCCTGCCCAGGCCAAGCCGGAAGGGTAACCCTGCTAACGACGTCGATCTCAAAACCTGCTTAAACAAAAGGGGTGCCGACAAAGGGCAAAGGAAAAAGAGAGAACAGTCAGTACTGAGGCCAGTACACGGCGAGACTAGAATTCGGCGGTCCTCGCCTACATAGGTATGGTGGACTGAAGCGGCAGCGCGGCATGCACTAAACAACCTATAGAGACTCGATACAACTAGCGGCTATCAGAGACGGGTAAGAAAGACCTATTCGGAACCAACCTGATACTACCACCAAACATACCCATCCTGGTATTTCCCCCTCGAGACCAAACGAGGAAGTCAACCGAGGAACTCACACCGTTGGCAGTTTTACTCATTCTGTTATAGTTGCGGCAATTACTAGTCAAATATAATAGCATGAGTCATCCTGATATAATAAGCAGTGGGCAGTTTTAGTTAACCATTCCATTGTAGTTGCAACACTTACTAGTCAAATATACGATTAGCATGAGATATCCCAAAACCCAGCAGTTGTTGGTACTTTTATTTAGCCATTCCGTTGTAGTGAAGCTGATTACTAGTCATATCGGATACAAGTCAAATTATAACAGTAAACTTTAGTTATAGTTGTTTATGATCGAGAACTGTGCTCCAAGTCGTCCATAACCGCGGACACGGCTTCTCGAAAAGATTTAACCCTACAGGGGTGCACCAAAGTATCCACACGCACTTCGACCCTTTTTGCCAGATCAGTTAACATACACCCATCGGTATGTCGGCGGGGCCTAAGTCATGACGTTTCCCAGACCCAAAGCAAGTACATGGGGGCCACCCCACTAAGCTACCCGCAACGAAGTCGGCCGGTCTCCGAGACGGACTCAAGGTTTGTGTAGACGGCTGTAAACGACTGGGAACCCGAAAAGATGACTGGGCTTGTCGATACAGCGAAAACATGTCACGGACCTAAACAGTACAGGTGCAGTACTTCGCACAATCTTAAATAAAGCAGTAAAGCATGGCATAAGTACAGGATAGTAATAAAGCTCCAAACTACTTTGTGGCCCCCAGTACAGTACTTGGAATCAGGTACTAAATCGATGGGGTGCCCATACATCCCACATGTGGTTAGCGCGCTCGATCTCGGAACAGGTGTCAAGAACTCGGGGTCCTACGGGACACAAGTGGACGGTTAACAACCAAATAACATCTATTGCCCACCTGTGCCTCTGCATTTACCTACTTCAATTTTAGTTATTAAACAATAATTAAAGTAAACGATAATTAAAGCCATGATCATCTCCAACCTTAAACATACGGCAATACTCCAACAACTGTGGTACTTGACGACACGCAATAGCACTTGAGCAAGCGACTATGACGCGCAGGTCCAACTATCTACCAAACAACAGGTAATAGGATGTGTCCAAGGCGATATACGGTTGCAAGGGATATCACGGGTACAAAAACTAGAGCATCGCAACACAGATAGCAATAGATCAACAGGAGGAAATAAAGACTATAAAAGTAAGATAGGTAGAAAGGGGGAGATGCTCGCCTGAAAACATTGCCGAAGGTTCATCCGAAGATCGGGTCGACACTCGCATCAACTCATCGGCCTAGTCCGTGAAGAAGCAAAGCACTAGAAGAAACACCGGATGCACTATTTAATACTACGGTAGAAAATCGGGCATGATGCATGTATGATGTATGACATGGGAAAGGTGCGATGCATTTAGGCCATATTAAGCGGAACCGGGGTCCCGACAGTTTATTGGATGGTTCAAGTTATTTATCTACCCCGCAAATTAAATGTTGTCTTAACAAGGCAAAACATAGCATCGGTTCGCTACACAAATTTAAATGGAGTCCGGAATAAGACAAAGGTATTCCGCATATATACTCCATTTTTAATTATGAGATGAATTGGCATAATGCCCCCAAACCACACAAATATGCATGCGAGATCAATTTAATATGCACGAGTTTATATCATATATTATAAAAATAGGGGTCTTGGAAAGGGAATCACATTAGGGTTCGGCGAACTTGGGCTCCGAGGGGTTCGGGGTTGGTCTTCGGGTTCAGGGTTCGACGGGATCGGTCTCGGACAACGGAAGTCGATCTTGTCGCATCCGAGAAGAAGAACTTGGTTGGCGTCGGGGCACATCGGATTCGCCCTGGTCAGGGTCGATCTGGTCGTCGCGAAGATCTTGTCGGATCCGCGTGTCAGGTCGGTCTTGGCGTCTGGGATGAAGAACTTGGCGTATTCGCATCGGCGATCTTGGCGTTCGGGTTCTCGACTTCGCATCCGGGACGAAGGTCTTGTCGCATGTGTGGTCGCCGGTAGATCTTGGTGTCCAGGGCTGCTCCGGGTCCGGGGGTTCGCCGTTCCGTGAGGTAGATCTTGACGATTCGGCGGCATCGCCCCTAGTTTCCATGACGAAGTACTCGGGCTTCCACTCGATTGTCGGTGTCGAGCTTGATGTCACAACTATCTTGAAGGGTTCATGGCCTCATGCGTGTTCGGCTAACTTGTGGCAAAACAAAACAAAAGAGGGGAGCCACACGGCTGATCTAGGAGTCAGTGAGGACACCGGATCGGGACGGCTTTGGAAGGCCTTGACGGGGTTACTGACTTGGTGTCCCACGAAGCCAACAGACAAAAACTTTGATGGACACGATCACGACCACGCGGGCGACGGCGGACAGAGGCCCGGTAGAGGTGGCGGTTGCCGGGCGAGGTGGCGGTCGGCGAGCAGAGAGAGGCCAGGCGGCGGATGCGCTGGCGGCGGGGCAGGGTCGCGCGCTGTCGGGAGCGAGGAGGCGCAGAGAGGCGAGGGGAACACCGTAGGCTCGGGGTCTGGGCCTGCCGCGGCGAGGAGGAGGAAGACCGCGGGGCCAGAGGAGGTCGCAGAGGCGGTCGGCGGGGCCGCAGCCGAGGAGGCTCGCAGACGGGGCGCTGCAGGGGGTGAGGCCGGCGCGGCGGAGATGCAGGGCCCGACGGAGACAAGGCAGAGGCGAAGGTGGCTCCAGGAGGAAGAGGGCGAGGTGCCGCGGTGACGGGGGACCCGGGGCCCTGCTCGGCGAGGGGGTGCCCTGGGGCAGCGGCCGGTCGCGGCATGGCGGAAAGGGACGAGCGGCGGGAGTCGTGGTCTGCGGGGTGGGCGCGGAGCACGGCCATGCGAGCCAGGCAGAGGAGGGGGCCGAAGAAGCGGGTCGGTGGCGAGCTTGCAGGAGGGTGGGGTAGGACGGGATGGGGAACGGGTGCCTGGCGGCGGCGGTTACCAGGAGGAACGCGGCGAGGGGAGGTGGAGGCGGCCGAGCTTGCGGGAGGGGGACGGGCGACCGGGGAGGGAGACGAGGAGGAGCGAGAGAGGAGGCGCGGGGCGCGTCGGTGGGGGGTGGGCCCGCGGAAAGGGGATCGAGGGGCGGGTCACACGGGCTGGCGGACCAGGTGGTGTGGGGCTGCGGGGTGGGACCGGGGAGACAGGGATGGACGGTTTGGTGTGTGTGTGCCTGCGGGGTTGGTGTGGGGACATGGCGGGAGTGGTTGTGGGGGTGGTTGGGGTGATGTGGCAGCGGGTGGTTGGCTGGAGGAGGGATGTTAGCTGAGGTGGCGAGCACCGATTGGGTGGGATGAGGTGGAGGCAGGGTGGGTAGATTAGGTTGGGTAGGAAAAGATTTAGGTAGTCGGGTTTTTGCACTGGGGGTGGCCGACTGGGTCGGAGCGGCCCGGTACGGCTGCCCCCTAAAAAATAAACTAAATATTTTAATATTTAAAACGGGGCTTTTGAAACCCATTGGTAGACGAAACAAAATAATCCGGACAAGCCCGATTTTTGTAGTTGGAATAAAAGATGGGGTGTTTAGAAAACAAAAACAAACTTTTCGAAAATAGTTTTATGCAAACAAATGCAAGATGACATGACGATGCTCAAATGCAAGGTGGCATGATGACATGAGCATGGGGTCATGATGATGCAATGCACAAAAACAACGCGATTTTCTAGCAGTGGTTTTGCGGGGCGCCACACCCTATGTCCGTGTCCTTCCACTCAGGCGGGACAATCTGAAATAAGCCAAACTGGGTCATGACACGCTGTGGCTGGTGATACTCAACATCCTACATGCACACCATGGGGCAACTCATTAGCCACAGACAGGATTCTCTGAAGCAAATAGGGTTAAGGCGATAGTCCTCTGGAACACCAAAGCGCTCCCCTCGACCGTATGGCTCCCACGTCACCTGCAACATACCACACTCATGTCAAGTTCAAAGATTACAAGTTCAAGACATATAATTGACCACACCCGAGGAAATTACTTGATCCATGGTGATCGTGTCAAACTCGTTGGTGTACCTCTTGTACGCCGCCACTGGGTTGTCTGGCGGTTCGGAGACCACATCCCACTTGTAAGCCCACGTGGGGAGAAAGAGGTCCTTGCCGTCATCAATATAAGCATTGTATTTCAACAATCTAGGCCGTCCAACGGGGAAGCGCTCCCAGCTTCACACTGAAATAAGGAGCAAACAACCACCAATGCTTGCATCGGTGGCGCTCCTAAGACAAGCATCATCCAGCTGCAGATGAAGTGAACAACCATTTGATAAGAACAATATTTTTTGAGGTAATGCAAAAATATACAAGAACATTTGTAAAGAACTGATTACCCGACGGTACAACCAGGCCAACGCCGCCGAACCCCAACTGAGGTTAGAGTCAAAAGAAACGAGGAACTTGAGCCAATGCCACTGAGCACGATCCCCACTGCTGTCAGGAAAGAGAGTACTCGTGATAATGTACCACACATACACACGAGTGTATGTCTTGATCGTCTCCTCATCGGCATCCTCAGGGCAGATCTTGAAATTCTGGATGATCCAACTAAAATTAGTCCCGACAATGACCCTCAGTCTTTCCCCTTCGTGTTTACAGCCTCGGGTGGATCCTTTCCTATAAGGTCGACCATCTGCTCACGCCACCCGTCTGAATCCGAGCTTATGCACACATGGTTTCCCTCGATTGGGAGTGCCAGGATCATGCTCATGTCCTGCAAAGTGACCGTAGTCTCCCCGGTCCTAAGGTGAAAAGTGTGCGTCTCTGACCTCCACCGGTCCACAAGCGCGGTGATCGCAACGGGGTTGAAGGCCGGTGTGGACCGAGTGACCATTTGGATAAAGGGGAGGAGTCCTAGCTGCTGGATGTACGGAGTGTACTGATGTCTATGTACTTCTATTCTTGTAGACAGTTGTTGGGCCTCCAAGTGCAGATGTTTTAGAATAGCAGCAAGTTTCCCTTAAGTGGATTACCCAAGGTTTATCGAACTCAGGGAGGAAGTGATCAAAGGTATTCCCTCTCAAGCAATCCTGCAATCAAAATACAAGAAGTCTCTTGTGTCCCCAACACACCCAATACACTTGTCAGGTGTATAGGCGCACTAGTTCGGCGAAGAGATAGTAAAATACAAGTGGTAACGGTGCCAGAAAATAGCTTGACGGTGAGGTAAAGACTAAAGGCAAACAGATGGAAGCAAGCAAACATGCAACATTTCTAGATGCAAATGGTGTTTCAATGTTTAGAAACAAGGCCTAGGGATCATACTTTCACTAGTGAACACTCTCTCATATAAATATCTTCTCTTAATGATACTACTCTTAACTACTCTCCGGTTGGACACTCTAATCCACGATAGGGCCTTCCCCAATCTAGATAACCCCACACTGTCAGCTTGAGCGCTAGATGGTTCCAACAAACACCACAATTTCATAAACATAACCAACTCAAAATATAACTCATGAAAAATATATATGTAATCTAGCTTAAGTGCCACACACGGTGTGCACGCTATCACTTTCACACACATGGGGAAAAGCATAAATCTATTAAAGCACGATGAGTTATGTAGACTCTAGCCTAAGTGGCACCACGGTATGCACACTGTCACTTTCATACACGTGGAGAGAGCAGAGATCTATTGAAGAACTTGAGTAGCAAGGTAGATGTACTTGATTACAAAGCTCATGACCACAACAAGATCATTCATAGAGAGAGAGATGAACACATAGCTACCGGTAGAGCCCTTAGCCTCGAGGAAGAACTACTCCCTCCTCATCATGGGAATCAGCAATGGTGATGAAGATGGCGATGGATATGGCTCCGGGGGCACTTCCCCGTCCCGGCAGGGTGCCGGAACAGAGACTTTCTATCTCCCGAATCTCCCCTTCGGTGGCGGCAGCGTTGCGGAACTTTTCGTGGCTTTCTGGTCGATGATCTAGGGTTTTATCACCGGGATCTTTTTATAGGCGAAGGAGGCAATGTCGATGGAGGGCCAGGGGCCCACACCCCCTGTGGGCGAGGCCTAGGGTGGGCCTGCTACCACCTAGGGTGTGGCCACCCTGGTGTCCTCTGTCTCGTCTTCGATTTTCCGTATCGCTCAGGGAAAAATATGATCTTTGGCTTTTGTACCGTCCAATTCCGAGAATATTCATTTTTTAGCTTTCTGAAACCAAAAACAGCAGAAAACATGCAACTGGCACTGTGGCATCTTGCCAATAGGTTAGTTGCATAAAGTGTATAAAAATACCTCAAAGTGTAGACAAAACAAAGCAAAGTAGATACTAAACAAGCATGGAACATAAAAAATTATAGATACGTTTCTGATGTATCATGTACCGCTCGTCATAACGCATCTTGCCAGACGAGACCTCGTGGTACCTAAGTCGAAGGGGTAGAAGCTCCTGCAAACATACAATGGCAAAGGTTAGATTTCCATATCAACAAACATGGCACCTTGTTCGAATTGCATGGAAGTTTTTAGTACATGTCTCTTCTCCGACAACCTGTAGGCATGGTGTTGAACATCATAGTGAGCATTGTTTAGAGAGGGGTTTAGAGACATCCTACATATTCAAAACAATAGAGAGAATAAAAACAATTATAAAATGTCAATCTTATTCCAACTATAGTTGTAACATATACTCCATCGTACTCTAGCTATAATTGTAACATGACAAAAATCCTACCCTACTCTACCTATAATTGCAACATGAACAACAATAGTTCTAGCATCTTACTCTAGCATTTCATCCTACTCTACCTATATTTCTAGCATCTAGAGTTGGTAATATATATTGGCAATAGTTCTAACTATAGTTCTAACATGAACAAAAATTTCATCCTACATGAACAAAAATCAACACACCTAGATGTAACCATACAATTTCTCACATAGAACCTAGGGTTTCACTATCCCATAAAAACTAGGGTTTCACTATCCATCTTACAAGCATTCCTAAACCTAAAGATCAAGTAAACATGGCAATGATTCATACAATCTAGGGTTTCACCATACAATCTAGGTTTTCACCAAAAATTGCAAATAAGGGACAAAAAGGGAGAAATTTGTGGATGGAATTGAGAGGATTAGAGAGAATACCTTGGGGAGGGGATTGTGAGCACGATTCTTGGAAGAAATCCATAGAATCTGGTCGATTTTGTGAGGTGCATTAGGTGGAGCGCCAAACCCTAGCCGCCATGCTCCTCTGTTCGACGACGTTGGGAGAGGAATGAGGGTCGGGGGAGGGCTGACTTGCGCGCTGGTACAAGACCTAAAGTGCGGCGCCACACGCTCTGGCGTTGCACTACATAGTGCGGCGCCACACGGTGTGGCGCCACACTAATGGGACCGGGGCCCACGAGGCCACGGGCGAGCCACGCTGACAGGCGCGCGACGCCACGCTTCATGGCGCTGCTCTTCAGGTGCGGCGCCAGCACGTATGGCGTTGTAAAAATGGTTAGTCAAGTAAATTTCTTTTCGCCGAAGTTCTGTTCGTGAATTTGTTTTTTTATATGTTATTTCCATCCAAATTGCCATGCGGATGTAGCATCATAGTGCACACTCACATTATTAAAACCATGTACATTTGACTCCACAAATCACAATGCATAAGGGCGAAGGGACCTGAGAAACCATCCACGGAGTCACAACATGCACAAGAAAGAAACTTACAAATAGATACACATGGAAGGGCTATAATAACACACAAATATTAGCATGCATCATCTTGTCAGTTGTGGAGGTTCCCACCTATCACGCTCTCTCTTCACTTTGGAAAGGGCTAACTAGGTAGAGTTTAAATGGGGGATTTGCACATTTGCCACACTTTTCTTTGCACCTTGCATATTTGCCATTTTCTGTGTCACTGACATGTGGTGGTCATGTGGCAAATATGCAAATTTCAGATGAAAAGTGTGGCAAATGTGCAAAAATTCCGAGTTTAAATACCACATTCTCATACTAGTATGAGACACGAAATGACATGCTCAATCAAAAAAAATAAGGCTACATGACTCCACTACAAGTTTAACAGGCTACCATGAGCTAACAGAACTTGAGCCCATTGTTGTACAAGGGTCATCTATGCAAAGTTGAGGCGAGAGGTGTAGGTGGCCTTCGGAGTCCAGTTCTTAGGGATAACGTCCTGGGCCGAGAGAGTCTTCTTGGCGGTCAGGGTTGTCAGCCTCACAGAGAATGGTCCCACCAGTGGGCCTGGTGTGAGGCTCCAAGTGGCACCCCAAATGTGCTTCATATCTTGCCAGGACGCGGAGTTTGCCTGCATGCATGCATGCATGCATGGAGAACGTTGCAAATTAGTGACGTCCTTCACACGCATAGCAAAAACATGAAGAATTCAATGCTTTTAGGCTGTTAAAATGTGAAGACTTGAGAGAGTGAACTCGACTAGGTGTAATCGTACTTACAATGTTGGACGTCTATCGAGACAGTTACAAATAAAAGATAATTATAATGAAATCAAAATGTATTTAAGAGCCCATGTCAAAAAAAAAATGTATTTAAGAGCAAAGACGCTAATTGGCCATGAACAACACGGTGCTATCAGCGGGCACGCGGATGCTAGGATTTAAAACAAAAAATGTCGGTCGCCCATCTTTAGCGCGCCTCCCGTTGGATATTACCCTTTTTGAGGTTGCGAGGGTGAGACAAATGCAAGTGGGTGATATCACCTTTAGTCTCCACTAGGAGGGGGTTTGTGTTAAAAGGGTACTATACATTAGCTTCATTCGAAAAGCAGGGGACACAGTGAAGGGCATCACATATTCACGCTATAGCAGGGTATGTAGGTAGTACTACTTTTCTGGAAGGATGCAGTGATTGCGGCTGTTAACTCAAATGCTTGATAGATGCTCGGATGTAGGTGGGTTGATGTGTGAGCTGATTGAAACCGTTTAGAGAATCATGATCATCCCCACCCTCAAGAGCCAAGGGATTAACTGATGCTGTGGATTTTTTTTACACCGTACGAATGATACAGTTATTACGGCGGGAAATAGAGCTTTTGTTTACCTGCTTTAGCTGCATGGAGCCAATGTCGCCGTCGCCGTCCTCGAACTCGACGAGAAGGGAGAGCCAGAAGCTGGTCGAGCCCTCCACCACGCGGAAGGCGATGTTTTTCCCCCGGTACTTGCACGGCGTCCTGGAATTAAACGAGACGTACGCGCGTTTCAGTCAAACTGTAACCAAATTATTCCATCACACGCTATATATTAACATTACAGTGTGAAGAACTTTGCAGCCTTTAGCGTGCAAAAAAAGTACGCGGCCGTCTGTTTGCTATGCTAGGGTAGTGTGATTGTGTGACCACCGGGGACTCGATCGGGACAAGAAAAATGTTTGGTTGGCACGCCCAAGAATCAAGATCCAACTGCTGCAGGCTGCAGAGGCATGTGCAGCAGCACGGTGAACCCAGAACCCCGTGGTCCTCGATCGATCGATCGGTAGCTAGCTTAGCTAGTAGCCAGATCTGACGGTGCTGTTGAGCATTTGGCAACCTTTGTTTCTACTCTACGCCGTGCCACTTCGGCCGGGGAAAATATAGCACTGCACTGCGCAGATGCTTTTTGACAGAGTTCAAGTGGTTAAACCGTCAGAGGACGACGGCAGGTAGCGCTAGACATTTTGTGTCTGCTAGCATTGTTGGCCAATGATGCATGGGCCGTCACGCCGAGCTGGGTGGCATGGCATGGTCCGGACGGCACGGCACGCACAGTGCCCCCTCTTGGAGGAGAGAAGTACATACAGTGGTAAAATGAAACGGGAAATCGAGCAAGCAAGCTGCATATATATGCCACCCGACGCGCGCGCGCTCACCTGCGGAACACCACCGAGATCTCGCCTCGGTCGCGCAGCTTCCCGCCGTGGCCGGCGACGGCCAGCCTGCCGAAGGCGGCGCCGCTGAGGTCGAAGTGGGTGCGGCCCGAGGAGCAGTACCCGCCGGGGCACTCGTCGGTGACGATGACGGTCACGGCGCGGCGCGAGCAGATGCCGCGGTCGAGGCACCGCACCTTGTAGCAGGCGCCGCAGCCCTCGCCGCTCTTGAACAGCACGGGGCTCACCGCGCCCACGCGGGCCTTCATCGGCACCACGTCCACCAGCGACCCGTACCCGCACGCGCCGCCTGCATGCATGCAAAGACAAACGTAACGGTGACTTTTATTTACAGCTCCAGTTCTACGTAGTACGGTTGCAACCATGGCACAAGCAGAGACGAAAGCAGGAGGACATGCATGCACGTGCGATCGTCGACCGTGGTCCTAGACGAAGAGGAAGAAGTTAATCTACAGAAGAAACGTATGTACGTCGACCTGGCCCCTGGGTGATCAGATCTGTAACGGCACTGGCCAAACGGCAAAATAACATTTGTGGGGGGACGTGAGCTGCATGTGGATGCATCGTGAGTGAGGATGCGTTAACTGTAAGACAAGAACCCTGTGTGGCTGCCTTGAGCTAGGTAGCTAGGAGGTGTGAACGTTGATGGTACGTGAACAAGAGGTTGTGGCTAATCAAGCTAGGAGTAGGAGGACACGCATTTTCTACTGAAGAAACGTCGACCCTGGGTGGTCAGATCTGGAAACAGCACTGATAGCCAAACGGAAAATTGAAAGAACATTTGAGGGGTGCACTGAAATGCAAATGGTTTTGTATGTGTAATTTTATTTTTCTGCGAGGGAAATGGTTGCATGTGCACTATGAAAGGACGTACGTCAGCTGCATGTGGTTGCATCGTTTTTTTTTTTTTTTTGAACGGATGTGGTTGCATCGTGAGGATGCGTTAGCTGCAAGACAAGAACCCGTGGCTGCCTTAAACTAGGCCAGTGTTACTTAGTGTGTGTGAACGTTGATATGGGGTGTGTACTCAATGTCGCGCTGAATTAGCAAACCAGCAGTAATTATTAAGTCAGTGCCGTCGGATCTCAGGCGTGCACCTTGGCCCTTGGGCATCTACCAGACGATAGTGCAAACGTTGACTCTTCAGTTTTTGTTCGGCCTCTGCGTCAGCCTACCCCGAAGGAGTTCAGTATACAGACAGTTGGTTTATTTTTAATTTTTTATAAAACTGGTTAAAGTCGGCTAGTTGAGGATCCGGCCGGCACGGCCTTCGGCACCACACTCTCGTGCCGGCTACAATGGCTGCCTCCACGAATCTTAGAGCTACCGGCGCTAGCCACGTTCTTGTGCTTTTGGGCCCGCTAAAATTCCTTGTGCCTAGCATATCATATGCATGCCGAGGTGGCTCCAAAAATATGCCAACGGCTAGAAGAATTTTCCATCGGTCTATCACGTCCTAGTCGTCGTAAAAGTAATCATTAACGGATACTATAACAAAACCCCCGTGAGACAATAATGCCATCTAATGCTGCGCTGGTGCTCTCCGAAACCTTAAACTTGCATGCTCTTGACCAAGGATGCAAAAGACCATCTCATCTCCAAGAAAAAGATGCAAGGGTGGTCGGTAGGGTAGCTAGGGGTTACCGTCGCTGCCGTCGCCGTCGGCGCTGCCGTACCAGGTCGCGGTGGCCTGTTGCCACTGCGGGTCGACCACCACCGTGCGCGCCGCCCCGGCCTCACCGACATTGAAGAGGAACGCGGCGGAAAGGAGAGAAGCGAGGAGCGCAAGAGAGCTCGAGGAGGCGGCGCGGCCGTCGGCCATTGTGAAGAGCGCTGCGCTGCTATCGCTCTCCCTCGTGAACGAGCAAGTGTACTTCCTCTCCCTGGGTCGCCTAGTGCTCTTCTTTTAGCCTTCGAGAAGCCCCAGTCCCCAATGCTCACAGTCACAGCTGCGCTCTGCACAAATAATGGCACGAAGAAAGGGACACTGGGGATGCGCGAGAGTACTGGAGTGGTGGCTGGGTTTATAGTGTGGAGAGCCGTAGATTTAATTTTTGCTTATAATAGCTTTTGCGTGTGACTGACTGATTGATATACTATGTGCATGTGCGTTCCTTCGTCTGTTTTCGGCTGCTACTATATGTGGGAAATTGACTTTTGTCACCTCATCGAGGTTAGGACGGTAGTAGGTAGCACTGCTTAAGGGCATGTTTGATTTAAAGGATTTGTATAGGAAATTTGTAGGATTAAATCCTATAGAAAATTTTCCTATGGTGGTTGTTTGATTTGTAGGATTGATTCCTATAGAAAACTTTCCTAGAAAATCCTTTGCACTAGATTGCATAGGAAATCTAACATCCACCCAAAGCTCTTTCTTAGAATCCTTTGATGGATCAAACAAACTTTGTTGCATGTGGGTTCATATAGGATTGAAGTGGACATGACATTGCAATCATATGGTTTTCCTATTCCTTTATTTTTCCTATCCTATGAATCAAACAAGCCCTAAGTTTTGTTCAGATTGAAACACTGCAGTTTTACCGCTGCATTCTTATCGGGAGTTTTTTTATAATGTATAGCGCAGCTATCTTCAGAGCGGATTTCCCCAAACGAGGTTTGGCCCCCGGCAGCATCATAGTCATCAATTAGTCTAAGGTTCGTGCAAAAGTCTACTAGTCAAAAGGTCCAACAGACGCGTGAAATTGGCGCGCGCAAACAAAATTTTGCAACTAGCGAAAATATATTACATAGAACATAAAAAATTACATCAATCTTTGTGCAAGAAAAATACTAGTAATTAGTTCTACTACTAGAATCTACTACTACGAAAAATTACTAGAAACTACTAGAATCTAGTCCGGCGAGGAGACCGAGATATATTCGTCGCCGGACGAGGCCAGTGTTGTGTCGGACACCGGCGTCGATGAAAACGCATCCAACCAATGGGGATCATCGCTGGCCCGCAGATGAAGGCGCGTCTTGTCCACCCGACGCTCGAGGCGGTTCTGATGCTTCGCCGCCCTCTCTGCCGCCTTGGCCGCGACCCGCTCGACGTCGTGCTTGCGCTGCGCGGCGATGTCTTCGGAAAAACACGCGCGTCACTCCTGTCGTAGGCGCTCATCGCGCTTAAAGATGAGCAGGCGGCACTCCTCCTCCGTCACGAGGCGAGGCGGCGGCGCGAGCACCTCGGCCTGCTCGTGTGTCTACATGTCATGGAAGTTCATGGACCAACGCGGGCGCCCGAGCCTCCAGACGGCGTTATAGGCGCGCGCGGTCTCGTGCGCGGTGTCGAAGATGCCGAGGACGATGCAGTCGTCTCTGGACCGGATCTCCGTGTAGAAGTTGCCGGTCGGGCGCGCATGTACGCCGCGGTACCCGGAGCTTCCGCGGCGCGGCAGCATGGCGGCGGTAGCACGGGCGCGGCACGTCTGCAAGGAAGCGATAGGGATGGAAAGTGTTTGCGCGCGCCCTAAAATGTCGGCGGTTTGGTTTCACGCACGACGCGCCATTTAACGAGCGCGCACTGAGCAGTGCGACAAAAAAAAAACACGCAACACGATGCAGGCTCTCACACGGAAAAAACGTGCGGCTGTAAGATTGCTGAAGTTGCTCTTACCATCCAAACTTAGGCATCATGCGTGCGTTCTCATTTTCTAAGCTTACCATACAACATGGTGTGTAGTTTTTTTTTAAAAAACGACAAACTTTATTGATTATGGATCAAAGATACATCGTTGGCCAGCACAGTTACAAGGAAATCGGGAGATTCATCATGCTAAACAATCAACAAAGTTCCTAATCACACTTAAGTCGGACTTAAACCCTCGAAAACATATGAATCGACTCGGTCCATATACTTCTGTCTTGATCGAGAATGTTGGTAGGTGAAAGAAGACCCCCCACAAAAATCTGAACGGAAAGAAAGGCAATGATCAATCAGCAAAAGCGGACGTGAAGTGGATACGGCCGCGGAGTCACACTGTTTTACGATCTCCCGTGTCGCTCCTCTTTGCCCCCCCTGGCCCCTTCCCACGTGCGCGGTCGAGGGGCGTCCTCGCGTACGTGCGTACCGGCGCGGTTGCTTCGCCCGGCCGTTACAGTTTTCGCGGCACCACACAACGGACAACGCGTGTGTACCTGGACCGCCTGGCTTGGCGTGGCGGCGGCACCGTGCTGGCGCGGGCGTTCGTGTCGGGTCCGCTACGATAGGCCGCTGGGGTAAATACCGTGTACTACGTACTTAGAGCATCTTCACCGATCCGGACGTCGAAATTTTATTCGGACGCTGAAAATCGTCTAGTAGCGTATTTAGGAACTTGTTTTCGGTTGAATTTGGATCAATTTTGTCTGGACTATCTAGGCAGAACCCAGGTTTCCGGGTACGCCCTGGCAACGCCGGACGCAGCGAACTCAGCGAAAAAAATGAAACAGCGCGTGGACCGCCGAGTCAGCGGTCGGAAGCCGAGTCGTCGTTATCCTGGGAACCATGCGGCGACCGCCGGACATTAACTGCCCGTCGTGTCGGCCACGCGTCGCCGAATTGTGGCTCCACCGCCGCCACCTCGGCTCCCGTGACGGACCGGTGGGCACTAACTTCCCGCTGTTTCCCCTTTTTTCGCCCTCGCCGCTACACCCCTCCCGCCCTCGCCGCCCACCTTGGCCTTTATAAGTCGTACCCCCTCGCCGGAGTTCTTCACACTCTCTCACAGCTCCCCCAGCCCACCAGCCCGAACTCCGGAAAACACTCTCTCACGGCTCCCCTTCCCAGCCATGTCCGAGCGATACCCCGGGGACAGTGCGGCGACGAACGGCTTCGGCCGGTGCACCCTCCAGGCTTGGGAGGCGCGCCTGCTCTACGAGGCTGGCTACATGGCGCCGCCGGACACGCAGACCCCTCCGGGGTGGAAGCTAAGCGCCGGTGGCATCCCTATCCCGCCGGCGCCAATGCCGGAGGAGCTGCCGTACGAGATCCAAGAGTACATCGGCGCCTTGGACGACCCCTCCGATGCCGAGAGCGCCGACAACCTCCTATACTGAGAGCAGTTCTTCGCACCGTTGCGCCTAGGAGCTCGCCCGCCATGAGGGGCCGCCGAACGAGTCACTGCCGAAGCGCAACAACTCGGCTGACCGCCGGCGTTGGTGGAGCGCGCTAGGCCGGACGCTCAGGGCGGTGCTGGAGAATATCAACGCAGGGAACACGCCGCGCCTCGGCTTCCCGCGCACACCGACACCGGCGGCCAGGTCGGGGCGGCGCCATCCGGCGAACTGGATGCCGAGGAGGATGGCCAGCATGAGCTCCTCCTCCTCCGCCTCGGCCTCCCACTCCTCGGGCTCCACGCCGATCCCTGCGGCGTCTGGGCCTTCGTCGGGGCTGCGCCCAGTCAAGCGCGAGGTGGTCTCGCATGTGCGCTCGCCGCCGCGGACACGCTCGCGCGACCTCGTCATTGGCGAGCCACGCACGACGACGTCGCCCACTGGCCACATGCGCCTTCACCGCCCGGAGGTTGAAGGCTCAGCGCCGCCCGACGACAGCGCCTTGAGGATGGCACTGGAGCAGTCGCTCCGCGAACCGGCGCTGGAGCCCTCCTCGTCGGACATCCTGGAATGGTCCAGGAAGGACTGGGAGGAGCAGGAGCGGCAGCGCGTCCAACGCCTACAGTAGCAGGCCGAGGAGCAGGCGGCCCGGAGACGGGCGATGTTCGGGCGCGCGCTCGCCTACCAGGGTGCCCCTCTCTTCGTCCTCGACGACGACGAGGAGGACGGCCCTTCCTACCAGCCATGGAGGTACGACGACCCAGGCCAGAGGAGCTCCCGCCAGTACCAGCCGCCGAGCGACGATGGCAGCGAGGATGATGGCCGGGCCGATCCCGGCTACACGGCGTTCTACAGCAACTTTGGTATGTAGGACGGCGACGGCTCCGGCGAAGGCCACGGCGGCGGCCATTTTAGTTTATTATGTACTATTAAATTCGATTTCGATGTAATCCGCCTATATTCGCCCATCTTAATGAAATTCGTCCATCTTTAATGAAATTTCGCCGAACCTGGGAACTCGGACTGGGTACGCGAATGGGAATCTCGGCGTACCCAGGCCGAAAAATTGTTTCGTCCGGCCAAAAAAAGATCCGGTTTTTGGTCTGAATTCGCCCCAACGAGTGGATATGCTCTTACCTGCTGGAACGCGATGAGCCCGATAGCTCGGGCTCATCGCTGCTGCCTCTTTTGATTCCTTGAGCTGTTTCAGATTCTGAACGGCCAAAATCCATACCAAGTTTTGGTCGTACAAAACTCGTTTTTGGCTGGAAATGCCGAGTTTTTCACTCGTGTTCCCAGGCCGAGTTTCCGTGTTCGGTTAAAATTTAATAAATTTCGGCAAATTTAGGCACATTTCATTGATTATGGACGAATATAGGCGGATTACATAAATGGCGAAATATTCTTTCAGTGGGAGCCGACGTTTCCGTCGACAGCAAGGCGCCCGTGGTGACTTTGTCAATCTCAAGACTCGATCCGCTGGCTCAATCTCTCGGAGATGCTCATAGGGGTAGGGTGTGCGTGTGTGTGTTCATAGGGGTGGGTGCATATATGTGTTGTGAGTGTCTATGTTTGTACCGTGTTTCTCAAAGAAAAGGCGGATTACATCGAGTTCGGGCGAACATCCGAAGTTAGGCTAGATAATAAACTAAAAACATAAAAAAAGTCACCAAAGATGCCGACGCTTCTACATGCCGAGGTTGCTATAGAAGGAGGTGTAGCCGGGATCGGCATTGCCGTCGTATTTGCCGTTGCCGTCGTCGTCGCTCGGCGGCTGCGGCGAGCGGGAGCTCCCCTGGCCGGTGTCGCCGCACCTCCAGGGCTGGTAGGAGGGACCGTCCTTCTCGTCGTCGTCGAGGACGAAGAGCGGGGCTCCCTGGTAGGCGAGCGCGCACCCGGACCACGCCTTCCGCTCGGCCTCCTCCTATAGGCGTTGGACACAGAGGTGCTCCTGCTCCTCCCAGTCCGCCCTGGACCAGACCAGGATGTCTGGCGACGACGGCTCCACCGGCGGCTGAGGCGCCGAGTCCCGGAGCGACTGCTCAATCGCCATCTTTATGGCGAAGGCATCCTCGCCGGCGGGCGCCGTCCAATCGGCCGGCTGCGGCTTCGGCTGGTGAAGGCGGCCAGTGGGCGCCGACTGCGCTGGCACGCGGGACTCGTTGGTTACGATGCCCCGCAAGCGTGTCCGCGACGGCGAGCAAACCGGCGAGACCTCGCGCTTGACTGGGCGCAGCGTCGGCGAATGCGAAGGAATAGGCGCGGAGCCCGACGAGTGGAAGGCTGAGGCGAAGGAGGAGCTCAAACTCTCCATCCTCCTTGGCAGGCAGTTGGCCGGAGGGCGCTGCCCCGATCTGGATGCCGGCGTGGATGTGCGCGGGAAGTCGAGACGCGGAGTGTTCCCGGCGTGGATGTGCTGTAGAACCGCAGCGAGCGTCCGGCCTGGCGCGCTCCACCAACGCCGACCACCGGCCGTGTTGTTGCACTTCGGCGGCAATTCGGGCGACCCCTCGTGGCGGGTGAGTTCCTGGACGCGAAGGTCGGTGAAGAAGGCCTCCCAGTAGGAGGTTGTCGGGGATCTCGGCGTCGGAAGGGTCATCCATTGCCGCGATGAAGGCCTAGATCCCATCGGGCGTCGGCGCCGGTGGGATTGGGATGTCACTGGCGCTAATCTTCTAGCCCGGCGGGTTCCACGTGTCCGGCGAGACCATATAGCCGGCGTCGTAGATCATTCGCGCCTCCCACGGCTGGAGCGTGCGACGGCCGAAGCCGTTCGCCGCCGCGCCGTCGCCGAGAAAACGCTCGGCCATGTGGAAGTGGGGGGAGAGCGGTGAGTTCGCCGGAGTTGGGGGTTAGGGAGCTGTGAGAGAGTGTGAGGAGCTCCGGCGAGGGGTACGACTTTTATAGGCTGAGATGGGCGGGAAGGGTGTAGCGGCGAGGGCGGAAAAATGGGAAACAGCGGGAAGTTATTGTCCGCCGGTCTATCGCGGGAGTCGAGGGGGCGGCGGTGCCGCGACCATAGGCGGATCTAGGGAGGGGCGACGGGTGGCCAGGCCTCCCCTATGGTTTGGCCCCCCTCAAGGATATGCAACGAGGGCTAGCACTAAAGTTGATGCTCAATTACTAATCGTAATACTCTGTCCATTAGCCTAGACCAATATGTGCAATGTGTTGATTGCTCAAGTTTTATGGGACAAGCTGTTGGAATTATGCCCTAGAGGCAATAATAAAGATGTTATTATTATAATTCTTCTTCATGATAAAGTCTATATTCCATGCTAGAATTGTATTAAGCGGAAACTGTAATACTTGTTTGGTTTGTGAACAACACCGTGTCCCTAGTACGCCTCTATGGACTAGCTCATTGATTAATGATGGTTAAGGTTTCCTAACCATAGAAATGATTTGTCGATTAATAATAAGATCATGATGGACAGACCCAAATTAAGCAGAGCAATTAGATCGTGTCATCGTGTTCATCTTTGCGAAGCTTTTCTTATGTCAAATATTGTATTCCTTAGACCATGAGATAATGCAACTCCCTGGTATCGGAAGAAAGCTTTGAGGTCATCAAACGTCATCCTATGAGAGGGTGATCATAAAGGTGTCTCTCAGGTGATCGGAAAGTACCTGTTGGGTTGTATGTATCGAGATGAGATTTGTCCCTCCCAAGTCGGAGAGATATACTTCGGGCCCACTCGGTAATCAATATCAACACCGCTTGCAAGCACGTGGTTAAGGAGTTAATCACAAAGTGATATCGGATTACGGAACGAGTAAAGTACTTGCTGTGAACGATATTGAACTAGGTATGCCAGTACCGACAATCGAATCTCGGGCAAGTAAAATATCACGAGACGAAGGGAATATATATATGGGATTAATTGAATCCTGGCATCGTGGTTCATCCGATATGATCATCGATGAATGTGTGGGAGTCAATATGGGTTTCCAGACCCCGCTGTTGATTATTGATAGAAGATCATGTCTGCATATTCTCGAACCCGAAGGGTCACACACTTAACGTGTCTCGACGCTAGGATAGATTGGATAATTGGTTTATGAGTTTTTGTTCGAAGTCTCGGATGAGATCCAGGGTGTCACGAGAGGTTCCGGATTGGTCCGGAGAATAAGATTCATATAAGGCAAAGCAGATTTTGGAGTTCGGAATTGTTTCGGGTTGTTTGGTATCATACCGGAAGCTTCTAGAACCTTCCGGAGTGGGACCAACGTGGCCCCACTTGTCGGGAGGGGGCATGGGCCTACGAGGGAGTGCCCTGGCCGCATTGGGCCAGGGGCACAAGGCTGTTGGAGATATGCCCTAGAGGCAATAATAAATGTAGTTATTATTATATCTTTGTGTTTATGATAAATGTTTACATTCATGCTATAATAGTATTAACAAGGAAACATTGATACTTGTGTGATTTGTAAACTTAATTTGAAGTCCCTAGTATAGCCGCTATACTTCACTAGCTTGTTGGTTGATAGATGATTGTGGTTTCCCTATCATGAACATTGAGATGTTATCAACAACAAGATCATATCGTTAGGAGAATGATATGGTGGACATACTCCCATAGATAAGCGTAGCATAAAGATCAAGTCATTTCAATAGTTCAATTGCTATATGCTTTCTGATACATAGTAACCTAATTCCTTCGACCATGAGATCATGCATATCACCTTTACCGGATGGATGCTTTGATGACATCAAACACCACACCGTAACTGGGTGGCTATAAAGGTGGCATTGAGTGTTCGGAAAGTGTTGGTTGAGACACATGGATCAAGAGTGGGATTTGTCCATCCATATGACGGATAGATATACTCTGGGCCCTCTCGGTGGAATGTCATCCAATTAGCTTGCAAGCATGTGACTGGCTCACAAGGGATCACATATCACGGGAACGAGAAAAGAGTACTTATCGGTAACGAGGTTGAACTAGGTATGCAGAGATACCGACGATCATAACCTCGGATAAGTAAACTATCGTGAGACAAAGGGAAATTGGCATCGTATGTAAGTGGTTCATTCGGTCGCAAAGTAATCGTAGAAATATGTGGGAGCCATATGAATTTCCAGATTCCTCTATTGGTTATTGTTCGGAGAAGTGTCTCGATCATGTCCGCATAATTCACGAACCGTAGGGAGACACACTTCAGGATTCGACGTTGTTTGAGTAGTTATGGTATTATGAGAAAGAGACCGAATGTTGTTCGGAGTCTCGGATGGGATCCGGGATATCACGAGGTGATCCAGAATGGTCCGGAGAATAAGATTCATATAAGGAAAGTCCCGTTTCGGAGTTCGGAAATGATTCCGGTGTTTTCATCGGGAATGTTCTAGAAGGTTCCGGAATGTCCGGCACTCCGGGGGGGGGGGGGGGGAGGGAGGGGTACATGAATGTATCATTGCATATTGTAATGATTGCATCATGTACTAAGTGTTCTTGCTGTTCCAAATAAAGGATTAAATTGAATCCTAAAACAGAAAAGTCAAATGTCCAGTTTGAAAGTCAAACGGCTAAAACAAGAAACTGTGGGAAACAAGCTAGAGGTGGTTGGGACCGACTTGGGGGAGGAGTCCCTCCAAGCCGGTGCGCCAACCAAGGACGACTTGGGGAGGGACTCCCCTCCCCTTGGCCGCACCCTCACCCATAAAAGGAGGGGCAGGGCCTCCTCCTCTAGACACACAAGTTCCTATCCTCTAATCTCCGGTTTAGAGCCGTTTTGGTTTAGAGCTTCTAATTGCCCTAGCCTTCGGTTTAGAGCCTTCTAATTGGTGTGTCTAATCTCTAGACCACTAATAGTACTCTCTCATACTCCACCATACTCGCTCCGGCTTAAGGCGAAGCCCTGCGGGATCTCCCCTCTACTTCCGGTACCACGCCGTTGTGCTGCCGGAATCGCGAGGAGAGTGCTACAACCTCCGCTGCCTGCTGGAACAAGTGAGAGGAAGGTCTTCGTCGAGTACCGAACGTGTGACCGACTGCGGGAGCGCTGCCGGAACGCAGCGCCGGAAGGATCGTCTACGCGATCTTGAGAACGGGAAGAGTACGACTACATCACCCACGAGAATCCGCTCTCGTTAAACACTTTGGAATCTTCGAGGGTAAGTTATTCCATCAAATCGTTGCTACAATCTAGTAGATAGATCTTGGCTCGTTTGTTTGTATGCGATAGATTTTTTTTGTTTTCCATGCTACGAACCCCTACAGTGGTATCAGAGCCGTGTCTATATGTAGATCTGTTGCACGAGTAGAACACAATGGTCATTGTGGGCGTTGATGCTTTTATTGTCGATTGCTTCTTGTGTACTTTGCATCTTGCGGTATGTTGGGATGAAGCGGCCCGGGCTAACCTTACATGACATCGTTCATGAGACTTGCTCCACACTTGACATGCAACTTGTATTGCATAAGTGGCTTTGCGGGTGCCTGTTTCTCCTAGCATATTTAAGATCCAATTTACAACGGGTGATTAACAATACTAGTATCAATGTTGTGGTTCTTGTTCGTAAGTTAGAACGACACTTATTGGAAGCCCCAAACCACGTAAAATATGCAAAGAAAGTAGAGGCGTCTAACTTTGTTTTGCAGGGGTGTGCAGTGATGTGATATGGCCATGATTGTGATTATATTTGATGTATGCAATGTTCCTTATTGTAAGTTGGCAACCGGCAGGAGCCATATGGTTGTCTTTAATTTATGTTAAGACCCGCGTGTCTATTCAAAGTAGTTGTAATAGTTGAAACCGGTGGACGACAACCATGGAGAGGCGTCATTGACCTTGATGCAATGCCGGTGATGATGGAGATCATGTTCGTGGTTGAAGATAGAGATCGGAAGCACAAAGAAGAAAGGCCATATCATATCACATATATATTGAATTGCATGTGATGTTAATCCTTTATGCATCTTGTATTGCTTAGTAGACGACGGTAGCATTATAAGATGATCCCTCATGCACATGAATTTCAAGTCATAAAGTGTTCACCCTTAGTTAGCACCGTTGCTAAAGCTTGTTGTTTCGAAGCACCACGTGATGATCGGGTGTGTTAGATTCCGCAAGTGTATACAACGTGAGCAAGCCAGATTTGCTCATGCGGAAACTAAGGTTTGATCTTGACGAGCCTAGCATGTACAGACATGGTCTCGGAACACGGATCACCGAAAGGTAAAGCATGAATCATATAGTAGATATGATGAACATGACGATTGTTCGCCATTGAAACTATATCAACTCTCGTGATGATCGGTGTTGATGTAGTGGATTTGGTTCGTGTGATCACTAAAACAATGTGAGGGATATTGTTTTGAGTGGGAGTTCACCTAGATTAACTTTATTAATTAATTAGAACTCAATTTGTCATAAACTTAGTCTAAACTATTGCAAATATGTTGTAGATCAATGGCAGCCCCTACCATCAATTTTAATGCGTTCCTAGAGAAAGAAAAGTTGAAAAACAACGGAAGCAACTTCGCGGATTGGTTCCGCAATTTGAGGATTGTCCTCACAGCTGGTAATTTGACCTATGTGCTGGATGCACCGCTGGGTGACCCACCTGCAGATGATTCTCCCGATGAAGTAAAGAATGTTTACCTCGCTCGGAAGAATCAGTACTCCATAGTTCAGTGTGCTATCTTGTATGGTTTGGAATCGGAGCTTCAGAAAAGGTTTGAGGATTCAGACCCATATGATATTGTCGAGGATCTCAAATTGATTTTTGAGACTCATGCGGCAATTGAAAGCTATGAGGCTTCTGAAAAGTTCTTTAACTGCAAGATGGAAGAGGGCAGCTCCGTCAGTGAGCATGTGCTTAAGATGTCTGGGCACGCAAACAAACTTCAAAGCTTGGGTATAGTGATTCCTAATGCTTTGGGGATTTACCGTGTCCTCCAATCACTACCACCAAGTTACAAGAACTTTGTGATGAACTACAACATGCAGAACATGAATAAGACGTTGCCAGAACTCTTTGCCATGTTGAAATCTGCAGAAGTGGAGATCAAGAAAGAGCACCAAGTGTTGTTGGTCAATAAGACCACCAAATTCAAGAAAGGCAAGTCTAAGCAAAAGGGACACTTCAAGAAGGGTGGTAAGAAAGTTACCACGCCGACGAAGAAGACCAAGGCTGGACCTAAGCCTGATACTGAGTGTTTTTACTGCAAGGGAGAAGGTCACTGGAAGCGGAATTGCCCAAAGTACTTGGCGGATTTGAAGAACGGCAACATCAAGAAGAAAGGTATATCTGATATACATGTTATTGATGTGTATCTCACTAGTACTCATAGTAGTGCCTGGGTATTTGATACTGGTTCGGTTGCTCATATTTGTAACTCGAAACAGGTGCTGCAGAATAAACGGAAGCTAGCGAAAAACGAGGTGACGATGCGCGTGGGAAATGGATCAAAGGTTGATGTGATCGCGGTCGGCACGCTACCCCTTCATCTACCATCGGGATTAGTTTTATACTTAAATAATTGTTATTTGGTGCCTGCGTTGAGCATGAACATTATATCGGGATCTTGTTTATTGCGAGACGGTTACTTGTTTAAGTCCGAGAATAATGGTTGTTCGATTTATATGAGTAATATGTTTTATGCACATGCACCTTTGATAGATGGTCTATTCTTATTGAATCTCGATAGTGGAAATACACATATCAACAACATTGAGGCTAAACGTTTGAAATCAAGCGATAATTCGACCTATATGTGGCACTGTCGTCTTGGTCACATTGGAGTGAAACGTATGAAGAAACTCCATTCCGATGGACTTCTTGAATCACTTGATTTTGAATCACTTGAAAGATGCGAAGCATGTCTGATGGGTAAAATGACTAAGACTCCATTTTCTGGTATGATGGAGCGAGCTACGGACTTATTGGAAATCATACATACCGATGTGTGTGGTCCAATGAGTGTAGCATCGCGCGGTGGTTATCGTTATGTTCTTACCTTCACGGATGACTTGAGTAGATATGGGTATATCTATTTCATGAAACATAAGTCCGAAACTTTCGAGAAGTTTAAGGAGTTTCAAAGTGAGGTAGAGAATCAACGTAACAAGAAGATTAAATTTCTACGTTCTGATCGTGGAGGTGAATATCTAAGTTACGAGTTTGGCGAGCATTTGAAGAAATGCGGAATAATTTCACAATTGACACCGCCGGGAACACCACAGCGTAATGGTGTGTCCGAACGTCGTAATCGAACTCTCTTAGATATGGTTCGTTCTATGATGTCACTTACAGATTTACCGCTATCATTTTGGGGTTATGCATTAGAAACAGCCGCATTCACTTTAAATAGGGCACCATCTAAATCCGTTGAAACGACACCGTATGAATTATGGTTTGGAAAGAAACCTAAATTGTCGTTCCTTAAAGTTTGGGGATGCGAAGCCTATGTAAAGAAGTTACAGCCGGACAAGCTTGAACCCAAAGCGGAAAAATGCGTCTTCATAGGATACCCGAAGGAAACTATTGGGTATACCTTCTATCATAGATCCGAAGGCAAAATCTTTGTCGCCAAGAATGGATCCTTTCTAGAGAAGGAATTTCTCTCGAAAGAAGTGACTGGAAGGAAAGTAGAACTCGACGAGGTTATCGAACCTTCTCTCGAAATTGCGAGTAGCGCAGCACCGGAAGAAGTTCCTGTGGTGCCTACACCAATAAGAGAGGAAGCTAATGATGGTGATCATGAAACTTCGGTTGAAGTTGCTACAGAGCCTCGGAGGTCAACGAGAACTCGTACCACTCCAGATTGGTATGATTCCGTTATGAATGTCATGTTGGTGGACAACACCGATGACCCCGAGACATATGAGGAAGCGATGATGAGCCCAGATTCCAATAAATGGCAAGAAGCCATGAAATCCGAGATTGGATCCATGTACGAAAACCAAGTATGGACTTTGGTGGACTTACCGGATGGCCGGAAGGCTGTCGAGAACAAATGGATTTTCAAGAAGAAAACAGATGCTGATGGTAATGTTACTGTCTATAAAGCTTGACTTGTCGCAAAAGGGTTTCGACAAATTCAAGGAGTTGACTACGATGAGACTTTCTCACCAGTAGCAAAGCTAAAGTCTGTGAGGATTATGTTAGCAATCGCTGCATATTATGATTATGAGATATGGCAGATGGATGTCAAAACAACATTCCTCAATGGAGACATTGATGAAGAGTTGTATATGATGCAACCCAAAGGTTTTGTCGATCCTAAAGATGCTAACAAGGTATGCAAACTTCAACGATCCATCTATGGATTGAAGCAAGCATCCCGAAGTTGGAATCAACGTTTTGATAAGGTAATCAAAAGTTTTGGTTTTATACAAACTTATGGAGAAGCTTGTATTTACAAGAAAGTGAGTGGGAGCTCTGTAGCATTCTTAATACTATATGTGGATGACATATTGTTGATTGGGAATGATGTAGACCTTCTTAATAGTGTCAAAGAATATTTGAATAATAGTTTTTCAATGAAGGATCTTGGCGAAGCAGCTTACATATTAGGCATAAAGATTTATAGAGATAGATCGAAACGCCAAATATCATTGTCACAGAGTACATATTTGGACAAAGTTCTAAAGAGGTTTGGAATGGAAGAAAGCAAGAAAGGGTTCTTGCCCATGTTGCCCAATACGACCTTGGGTAAAACTCAAAGTCCGACATCGGCAGAAGATAGAGAAAGGATGAGTAAGACTCCCTATGCCTCAGCCATAGGATCTCTAATGTATGCCATGTACTAGACCCGACATTGCATATGCTGTTAGTTTAACTAGCAGATATCAAAGTGATCCAGGAGTGGATCATTGGACAGCGGTCAAAAACATCCTTAAGTACTTGAGAAGAACTAAGGATATGGTTCTTTCTTATGGAGGTGATGAACAACTCGTTGTTAATGGTTACACCGATGCTAGTTGGAACACCGATCCGGATGATTCTAAATCACAATCCGGATACGTATTTATTTTGAATGGTGCAGCAGTTAGCTGGAGGAGTGCAAAGCAAAGCGTTGTGGCGAGATCTTCAACTGAATCGGAATACATGGCTGCTTCGGAGGCTTCACAAGAAGCGATATGGATGAAAGAGTTCATTACAGAGCTGGGTGTGGTTCCTAGTGCGCTGGACCCAATGTCTATCTACTGTGATAACATGGGCGCCATAGCCAATGCGCAAGAACCAAGGTCACACAAGAAGCTGAAGTACATCAAGCTACGTTTTCACGCTATTCGAGAACATATCCAGGATGGGGATATAAAGATTTGCAAAGTACACACAGATCTGAATGTGGCGGATCCGTTGACTAAACCTCTCCCGAGGGCAAAACATGACCAACACCAAACTGCCATGGGTGTTCGGTATATTACCATGTAATCTAGATTAGATGACTCTAGTGCAAGTGGGAGACTGTTGGAGATATGCCCTAGAGGCAATAATAAATGTATTTATTATTATATCTTTGTGTTTATGATAAATGTTTACATTCATGCTATAATAGTATTAACAAGGAAACATTGATACTTGTGTGATTTGTAAACTTAATTTGAAGTCCCTAGTATAGCCTCTATACTTCACTAGCTTGTTGGTTGATAGATGATTGTGGTTTCCCTATCATGAACATTGAGATGTTATCAACAACAAGATCATATCGTTAGGAGAATGATATGGTGGACATGCTCCTATAGATAAGCGTAGCATAAAGATCAAGTCATTTCAATAGTTCAATTGCTATATGCTTTCTGATACATAGTAACCTAATTCCTTCGACCATGAGATCATGCATATCACCTTTACCAGATGGATGCTTTGATGACATCAAACACCACACCGTAACTGGGTGGCTATAAAGGTGGCATTGAGTGTTCGGAAAGTGTTGGTTGAGACACATGGATCAAGAGTGGAATTTGTCCATCCATATGACGGATAGATATACTCTGGGCCCTCTCGGTGGAATGTCATCCAATTAGCTTGCAAGCATGTGACTGGCTCACAAGGGATCACATATCACGGGAACGAGAAAAGAGTACTTATCGGTAACGAGGTTGAACTAGGTATGCAGAGATACCGACGATCATAACCTCGGATAAGTAAACTATCGTGAGACAAAGGGAAATTGGTATCGTATGTAAGTGGTTCATTCGATCGCAAAGTAATCGTAGAAATATGTGGGAGCCATATGAATTTCCAGATTCCTCTATTGGTTATTGTTCGGAGAAGTGTCTCGATCATGTCCGCATAATTCACGAACCGTAGGGAGACACACTTAAGGATTCGACGTTGTTTGAGTAGTTATGGTATTATGAGAAAGAGACCGAATGTTGTTCGGAGTCTCGGATGGGATCCGGGATATCACGAGGTGATCCGGAATGGTCCGGAGAATAAGATTCATATAAGGAAAGTCCTGTTTCGGAGTTCGGAAATGATTCCGGTGTTTTCATCGGGAATGTTCTAGAAGGTTCCGGAATGTCCGGCACTCCGGGGGGGGGGAGGGGTACATGAATGTGTCATTGCATATTGGAATGATTGCATCATGTACTAAGTGTTCTTGCTGTTCCAAATAAAGGATTAAATTGAATCCTAAAACAAAAAAGTCAAATGTCCAGTTTGAAAGTCAAACGGCTAAAACAAGAAACTGTGGGAAACAAGCAAGAGGTGGTTGGGACCGACTTGGGGGAGGAGTCCCTCCAAGCCGGCGCGCCAACCAAGGCCGACTTGGGTAGGGACTCCCCTCCCCTTGGCCGCACCCTCCACCCATAAAAGGAGGGGCAGGGCCTCCTCCTCTAGACACACAAGTTCCTATCCTCTAATCTCCGGTTTAGAGCCGTTTTGGTTTAGAGCTTCTAATTGCCATAGCCTTCGGTTTAGAGCCTTCTAATTGGTGTGTCTAATCTCTAGACCACTAATAGTACTCTCTCATACTCCACCATACTCGCTCCGGCTTAAGGCGAAGCCCTGCGGGATCTCCCCTCTACTTCCGGTACCACGCCGTTGTGCTGCCGGAATCGCGAGGAGAGTGCTACAACCTCTGCTGCCTGCTGGAACAAGGGAGAGGAAGGTCTTCGTCGAGTACCGAACGTGTGACCGACTGTGGGAGCGCTGCCGGAACGCAGCTCCGGAAGGATCGTCTACGCGATCTTGAGATCGGGAAGAGTACGACTACATCACCCACGAGAATCCGCTCTCGTTAAACACTTTGGAATCTTCGAGGGTAAGTTATTCCATCAACTCGTTGCTACAATCTAGTAGATAGATCTTGGCTTGTTTGTTTGTATGCGATAGCAATTTTTTGTTTTCCATGCTACGAACCCCTACAAAGGCCCCATAGGCCCAGCCGGCCAAGCACCTAGGGAAACCCTAGAGGAGCTTCTAGAAGGAGGGAACTTGCCCCCCACTCCTCCCTCCTTGGCCGCCGGCCTAGGGCTTGGGAGAGGGATAAGGGCCAGCCGCCCACCCCTCTATATAAAGAGGGCTGGGGGCGCACCCTCCCCACACCACCTCCTCAAGCCCTAGTCGCCCTGCTGCCCTCCTCTCTCTCTCCCTCCCGACTACGCGTAGGCGAAGCCCTGCCACAGAAACTCTCCACCGCTTACACCACGCCGTCGTGTTGTAGATCCAATCCATCTCTCCACCCCACTTGTTGGACCGAGGAAGGAGGATACGTCGAGGTGCCGCACGTGTGCATCTCTCGGAGGCATCGCCACTTGCGGTGTTGGATCGGATCGGATCGCGAGGAGGAGAAGCGAGTACGACTACATCAACCACGTTCGTTGAACGTTCTGCTGTGCGAATCTTCAAGGGTATGAAGATCTCATCTATTCCCCCTCATTGTTTGCATCTCCTAGATTAGATCTTGGCTTTCCCATTCGCATCCATAGAATTTTTTTGATTTACTATGCTGCGAAACCCTTCAGTGGTATCAGAGCTAGATCAATGCGTAGATGTGTTTCACGAGTAGAACGCAACATGCTTGTTGCGGGCGTTGATGTTTTCTGTTGCAAGCCTCTTGTTTGTGTACTTCTTATGACGTGGGATAGTGAGATCGAAGCGGTCCAGGCCAACTTTACGCGACCTCGTTCGCGAGACCGGCTCCGCACTTGACGTGTGGCTTGTTCCACACGTGCAGCTGGTGGATGACAGCTTCTCTCACCATAGTTGTCATGGGATTTACACCAGAGTTTGGCAACCATAATATCACCGTTGTGGCTTTCCGTAGGTAAGAATCGTTCTTAGCTTGTTACTCCCATAAGCCACGTAAAACATGCAACAACAAAGTAGAGGCGTCTAACTTGTTTTTGCAGGGAGTGTTTTCTGTGATATGGTATGGCCCAAGATGTGATGTGTATGTTGTATGCAATGATCATGTTTTGTAATGTTTCACGAGTTGCATGTCGATGAGTACACAACCGGAAGGAGCCATATGGTTGTCTTTATAATTGTGTATGACCTGTGTGTCAACTTCTTATACGCCGTGTAATAGCTTTACTTTATCGCTAAGTAGTTAACAATAGTTGTAGTTGCTATTCGTGGTGGAGGCAATCATGGTGGAGTTATGGAGATCATGCTGGCACGCAAAAGATGGAGATCATTGCGCGAAGATTGGCTATACCATGTCACATAAAATTATATGCATGTGATGTTTATCCTTTTATGTATCTTATTATGCTTAGATCGCGACGGTAGCATTATAAGATGATTCCTCACTTAAAGATCAAGATAAAACTGTGTTCTCCCCATGTATGCATCATTGCGAAAGTTCGTCGTGTTCAAGCATCACGTGATGATCGGGTGCTATAAACTCTACGTTCACATACAACGGGTGCAAGCCAGTTTTGCACACGCGGAAATACTTGGTTTGACTTGACGATCCTAGCATGTACAGACATGGCCTCGGAACACATGAACCGAAAGGTTAAGCATGAGTCATATGAATGACATGATCGACACTTCGTTGTCCACCATTGAAACCACATCTCTTCTCATGAAGATCGGATTAGGTGTGGTGAATTTGGATCATGTCCACTAAACAACTTGAGGGATGTTGAATTTAGTGGGAGTTCATCTAGTAATTTGATTAAGTTGAACTAGTTATCATGAACATAGTATAAATTGTACTAGCAAATTTTGTAGATCAAATGGCTAAGTCCAACTTCAACTTCAACGTTTTTGCTGAGAAAGAAAAGCTTAAGAACAATGGGTCTAACTTCACCAACTGGTTCCGCAATCTGAGAATCATTCTCTCTGGCGGACAAAAGGACTATGTCCTTGAGAAAGCGCTAGGTGACGCCCCTGCTGTAGGTGCGCCGGCTGATGAGAAAGCTGTTTAACAGTCGCGCAAAGATGATTATGGTGTGATTAAGAGCACCATGTTGTTTGCTATGGAATCGGACCTTCAAAATCGTTTTGAAGACAATCCCGGGACCTTTGAGATTCTTGAGGAACTGAAAACTATGTTTCAGACTCAGGCCTGTTCTGAGAGATATGAGATCTCTGAGAAATTCTTTAACTGCAAGATGGAGGAAGGGAGTTCCGTTAGTGAGCACGCCATAAAGATGTCGGGCTACACTCAACGCCTTGAGCAACTGGACTGGAAGATTCCAGAGGAGCTCAAGGTTGACAGGGTTCTGCAATCACTCCCTCATAGCTACAAAGGTTTTGTAGTTACTCATAATCAGATTGGTTCCACTGATACGATCACCGAGATCTTCGCTAAGCTGAAAGCTGCGGAGCTGGACATTAAGAAGGATAATCATGTGTTGATGGTCAACAAGCCCCCCAACTTTAAGAAAGGTAAGGGTGCAAAGAAGCCCTTCAAGAAAGGCGGCGACAAGCGCGTTGCCCCTGCCGAGAAGAAGCTCAAGTCTGGACCTAAGCCGGACACTGAGTGCTTCTATTGCAAGGACAAGGGTCACTGGAAGCGCAATTGTCCGAAGTACTTAGCGGACAAGAAGGCTGACACTATCAAAGGTATATTTGATATACATGTTATTGATGATTTCCTTACTAGCCCTCGTTGTAGTGCCTGGGTATTTGATACTGGTTCAGTTGCTAATATTTGTAAATCGAAACAGGAGCTACGGAATAGACGGCGGCTGGCGAGGGATGAGGTGACGACGATGCGCGTTGGCAACGGATCAAGAGTTGATGTGATGGCCATCGGCACGCTCTCCTTAGTTTTACCTTCGGGATTAGTTTTAAACCTCAATAAATGTTATTATGTGCCTACGTTGAGCATGAACATCATATCTAGATCGTGTTTATTGCAAGACGGTTATTCATTTAAATCTGAGAATAATGGTTGTTCTATTTATATGAGTAACATCTTTTATGGTCATGCACCTGCTGTAAATGGTTTATTTCTTCTGAATCTCGAAAGGGATGAAACACACATCCATAACATTGAGGCTAAGAGATGCAAGGTAGATAGTGATAATGCTACTTATTTGTGGCACTGCCGCCTAGGTCATATTGGTGTAAAACGCATGAAGAAACTCCATTCTGATGGACTTTTGGAGTCTCTTGATTTTTAATCATTTGACACATGCGAGCCATGCCTCATGGGCAAGATGATCAAAACCCCATTCTCCGGAATGATGGAGAGAGCAACGGACTTGTTAGAAATCATACATACCGATGTATGCGGACCGATAAGTGTTTCGACGCGCGGTGGATATTGCTACTTTCTCACTTTTACTGATGACTTAAGTAGATATGGGTATATCTACTTAATGAAACATCAATCTGAAACATTTGAAAAGTTCAAAGAATTTCAGAATGAAGTGGAAAACCATCGTAACAGAAAAATTAAGTTTCTACGATCCGATCGTGGAGGTGAATATTTGAGTTATGATTTTCTCATGCATCTTAAAGCAAGCGGAATCGTTTCGCAACTCACGCCACCCGGAACACCACAGCGCAATGGTGTGTCTGAACGTCGGAATCGAACTCTATTAGATATGGTGCGATCAATGATGTCTCTTATAGATTTGCCGTTATCATTTTGGGGTTATGCATTAGATACCGCTGCATTCACTTTAAATAGGGCACCATCTAAATCCGTTGAGACGACACCGTATGAACTGTGGTTTGGTGCTAAACCTAAGTTGTCGTTTCTTAAAGTTTGGGGATGAGAAGCTTATGTCAAGAAATTGATGCCAGACAAGCTCGAACCCAAAGCGGAGAAATACGTCTTCATAGGATACCCTAAGGAAACTATTGGGTATACCTTCTATCACAGATCCGAAGGCAAAGTGTTTGTCGCAAAGAACGGATCCTTTCTTGAGAAGGAGTTTCTCTTGAAAGAAGTGAGTGGGAGGAAAGTAGAGCTAGACGAGGTTGTTGAACCTTCTCTTGAGTTGGAGAGTAGCGCAACACCTGAAATTGTTCCAGTGCCGTCTGTACCAACAATAGAGGAAGCAAATGACAAGGATCATGAAGCTTCGGACATGCTACTACTGAACGTCGCAGGTCGACAAGGTCACGTGCCCCTCCTGAGTGGTACGGCAACCCTGTCTTAACTTTCTTGTTAGTAGACGACAGTGAACCTGCGAACTATGAGGAAGCGATGATCAGCCCAGACTCTGAGAAATGGTTAGAGGCCATGAAATCCGAATTGGGATCCATGAGCGAAAACCAAGTATGGACTTTGGTGGACCCTCCTAGCGACCAAAAGGCCATTGAGTGCAAATGGATCTTCAAGAAGAAAACGGACGTGAATGGTAATGTTACTGTCTATAAAGCTCGACTTGTCGCGAAAGGTTTTCGACAAGTTCAAGGTGTTGGCTACGATGAGACTTTCTCTCCCGTAGCGATGTTTAAGTCCATACGGATTTTATTAGCAATTGCTGCATTTCATGATTATGAAATATGGCAGATGGATTTCAAGACTATGTTCCTCAATGGCAACATTGATGAAGAGTTGTATATGATGCAACCCGAAGGTTTTGTCGATCCTAAGGATGCTGATAAAGTATGCAAACTTCAGCGTTCCATTTATGGACTGAAGCAAGCATCTCGGAGTTGGAACCTTCATTTTGATCAAGTGATCAAGAGCTTTGGATTTGTTCCAAATTGCTACGAAGCTTGTATCTACAAGAAAGTGAGTGGGAGCTCAGTGACATTTCTAGTACTATATGTGGATGACATATTGATTATTGGAAATGACATTGACATGCTTAACGATATGAAGAGTTATTTGAACAAATGTTTTTCAATGAAATACCTAGGGAAAGCTGCTTATATATTGGGCATCAAAATCTATAGAGATAGACAAAGACGCCTGATAGCTTTAAGCCAAAGTACATACCTAGACAAAGTTCTGAAAAGGTTCAGAATGGATAAGGCAAAGAAAGGTTCAGTGCCTATGTTGTCAGGTAAGATATTGAGCAGGGCTCAGTGTCCAGCTACGGTAAATGATAGAGAAGCTATGAGAAAAGTGCCTTATGCCTCGGCCATAGGTTCTATCGTGTATGCCATGCTGTGTACTAGACTGGATGTGTCCAATGCTCTTAGTTTGACGAGCAGACAACCGTGAAGAACATCCTAAAGTATTTAAATAGAACTAAAGAAATGTTCTTAGTCTATGGAGGTGATGAACAACTCGTCGTAAAGGGTTACGTCGACGCTAGTTTTGACACCGACAAGGATGATTCTAAATCTCAGACAGGATACGTTTATATTTTGAATGGAGGAGCTGTGAGCTGGAGAAGCTGCAAGCAAAGCGTGATCGCGGGATCTACCATAGAAGCGGAATACATGGCTGCTGCAGAAGCGTCAAGTGAAGGAGTTTGGATCAGGAACTTCATCACTGAGCTTGGTGTGGTTCCAAGTGCCTTGGACCCACTGGAGATATTGTGTGACAACACTGGCGCCATAGCACTGGCTAAGGAACCAAGATATCATCCAAAGACCAAGCATATCAACCGCAAGTTTCATATAATCCGAGATTATATAACAGATGGAGATCTGAAGATTAGCAAAGTACATACAGATCTGAATGTCGCAGAACCATTGACTAAACCTCTTCCACAAGCAAAACATGATCAGCACCTTAGTGCCATGGGTGTTAAATTGTTGCCAGATGTAAACTAGATTATTGACTCTAGTGCAAGTGGGAGACTGTTGGAATTATGCCCTAGAGGCAATAATAAAGATGTTATTATTATAAGTCTTGTTCATGATAAAGTTTATATTCCATGCTAGAATTGTATTAAGCGGAAACTTTAATACTTGTGTGGTTTGTGAACAACACCGTGTCCCTAGTACGCCTCTATGGACTAGCTCATTGATTAGCGATGGTTAAGGTTTCCTAACCATAGACATGAGTTCTCGATTAATAATGAGATCATATCATTGGGAGAATGATATGATGGACAGACCCAAATTAAGCAGAGCAATTAGATCGTGTCATCGTGTTCATCTTTGCGAAGCTTTTCTTATGTCAAATATTGTATTCCTTAGACCATGAGATAATGCAACTCCCTGGTATCGGAAGAAAGCTTTGAGGTCATCAAACGTCATCCTATGAGAGGGTGATCATAAAGGTGTCTCTCAGGTGATCGGAAAGTACCTGTTGGGTTGTATGTATCGAGATGGGATTTGTCCCTCCCAAGTCGGAGAGATATACTTCGGGCCCACTCGGTAATCGATATCAACACCGCTTGCAAGCACGTGGTTAAGGAGTTAATCACAAAGTGATATCGGATTACGGAACGAGTAAAGTACTTGCTGTGAACGAGATTAAACTAGGTATGCCGGTACCGACGATCGAATCTCGGGCAAGTAAAATATCGCGAGACAAAGGGAATATATATATGGCATTAATTGAATCCTGGCATCGTGGTTCATCCGATATGATCATCGATGAATGTGTGGGAGTCAATATGGGTTTCCAGACCCCGTTGTTGATTATTGATAGAAGATCATGTCTGCATATTCTCGAACCCGAAGGGTCACACACTTAACGTGTCTCGATGCTAGGATAGATTGGATAATTGGTTTATGAGTTTTTGTTCGGAGTCTCGGATGAGATCCATGAAGGGAATATGCCCTGAGAGGCAATAATAATTTTTTTATTATGTGTATTCCAAGTATATGATAGATGTTTATTTTGCATGCTATAATTGTATTAATACGGAAACGTTAATACATGTGTGTTTAATAAACAAACAGAAAGTTCCTAGTTATGCCTCTCTCATAAACTAGCTCGTTGATTAACAAGATGATCAAGGTTTCCTGATCATGGACATTGGATGTTGTTAATAACGGGATCACAACATTAGTGTAATGGTGTGATGAACATTCATCCGAAGTATAGCATTACGATCAAAGTCATTGAGTTTATATTGCTATAACAACTTACGAAGTGATCCTAATCCTTAGACCATGAGATCATGTCAATCACTAACATCGGAAGAGTTTCTTGATAACATCAAACGTCACACCGTAACAGGGTGATTATAAAGATGGATTCAGAACTAATAAAGTGTTATGTTGAGGCTCATGGATCGAGAGTGGAATTTGTTCATCCCGATGACGGATAGATATACTCTGGGCCCTCTCGGTGATATCACATTGATTAGCTTGCAAGCAAGTGATTTGATCACTAGAATGTTATATCACAGGAACGAGAAAAGAGTGCATGTCGGTAACGAGATCAAACTAGGTATGGAGATACCGATGATCGAATCTCGGACATGTAATATATCGTGAAACAAAGGGATTAAGATACTAGCGTAAAAGGTTCCGACGATCACAAGAAAGTCATCGTTGAATGTGTGGGAGTCAGTATGGGTCTCCAGATCCCGCTTCTGATTATTGATCCGAGAGGGGTCTCGATCATGTCCGCATTATTCACGAACCGTAGGGTGACACACTTAAGAGACACCGACATCCAATTGGAGCAAATGTTTCATGCCGAAAGAATGAACAAGCGCAGGAATTTATTTCACTAGATACCGAAACAGGTTTTTGGGTGAAATTGCATAAAGTGGTTATGCATGTGAAATAGAATTCTAGCAAGGGGTTATTTGTGAATGTTTGTCATTAAAGTAATTGACAAAATTCTGAATAAAATAAAAGAGTTTTATTTAATGAGAGTTTGCATTAAATTTGGTGGAAATTTAATGGGAATTTGAGTGGACTTTTGAGTGGAGGGAATTTAAAGGAGATTTGTGAGTGTCCACCCACATGAAGAGGGGAGGGCAAGGGGGCAGCCCCATGCGCCGGCCACCCCCTTGGGGTTCCCCGCTCCTCCTATAAAAGGAGCCCCCCTCCTCACTTGTCTCACACACCTCCTCTTGAAGGATCTCTCTCCCCCTCTAGAATTTATTCCCCATGGTCTCGGACTAGCGAGATACATGTTCCCGGTGGCTATTCGGCAAGAAAGAGTTGTGCTTCCGCTGCATCGCTGGAGCGAGGAGGCGGAGGTTGCTCGGTGCCTCGAACGTGTGTGCGAGCATGGATGCGCTGCTGATTTGCGGCGCTAGGACTTCCTCTCGATCTTGAGATCGGCAAGAGATCGTCTACATCAACCACGAGTTGAACTCGTTAAGCTTTGTCGGTCTTCAAGGGTATGTTCTCTACGGATATACATCCACCCGTTGTTTGTATCTAGTAGATAGATCTTGGTATATAGTTCACATCGTAGGAAAATTTTTGTTTTCTATGCTGCGAACCCTACAGTGGTATCAGAGCCGGATATATGCGTAGATACTTTACACGGGTAGTACACATATGAGTATGTGGGCGATGATGATCATGTTGTTGCTCCTTTGTTGTAATTTTGGATATTGGTGGCATAGTGGGATGAAGCGGCCCAGACAAACTTTACATGTCCTCGCACATGAGACCTGTTCCACGCTTGACATGCAACTAGTTTGCATAAGTGGCTAGCGGGTGTCTGTCTCTCCTACTATAGTCAATATCTATTTTGCAAGCGAGTTGTCAACAATTTGATTATCCTCATTGTGGTTCATGTTCGTAGGTAAGAACGGTTCTATCTCGAAAGCCCTAAGCCACGTAAAGCTTGCAATGGATAAATTAGAGGCGTCTAGTTTAGATTGTTGTTGGGCTAGTGTTATGATATGGTAGTGTTGTAAGTAGAAGTATGAGATGATACTCTTACAACACACATAGCATGTAAAATCCATAGACCTTGGATTTACACATATAGGTATGATAGTGATCATACCACGATGCACATGATAGAGATCATCTGCGGGAACCATATAATTTCACTAATAAACATATGATGTTTGATAGCATCTTATATTGCTTGTTTAGCGCTTTGTTAGCATAATAAGATGATCCCTCATTTAAATATCAAGATAAGAATGTGTTCTTCCTTTAGTATGCACCGATTATGTTTTCGTCGCTCCAAGACATCACGTGATGATCGGGTGTTCTTGGATCCACGACCATATTTCGGGTGTAAAACAGTTGCACACGCGAATACTAAGGTTCTAACTTGGCGAGCCTAGCATGTACATACATGGCCTCGGAACACGGACCGAAAGGTTAAGCATGAGTCATATAGTTGATATGATGCCCATTTGATGCTCGCCTTTGAAGCTATACCGACTCACGTGATGATCGGACTTGGTGTAGTGGATTTGGTTCATGTAATCACCAAAAAGGCACGAGGGATCTCGTTTTTGAGTGGGAGTTCATTCGTAATATAGATTAGTTGAACTCAATCTATCATACACTTAGTCTAAACTTTACAAATTCTGTTGTAGATGGCACCACCTGCTTTTAATTTCAATGTGTTCATGGAGAAAGAGAAACTAGCAACGAACGGTAGCAACTTTACCGAATGGGCCATGAATTTGAGGATTCTCCTCTCTGCTGCACAAAAGCAATATGTGCTATAAGCGCCGTTAGGCCCCCCACCTTTTGATGATGCCCCTGACGAGGAGAAGAATGTCTATCAGACTCACCAGGAGGACCACAACTTAGTTCATTGCGGCATATTGTATGGGCTAGAGCTGGAACTTCGAAAGCGTTTCGAAAACGGCAATGCATTTGATACAATGGGTGAGTTGAAAATGATTTTCGACACACATGCTGCTGTAGAGAACTACAACGCTTCAGAAAAGTTCTTTAGCTGCATGATGGAAGAGCACAGCTCCGTTAGTGAGCATGTACTCAAGATGTCGGGTTACGCTGATAAGCTTGTGTCCTTGGGAATATCGATTCCCATTGACTTAGGCATCCATCGTGTTCTGCAGTCTCTGCCACCTAGCTATAAGAGCTTCATGATGAACTATAATATGCAAGGCATGAAGAAGTCTCTCCCCGAGCTTCTGTCAATGCTTAAAACTGCAGAAGTGGAGATCAAAAAGGAACATCAAGTGTTGATGATCAATAGGAACACTGGTTTCAAGAAAGACAAGAAGGGAAAACGGAAGGGAAGTAAGGGCGGCAAGCCTGTTGCCGCGCCTGAAAAGAAACCCCGAGTTGGACCTAAGTCTGATTCCGAGTGCTACTATTGTAAGGGGACTGGCCACTGGAAGCGCAACTGCCCCAAGTATCTGGCAGACAAGAAGGCCGGCAAGGCAAACAAAGGTATATATGATATACATGTTATTGATGTGTACTTGACTAGTGCTCGCAGTAGCACCTGGGTATTTGATACCGGTTCAGTTGCTAATATTTGTAACTCGAATCAGGGGATGCGGAACAAGCGACCGCTAGCAAGGGGTGAGGTCAAGATGCGTGTCGGCAATGGATCAAGCGTTGATGTGATCGCCGTCGGAACGCTGCCTCTCCACTTGCCGTCGGGATTAGTTATAAACTTGAATAAATGTTATCTGGTGCCTGCACTGAGCATGAACATTGTATCTGGATCGTGTTTGATGCGAAGTGGTTATTCATTTAAATCCGAGAACAATGGTTGTTCCATTTATATGAATGAAATCTTTTATGGTCATGCACCGATGATGAATGGTTTATTTCTATTAGATCTCGATGATAATGTTACACATATTCATAATGTTGATGCTAAAAGGATTAAACTTAATGATGATATATCCGCATATATGTGGCACTGCCGTCTAGGTCATATTGGCGTTAAACGCATGAAGAAGCTCCATTCGGATGGACTTTTGGAATCACTTGATTACGAATCATTTGATACATGTGAGCCATGCCTTATGGGCAAGATGACTAGAACGCCGTTTTCCGGTTCAATGGAACGGGCGACAGATTTATTGGAAATCATACATTCTGATGTATGTGGTCCAATGAGTGTGTCGGCGCGAGGTGGATATCGTTATTTTGTTACTTTCACGGATGATTTGAGTAGATACGGTTATATCTACTTGATGAAACACAAGTCTGAAACCTTTGAAAAGTTCAAGGAATTTCAGAATGAAGTGGAAAATCATCGTAATAGAAAGATCAAATTTCTACGGTCCGACCGTGGAGGTGAGTATCTAAGTTACGAGTTTAGCACTCACATGAAAGAGTGTGGAATTGTTTCACAACTCACACCTGCCGGAACACCACAGCAAAATGGTGTGTCGGAATGTCGTAATCGTACTTTATTAGATATGGTTCGATCTATGATGTCTCTGACGGACTTGCCGTTGTCATTTTGGGGTTATGCACTAGAAACTGCTGCATTCACTTTAAATCGGGCACCATCTAAATCCATTGAAAAGACACCGTATGAATTGTGGTTTGGAAACAAACCTAAGCTGTCATTTCTTAAAGTTTGGGGATGCGATGTTTATGTGAAGAAACTTCAACCGGATAAACTCGAACCCAAAGCGGAAAAATGCGTCTTCATAGGATACCCTAAAGAAACTATTGGGTATTCCTTCTATCATAGATCCGAGGGCAAGGTTTTTGTTGCCAAGAATGGATCCTTTCTAGAGAAAGAGTTTCTCGCGAAAGGTGTGAGTAGTCGGAAGGTAGAACTCAAAGAGGTTGTGGAACCTTCTCTTCAAAGTATGGCGAGTAGCGCAGCGCCGGAAGTTGTTCCGGAGTTGGTTCCACCTGTTGAAGAGGGAACTAATGATAATGATCATGAAACTCCGAAAGAGAGTACTACCGAACCTCACAGGTCAAACAGGACGCGTGCAGCTCCCAAGCTGTACGGAAATCCTGTCATGAATTTCATGGTTGATGAAAATGATGACCCTGCGACGTATGAAGAAGCGATGATGAGCCCGGATTCCAACAAATGGTTAGAAGCCATGAAATCCGAGATGGAATCCATGTATGAAAATCAAGTTTGGAACTTGGTGGAATTACCTCACGACCGAAAGGCCGTGGAGAACAAATGGATTTTCAAAAGGAAAACTGATGCTGATGGTAATGTGACCGTCTATAAAGCTCGACTTGTCGCAAAGGGGTTTCGACAAATTCAAGGAGTTGACTACGATGAGACTTTCTCTCCCGTAGCGATGCTAAAGTCAGTTAGGATTATGTTAGCAATTGCTGCATATTTCAATTATGAGATATGGCAGATGGATGTCAAAACCGCGTTTCTCAATGGTAATATTGAAGAAGAGTTGTATATGATACAACCAAAGGGTTTTGTCGATCCTAAGGATGCTAACAAGGTGTGCAAGCTTCAGCGATCCATCTATGGATTGAAGCAAGCATCACGAAGTTGGAATCTCCGCTTTGATGAGGTGATCAAAGAGTTTGGATTTGTCCAAACTTATGGAGAAACTTGTATTTACAAGAAAGTGAGTGGGAGCAATGTGGCATTTCTGATATTATATGTGGATGACATATTATTGATCGGAAATGATATAGATCTTTTAAACAGTGTTAAAAGTTATCTAAACAGCAAATTTTCAATGAAGGACCTAGGTGAAGCGTCATACATATTAGGCATAAAGATCTATAGAGATAGATCTAGGCGCCTAATAGGGCTATCGCAAAGTACATACCTTGATAAGATTTTAAAGAAGTTTAAAATGGACGGAAGTAAGAAGGGGTTCTTACCTATGTTGCAAGGCAAGACATTGAGTAAGACTCAAAGTCCGGCTTCGGCGGAAGAAAGAGAGATAATGGACAAAGTCCCCTATGCTTCGGCCATAGGCTCTATAATGTACGCCATGCTATGTACAAGACCGGATGTGGCACATGCTATTAGTTTGACTAGTAGGTACCAATCGGATCCAGGTTCGGAACACTGGATAGCGGTCAAGAATATCCTTAAGTACTTACGAAGAACTAAGGATATGTTTCTTGTATACGGAGGTGAAGAAGAGCTCGTCGCTAAGTGTTATGTCGACGCTAGCTTTGACACCGATCCGGATAACTCTAAGTCTCAATCCGGATACGTATTTCTCATGAATGGCGGAGCGGTTAGTTGGAGGAGCTCCAAACAACCTGTGGTAGCGGGATCAACAACGGAGGCCGAATATGTTGCTGCTTCAGAAGCGGCTCAGGAAGCAGTTTGGATGAAGGAGTTCATATCCGAACTAGGAGTTGTGGCAAACGCGTTGGACCCAATGGTTATCTATTGTGACAACAATGGTGCCATTGCCAATGCCAAAGAGCCAAGGTCTCACTAGCATTCCAAGCATATTAAGCGCCAGTTTCACTCCATCCGCGAGCATGTCAAGGATGGAGATATAAAGATTTGTAAAGTACATACGGATCTCAATGTAGCAGATCCGTTGACTAAAACTCTCCCTAGAGCAAAACATGATCAACACCAGAACTCAATGGGTGTTAGATTTATCACTATGTAACTAGATTATTGTCTCTAGTGCAAGTGGGAGACTAAAGGGAATATGCCCTGAGAGGCAATAATAAAGTTTTTATTATGTGTATTCCAAGTATATGATATATGTTTATTTTGCATGCTATAATTGTATTAATACAGAAACGTTAATACATGTGTGTTTAATAAACAAACAGAAAGTTCCTAGTTATGCCTCTCTCATAAACTAGCTCGCTGATTAACAAGATGATCAAGGTTTCCTGATCATGGACATTGGATGTTGTTAATAACGGGATCACAACATTAGTGTAACGGTGTGATGAACATTCATCCAAAGTATAGCATTACGATCAAAGTCATTGAGTTTATATTGCTATAACAACTTACGAAGTGATCCTAATCCTTAGACCATGAGATCATGTCAATCACTAACACCGGAAGAGTTTCTTGATAACATCAAACGTCACACCGTAACAGGGTGATTATAAAGATGGATTCAGAACTAATAAAGTGTTATGTTGAGGCTCATGGATCGAGAGTGGAATTTGTTCATCCCGATGACGGATAGATATACTCTAGGCCCTCTCGGTGATATCACATTGATTAGCTTGCAAGCAAGTGATTTGATCACTAGAATGTTATATCACAGGAACGAGAAAAGAGTGCATGTCGGTAACGAGATCAAACTAGGTATGGAGATACCGATGATCGAATCTCGGACATGTAATATATCGTGAAACAAAGGGATTAAGATACTAGCGTAAAAGGTTCCGACGATCACAAGAAAGTCATCGTTGAATGTGTGGGAGTCAGTATGGGTCTCCAGATCCCGCTTCTGATTATTGATCCAAGAGGGGTCTCGATCATGTCCGCATTATTCACGAACCGTAGGGTGACACACTTAAGAGACACCGACATCCAATTGGAGCAAATGTTTCATGCCGAAAGAATGAACAAGCGCAGGAATTTATTTCACTAGATACCGAAACAGGTTTTCGGGTGAAATTGCATAAAGTGGTTATGCATGTGAAATAGAATTCTAGCAAGGGGTTATTTGTGAATGTTTGTAATTAAAGTAATTGACAAAATTCTGAATAAAATAAAAGAGTTTTATTTAATGAGAGTTTGCATTAAATTTGGTGGAGATTTAATGGGAATTTGAGTGGACTTTTGAGTGGAGGGAATTTAAAGGAGATTTGTGAGTGGAGTGTCCACCCACATGAAGAGGGGAGGGCAAGGGGGCAGCCCCATGCGCCGGCCACCCCCTTGGGGTTCCCCCCTCCTCCTATAAAAGGAGCCCCCCTCCTCACTTTTCTCACACACCTCCTCGTGAAGGATCTCTCTCCCCCTCTAGAATTTATTCCCCATGGTCTCGGACTAGCGAGATACATGTTCCCGGTGTCTATTCGGCAAGAAAGAGTTGTGCTTCCGCTGCATCGCTGGAGCAAGGAGGCGGAGGTTGCTCGGTGCCTCGAACGTGTGTGCGAGCACGGATGCGCTGCTGATTTGCGGCGCTAGGACTTCCTCTCGATCTTGAGATTGGCAAGAGATCGTCTACATCAACCACGAGTTGAACTCGTTAAGCTTTGTCGGTCTTCAAGGGTATGTTCTCTACGGATATACATCCGCCCGTTGTTTGTATCTAGTAGATAGATCTTGGTATATAGTTCACATCGTAGGAATTTTTTTGTTTTCTATGCTGCGAACCCTACAATCCAGGACATCACGAGAGGTTCCGGATTGGTCCGGAGAATAAGATTCATATAAGTCAAAGCATATTTTGGAGTTCGGAATTGTTTCGGGTTGTTCGGTATTATACCGGAAGCTTCTAGAACCTTCCGGAGTAGGACCAACGTGGCCCCACTTGTCGGGAGGGGGCGTGGGCCTACGAGGGAGTGCCCTGGCCGCATTGGGCCAGGGGCACATGGCCCCATAGGCCCAGACGGCCAAGCACCTAGGGAAGCCCTAGGGGAGCTTCTAGAAGGGGGGGGGTACTTGCCCCCCACTCCTTCCTCCTTGGCCGCCCGCCTAGGGCTTGGGGGAGGGGCAAGGGCCAGCCGCCCACCCCTCTATATAAAGAGGGCTGGGGGACGCACCCTCCCTACACCACCTCCTCAATCCCTAGCCGCCCTGCTGCCCTCCTCTCTCTCTCCCTCTCGACTGCGCGTAGGCGAAGCCCTGCCTCAGAAACTCTCCACCGCTTGCACCACGCCGTCGTGTTGTAGATCCAATCCATCTCTCCACCCCACTTGCTGGACCGAGGAAGGAGGAGACGTCGAGGTGCCGCACGTGTGCATCTCTCGGAGGCATCGCCACTTGCGGGGTTGGATCGGATCGCATCGCGAGGAGGAGAAGCGAGTACGACTACATCAACCACGTTCGTTGAACGTTCCGCTGTGCGAATCTTCAAGGGTATGAAGATCTCATCTATCCCCCCCTCGTTGTTTGCATCTCCTAGATTAGATCTTGGCTTTCCCGTTCGCATCCGTAGATTTTTTTTGATTTACTATGCTGCGAAACCCTTCACAAGCCCAAAACATTAGCCATCAAGGGATAGTACATATCTACTGAAGTATGATCAAAACCACATATCGAGCAACTGATCCATGGGACACATCTGAATTTCTTCTCTACTTGGTCTCCCTTGACGATCTAATCGGCTTATTTCTCCTTTCTTTGCCACCGATGTGACATCGCCGTCGGTATCGGGATTTTATATTCAAGTGTTGGCGTGTTCATGATTACTGATTAGTGAAGGCACGAAGAACAAATCCCATGCGTCTAAAAACTATCAACTATGGCCCGCTTCATCCACACGGCATGTCCAATACGTGAAGTGATCATCATAAGGTATGATCCAAGATATATGCATGTTGACTACTGGAATTGCTAGTTTCATTACTCATCTAATAGAAATTGCTTAGTCAAATCAATTGCAGATTATATTCACCATTTTTTACAAAGTATTTAGTGATTAAATAATTATTGAATTGTTGTGTTATTGAGTTATTTGATAGCTCTAGGTCTAGGCCTAGACCTACACTCAAACTAGTAGAATGTAGTTTGCCTTTTTTATTGCAAAACATATAATGTTCCAATTTGATATCCATAGTATACACAATATAACTTTGTATAGTTTCAATGTTTATCTCTTTTATGGTAAATTTGTTCTTCTCCCCCCACTAATGTGCCCCTTGATTTATTTAGTATTCTTCTACAACTTTATATAGTTATTCTTAATTGTAAGGAAATTTTTGTAAATGTTACCGTTTAGAAGAAGCTATGAGAAAAGTGCCTTATGCCTCGGCCATAGGTTCTATCATGTATGTCATGCTGTGTACTAGACCGGATGTGTCCAATGCTCTTAGTTTGACGAGCAGACAGCCGTGAAGAACATCCTAAAGTATTTAAATAGAACTAAAGAAATGTTCTTAGTCTATGGAGGTGATGAACAACTCGTCGTAAAGGGTTACGTCGACGCTAGTTTTGACACCGACAAGGATGATTCTAAATCTCAGACAGGATACGTTTATATTTTGAATGGAGGAGCTGTGAGCTGGAGAAGCTGCAAGCAAAGCGTGATCGCGGGATCTACCATAGAAGCGGAATACATGGCTGCTGCAGAAGCGTCAAGTGAAGGAGTTTGGATCAGGAACTTCATCACTGAGCTTGGTGTGGTTCCAAGTGCCTTGGACCCACTGGAGATATTGTGTGACAACACTGGCGCCATAGCACTGGCTAAGGAACCAAGATATCATCCAAAGACCAAGCATATCAACCGCAAGTTTCATATAATCCGAGATTATATAACAGATGGAGATCTGAAGATTAGCAAAGTACATATAGATCTGAATGTCGCAGAACCATTGACTAAATCTCTTCCACGATCAAAACATGATCAGCACCTTAGTGCCATGGGTGTTAGATTGTTGCCAGATGTGAACTAGATTATTGACTCTAGTGCAAGTGGGAGACTGTTGGAATTATGCCCTAGAGGCAATAATAAAGATGTTATTATTATAATTCTTGTTCATGATAAAGTTTATATTCCATGCTAGAATTGTATTAAGCGGAAACTTTAATACTTGTGTGGTTTGTGAACAACACCGTGTCCCTAGTACGCCTCTATGGACTAGCTCATTGATTAGTGATGGTTAAGGTTTCCTAACCATAGACATGAGTTCTCGATTAATAATGAGATCATATCATTGGGAGAATGATATGATGGACAGACCCAAATTAAGCAGAGCAATTAGATCGTGTCATCGTGTTCATCTTTGCGAAGCTTTTCTTATGTCAAATATTGTATTCCTTAGACCATGAGATAATGCAACTCCCTGGTATCGGAAGAAAGCTTTGAGGTCATCAAACGTCATCCTATGAGAGGGTGATCATAAAGGTGTCTCTCAGGTGATAGGAAAGTACCTGTTGGGTTGTATGTATCGAGATGGGATTTGTCCCTCCCAAGTCGGAGAGATATACTTCAGGCCCACTCGATAATCGATATCAACACCGCTTGCAAGCACGTGGTTAAGGAGTTAATCACAAAGTGATATCGGATTACGGAACGAGTAAAGTACTTGCTGTGAACGAGATTAAACTAGGTATGCCGGTACCGACGATCGAATCTCGGGCAAGTAAAATATCGCGAGACAAAGGGAATATATATATGGCATTAATTGAATCCTGGCATCGTGGTTCATCCGATATGATCATCGATGAATGTGTGGGAGTCAATATGGGTTTCCAGACCCCGTTGTTGATTATTGATAGAAGATCATGTCTGCATATTCTCGAACCCGAAGGGTCACACACTTAACGTGTCTCGATGCTAGGATAGATTGGATAATTGGTTTATGAGTTTTTGTTCGGAGTCTCGGATGAGATCCATGAAGGGAATATGCCCTGAGAGGCAATAATAAAGTTTTTATTATGTGTATTCCAAGTATATGATAGATGTTTATTTTGCATGATATAATTGTATTAATACGGAAACGTTAATACATGTGTGTTTAATAAACAAACAGAAAGTTCCTAGTTATGCCTCTCTCATAAACTAGCTCGTTGATTAACAAGATGATCAAGGTTTCCTGATCATGGACATTGGATGTTGTTAATAACGGGATCACAACATTAGTGTAATGGTGTGATGAACATTCATCCGAAGTATAGCATTACGATCAAAGTCATTGAGTTTATATTGCTATAACAACTTACGAAGTGATCCTAATCCTTAGACCATGAGATCATGTCAATCACTAACACCGGAAGAGTTTCTTGATAACATCAAACGTCACATCGTAACAGGGTGATTATAAAGATGGATTCAGAACTAATAAAGTGTTATGTTGAGGCTCATGGATCGAGAGTGGAATTTGTTCATCCCGATGACGGATAGATATACTCTGGGCCCTCTCGGTGATATCACATTGATTAGCTTGCAAGCAAGTGATTTGATCACTAGAATGTTATATCACAGGAACGAGAAAAGAGTGCATGTCGGTAACAAGATCAAACTAGGTATGGAGATACCGATGATCGAATCTCGGACATGTAATATATCGTGAAACAAAGGGATTAAGATACTAGCGTAAAAGGTTCCGATGATCACAAGAAAGTCATCGTTGAATGTGTGGGAGTCAGTATGGGTCTCCAGATCCCGCTTCTGATTATTGATCCGAGAGGGGTCTCGATCATGTACGCATTATTCACGAACCGTAGGGTGACACACTTAAGAGACACCGACATCCAATTGGAGCAAATGTTTCATGCCGAAAGAATGAACAAGCACAGGAATTTATTTCACTAGATACCGAAACAGGTTTTCGGGTGAAATTTCATAAAGTGGTTATGCATGTGAAATAGAATTCTAGCAAGGGGTTATTTGTGAATGTTTGTCATTAAAGTAATTGACAAAATTCTGAATAAAATAAAAGAGTTTTATTTAATGAGAGTTTGCATTAAATTTGGTGGAAATTTAATGGGAATTTGAGTGGACTTTTGAGTGGAGGGAATTTAAAGGAGATTTGTGAGTGGAGTGTCCACCCACATGAAGAGGGGAGGGCAAGGGGGCAGCCCCATGCGTCGGCCACCCCCTTGGGGTTCCCCCCTCCTCCTATAAAAGGAGCCCCCCTCCTCACTTTTCTCACACACCTCCTCGTGAAGGATCTCTCTCCCCCTCTAGAATTTATTCCCCATGGTCTCGGACTAGCGAGATACATGTTCCCGGTGTCTATTCGGCAAGAAAGAGTTGTGCTTCCGCTGCATCGCTGGAGCGAGGAGGCGGAGGTTGCTCGGTGCCTCGAACGTGTGTGCGAGCACGGATGCCCTGCTGATTTGCGGCGCTAGGACTTCCTCTCGATCTTGAGATTGGCAAGAGGTCGTCTACATCAACCACGAGTTGAACTCGTTAAGCTTTGTCGGTCTTCAAGGGTATGTTCTCTACGGATATACATCCGCACGTTGTTTGTATCTAGTAGATAGATCTTGGTATATAGTTCACATCGTAGGAAATTTTTTGTTTTCTAAGCTGCGAACCCTACAATCCAGGACATCACGAGAGGTTCCGGATTGGTCCAGAGAATAAGATTCATATAAGTCAAAGCAGATTTTGGAGTTCGGAATTGTTTCGGGTTGTTCGGTATTGTACCGGAAGCTTCTAGAACCTTCCGGAGTAGTACCAACGTGGCCCCACTTGTCGGGAGGGGGCGTGGGCCTACGAGGGAGTGCCCTGGCCGCATTGGGCCAGGGGCACACGGCCCCATAGGCCCAGACGGCCAAGCACCTAGGGAAGCCCTAGGGGAGCTTCTAGAAGGGGGGGACTTGCCCCCCACTCCTCCCTCCTTGGACGCCGGCCTAGGGCTTGGGGGAGGGGCAAGGGCCAGCCGCCCACCCCTCTATATAAATAGGGCTGGGGGACGCACCCTCCCTACACCACCTCCTCAATCCCTAGCCGCCCTGCTGCCCTCCTCTCTCTCTCCCTCCCGATTGCGCGTAGGCGAAGCCCTGCCGCAGAAACTCTCCACCGCTTGCACCACGCCGTCGTGTTGTAGATCCAATCCATCTCTCCACCCCACTTGCTGGACCGAGGAAGGAGGAGACGCCGAGGTGCCGCACGTGTGCATCTCTCGGAGGCATCGTCACTTGCGGTGTTGGATCGGATCGGATCGCGAGGAGGAGAAGCGAGTACGACTACATCAACCACGTTCGTTGAACGTTCCGCTGTGCGAATCTTCAAGGGTATGAAGATCTCATCTATCCCCCCCTCGTTGTTTGCATCTCCTCGATTAGATCTTGGATTTCCCGTTCGCATCCGTAGAATTTTTTTTATTTACTATGCTTCGAAACCCTTCACAAGCCCAAAACATTAGCCATCAAGGGATAGTACATATCTACTGAAGTATGATCAAAACCACATATCGAGCAACTGTTCCATGGGACACATCTGAATTTCTTCTCTACTTGGCCTCCCTTGACGATCTAATCGGCTTATTTCTCCTTTCTTTGCCACCGATGTGACATCGCCGTCGGTATCGGGATTTTATATTCAAGTGTTGGCGTGTTCATGATTACTGATTAGTGAAGGCACGAAGAACAAATCCCATGCGTCTAAAAACTATCAACTATGGCCCGCTTCATCCACACGGCATGTCCAATATGTGAAGTGATCGTCGTAAGGTATGATCCTAGATATATGCATGTTGACTACTGGAATTGCTAGTTTCATTACTCATCTAATAGAAATTGCTTAGTCAAATCAATTGCAGATTATATTCACCATTTTTTACAAGCTAGTTTCATTACTCATCTAATAGAAATTGCTTAGTCAAATCAATTGCAGATTATATTCACCATTTTTTATAAAGTATTTAGTGATTAAATAATTGTTGAATTGTTGTGTTATCGAGTTATTTGATAGCTCTAGGTCTAGGCCTAGACCTACACTCAAACTAGTAGAATGTAGTTTGTTTTTTTATTGCAAAACATATAATGTTCCAATTTGATATCCATAGTATACATAATATAACTTTGTATAGTTTCAATGTTTATCTCTTTTATGGTAAATTTCTTCTTCTCCCCCCATTGATGTGCCCCTTGATTTATTTAGTATTCTTCTACAACTTTATATAGTTATTCTTTTTTGTAAGGAAATTTTTGTAAATGTTACCGTTTATAAGATCATAGACTTGTTATTTAATGTATTTGTATTCGTAAAGCAATTAAAATGAAGCTTTAGTTATAGAAAATGTGTTCGGATAACAAAACTACATATATTTAAGATTTAGTGTAGTATTGTTATAAACCTATTTTATGGTCGTTGTCGTCCCGGCCCCTCTATGGTCAAATCCTAGATCCGCCCCTGGGCGCGGCACTATGGCGACGTGTGGCCGACGCGACGGACAATTATTGTTCAGCGGTCGTCGCGTGGTTCCGAGGAGGATGACGACTCGGCTTTCATTGCTGACTGGGTGGGTCCACACGCCGCTTCGCTTCGTCCGGTGTTTTCAGGGCGTTCTCGGGATCCTGAGAATGACCTAAAAAGTCCGGACCAAACTTCGCCCCATTCCGGACGAAAAGAGGTTCATGTGAACACGACTGGATCGTTTTTTGACGTCCGGACATAATTTTCGGTCCGAAAATGGCGTCCTGAATAGCCGAGTGGAGATGCTCTAACCATAGTGTCATCCCATTGATTAATCCGCCACAGAAGTACACTTCAATTTGCATCCATTTATTCTTTTCTTTTCCAAAAAAGTTCCTGCGGATGATTCTCCGGAGCTTTTCTGGAGAGAAATTATCGACACGGGAAGGGAGGATGGAAATTCTCGTTCCGTTAAACTGAATCTTCATTATGTTTGAATATTAAGCAATTTATGCATAAGAATAATTACCGAAATCAACATCATATAAGCACTAGCAGATCTAAATAATTTTCAAATTTGAACCTTTTAAATTTTTTTAAATTTTAATAATCTTCAAAATAAAACAAAGGAAAAAAGACACAGCGTTACCTGGGCCGGCCCACGGGGCGGCAGCCTTCACGCGTCTGAGCAGTAACCAACGCCTGAAGCATTGTATAGGACCTCCCTGTATCTTGGGGCAACTGCAACATAATGAAAACTGGATTGTCTAGCCCGTGGCCCGTAGGCCGAATCTGACATGTCGTGAGATAAGACTTGTTTCGTTGCATCTCTATGAGCAAAAAAAATCTTTTTTGGTTTCAGAAATTGACAGAAACTGGAACCAACGAGGAATCCTCAAGGAGCACGGCGGAAAATCTCTGTGCTCTAGCGATGCCTATACATGTGCAGAACGATATAATGAAGGATCACAAATCATCTGAATAGCGCTCTGGACGGAGATGGTCCCGGAGCACAGCAAGCACATCGGCGCAGCTCACCACACCGACTAGCGCGCCGGTGATCTCATCGACGACCCAGACGTGCCCGACTCGGTGCGCGAGCGCCTGGGCCATGACGGCCACCAGCGAGTTCTCAGCGTGGCACGCCGCCACGTCCTCCGTCGACCGCCACCGGAAGCTTCCCGACGACATCCTCCTCGCGCGTCCGGAACGCGCCAACGGCGACTCCTCGTCAGAGGAAGACGCTGACGAGGACAGAGTGGCAGCGTCCGTCGTGTAAGCGGCGTCCATGAGGTCGCACATGGCATGGAGCCCTTTGTCCGTGAGCCGGGCCCTGATGGAGCGGAGCAGGAACTCGGGCGGCGAGAAATAGCAGTCGATGTACGTCATGGCGTCGCCGGCGGAGAGCGCGGCGAAGGCGGCGGACACGGACTCGACGTCGCACGAGCCGAGCACGCCCGGGCAGATCTCGCCGACCAGCGCGTTGTCATCGGCGACGACGGCGACGGCGGTGCCGCGCGCGATGGATCTCCGCAGGAGTGGGATGGCGTCGAGCGCGTCGTCGTCGACGTTGACGGCGTGCGCGTCCCGGCGGATGAGACCGAGCGAGGAGATCGTGAGCGCGGCCACCCTGGAGAAGAGGGAGATGGAGCCGAAGAGATGGCGGACGATGTCTTGCTGCGTCAGCAGGCAGTAGCTGGCGGCGCCGCTGGCCGCGGAGACGTGGTGATGCTTCTTCCGGCTGGTGCGCGTGTGCAGCGGCACGACCAGGCTGTGCGAGTTGTTGGCCAGCAGCGCGTCGATGGCGTCCAGTAGGCTGCAAAAGTCGGACCCGGACACTTTCTTAGTCCGTGAGATGGACAGTTTACGACCAAAGAAAGAATCAAAAGCTACGGCGGCGGCTATCGCGATCGACCGTATTCACCTCGTCTGTGGGTCTACTCGGCGAGTGACGCCGTGATCGCCAACCGCAGCCGTGATAACGGACATGGGCCGGCTGAGCGCGGCAGCGGGGTCGCCGAGGTTGCCGCTGTCGCCGCAGACGTAGCACAGGATCTCCGCGACGCTGACCTTGACGACGGACACCGTTGCCGTCTTCTTGCCATCGGAGGGCACGGCGGCGTCCACGAAGACGAAGGGGTCGGCGCCTGCCCGAAGCGTGGCGAGCGCTGCCGCGATGGGAATCGACTGCGGCAGCACGCGCACCGCCGGCTTGCCGATGCAGAGGTCCGAGACGACGTGGGACAGAATGTTGGACGCCATTCAGGCACACGACGATCCACCAGCGGAAGCGGAAGAATGCAGAGCTGGAGCCGTGGTGCGATTCTGCTCGAATCGTCTGCGGCGAGGCTATTTATAGGCGGAGGTCTGGAGGAGATGCGACTTCGTGCGTTGAGCTGTAATCTTGCGTTGGTATTTGGAATGCTCCGCGACAGTATCAATCTGTGTTTTACTGCTATACTTAATTTGAAAGGCCTAAATTACGGCGCCATTGCATGCGGAGTAGTAACACTATTTTTACTCAGCTGCATGCATATGGTTGATACTTTTCCTTTGATAACGCCGGTAGTATAATGAGATAGCTCAGGTGTCATATACTATCGAGCACCAAACATCTTCCAAGTTTCAACCAGTGTTCCACGCCAAAAAAAAAAAAACCAGTGTAATGTGGTCCAATCAGTACGAGCGAGCTAGTAGCACTACTTCGATTTGCTCCCCTTCATATACATGCTGGAAACAGTACAGTAGTAGAACACTTCATTTTTTAAGATTTGATGAAGATCAGTTCAACTCCAATTTGGCTTGCCTCATGCACGCAACGCAAGCAAGTGGGGTACAAAACACACACATGGCCCCGCTCGTTACATCAACATTTGCCACGACGGGCACGACGTTATATTCAGAGCAAGATACGTCCTGTCCCCGTACGACACATTACGGTCCAAATCCGAAGTACGAATACACGGATCGAATAGAAAATTTTGAGTAGATGCACAGCTATACCACCGGGATGCAGACAAGCCGTTGAACGGCGGGAAGTGGCGTCCCGGTAGACGCCAGGCCGGCGGTCTTCGAACACGTCGGCGGGCCGCGTGCTGCCGTGCAGGAACAGCTGGATCGCTGCCGTACCTATCGAAATGGCCGATGGCAGATCACAGATTCACATGGCGGCAGTTGAGGCCGTATCGCTACGAGACGAGACATCAGACATGGCGGCGCCGAAGGATGCATTTTTTTTCTTGTTGGCATGTCGGTCCATGCATCGCGTGGTCGTAGGCGCTTATCGCCTTCCATGGAGCTTCGTGCATCCTGATCGCAGCTCAGCAAGAGGTCACGGAGCATTATATCCTGTGCTAGCAAGATGTATAAGGAGGGGCGCTCCTCCCTGATCGCATTTTTTTCAAAAGTAAAGGACAATGGTCAATGGGTAATTGGGTATAAACTGCAAAAGTTCAAAAGAAAAGAACAATGGTCAATGGGTAAGTGCAGCATTCAGAAGCTAAACTCCTACCCTGGCTATCTTTAAAGATGCATGGAAGTTTTGCTATAATTCTCATGTAGAACTCGTGATCCACCTCTCCAAAGGCTGCTGTAGTCTTGTCCGGTGGTGTGCCGCCCCTTGCTTGCAGAACTGGTTGGCAGCGGTTTAGGTCTTCGTATCCAACCGGCGGTAAAATGTGTCGACGTCTCGCTCGACTCGGATGGTTGTGGATTTAGCCGTTCAGCGATAGAGAGAGTACTGAAACTTAGGTGAGGGATAAAGCTGGTAATTCTCGATTAGGGCATGGCCAACCGTATGCCCTAGACCCACTGCCCCCACTGTCCATGTAGGCTCGGATGCCATGGTGGACTAAAAAGTATGGTATGTAGAGCACAATTACTGCTTGCAGAAGAGGCATGCTCCTTAGGTAAAGAAAGAAGAAAGAAATAAGAAAAGCAGGTGGGGAAAAGGAAAAGCATGAAGAAGAGGGGGCTAGCCTGGGCTGCATGCTCACGTCAGAAAGCTACATGTGCATTGGGCGGCAATGAAATGAAAGGGTCGCCTCATTTTTCAATCCTACATGGAAGCACTAGAGTAGTAGCATACGTATGCCACCATAGCTGATGCTCTTAGGCCCCGTTCGGTTGCTGCATGGAACGAAACCATGTGTGAAACTTGCTTCCAATCTAGGCCCGGATTTATAGATCTGGTTGATCCCAAACTCCACCCAATCCTTTGACTTAATCTTTGTTCCATTATCCCAGAAGCCTGACATCATATGGAAATAATCCAAACGTTCAAGTGGCGTGTAATTTTTTTCAGGCCCACGGTAAGGAAATTGAGGCTCTGGATGAGGAAATTGAGCTGAGATGGATTGGTACAAATTTTAACCAAGGCTTAAATGAGAACCACCTATTTACTGGATTGGAAAAGTTGAATGGCTGCTGGAGTTGGACCGAAATCCAAGCCAACCCCGCAGGTTTGGTGTAAATGAACAGGGCCTTAGATGGGCCAACACAGCTAGCTTTCTCTAAAAGTTCTTACATTGTGTTTGGATGCATAGAAATAGGGTTGGAATCAGTGAATTGGAATTTAGTTTGGATGGTCTAAGAATTAGCGCAGGGAAACTATGACGAATTCCATGCCGAGCGACCTCGTGTGCAAAAACTCCCTCGATCGATTCGGGGCAAAAATCACAGATTTGATCTAATTAACGAATGATCTCACGAATTAACCTACTTTTTCGAAGATATCCCGACCTGACCTGTTTTCATGGCGCTTTACCAGAGGGCACCATGGTCAGTGGCATGGCGCTCCCAGCAAAAGCGACATGCATCCATGGCGCTCCCTCCGAAAACGCCATGGTCCCGTCCGACGTGGCGGCCGTCATGGCCCACGCGGGCCCGTTTTAATGTTTGGCGCTTTCCGCGGAGGCGCCATGCTACTAGGCACGGCGATTTTGCCAAAAGCGCCATGGTCCTTAACCCTAAATAACGGCACGGGCGCCCTCCCAGCGCCATACCTCTTCGTCCCGAGCGCTCCTCTCTCTCTCTCTCTCTCTCTCTCGCCCCAAGCTCTTCTCCTACTCGAATCCCTTCAAATTGGTTGCTTTTTTCCGTGGATTTGGACTTCCCCTTGCTTCAAGAGGTAATCTCCACCGAACCCCTTGGTTTTGTCCAAATAGATTTGTGCAATTTGGTTCTAGTTTGGCAAAGAATCTAGAACCCTAACCCTAGCTATATCTTGGCTTTGGAGTGAAATCTAGGCTTGATGGTGTTGCTTCTAGTTATTAGATTTGTAGCTTATGGCTAGGATTTGTATGTTAGAATTAGCAAAGTGGCATGGCTTGTTTTAGTTGGTAGCTACGGTTGGTGGTGGTAATATAGCTGTCTTTGATGCATAATGGTTGTTGTCATTGTTTTTTAGATGGCAAGAATTGTTAATGTTCATCATTTGGACAAGGCCGCATTCTTGAAAGGCAATACCGAGTGTGACCCGGAGGAGGTAGTCATGGTGTTTGGCACAAGTCCTACATATGCCGAGGTTGTGGAAAGAGTGAGTAATGATTTGAAATGGATGGACCCTAGTGATGTGTATGAGTTGGTTGGAAGGTATAACGCCGGGTTTGGCCATCACAATAGATTGAAGATAATGCCTATCAACTCCGAGTTGAATTGGAGTGCATACAAGGAGCTGGTGGCGGAATCTGAAGATAAGTCACTTGAGATATTTGCCACAAGAAAGGTTGCGGCTCGGTTGCACATTGACTTGAACCGCCATGCTTCCATGAGCCCGGATCGAGGTGAGCCACATGTGTATGACACAACAATGATCCAAACTCCATTGAGCCCGGTCTGCGTAGAGCCAACCTACAATGACACAACAACGAGGCAACCTTCCATGAGCCCTGTTCGCAATGACAACAATGAAGCACCTCAAATGGAGGATGATGACTTTGAGGGTGATGAGGTTGAGTATGGGATTCGTGACAATGAAGTAGGAGATGTGGAGGCCAATTGCGATGAGGAGGACATGGACCATGATCTCCCTTATTTGAGGTGTCATGCATCGGACTCTGAGGATGAAGGACCGGATGAAGATGTGGATGAGGATGGTCTAACGGTTAAATTCGCCAAAGCTCACAAAAAATTAGTAGGCCAGGATCATCGACCTTCATTGTTCCGTGATGTTAGTCGAAAAAGTACGGCATAAATCCCGGGGTGAAGTTTTATAGCTTGTTGGAATTTCAGATGTGGATCAAGGACTACGCGGTGAAGTACCACCGACCGTACAAGGTGGCTCACTTGGACACTAAGGGGCGTTACACAGTCAAGTGTGAGAAGCAAGGATGTCCATGGGTTGTTCGCGTACGACCATTGAGGGGCGGGCCACAATGGACCATTGTAAGTTGTCAGTCCATTCATATGTGTGATGACAAGTTTATCAAGGATGGCAAAATTGTCAAGGATGACCATCGGCAGCTGACCTCCGATTTCATCGCGTATAGAGTTGCAAATAAAATAAGGTCTCTCCCAACATATACTATTAAGGGTGTCATAGATTTGGTTAAAGAAGTATTCGGTTATAAAGTGAAGTATGGTAAGGCGTGGAAGGCCAAACAAGCCGCATTTAAGATGTTGTATGGTGATTGGGAAAAAGTATACAACCGCTGTTAGAATTATGTCCTAGAGGCAATAATAAAGATGTTATTATTATAATTCTTGTTCATGATAAAGTTTATATTCCATGCTAGAATTGTATTAAGCGGAAACTTTGATACTTGTGTGGTTTATGAACAACACCGTGTCCCTAGTATACCTGTATGGACTAGCTCATTGATTAATGATGGTTAAGGTTTCCTAACCATAGACATGAGTTGTCGATTAATAATGATATCATGTCATTAGGAGAATGATATGATGGATAGACCCAAATTAAGCAGAGCAATTAGATCGTGTCATCGTGTTCATCTTTGTGAAGCTTTTTCCTATGTCAGGTATTGAATTCCTTAGACCATGATATAATACAACTCCCTGGTATCGGAAGAAAGATTTGAGGTCATCAAACGTCATCCTATGTGAGGGTGATCATAAAGGTGTCTCTCAGGTGATCGGAATGTACTTGTTGGGTTGTATGTATCAAGATGGAATTTGTCCCTCCCGAGTCGGAGAGATATACTTCGGTCCCACTCGGTAATCGATATCAACACCGCTTGCAAGCACGTGGTTAAGGAGTTAATCACAAAGTGATATCGGATTATGGAATGAGTAAAGTACTTGTTGTGAACGAGATTGAACTAGGTATGCCGATACCAACGATCGAATCTCGGGCAAGTAAAATATCGCGTGACGAAGGGAATACATATATGGGATTAATTGAATCATGGCATCGTGGTTCATCCGATATGATCATCGATGAATATGTGGGAGTCAATATGGGTTTCTAGATCCCGCTGTTGATTATTGATAGAAGATCATGTCTGCATATTCTCGAACCCGTAGGGTCACACACTTAACGTGCATCGACGCTAGGATAGAATGGATAATTGGTTTATGTGTTTTTGTTTGGAGTCTCGGATGAGATCCAGGACATCACGAGAGGTTCCGGAATGGTCCGGAGAATAAGATTCATATAAAGGAAAGCATTTTTTGGATTTCGGAATCGTTTCGGAGTTTATCGGTATTGTACCGGAAGGTTCTAGAAGGTTCTGGAGTGGGACCAACGTGGGCCCACTTGTCGGAGGCCTGCGTGGTCCTAAGGGAAGTGCCCTGGCCACTTAGGGCCAGGGGCACAAGGCCCCTAAGGCCTAGCCGGCTAGCCCTAGGGGAGCCTTCTAGAAGAGGGGGGGGTGACTTGCCCCCCACTCCACCCCTTGGGCCGCAGCCCTAGGGCTTGGAGGAGGGGTCAAGGGGGCCGGCCAGCCCCCTATATAAGGAGGGCAGGGGCGCAACCTCCCCCCACCACTCCAACCCTAGCCGCCGTCCTACTGCTGCCCCTCCATCTCTCTCTCCCGACTGCGGGTAGGCGAAGCCCTGCCGCAGAAACTCCCCACCATAAGCACCACGCCGTCGTGCTGCAGATCCAATCTATCTCTCCACCATACTTGCTGGACCAAGGAAAGGAGGATACGTCGTTGCACCGTTCGTGTGCATCTCTCTGAGGCGCCGCCACTTACGGCGTAGGATCGGATCGGATCGCGAGGAGGAGACGGCGAGTACGACTACGTCAACCACGTTCTGTTGAACGTTTTCACTGCGCGATTTCTTCAAGGGTATGAAGATCTCATCAATCTCTCTCGTTGATTACATCTCCTAGATTAGATCTTGGCTTTCTTGTTCGCATCCGTAGAATTTTTTTTTTGATTTACTATGCTGCGAAACCCCTTCAACCGCCTCCCAAGGTTGTTGGGAGCAATGGCCACAAGGAACCCAGGAATGTATTATGTGGTGGAGCCTCTTGGGTCGGTGACTAGGTTGTACAATGGTGCCACTGTCCGAGTATTTGGCCGTGCATTTTGGACATTTGGACCATGCATCAGGGGATTCAAGCATTGTAGGCCTGTTATGTCCATGGATGGCACATTTTTGACCGGCAAGTTCAAGGGCACACTATTAACTGCCATATGCCACGACGCAAACAACCGGGTTTTACCTTTGGATTTTGCCTTGGTTTCGGTGGAGAACAACGACAATTGGGAGTGGTTTTTCCATATATTGATGACCAAGGTTATAGAACCTGGTAGAGAGGTTTGCATCATCTCGGATCGCCATCAAGGAATACTCAACGTAGTCGAGAAGGACATTCCCGGGTGTGCTCGTATCCACCATCGATGGTGCATGAGGCATTTCATGTTCAACTTCTATAGAGCATGTGGCAACAAGGAACGTGCCGACGATCTACAAGATTGTTGTCTTGCCTTCACCGCTCGGTATTTTCAAAAATTATATGATAGATTGTATTGTCTCACAGATGAGTGTCTCGGAAGGCACCTTAATGAACAGACAAAGTGGGCAAGGGATTATGATTATGGCGGCAAGAGATATGGTGATTCCACCAGCAACATGGCGGAATGCGTCAACAAAGTACTTAAAGGTGACGTCAATTGCCTATGACTGCTATAGCGGAGTACACATTTCAGAAGTTGAATGAATACTTTCTAAAGTATAGTGATGAAACGGATAATCAAATCGCTGGGGATAACAAGAAAAAAAGAAGTATCAGTACCCACCATTGGTTGATAATTGGCTGGAATATCAATCAAAGAAAGGGGATACACAAACGGTTGAATGTTTCGACAACCAAGAACTGATTTACCAAGTGAATGAGCATGGAGTTAGCACAAGGGGAGGTGTACAACATGGGGGACTATCCTATAAGGTGTGGCTACGCAATGGTTATTGCTCCTGCGAGAGGCCGACATTGTACCATCTCCCTTGCTCACACGTGATGAAGGCGGCATCTGAATGAATGGTGGGTCTTAATCATCCGGATACGATTAGGTTGAACGAGTATTCCATCCAAGCGGTGAAGAACACATGGGCGGGTAGATTTTAGCCTTACCTTGACCAATCTTAATGGCCAGAATATCATGGTGTAACATACCAGCATTAGAGCTCGGAAATAAGATGAAACAGATGTGTGCATTGCATTCATGCGTAGAAAATCCGAATAATTTTCGCGCTTTTAAAATAGAACTTGTCAAATTGATTGAAGCTTCTTTTAACTTGATGGAATTGAAGTAGATCATCAAGTTAACTATGATAAGTTTCAATATGACTTTTGCTAAAACCTTATTTAGTTAAACATGATTTGGTCTAAGGGTATACCAGATATAATAAAATGTCACTCATAATACATTGCTTAAATAATTAATCTTTGATCCTTAAGGGATTTTATCATCATATTCAACACAACAATTCATAAGTGCCAAGTTAATATTACAAACTAAAGTAATAAAAATGTAATGACTAATCCTGACCTATCTTATTCTTATCTATTCTTACTATGAGTATCATAGTAATACTTAACTTTAACTCTTTAATGAGATTGAGTTGGAAAGAGACTAAGTCAAGATCATTCACTATATATCTTTCTTTCCATATCAATTTTTATGGAACTTATCTTAATATCTGTTGTTCATCAATGTTGAGTAATTCACCATTGATTTCCAAATTCTTTAACTATCAATCCTTCATCTACTATTTATTGATCTTATCATAACATCTACTTAAATCTTTTAAAGAGGGCATATTCCATAAATAACCTTAATCCAATATGAGATACTAAGAAGATAATTTCAAGATAATGGAAAAGTAGGATAGATAAAGCCTTGCTTATCCAACTAAGTGAAGAGAATATGCCCTGAGAGGAAATAATAAAGTGTTTATTATGTGTATTCCAAGTATATGATAGATGTTTATTTTGCATGCTATAATTGTATTAATACGGAAACGTTAATACATGTGTGTTTAATAAACAAACAGAAAGTTCCTAGTTATGCCTCTCTCATAAACTAGCTCGTTGATTAACAAGATGATCAAGGTTTCCTGATCATGGACATTGGATGTTGTTAATAACGGGATCACAACATTAGTGTAATGGTGTGATGAACATTCATCCGAAGTATAGCATTACGATCAAAGTCATTGAGTTTATATTTCTATAACAACTTAGGAAGTGATCCTAATCCTTAGACCATGAGATCATGTCAATCACTAACACCGAAAGAGTTTCTTGATAACATCAAACGTCACACCGTAACAGGGTGATTATAAAGATGGATTCAGAACTAATAAAGTGTTATATTGAGGCCAATGGATCGAGAGTGGAATTTGTTCATCCCGATGACGGATAGATATACTCTGGGCCCTCTCGGTGATATCACATTGATTAGCTTGCAAGCAAGTGATTTGATCACTAGAATGTTATATCACGGGAACAAGAAAAGAGTGCATGTCAGTAGCGAGATCAAACTAGGTATGGAGATACCGATGATCGAATCTTGGACATGTAATATATCGTGAAACAAAGGGATTAAGATACTAACATAAAAGGTTCCGACGATCACAAGAAAGTCATCGTTGAATGTGTGGGAGTCAGTATGGGTCTCCAGATCCCACTTCTGATTATTGATCCGAGAGGGGTCTCGATCATGTCCGCATTATTCACGAACCGTAGGGTGACACACTTAAGAGACACCGACATCCAATTGGAGCAAAAGTTTCATGCCGAAAGAATGAACAAGCGCAGGAATTTATTTCACTAGATACCGAAACAGGTTTTCGGGTGAAATTGCATAAAATGGTTATGCATGTGAAATAGAATTCTAGCAAGGGGTTATTTGTGAATGTTTGTCATTAAGTAATTGACAAAATTCTGAATAAAATAAAAGAGTTTTATTTAATGAGAGTTTGCATTAAATTTGGTGGAAATTTAATGGCATGTTTGAGTGGGATTTTGAGTGGAGGGATTTGAATGGATTTTTGTGAGTGGAGTGTCCACTCACATGAATGAAGGAGGGGAGGGGGCAGCCCCCATGGCCGGAGGCCACCCCCTTGGGTGCCCCTCTCCTCCTATAAAAGGCACCCCTCTCCTCTCTCTCACTCACACCTCCTCGTGAAGGATCTCTCTCCCCCTCTAGAATTTATTCCCCATGGTCTCGGACTAGCGAGATACATGTTCCCGGTGGCTATTCGGTAGGAAAAAGTTGTGCTTCCGCTGCATCGCTAGAGCGGGGAGGCGGAGGTTGCTCGGTGCCTCGAACGTGTGTGCGAGCACGGATGCACTGCTGATTTGCGTCGCTAGGACTTCCTCTCGATCTTGAGATCGGCAAGAGATCGTCTACATCAACCACGAGTCGAACTCGTTAAGCTTTGTCGGTCTTCAAGGGTATGTTCTCTACGGATATACATCCGCCCGTTGTTTGTATCTAGTAGATACATCTTGGTACATATTTCCCATCGTAGGAAATTTTTTGTTTTCTATGCTGCGAACCCTACACTAAGAACTTAAGCAATAAATGATGAAAGGATTATAATGGTGATGCTTTAGCCACCAACATTGAATGCTTATATTTAGTATAAGTAATACTGGTGGGTAGAACATGATTGGAACCTTAGAAGAGATAAGTTACCCTAGAGCAATCATTGCAAATCACATAAATTTAATTAGGGTTCGAGTAGAGTGAATATAGGATTATATTATTCAATTAAAGCTAGTATAACATAGAGTTATAGAAGTGGTGTTATTCATCTTAAAGGATAGTCAACTTTAGAGAAAGGTAGTTGGATGCATACAACTAATAGAGATACATTAGTAATGAATGATTAAGGGAGATTATGAGTAGAGTTTGAGGGAACTATTTGTTGGATGAAAGGCTATCAACAGTAGAGTAGTAAATACAACCAAGCAAGGATATCAAGAAGTTATGAAATACTTTAGTATCAAACTCATTTGATTCATCCATGAGTTTAGAAGGTTAATCAGTGAATGAGAATAGTATTATGAAGTAAAACTCATCATGTTAATCATGATGATAGATAGAAAAAGGTAGTATATCTAGGAAAGGAATTCCTTAATAAGAAGTCTAGAATTATGAATTATGGAAGATAGTAATTCTTGGTAAGAATTCCTCATCTTATATCTACATCACTTGATATGAACATTTCCCTACAACAAAGCACATAATCACATCTCTGACAATTCCAACCATCATAATTAAATGTGCTTAGGAGTATCTTTATCAATTCTTTTCTATAAAACATTCAAGATATAACTTTCAAGTACTAAAGGTGATGTCATCAAATATCCCAAACAGAAAACAATATGCTTAGTTATTGCATCTTCAACCACATCCATGAAGGAGTCTAAGTATATCAAGAAAAACCCTAAACCCTAGGGTAAATAATCATAATCCAAAATCCTAAACTTCCTTGTTTATCATAAAAGAATAGATACAATTACCATTTTCCAAATCAATGGAAGTAGTAATGAACATATTCATTTCTTTTATATTTCATGCATCAAATAATGATATAGGACCATTATACATATAAAAATTTATATTCAAACTCTGAGCCAACTAGAGTTAAGTCTTATAAACAATAATAATACATCATTCAAGAAATCCATAACTAGATGAGGAAAGAAAAATAATAAGAAAAGCTTCTACAAATTATTAAAAGGGGTTCATATTGAGAGAATAAAAGAAATATAAAAAGATTATATAATAAAAGTTCACAAATGATACTAAATATATTTCAACATTATTGCAATTATCAAACAAATGAATCCTACAAAGAAAAGTTCAAAATATAAATCAAATTCAAATCTAAAAAGGAAAATAGAAAATAGAAAGAAGTAAAACAAATAAAAACATTACCTGGCCGTGGCCCAACATCTCTATACTTATCTGACGCCCATGTGCAGCTCACAATAGAAATAATGTGACTGACAAGTGGGACCAAAGAAGGACCGCGGGTTGAGCTGAAAGAATCGCAAGGGGGTTTTCCGCAAAAGTTATGTCTTCGTCATCCTCACGCACACAGGCAGCTCGCTGGAGGAGCTCGCCGCCGCCTGATGTCGTTGTCGCCAGCCGTGCACCAAGATGCTTGCCGCCGTTCCAGAGGGGGATAAGAAGGCCACCGCGACACCTTGCCTCAATCCCTCCTTATCCTCTCTGATTTTAATGGGGCCAAAACCCTAGCTCACCGGAGCCACACCTCGCCGTGGAACCACATCTCCCCACACCCTTCCAAGCAGCCATGGAGAAGCACCGTCCTCCGTAGATCCTCTGAGAGAAATCTTGCATCAAGGGGAGCACTGGAGTGGATGAATTTGGCTGTTCTTCTTTGCGGCAGTTCGTCGGAAATCTTGTCAGAGAGCTCGTCTCCGACCGCGCCTGTCCTCGCCGACCTCTCTATCATCATCAGGGTGAGTTCCTGAACTTTCCAGTATCCTTAAATCGTCTTATCTCGATGGGAATCGCCGTCTCACCATGTGCAACCATTGGCCACCGTCGGAGCTCGTCGGAGCTGAGGCTCCGATGACCATTTCCGAGCGGCGCCGCCACTTTAGGACTCACCACGATGCACTGATTCGAACTAGGTTCATTTCGTTTGCTAGGGCGCAGTAGATCGTCGCCGACGACCAACCACTGACGGCGGTGGTGGTTCTGACGCCATCGCTACGTCATGCCGACACCACCCTAAACCCAGTCAGCCAGTTTGACTATTCTTTGTCTCGCGTGTCTGATGACATGGCCTTGGCCCCATGTGCCATCGACTGAGAGTAGAGAGAAGGTCAGTAACAAATGCATTTTCTTTAACCAGTGTGCTGAAGTGGCCACTGGCCCACCAGTCAGTGACTCAGGCTAGTCTTAGGTGCGGTGTAAAAAGTATTTCCAGTTTAAGAAAGAAATAAAATGTTATAAATTCAATTAATAATATTCCAGAAATCAAATAAATGCTTAAATCTTGTTTAATTAATAACTTTTGATTTATAATTCAGAAAAATGTGTATAATATATGAAAATTTGTAGAAAAATAAAATCTACAACTTAAACTTATTATCCAGTATTATTATGATTATTATTTAAATAAATATTATTTAATAAAAGTTTTAAAAAGCAATAAAACTTGATAATTCATATTTTAATAATGGTAAATGTTAATAATATAAATAAAATACCAAAAATCTTTGAAAAATAAAAATTATAATTTGAAACCATAATCATGTATTATTATTCCACTTAATTAAATATTCATTATTTATTAAGTAGCTATAAAGTAATAAGAATGATAAAAATCTTATCTTATTATTTATAAATCACAAAAATAAATGTAATATACCAAAATGATCACAAAAATAATATCTACATGTTAAAAATCTAATATTCTACTTTTGAGTTAAATAAAAATTCAAATATTTTAATAACTCAAATTTAAATTTATTTACTTCATTAATAATTCATATAAGGATAAATAAAATTCATTAATATTTCTAAAATGAGTCAATTAAGTGTAATAAATAGTATTAGTCTTAAATATTAATAATATAAAGCCATAATTGCTTAGAACATTATAAATACCCTTTTATTTAAATTATCCTCAACCTTGAGGGAAGATTATATTCTCAAAGGATTCCAATTCATACTAAAAACCTTAAAGAATAACTAGTGAATAAATTAGATCATTCCTATCTACTTTAACTACCAGATTACAAAAACTACCACCACACTATAATAAATCCATAAGTAGTTAAGTAATATTATATTTTGGTTTATAAACTATAACCACTCATTTATAAAAGGTAAATGATACTACTCCATTATAAAATCAAGAAACGACTACACTAAGTAAAAGGATCACCAATATTAAGTAACCTAAAGGAAGCATTCCAGATACACAAGATACAAATGTTATAAGTATCATACTTTCAGAACTATCTATATTTTAAAGTTAACTTTAGTCTCCAAGAATTTAAATATAATACTATAAACATTACTATATATTTTATAGTTAACTTTGGTCTGAACTAGTTAAGTTATAAAGCATTTCAAGCTAAAACTATTCAAGCAAATACAAATGACATCGAACATCACTAACTAACCACAAAGATTGTTTAAACCTTAGAAAAGGAATTATTCTTCAAAAGTTATTCGTTTTACCACTTCAGACAATGTATGACAAATAATCAAAATCACCTTACTTCATACTTCACTTGTATACCTAGGAGCGATAACACTTAAACTATTCATAAATGACTATACTTATAAAGTCAAGTTTAAAGATAAATAGTTAAAGTATAAACAATCTTGAAGAGCATTTCAGAGATGTATATTTTATTTCTACATAAATATGTATTGTTCACACACACTCACAAGCCCTAATAAGAAGCACAAGTGTGAAACTTATCTAATAGGACCACACATTCCAAAGTAACCATTTCCGAAATCCAAACCCTAGGACAACATTATCCCGGGATTTGCGTTTAGAACATGCATCACATTACTTATGCATAAAGACATATTGCTTCTTTAAACATTAGTCCTTACCGGACCAATGATGCTGATTTCAGATTTTGGATCCTATACTGTCTCGAAGACCGTGAGTGCATAATATTGCAATCACAAAAGGCAAGTTCACACTTGCTCATGTCCTTTGTTTATTTTCTGTAAAGTATTTTACAAATCCAGTGTTGTACCTGCATTTGGAAAAGGTCTAAAAACACTATTTTTGATAATAATGTGAACTATTGGTTACTGATCCAGGGTGATCAGCTAATCTATTAAATCTGACAGTTGGAATACCACTGTTGAGAACTATATCACCTAGGACTTAACAACCAATGCCGCCAGTGATTCTTGCGCCGTATATTACGCGTTGACCATGAGATTTGGAATGGGACGGAGAAGTCAGATGTATATTCTTCCTCTCGCATGAAGCCGGATGTGCAGGTCGTGGCTGTTATCCTCGAAGCATGCATATTAATTGGTAATTCGTAGAGGATATGCAGCATATGGGTCGGAACCCTCATCGTCCCACGATAGTTCTGGCATCTAAAGGTTTGTACAAACCATTGCCGTAATCCAATATGTGGGCATGGTGTACACCAAGGAGGCATGCAAGGTCGCGAAGGGGGTAGTGATTGGCTTGGATCATCTTCTGGGCCCCACATCATGGAATTGTGGACGTGAATAAGCTGCCCGGTTGTGCAACAAAGAGTTGATATCTCATGGGTAAAGTAACGCACCTCTACAGAGTGCAAGAACTGTAACTTGTTACTCCCTGTTCCGGGAAGGAGCTGCGAACGCGGCGGGAAAAGAACTCCATGAAAGTTCTGGTAAACCCGTGAAGGCTGACGGACATAGCTTTTCAGAATAAAAGCAGCCTTTGAAGAAATGTTTATAAAAATTTGCATTTCCTACGACCTATGGTCTGTGGCTGTAGTTATAGTGCATCAAACACTCCTTTTCTAGTGAATTTGCTGAGTACGCTCGTACTCAAAGTAACTTCTTAACCCTTGCTAGATTCTGAAGTCGGAATAGACAACAACCACATCAAGTTATGCTCCAGGACCTATCATGCAAAGCTAAAGTTCTTCAATGAAGTCAAGGAAGTCAACATATACATCAACTCAAGTGAATACGAAGTTACATATTAGATTGAAATATAATCTCTAGCCAAAGAACCTAATTCTGTAGTGCGTTGCAATAGCAGCAATGCCAACCCTTAGTTAAAATACTAGTTTTAATAGTATAATAATTCTTGCGCTATTTACATTTGATTCTTCTTCGTAAGAAGTTCTTTCTCTCTCTTTAACCTAGAGTGTTCTCTGGATCTTGTGTAAAGAGTGAGTTGTAACCTTTAGCCATGTATTGGACCCCCTGTGTTTCTGTTGTGCCATTCTGAGGGATGTAATACTAGCGAACGGTGTTTCATTGGTGTTATGTCAACGACTATAGTATACTACATCATGCAGTGGTATGCTAGGTCACCGCAGTTGGTATCAGAGACTATGCTTTGACCTTAGGTTGGAAACCTAGTAAATGGGTAGAACCTGTAGAACACATCCTAGTGATAATAAATAGTTCTCTAGTGATATGAGGGATATTCATTTGAGAATAATCCTGTTATGTTACTAGTGCGATAACTCTTTTATATGATTGCAATTCCGATAATTACCTAAGAGTTTTAACTCTATGTGACTGATGATAATTTCTTATCCATAGTTCCACATGGCACCTCGATATCCACCCCCGAATGTTCAAGTGATGAACATGATGTTGGATGACTACAGAAGGGATTGGACAGACAATCTCCGACCACTTCTATGGAGTTTGGAATGTGAATCCAGACTTTTGGTCAAGATTTACAGTTACTATGATGGGCAGGTATTAGCTAAATACCGTGTCATGATCATGTTACCCAAGAAGTTAGGACTTAAGGGAGAAATGCCATCAGGAGAGGCAAGGTGCATGGCATCTGCATATCAGATTGCCGTAGCAGCAGCCATAACCATGATCTGAGAACAGAAATCCCAAGCTCTAGAAGGTAGTACTCATACCATTATACCACATGAAACCTCAAACCCAGAGCATGAGTTAGATCACTCTACTCTAATCCAAGCTGAACCTACTCTAGCGGTAGAGTATATGGATCGTTATCGGTCTTTGCTAAACACTTATCATAACACTCACCAAGTCTTAGTTCAGGAGCTAGATACGGTCATTGAGGAGTTTACTGATCGTGATAAAGGAATGGCTCGCAGGAAGAAGCTGGATAAAGAAGCTAGGCATCCCAAATACATACCTTCAGGAGAAGTGTTTGATAAATCTGAATTTGATGACCCAAACTCGGAAAATTATGCCTATTACCAAAATGACTTCAAGCCACCTGAATACCTATGGACCAAATATAACTCCAAACAATAGGAATGGAATAAAGTTATTCCAAATAACCCTGAGCCCAACAAGTATGGATGGGAAATAGAATCTCAAGGTAGAACCATAGGAAATCCTACCTTGTGATACAGGTATTGAAGAAGAGATCAACTATAACCATAGAGATCCTTATGGACCATATGGGGGTAATACTAATCCAATCGACTTAGAAGAGTATTCCGATAGCTACTACACTAATATATATGACTGGATCCAAGAAAATGCCAAGGAACCAACTTACTATGAGCAAGCGTTGCCAGAAAACCCGGAATATTCGGTGGAAGATTATGCCAACTCTAGTCATTTTTCAATGACTAGTCTTAGTATCAGTACTTCTAATCAAGAATACGCACCTCCTGGATGCTCTTATGCTCCAGAAGGCAGTCGTAGGACTTCACGTCATCATGGACAGAACTCCAGGAAGCACTAGAGGAAGATGAAAGAAAGAAAGGAACGACATCCCAAGGGATGAGGGCTTGAATAATGTATATAGAGGGTAATGCGTATTGTAGTTTGAATGGTTTGCCGAAATAAGTGAGGATATATCCACAAGAACAAGAAGTTATTGTAAGGTAGTTGTGTAAATAGGTATGGAGCAAACAGTTGGAACATCTAGTACCTTTGTAAATTGTTTAAAACCTATGTGTAATACATGGTATATGTTTTGTTGTTTATTGACTTTTGGATCTTATTGGATCTTCTTGATTGACTAGATCTGCACATGAAGTTTAATTAGGTGTGCAAATGCATGATGCAACACCCATTTATTACTTGATGTTATAGACCTAGATAGAAACGTGAATTTGTGTAAGGGAGTGACGAGTTTCGAAGATCATAAGGAAGACTGACTTGAAGGGTGAAGAAAAATATAAGAAGTATTAACATAATTTGGAGGATAGATAGAGCATAGGTCATTTTTGACCATCTTAGGAAGAAAGTCTAGTGTATAAGATGTAGGGAGCAACAAGATATGATAAACTGAAAGCTCATTCAAAGTAGGTAAGATGCTAAGAAGTTTATGAAAGAGTTGTACCAAGTTCATGGAAGTATCATGAAAAGGTACCAAGAAGATGCCTTGGAACCAACAAGGTATTCAAGATCTGATAACTCAGAGAGAATGCAACTTGCAGGTCGGAAACTGTAAGATAATACCTACCACCCAGAATGATCTGCCGTTGGTATTTAATTCCTAGTCGGCATTCTGATCCACAGTTGGTAATTTTGTCCACAACTGGTATTTGGTTGACATAGTTAACCAGATCATCTTAATGGTCGCATAAAGAGCATTAAATTTGGCCTAAGTTAAGTAAGACCTAAGGAAGTATAAAAATTTGAAGGTGATCGTCTTTCGAGAGGCTTCACAAAGTTAGTTTTATCCTAGCGAAAATGTCCAACAGTAAGTACGACATTTAGTGCTAAAATATTTGCTTCAGAGATCCACAACTATGTGGATACACCGTATAATCTTTCATCGGACCCTAAACCAGTAAAATATAAGCTGAACAGGAACCAACATTCTAGTTTAAGCACCAATGGTCTGTATGTATTTAGTTTAAAGACTATTAGTAAAACCTAAGGGGGAGAGTAGACATTATAAATGAAAGTTGAAGAAAGTACTATAGGTAATAATGAAAGATTATTTTAAAACCTTAAGAAGGTATAAGCTTGAAGGTGATAAGGGATACATTTAACCAACCAATTCTAGAAGAAACAACCCTTAAGAAGTATTAGAGAACACCCAACTGGACAAGTATTAAGAATAAGAAATTCCAATGGGTATGCACTAAATGAGTTCAAATCCAATCTTGGAAGGAATACCAGTATCAACTATACTATGACAGGAATAGAAAGATAGTCTTTTGACTACTAACACGAGTATATAGAAACTAAAAACTTATGGTAGTGAGAACCTCTAAACTGTACTTAAAAAAGTAATAAAGTTTGATGATTAAATAAGAAGAATTGGATTAGGATATCTAATCAGGTTATGGAATACTCCAAATAGTTCCATTTAAGATCATTATGGAGTGGAGAATATAGCATCCACTGCAAAACAATTTCTTACTCCGAAACGTGAGAGTTTGCGAACTTCGAGGACGAAGTTTATTTTAAGGGGGAGAGTCTGTAACATCCTAGCATTAGAGCTCGGAAATAATATGAACCAGATGTGTGCATTGCATTCATGCATAGAAAATCCGAATAATTTTCGCGCTTTTAAAACAGAACTTGTCAAATTGATTGAAGCTTCTTTTAACTTGATGGAATTGAAGTAGATCATCAAGTTAACTATGATAAGTTTCAATATGACTTTTGCTAAAACCTTATTTAGTTAAGCATGATTTGGTCTAAGGGTAGACCAGATATAATAAAATGTCACTCATAATACATTGCTTAAATAATTAATCTCTGATCCTTAAGGGATTCTATCATCATATTCAACACAACAATTCATAAGTGCCAAGTTAAGATTACAAACTAAAGTAATAAAAATGTAATGACTAATCCTGACCTATCTTATTCTTATCTATTCTTACTATGAGTACATAGTAATACTTAACTTTAACTCTTTAATGAGATTGAGTTGGAAAGAGACTAAGTCAAGATCATTCACTATATATCTTTCTTTCCCTATCAATTTTTATGGAACTTATCTTAATATCTGTTGTTCATCAATGTTGAGTAATTCACCATTGATTTACAAATTCTTTAACTATCAATCCTTGATCTACTATTTCTTGATCTTATCATAACATCTACTTAAATCTTTTAAAGAGGGCATATTCCATAAATAACCTTAATCCAATATGAGATACTAAGAAGATAATTTCAAGATAATGGAAAAGTAGGATAAAAAAAGCCTTTCTTAGCCAACTAAGAACTTAAGCAATAAATGATGAAAGGATCATAATGGTGATGCTTTAGCCACCAACATTGAATGCTTATATTTATTATAAGTAATACTGGTGGGTAGAACATGATTGGAACCTTAGAAGAGATAAGTTACCCTAGAGTAGTCATTGTAAATCACATAAATTTAAATAGGGTTGGAGTAAAGTGAATATAGGATTATATTATTCAATTAAAGCTAGTACAACATAGAGTTATAGAAGTGGTGTTATTCATCTTAAAGGATAGTCAACTTTAGAGAAAGGTAGTTGGATGCATACAACTAATAGAGATACATTAGTAATGAATGATTAAGGGAGATTATGAGTAGAGTTTGAGGGAACTATTTGTTGGATGAAAGTCTATCAACAGTAGAGTAGTAAATACAACCAAGCAAGGATATGAAGAAGTTATGAAATAATTTAGTATCAAACTCATTTGATTCATCCACGAGTTTAGAAGGTTAATCAGTGAATGAGAATATTATTATGAAGTAAAACTCATCATGTTAATCATGATGATAGATAGAAAAAGGTAGTATATCTAGGAAAGGAATTCCTTAATAAGAAGTCTAGAATTATGAATTATGGAAGATAGTAATTCTTGGTAAACAATCAACTCTAAATCTTAAAACCAAGTATAATATCCATTTCATATTAAGAATTCATCATCTTATATCTACATCACTTGATATGAACATTTCCCTACAACAAAGCACATAAACACATCTCTGACAATTCCAACCATCATAATTGAATGTGCTTAGGAGTATCTTTATCAATTCCTTTCTATAAAACATTCAAGATATAACTTTCAAGTACTAAAGGAGATGTCATCAAATATCCCAAACAGAAAACAATATGCTTAGTTATTGAATCTTTAACCACATCCATGAAGGAGTCTAAGTATATCAAGAAAAACCCTAAACCCTAGGGTAAAGAATCATAATCCAAAATCCTAAACTTCCTTGTTTATCATAAAATAATAGATACAATTACCATTTTCCAAATCAATGGAAGTAGTAATGAAGATATTCATTTCTTTTATATTTCATGCATCAAATAATGATATAGGACCATTATACATATAAAAATTTATATTCAAACTCTGAGCCAACTAGAGTTAAGTCTTATAAACAATAAGAATACATCATTCAAGAAATCCATAACTAAATGAGGAAATAAAAATAATAAGAAAAGCTTCTACAAATTATTAAAAGGGGTTCATATTGAGAGAATAAAAGAAATATAAAAAAGATTATATAATAAAAGTTCACAAATGATACTAAATATATTTCAACATTATTGCAATTATCAAACAAATGAATCCTACAAAGAAAAGTTCAAAATATAAATCAAATTCAAATCTAAAAAGGAAAACATAAAATAGAAAGAAGTAAAACAAATAAAACATTACCTCGCCGTGGCCTAACATCTCTATACTTATCTGACGCCCATGTGCAGCCCACAATAGCCCAGCAACCAGCCCAACTCGTTTCCATCTATGACTGACAAGTGGGACCAAAGAAGGACCACGAGTTGAGCTGAAAGAATCGCCATGGGGTTTTCCGCAAAAGTTACATCTTCGTCATCCTCACGCACACAGGCAGCTCGCTGGAGGAGCTCCCCGCCGCCCGATGCCGTCGTCGTCGTCAGCCGTGCACCAAGATGCTCGCCGTTGTTCCAGAGGGGGATAAGAAGGCCACCGCGACACCCTGCCTCAATCCCTATCCATAATCCCTCCTTATCCTCTCTGATTTGAATGGGGCCGAAACCCTAGCTCACCGAAGCCACACCTCGCCGTCGAACCACATCTCCCCACACCCTTCCAAGCAGCCATGGATAAGCACCGTCCTCCATAGATCCTCTGAGAGAAATCCTGCATCAAGGGGAGCACTGGAGTGGACGAATTTGGCCGTTCTTCTTTGCAGCAGTTCGTCGGAAATCTTGTTAGAGAGATCGTCTCCGACCGCGCCTTCCTGAACTTTTCAGTATCCGTAAATCGTCTTATCTCAATGGGAATCGCCGTCTCACCATGTGCAACCGTTGGCCACCGTCGGATCTCGTCGGAGTTGAGGCTCCGATGACCATTTCCGAGCGACGCCGCCACTTTAGGACTCAGCACGATGCACTGTTTCAAACTAGGTTCATTTTGTTTTCTAGGGCGCAGTAGATCATCGCCGATGACCAACCACTAACGGCGGCGGTGGTGCTGACGCCATCGCTACGTCATGCCGACAACACCCTGAACCCAGTCAGCCAGTTTGACTAATCTTTGTCTCGCGTATCTGATGACATGGCCTTGGGCCCATGCGTCATCGACTGAGAGTAGAGAGAAGGTCAGTAACAAATGCATTTTCTTTAACTAGTGTGCTGAAGTGGCCACTGGCCCACGAGTCAGTGACTCAGGCAAGTCTTAGGTGCGGTGTGAAAAGTATTTCCTGTTTAAGAAAGAAATAAAATGTTATAAATTCAATTAATAATATTCCAGAAATCAAATAAATGCTTAAATCTTATTTAATTAATAACTTTTGATTTATAATTCAAAAAAATGTGTATAATATATGAAAATTTGTAGAAAAATAAAGTCTACAACTTAAACTTATTATCTAATATTATTATGATGATTATTTAAATAAATATTATTCAATAAAAGTTTAAAAAAGTAATAAAACTTTATAATTCATATTTTAATAATGGTAAATTTTAATAATATAAATAAAATACCAAAAATCATAGAAAAATAAAAAATATAATTTGAAACCAGAATCATGTATTATTATTCCACTTAATTAAATATTCATTATTTATTAAGTAGTTATAAAGTAATAAGAATTATAAAAATCTTATCTTATTATTTATAAATCACAAAAATAAATGTAATATACCAAAATGATCACAAAAATAATATCTACATGTTAAAAATCTATTATTCTACTTTTGAGTTAAATAAAAATTCAAATATTTTAATAACTCAAATTTAAATTTATTTACTTCATTAATAATTCATATAAGGATAAATAAAATTTATTAATATTTCTAAAATGAGTCAGTTAAGTGTAATAAATAGTATTAGTCTTAAATATTAATAATATAAAGCCATAATTGTTTAGAACATTATAACCACCCTTTTATTTAAATTATCCTCAACCTTGAGGGAAGATTATATTCTCAAAGGATTCCAATTCATGATAAAAAGCTTAAAGAATAACTAGTGAATAAATCAGATCATTCATATCTACTTTAACCACCAGATTACAAAAACTACCACCACACTATAATAAATCCATAAGTAGTTAAGTAATATTATATTTTGGTTTATAAACTATAACCACTCATTTATAAAAGGTAAATGATACTACTCCATTATAAAATCAAGAAACCACTACGCTAAGTAAAAGGATCACCAATATTAAGTAACCTAAAGGAAGCATTCCAGATACACAAGATACAAATGTTATAAGTATCATACTTTCAGAACTATCTATATTTTAAAGTTAACTTTAGTCTCCAAGAATTTAAATATAATACTATAAACATTACTATATATTTTATAGTTAACTTTGGTTTGAACTAGTTAAGTTATAAAGCATTTCAAGCTAAAACTATTCAAGCAAATACAAATGACATTGAACATCACTAACTAACCACAAAGATTGTTTAAACCTTAGAAAAGGAATTTATTCTTCAAAAGTTATTCGTTTTGACACTTCAGAAAATGTATGACAAATAGTCAAAATCACCTTACTTCATACTTCACTTGTATACCTAGGAGCGATAACACTTAAACTATTCATAAATGACTATACTTATAAAGTCAAGTTTAAAGATAAACAGTTAAAGTATAACAATCTTGAAGAGCATTTCAGAGATGTATATTTTATTGCTACATAAATATGTATTATTCACACACACTCACAAGCCCTAATAAGAAGCACAAGTGTGAAAATTATCTAATAGGACCACACATTCCAAAGTAACCATTTCCAAAATCCAAACCCTAGGACAACGTTAACCCGGGATTTGCATTTAGAACGTGCATCACATTACTTATGCATAAAGACATATTGCTTCTTTAAACACTAGTCCTTACCGGACTAATGATGCTGATTTCAGATTTTGGATCCTATACTGACTCGAAGACCGTGAGTGCATAATCTTGCAATCACAAAAGGCAAGTTCACACTTGCTCATGTCCTTTGTTTATTTTGTGTAAAGTATTTTATAAATCCAGTGTTTTTATCACCTGCATTTGAAAAAGGTCTAAAAAACACTATTTTTGATAATAACGTGAACTATTGGTTACTGATCCAGGGTGATCAGCTAATCTATTAAATTTAACAGTTGGAATACCACTGTTCAGAACTATATCACCTAGGACTTAACAACCAATATCGCTAGTGATTCTTGCGCCGTATATTATGAAGGGAATTTGCCCTGAGAGGCAACAATAAAGTGTTTATTATGTGTATTCCAAGTATATGATATATGTTTATTTTGCATGCTATAATTGTATTAATACGGAAACGTTAATACATGTGTGTTTAATAAACAAACAGAAGTTCCTAGTTATGCCTCTCTCATAAACTAGCTCGTTGATTAACAAGATGATCAAGGTTTCCTGATCATGGACATTGGATGTTGTTAATAATGGGATCACAACATATGTGTAATGGTGTGATGAATATTCATCCGAAGTATAGAATTACGATAAAAGTCATTGAGTTTATATTGCTATAACAACTTACGAAGTGATCCTAATCCTTAGACCATGAGATCATGTCAATCACTAACACCGGAAGAGTTTCTTGATAACTTCAAACGTCACACTGTAACAGGGTGATTATAAAGATGGATTCAGAACTAATAAAGTGTTATGTTGAGGCCCATGGATCGAGAGTGGAATTTGTTCATCCCGATGACGGATAGATATACTCTGGGCCCTCTCGGTGATATGACATTGGTTATCTTGCAAGCAAGTGATTTGATCACTAGAATGTTATATCACGGGAACGAGAAAAGAGTGCATGTCAGTAACGAGATCAAACTAGGTATGGAGATACCGATGATCGAATCTCGGACATGTAATATATTGTGAAAACAAAGGGATTAAGATACTAGCGTAAAAGGTTCCGACGATCACAAGAAAGTCATCGTTGAATGTGTGGGAGTCAGTATGGGTCTCCAGATCCCGCTTCTGATTATTGATCCGAGAGGGGTCTCAATCATGTCCGCATTATTCATGAACTGTAGGGTGACACACTTAAGAGACACCGACATCCAATTGGAGCAAGAGTTTCATGCCGAAATAATGAACAAGCGCAGGAATTTATTTCACTAGATACCGAAACAGGTTTTCGGGTGAAATTGCATAAAGTGGTTATGCATGTGAAATAGAATTCTAGCAAGGGGTTATTTGTGAATGTTTGTCATTAAATTAATTTACAAAATTCTGAATAAAATAAAAGAGTTTTATTTAATGAGAGTTTGCATTAAATTTGGTGGAAATTTAATGGCATGTTTGAGTGGGATTTTGAGTGGAGGGATGTGAATGGATTTTTGTGAGTGGAGTGTCCACCCACATGAATGAAGGAGGGGAGGGGGCAGCCCCCATGGCTAGCGGCCACCCCCTTGGGTGCCCCCTCCTCCTATAAAAGGCACCCCTTCTCCTCTCTCTCACTCAGACCTCCTCGTGAAGGATCTCTCTCCCCCTCTAGAATTTATCCCCCATGGTGTCACACTAGCGAGATACATGTTCCCGGTGGATATTCGGCAAGAAAGAGTTGTGCTTCCGCTGCATCGCTGGAGCGAGGAGGCGGAGGTTGCTCGATGCCTCGAACGTGTGTGCGATCATGGATGCGCTGCTGATTTGCGGCGCTAGGACTTCCTCTCGATCTTGAGATCGGCAAGAGATCGTCTACATCAACCACGAGTCGAACTCGTTAAGCTTTGTCGGTCTTCAAGGGTATGTTCTCTACGGATATACATCTGCCCGTTGTTTGTATCTAGTATATAGATCTTGGTACATAGTTCCCATCGTAGGAATTTTTTGTTTTCTATGTTGCGAACCCTACAGTGGTATCAGAGCCGGATCTATGCGTAGATGCTTTACACGGGTAGTACACATATGTGTATGTGGGCGATGATGATCATGTTGTCGCTCCTTAGTTGTAATTTTGGATATTGGTGGCATAGTGGGATGAAGTGGCCCGCACATGAGACCTATTCCACGCTTGACATGCAACTATAGTCAATATCTATTTTGCAATGAGTTGTCAACAATTTGTTTATCCTCATTGTGGTTCATTTTCATAGGTAAGAACGGTTCTATCTCGAAAGCCCTAAGCCACGTAAAACTTGCAATGGATAAATTAGAGGCGTCTAGTTTAGATTGTTGCTGGGCTAGTGTTATGATATGGTGATGTTGTAAGTAGAAGCATGAGATGATACTCTTACAACATACATAACATGTAATCTCTATAGACCTTGGACTTACACATATAGGTATGATAGTGATCATACCACCATGCACATGATAGAGATCATATGCGGGAACCATATCATTCCACTAATAAACATGTGATGTTTGATAGCATCTTATATTGCTTGTTTAGCGCTTTGTTAGCATAATAAGATGATCCCTCATTTAAATATCAAGATAAGAATGTGTTCTTCCTTTAGTATGCACCGATTATGTTTTCGTTGCTCCAAGACATCACGTGATGATCGGGTGTTCTTGGATCCACGACCATATTCCGGGTGTAAAACAGTTACACACGCGAATACTAAGGTTCTAACTTGGCGAGCCTAGCATGTACAGACATGGCCTTGGAACACGGACCTAAATGTTAAGCATTAGTCATATAGTAGATATGATGCCCATTTGATGCTCGCCTTTGAAGCTATACCGACTCACGTGATGATCGGACTTGGTGTAGTGGATTTGGTTCATGAAATCACCAAAAAGGCACGAGTGATGTCATTTTTGAGTGGGAGTTCATTCGTAATATGGATTAGTTGAACTCAATCTATCATAAACTTAGTCCAAACTTTACAAATTCTGTTGTAGATGGCACCACCTGCTTTTAATTTCAATGTGTTCATGGAGAAAGAGAAACTTGCAACGAATGGTAGAAACTTTACCGAATGGGCCATGAATTTGAGGATTCTCCTGTCTGCTGCACAAAAGCAATATGTGCTAGAAGCGCCGCTAGGCCCCTGTAACACCCTCAGAATCGGCCCTATGCAAGTTTCAGCGATTCCCGCCAAACCCGCATAGAAACGATTCAAAGGTGCCCACCAGGCACTTTCGTGCGGGTGGAAAACAAAGTAAAACCATTACACAATAGTCCTCGATGGAACCCACAAAACATATATATACAACAGTGACTCAAAGAGTCAAGAATACAGATATACAATACAAAGATCCAAATCACCTTTAAAACGATATAGCGTCCGAGTACGGACAAGATGCAAATTGAGCTAAGAGCCCTGAAGAATAACCAATGGCGTCCATAACCCTGCCCAGGCCAAGCCGGAAGGGTAACCCTGCTAACGACGTCGATCTCAAAACCTGCGTAAACAAAAGGGGTGCCGACAAAGGGCAAAGGAAAAAGAGAGAGCGGTCAGTACTGAGGCCAGTACACGGCGAGGCTAGAATTCCGCGGTCCTCGCCTACATAGGTATGGTGGACTGAGCGGCAGCGCAGCATGCACTAAACAACCTATAGAGACTCGATATAACTGTCGGCTATCAGAAAGGGATAAGAAAGACCTATTCGGAACCAACCTGATACTACCACCAAACATACCCATCCTGGTATTTCCCCCTCGAGACCAAACGAGGAAGTCAACCGAGGAACTCACACCGTTGGCAGTTTTATTTATTCAGTTATCGTTGTAGCAATTACTAGTCAGGTATAGATAGTCATCCTGATATAATAAGAAGTGGGCACTTTTAGTTAACCATTCCATTGTAGTTGCAACACTTACTAGTCAGATACAGTTAGCATGAGATATCCCCAAACCCAGCAGTTGTTGGTACTTTTATTTAGCCATTCCGTTGCAGTGAAGCTGATTACTAGTCATATCGGATACAAGTCAAATTATAGCAGTAAACTTTAGTTATAGTTGTCTATGATCGAGACCTGTGCTCCAAGTCGTCCATAACCGCGGACACGGCTTCTCGAAAAGATTTAACCTGCAGGGGTGCACCAAAGTTCCCACACGCACCTACACCCTTGTTGTCAGATCAGGTAGGTACAAGATCACAAAACATACACCCAACGGTATGTCGACGGGGTTTCGGACACGACGTTTCCCAGACCCAAAGCAAGCACGGGGGGCCACCCCACTAAGCTACCCGCAACGAAGTCGGCCGGTCTCCGAGACGGACTCAGGGTTTGCGCCAATGGCTGTAAACGACTGGGAACCCGAAAATGAGACTGGGCTTGTCGATACCGCGAAAACACTCCGCAATCCTAAACAGTACACGTGCAGTACCTCGCACAATTTAAATTAAACAGTAAAGCATGGCATAAGTACAGGATAGTAATAAAGCCCCAAAATAATTGTGGCCCCCAGTACAGTACTTGGAATCAGGTACTAAATCGATGGGGGTGCCCATACACCCCACCTGTGGTTAGCGCGCTCGATCTCGGAACAGGTGTCAAGAACTCGGGGTCCTATGGGACACAAGTGGACGGTTAACAACCAAATAACATCTATTGCCCACCTGTGCCTCTGCATTTACCTACTTCAATTTTAGTTATTAAACAGTAATTGAATTAAATGATAATTAAAGCCATGATCATCTCCAACCTTAAACACGCGGCAATACTCCAACAACTGTGGTACTTGACGACACGCAACAGCACTTGAGCAAGCGACTACGACACGCAGGTCCAACTATCTACCAAACAACAGGTAATAGGATGTGTCCAAGGCAATATAAGGCTGCAAGGGATGTTTCGGGTACGAAAACTAGAGCATCGCAACACAGATAGCAATAGATCAACAGGGGGAATAAATACTATAAAAGTAAGATAGGTAGAAGGGGGGAGATGCTCGCCTGAAAACACTGCCGAAGGTTCATCCGAAGATCGGGGCAAAGCTCACATCAACTTAACGGCCTTATCCGCGAAGAAGCAAAACACTAGAAGAAACACCGGATGCACTATTTAATACTATGGCAGAAGATCGGGCATGATGCATGTATGATGTATGACATGGCAAAGGTGCAATGCAATTAGGCCATATTAAGCGGAACCGAGGCCCCGACAATTAATTAATAGGTTCATGTTGTTTAGATACCCGCAATTTAAATGTTGTATTAACATGGCAAGATAAGTTACCGGTTCGCTACACAAATTTAAATGGGGTTAATATAAGACTAGAAAAGTCCGCATATGGATCCCATATTTAATTTAGGTGAATCGGCATAAGGCCCCCAAACCACATGACAATATGCATGCGAGTATGACAATTTAATATGCAACAATTTTATATATAGCATTTATAAAATAGGGGCTCGGGAAAAGGTTCACACATCTGGGGTCGAAGGTCTTGGGGGTTCGGAGGGGTTCCGGGGTTCGGTCTCAGGGTTCGACGGGGAAACGATGAAGTTCGGACTCGCGATGGCGAACTTGAGTAGATCGGGTACCGGGGTCTTCGGATCTGGGAAGTAGATCTTGTCGCACGGGCGTCAATGCTTCCGGGAAGGAGAACTTGTCGTTCAGGGTCTCGGTGTCCGGGGTGAAGTACTTGGCGTCCTCGAGGAAGTATTTCACGCATCTATGGGTCGGTCCTCGGGGTCGAAGAACTTGGCGCGCCAGGGTTCAGTCTTTGGCAGGGTCGGTCTTCGAACTCCGGGATCGGTCTTCGGGTTCCGTGAAGGAGATCTTGTAGTGCCGGAAATCCTCGGGTCTCGATCATCGGATCCGGCGACGGGGCTTCGAGGCACTTGTTATAGGGCCTGCCTTGTATCTCCGGTGGCGATGAAGATCTTGCCGAGATGTACGGGCCGCATGATCTAAAAGTTAGCATCACCGATTCTTTGGATTACCAAACGAGGTTGTAATAGCCGATGTAGCCAAGCTCACCGCACTGCCACATACACAAAGAGTACCATTCGCCAGCATACATCACAACACCACCGGAAACAGGAAAACAACAAGGTGTGAGCACGGTAGCAAAGGATACAGACGACATGAGGCCAGAGAGAGGTCGGGCAGGCGTCGGTTTGAGGAAGGCATGGAGGGGTCCCGCGGCGGCCGGCGTGAGGTTGATGGGGCGGCGCCTGGCACGGCCGGCGAGTTCCTGGGGACGCTGGGGTAGCGGCTCGGGAACGGCGGCGGCCTCAACGACAGAGGGCGGCCGGGACCAGGACGACGCGGAGAGGCCCAGCAGTGCGCTGCAGAGGGCGCCAGAGGGGAGGAAGGCGGCGTCCAGGCACGGGAGGTCGTGCGGGGTTCTGAGGAGGGACCGAGCGGCACTGGCGAGCTCGAGGGAGGCGCCGGCGGCTCGGGGAGAGGCCTGGTGGCGGCGGACGCTGGAGGAGCTCGCCGGAGGAGGGCGAGCTGGCGCCGCAGGGAAGCGACCCAGGAGGTGGTCGAGGAGGAAGGTCGGCGGCGGGTCAGAGCGGGGCGCCTGGTCACGGACGGCCGGCGGGGAGCTCGGGCCGGCGACGGAAGGCGGGTTCCCGAGGAGGCGGACGGCGGCGCGATGGGAGGGACGAGGAAGGAGGAAGACGCGGGGAGAGAGGAAGGAGACGGGGTGGGGTCGGGTCTGGTCCGCGGGGTGGGTTGCGATGGGTGGGTGCAGGACGGTGTGGGTCAACAGGTGGTGGGGCCACACTGCGTTGGTTGCTGCGCGCTGTGTGCCTGTGTGCGGGTGCTGTGAGGCTGGCGGCGCGGGGTGGGGTTTGGGGTTGGGGTGGGACTAGGGATTAGGGTTAGGCAAAAAAGGGGATCTAGGGTTAGGGTTTCAGGGGTAGTTTCGGTGGGTTGGGCCGGGTAGTAGGTGGTCTGGGCCGGTTGGGCCTCTAGCCTGATCGGTCGGACTGCCTCCCCGGACAAAAATATTTTATTTCTTTTAAATATCTTTTTGATAAAATATTTTAGGCAAACAAAAGATCCGGACAAACCGACTTGATACTTTGAAATAAGAAGGGCTAGTGGAAAACAAAATAGGCTTTTCGGAAATAGTTTTAGACAGACATATGCATGATGATGACGATGCAATGCACAAAAACAACGCGATTTTCTAGTAGTGGTTTTTGCGGGGCGCCACAATTCGACACCACTAACAATGGATCTCGCCCTCGAGATCCGCCTCATGGTACCGGGAAGAAGGGCGGCGATCTAAATCTTCTTGCCTCGTGTAGATCGTTGCGACACCACTAACAAAGATTCTTTCTCCGTCTTGAAATCGACGACACCACCAACAAAGGGTGTGGCTCAAGTTCGTTGTGAGAACACTCCGGAAAACAAAAGACGAAGGTAGAGGTCTCAAAAGGTAAGGCCACCTCTAGCTTCCACGGAAGGAGTATAATTGCATCAATCCACCATTCAATGTACAAGAGCGAATCATAAGAGTAGTCGGATGGTGATCAGTCCATCGCGCACCCAAAGCATTACTCTGCACATGAATAGAAAATTATGCGACCAACTCTCGGAATCAGACTGAAGATCTCGATAAGCGAGGTTCGGAAACAAAGGAGGGATGGAGATTCTCATCAGATCTGATGTAGATGATGTCGTCGTGTCAGAAAGCACCGGAAGGCACGGGAAGGAACAAAGAGAAGTCCATCAGAAGAAGCATTCCTCGGATAGCATGAATACCAGATGTAGCAACACCGTTACCAAAGGAGGAAGCGAAACCCTGAAGGTACGATGGAACCCAACCACGAGAAATCCTGGACTCGAAGAGAGAGAAGAGAGCGGATTCAAAACACGCAGAGGTGAGAGGAGAGCAGCAGAGGGGTAAGGAGTAAAATCAGACCTAATCAGAACTATCCAACCGATTTTTCAAAAATAGTTTTGACACTCTACTTCGGCCGTTAGCTAGGTTATCCTACAGGCTGGACTTGTGGGGTATCGCAACTGCTGAGCTCTGATACCACTCTGTAACACCCTCAGAATCGGCCCTATGCAAGTTTCAGCGATTCCCGCCAAACCCGCATAGAAACGATTCAAAGGTGCCCACCAGGCACTTTCGTGCGGGTGGAAAACGAAGTAATACCATTACACAATAGTCCTCGATGGAACCCACAAAACATATATATACAACAGTGACTCAAAGAGTCAAGAATACAGATATACAATACAAAGATCCAAATCACCTTTAAAACGATATAGCGTCCGAGTACGGACAAGATGCAAATTGAGCTAAGAGCCCTGAAGAATAACCAATGGCGTCCATAATCCTGCCCAGGCCAAGCCGGAAGGGTAACCCTGCTAACGATGTCGATCTCAAAACCTGCTTAAACAAAAGGGGTGCCGACAAAGGGCAAAGGAAAAAGAGAGAGAGAGCGGTCAGTACTGAGGCCAGTACACGGCGAGGCTAGAATTCGGCGGTCCTCGCCTACATAGGTATGGTGGACTGAGCGGCAGCGCAGCATGCACTAAACAACCTATAGAGACTCGATATAACTGTCGGCTATCAGAAAGGGATAAGAAAGACCTATTCGGAACCAACCTGATACTACCACCAAACATACCCATCATGGTATTTCCCCCTCGAGACCAAACGAGGAAGTCAACCGAGGAACTCACACCGTTGGCAGTTTTATTTATTCAGTTATCGTTGTAGCAATTACTAGTCAGGTATAGATAGTCATCCTGATATAATAAGAAGTGGGCACTTTTAGTTAACCATTCCATTGTAGTTGCAACACTTACTAGTCAGATACAGTTAGCATGAGATATCCCAAACCCAGCAGTTGTTGGTACTTTTATTTAGCCATTCCGTTGCAGTGAAGCTGATTACTAGTCATATCGGATACAAGTCAAATTATAGCAGTAAACTTTAGTTATAGTTGTCTATGATCGAGACCTGTGCTCCAAGTCGTCCATAACCGCGGACACGGCTTCTCGAAAGATTTAACCTGCAGGGGTGCACCAAAGTTCCCACACGCACCTACACCCTTGTTGTCAGATCAGGTAGGTACAAGATCACAAAACATACACCCAACGGTATGTCGACGGGGTTTCGGACACGACGTTTCCCAGACCCAAAGCAAGCACGGGGGGCCACCCCACTAAGCTACCCGCAACAAAGTCGGCCGGTCTCCGAGACGGACTCAGGGTTTGCGCCAATGGCTGTAAACGACTGGGAACCCGAAAATGAGACTGGGCTTGTCGATACCGCGAAAACACTCCGCAATCCTAAACAGTACACGTGCAGTACCTCGCACAATTTAAATTAAACAGTAAAGCATGTCATAAGTACAGGATAGTAATAAAGCCCCAAAATAATTGTGGCCCCCAGTACAGTACTTGGAATCAGGTACTAAATCGATGGGGGTGCCCATACACCCCACCTGTGGTTAGCGCGCTCGATCTCGGAACAGGTGTCAAGAACTCGGGGTCCTACGGGACACAAGTGGACGGTTAACAACCAAATAACATCTATTGCCCACCTGTGCCTCTGCATTTACCTACTTCAATTTTAGTTATTAAACAGTAATTGAATTAAATGATAATTAAAGCCATGATCATCTCCAACCTTAAACACGCGGCAATACTCCAACAACTGTGGTACTTGACGACACGCAACAGCACTTGAGCAAGCGACTACGACGCGCAGGTCCAACTATCTACCAAACAACAGGTAATAGGATGTGTCCAAGGCAATATAAGGCTGCAAGGGATGTTCCGGGTACGAAAACTAGAGCATCGCAACACAGATAGCAATAGATCAACAGGGGGAATAAATACTATAAAAGTAAGATAGGTAGAAGGGGGGAGATGCTCGCCTGAAAACACTGCCGAAGGTTCATCCGAAGATCGGGGCAAAGCTCACATCAACTCAACGGCCTTATCCGCGAAGAAGCAAAACACTAGAAGAAACACCGGATGCACTATTTAATACTATGGCAGAAGATCGGGCATGATGCATGTATGATGTATGACATGGCAAAGGTGCAATGCAATTAGGCCATATTAAGCGGAACCTAGGCCCCGACAATTAATTACTAGGTTCATGTTGTTTAGATACCCCGCATTTTAAATGTTGTATTAACATGGCAAGATAAGTTACCGGTTCGCTACACAAATTTAAATGGGGTTAATATAAGACTAGAAAAGTCCGCATATGGATCCCATATTTAATTTAGGTGAATCGGCATAAGGCCCCCAAACCACATGACAATATGCATGCAAGTATGACAATTTAATATGCAACAATTTTATATATAGCATTTATAAAATAGGGGCTCGGGAAAAGGTTCACACATCTGGGGTCGAAGGTCTTGGGGGTTCGGAGGGGTTCCGGGGTTCGGTCTCAGGGTTCGACGGGGAAACGATGAAGTTCGGACTCGCGATGGCGAACTTGAGTAGATCGGGTACCGGGGTCTTCGGATCTGGGAAGTAGATCTTGTCGCACGGGCGTCAATGCTTCCGGGAAGGAGAACTTGTCGTTCAGGGTCTCGGTGTCCGGGGTGAAGTACTTTGCGTCCTCGAGGAAGTACTTCACGCATCTATGGATCGGTCCTCGGGGTCGAAGAACTTGGCGCGCCAGGGTTCAGTCTTCGGCAGGGTCGGTCTTCGAACTCCGGGATCGGTCTTCGGGTTCCGTGAAGGAGATCTTGTAGTGCCGGAAATCCTCGGGTCTCGATCATTGGATCCGGCGACGGGGCTTCTAGGCACTTGTTATAGGGCCTGCCTTGTATCTCCGGTGGCGATGAAGATCTTGCCGAGATGTACGGGCCGCATGATCTAAAAGTTAGCATCACCGATTCTTTGGATTACCAAACGAGGTTGTAATAGCCGATGTAGCCAAGCTCACCGCACTGCCACATACACAAAGAGTACCATTCGCCAGCATACATCACAACACCACCGGAAACAGGAAAACAACAAGGTGTGAGCACGGTAGCAAAGGATACAGATGACATGAGGCCAGAGAGAGGTCGGGCAGGCGTCGGTTTGAGGAAGGCATGGAGGGGTCCCGCGGCGGCCGGCGTGAGGTTGATGGGGCGGCGCCTGGCGCGGCCGGCGAGTTCCTGGGGACGCTGGGGTAGCGGCTCGGGAACGGCGGCGGCCTCAATGACAGAGGGCGGCCGGGACCAGGACGACGCGGAGAGGCCCAGCAGCATGCTGCAGAGGGCGCCAGAGGGGAGGAAGGCGGCGTCCATGCGCGGGAGGTCGCGCGGGGTTCTGAGGAGGGACCGAGCGGCGCTGGCGAGCTCGTGGGAGGCGCCGGCGGCTCGGGGAGAGGCCTGGTGGCGGCGGACGCTGGAGGAGCTCGCCGGAGGAGGGCGAGCTGGCACCGCAGGGAAGCGGCCCAGGAGGTGGTCGAGGAGGAAGGTCGGCGGCGGGTCAGAGCGGGGCGCCTGGTCACGGACGGCCGGCGGGGAGCTCGGGCCGGCGGCGGAAGGCGGGTTCCCGAGGAGGCGGACGGCGGCGCGATGGGAGGGACGAGGAAGGAGGAAGATGCGGGAAGAGAGGAAGGAGACGGGGTGGGGTCGGGTCTGGTCCGCGGGGTGGGTCGCGATGGGTGGGTGCAGGACGGTGTGGGTCAACAGGTGGTGGGGCCACACTGCGTTGGTTGCTGCGCGCTGTGTGCCTGTGTGCGGGTGCTGTGAGGCTGGCGGCGCGGGGTGGGGTTTGGGGTTGGGGTGGGACTAGGGATTAGGGTTAGGCAAAAAAGGGGATCTAGGGTTAGGGTTTCACGGGTAGTTTCGGTGGGTTGGGCCGGGTAGTAGGTGGTCTGGGCCGGTTGGGCCTCTATCCTGATCGGTCAGACTGCCTCCCCGGACAAAAATATTTTATTTCTTTTAAATATCTGTTTGATAAAATATTTTAGGCAAACAAAAGATCCGGACAAACCGACTTGATACTTTGAAATAAGAAGGGCTAGTGGAAAACAAAATAGGCTTTTCGGAAATAGTTTTAGACAGACATATGCATGATGATGACGATGCAATGCACAAAACAACGCGATTTTCTAGTAGTGGTTTTTGCGGGGCGCCACAGCCCCCCACCTTTTGAGGGTGCCCCTGACGAGGAGAACAATGTCTATCAGACTCGTCAGGAGGACCACAACTTAGTTCATTGCGGCATATTGTATGGGCTAGAGCCGGAACTTCGAAAGCGTTTCGAAAACGGAAATGCATTTGATACAATGGGTGAGTTGAAAATGATTTTTGACACACATGCTGCTGTAGAGGGCTACAATGCTTCAGAAAAGTTCTTTAGCTGCATGATGGAAGAGCACAGCTCCGTTAGTGAGCATGTACTCAAGATGTCGGGTTACGCCGATAAGCTTGTGTCCTTGGGAATAACGATTCCCATTGACTTAGGCATCCATCATGTTCTGCAGTCTCTGCCACCTAGCTATAAGAGATTTGTGATGAACTATAATATCCAAGGCATGAAGAAGTCCGGTAGTACCGAAGAACCTAAATATGGCCGTTGGGGCAATTTTTCTGGACGGTCCGGTAGTACCGAAGAACCCGGTACTACCGCACCCAGCAAAATGGACAGCAGCGAGCGAGCGAGCTAGAGAGAGAAAAAGCAGCGGTAGCGCAGCAGCTAGCAGATGCATGCAGCTGGCGGCAGCAGCAGGGCCCGCGCGCTGCCTGGCATGCAGCAGCAGGCAGCAGGCAAGCGGCCAGCAGCGGGAGTGCGCGCGCTCGCGGCCAAAGCAGCGGCAAAGCAGCGCAGCAGCAAGCAGGCGCGCGCGCGCGAGGCAAGCCAGCTACGCGTGGTCAACGCAGCAGCAGCACAGCAGCGGGCCAGCGCCAGCGAGGCAGAGCGGCAGCAGCAGATGCACGCGCGCGCATGCAGCAAGCAGCAAGCGAGGCAGCGCGGCGCGACGGGCTCCAGCGCAGCAGCAGCAGGGCGGGCCAATCGCAGCAGCGCGCAGGGGTGGGGGCGGGCGGACACGGGGCCCAGCAGCGAGGAATCAGCCAAGACGAGCGGAGCGCACAGATCTAGATCTTGAAAAATATCCGGGCCGAACGGTACTACCGGCCGACCGAGCGGTACTACCGGGCCGGCCCGGTACTGGCCGGTAGTACCGGATTTAGGTACCTAGTGAGGCAGAAAGAAAACGGGCCATTTTTTGGCCCGGGTGGTAGTACCGACCCGTCCGGGCGGTACTACCGCTTGGCCCAGAAAACAGCCTAACAGGCAAATATTCAAACGACAATAACTTTTGACTGGAAGCTCCGATTGACCCGATTCAAATTGCGTTGGATAGAGGGCGGCAAGGGATTCCCAATAATATGATATACCTCACTTGGTGAGAAATCGAAAAGCCGCATAAATTAAAATCGCAACAAGATACAAATGGGAGATCCGATTTAGATGAACAAGAGCTTGTTATGGAGATAACCATAAGATCTATATCATCACATGGATAAGACCAAATAACAACCAAATATGATGATGCAAGTATGCAAAGGTTTGAGCTCTCTCCGAACGATGTGACCGAATTAGTCATCCGAGAGCCCCTCTTGATAGTACGGTTATCTATCCTAAACCTGGTCTCACACACACAATGTGAGACCGGCAAAAGGGAAAACCTATCAATATTATACCTTTGCCTTGAGCATTCCACTTGAGCTTGATGTAGACGATCTTTCCCTTCTCAAGATGGAACGCCTTCCTTAATTCCTCATCATCGACCTCGCATATTGAGCTTGCCCAACAAATCTTCTTTGCATTTCATTGACCTTGAAGCCAACACATGCTCCAAGCGATGCCAATGGACAAATCCTACAAGTATAACTTAATACACACATTAGTCCATAAAGATTGTCATTAATTACCAAAACCACACATGGGGGCCCAACATGTTTTTTCAATCTACCCCATTTTGGTAATTGATGACAATCCCTTTAAGAGGGTTTATATAAGGAATATTAATGAATAAAATGGTAATACCAATATCAAATACTACAAAAGTATGTGATATTGGAACCACCACCATATATAGAGCAAACTCCCCCACAATCTATGCATGTGTGATGAACTTGAATTTCATTGCATATATTGCCAATCATTATCATTGGTGGAGTTTCCTCTATATATACCACATGCTAAGCAACAACAAAGATGCAAGAGCATGAGAAGCAAATGCACAAGAACAAACTCAATGCATAAACCAACTTCCCTTAAACCCTCTAAAACTTCTCCCCCATTGTCATCGATTGCCAAAATGGGTGACAAGTTCTAGAAGGCAAATATAGTAATAATTTCTCCAAAGGTGTGCCTTCGCACATATCCAATGATGAATACTTGGGAGGGAGTAGAACTATATCGAGGACCCTAAGATTGCAAAAACAAAGTCAAATGATGCAAGCAACTACAAGGTCCGACAAACCAATTTGAAAACAACAAATGAGTCCAAATGGAAACAACAAGATATTATGATATGAGCAAAAGAGTGTTTTAAATAACAAATAGAGAAGCTCCCCAAGATTTGTGCACAATTCAAAATAAATGTATTGGAATACATAATGCACAAATATGGAATCCTTGCTCCCCCATAAGCATTTAAAACACAACAAATGTGAAAGAATGCAAATGAGTATTATTAAATGAATTAGATGAGCTCCCCAAAGAGCATGCACCAATTATGATAATTGCATTTGGGAACGAGGTGCATAGTCATGGACTCCTCACTCATCCAAATTCATTTAACACTACAAGACATGAAAGAACAAATATGAGTGTCCGAAGATGCAAACAAGAGGAACAAGCACTCATAGGAAAATAAATTTGGAAGCCACCAAAGAATCAAAAGGAATAGAAAGGTGGTCTCCAAGGATTCAAAATCAACTAAAATTATCTTCTCATATGTGTATATGTCTCTAAGTGGAAAATATCACAAAGACATATTCCAAAGAAGAAATATGCACACATAAAGAAGATTATACAAGAAAGCACATGAAAGGCAAAAATGAAGTCATAACATATATCAATAAGATTTTTGCTTCAAAGCATGGCCAAAGGCTCACATGTATCTTATTGTACATAATGGACTTCAAACACACACACACTACATATATTACAACTATCACCAAGGGAAAACGAGATAGTTGAAATCTATTGTGAAAGGCAACAAGTATCATAAGATAAAATAGACTAGCAAAAATATCACAATTGCATATGAGAGAGGTTGATGAAATGATAGGCAATAAAATTGCTAGATTTACATATTTGGGATTAGAGGATCATATGCATGATTTTGTATAGTCCCAACTATATGTACTCATCTCAACTTATACATATTTACAATAGAGAGTTCTGTTAAAACCATGGCTACAACTACAACAATTACACATACATTAATTCATGCTAGAAGACAACCGACAAACGGTTGGAATCAAGATATGTGAGCATGAGAAAGAGATACTTGTTACCGAGATATAATTGGTAGGATGTAGAGGATATGAATTCGTTGATCATCCTATAGCTTGCCTCAAATTTTCTCCTAAGCATCACTTCTTCAAAATTGAGAGACAAGCGTCCAATATATCTCCAATGTACCTAAAACACATTTAAGTACAAAATGGTCCCCAATCTAATTGGGTTCAATGTAGTTAGTGCAAGTACAATACATAGGAGAGACTCTACATAAATATGTGCATATTGATATGAAATTGAATTTCATGCACAACTTAGCCGATGGGATTTGGTGGAGTTTCCCCTATATATTGGATCAAAGAAAGCAAGCATGCCATAATATAAACATATAGTAAATATGCAGGCATAAAGCTTTCAAGAACCAAAAATAAGATACAATTTGAAAAAAAACACCAAGTAAATCGAGATTGCACACACAAGGGTGTGACTCTACAAACGATGTCCAAATTATATCCAAGAACCAATTCAACACATGAAAGATCACAAATTCAACAAATGAACTAGGCTAAAACCAAAGGAGCAAAAGATAGATATAAATAAAAATGCTCAAGGATTTATCTCATTCTAAAATGGTCAAATCATGAAACAAGTGAGACAAAACCAACTCCCAAAAAGAGCAAGGTTCCAAAAAGAAACCAAACTCCCCAAACTTCTCATGATGGCACAAATACCAAAACAAAAAGATTGAGGTTCCAAGCACATAAAACCCGATATGGATCAAACAAAGAAGCCTAAATATGAATGTTCTAAATAATATAGGAGAGCTCCCCCATGGATAGTGCATTATGTAGGATTTTCCTTTAGAATGCAAAATGCACACAAATGGGATCATCACTACTACCTACATTAACTAAAACACAAGAGGATATCAATAAAATAAGAAGATCCAAAAGAAGCAAGGAAGCTTGGGAGACAACATAAAACATTTTCTTGGCCAAAGATAGGATAAAATTAAACAAAGGCCAAAGTGAATATGATCAACAAATTCTACCTTAAATTGAGTACTCATTGTCCAAGGACAAGAAATATTGGGAATAATTTTCCCTAGGTAGTTCATACGGATATCCAAGATCATATACACACAACAAGAAGCATATAACTAAATATAAGAATTGAGCATGATACTTCAAACAAGATTCTTGGTAGCTTCCAATAGTCACACAATCACTAGTGATTAGAGTAACTTGAAGCAAATGGTTTCCATGCGAATATAAATATCTAAATATGAGGAAACACATACCAAGAACCATTCTCATATACAAGATCCAACATAAGATCAATAAAGCCATTCAATCAAATTGAAACTTTGTATGAGCAAATGTGTCACATAGGTGCTAAATAATTATCAATATCAATTCTAAGTGACACAACCTCGAAAATTCACATTTTCTAGGATTTTAATATGCACTAAGAATATGACTCCCCCATAATGTGATACTACCATAAAACCAACACGAGGCAAAAGGATACAAATAGAGATAATTAGTGGACATTATAAAACTTACATTTATCATGAGAATTGTACCACATAGAGACTAGATAATATCCCAATATAAATGCTAGGTGGTATTCCTCATGTACACACATTTTTAGGATTGTGGAATGCCTAAGCATAACACTCCCCCAAAATGAAATAGTCCATTAATCTCTCACATGAGCCAAATAAGATACCAAATATAAACAAGTAAGGCTCAAGCACAAGAAACACACATACATGTTGTGCCACTTAATCATACACAAATGATTGACATCTCAAGATAATTAAGTGGAAAGCACAAGATGTACAAAAACATGGAAGATACAAAACCAACACATGCACAAGGGGGCGAGTAACTTTCAATGAAATGAGTTAAGCATATGTTACCGCAAGGAGGAACATTGCAAATATAATAGGAGCAATATAATCCACATGACTTGGCTTGACAAAAATTAATAATGAAGATCCCTTAATTCTTCATGATGTAGCCAAGTCTCCAATGCCCTCCAACAAACACCTATTGATGAAGTTTTGGCTTGTTGGTCCCCAACCGAGTTGGGTCCTAAGAGGTTAGTCACAATAGGCTTGGCAACCCAAATGGATCTTTTCTTGACACCACATTGGCCACCAACAAACTTGGCAAACACATTGCCAACCTCATCCTTACAAAGAGAATAAGCATCATCAATAATGATAGGGTTGGATGAGGAGATACCGATAGTGCATGAGGAGGAAATGTGTCCCTTTTCGCGGCATATGTAGCAAGTTCTACTCTTGCCATCTTTCTTCTTGGATGAAGAAACAACTTGAGGAAGAGCTTGAGTCTTCTTGGGAGGAGGCCCATCTCTAACAATATGTAGAGCTTGAGGCCGCTTCCCTTGTTGCTTCTTGCCAAGGGACTTCTTCTTTAATGGGCAATGTTTGACATGATGCCCTTCTTCCTTGCACTTGAAGCAAACAATGTTGGCCGGATTCTTGACTTGATCTTGGACATTCTTCTTGTTATCCTTGTGCTTCAACTTGATAGTGGACTTGTTCTTGACATTTGAGTTGAATCCAAGCCCACTCTTGTCATTGGGGGATTTTTGCACACTCAAGATTTTGTTGAGTGCGGTCTTCCCTTGATGACCATTTTTCAAGTCATTCTTAAAAGAAGTGACTTGAGTCTTGAGCCTTTTGATTTCCTCTACATGGTTAGTTTCAACAAAAACACTAGATTAAGTAGATGCTACATTGTTAGAGCAACAAGGCACAGAATGTAATTCATCACAAGATATATCATGGTTGTGAGAGGATGAACTACAAGGACTAGCACATGGCAATATAACATTTGGAGTAGATATAGTGCTAATGTCCACATGAGGCCCACTAGATGTTACCTTTGACATGATGGCCTCATGAGCCAACTTTAGCTTACCATGGGAGACTAGGAGATCCTCATGCGAGCTTGAGAGCTTGACATGGCTTTCTTCCAATTTCCCATAGTTGCTAGTTAGCAAAGCAATTTGAGCCTTTAGCTCAACATTCTCCTTCAAAATAGATGCTTCACAAGAAGTAGAGTTAGTAGTACAAGCATCATTATTATTAGCAAGAGGCGAGGGCAACTTGTCAAGCTCTTTTAAATATGAAGCTTTAAGTTGCTCATGTGACTCGGTGAGTTTGATGAGCTCCCTCTTAACGACCCGAGAGCCATTTTCGAGGTGCTTAAAATCCTCAACAAGTTTAGCATAAGCAACTTCAAGTTCATCATTTTTAATCTTGAAGGAGTTAGCCACCGCAAGTTCTCTATCATGGTATTCCTTTACTCTAGATAATTCTAGAGTAAAAGTCTCCCCAAGAGATTCTTTGGTGGTTTGTTCTTCTTTAAGGGAGTCCTTTAGTTGTGCAACTTCATTAGCATACTCACGCTCAAGTGCAAACTTTTCATCAATTAAGTTTTCTTGCTCCTCAATAAGATCATTGCCTTCTATGGCACAATTCAAGATTTCAAGAAAGTTGGAGGAAGCAATTTTATTTTTGAAGAGAGCGTTATAGACAACCTCTCCCATTTTCTTAATAGAGGTAATATCATACTTACTTCTATAATCATCATTATCATTCTCAACCTCATCATCATCATCATGAGATACAATGGGATTCAAAGAGGTTACCTTTGTTCCCTTAGCAATAAGGCACATGTGAGAACCGGAGGAAGGTGATGATGAGATTGCACTTGTAGCTCTCTTCAAGACCTTGTCTTGGCCCATAGAATCTTCATTTTCCTCTACATGGTTAGCAACACAAGCACTAGAGGAAATAGAAGCATTTTTATCATGATAACAAGACAACATGAGCATATCATCATGAGATTTGTTCAAGTCATTTCTACATGATATGCAAGGACTATTAACACAAGCATGTGAGGAATTTTGAGTGCTAGAAGTGTTAAGGTCCAAAGATAGATCATTACAACTAGATAGATATGAGGGATTACAAATAGTGAGCACATTATCCATATTGCAATTTCTATCACCACTCACCATATCATTACCTTGTGAAAAATTACATGTTGGTGAAGTGGTAGACGATGAGAACTCATCTCGACCGGAAGTGGAAGCAACACAATCATCCTCAATAATGTTGGACTTGCTATATTTATCTTGAAGCTTGGTCCATATCTCACGAGCGCTTGAATAAGGCATGATAGTAGAAAGAACTACATTGCTCACAACATGCACAAGAATTTTAGTAGCTAGAGCATTTATATGAGAGTTCAACTTCTCCTCTAAAGATTCGTTTTGGGTATCCATAGGAGAAGAGAAACCCACATATAGATAGCCCTCGATAATTGGGTGAATTTCCCGAAATAAATTAAGCATGCGAATTTTCCAAACATCATAATTTGTGCCATCGAATGTGAGCGTGTCCTTGTGCACTAATCCCCTAGCCGACATCTTTACTCTCAAGGCGGTGAAGCCTAAAATGAGAGATCGGGCTCTGATACCAATTGAAAGGATACGGATGTCGCCTAGAGAGTTGGGTGAATAGGCGATTAAAACTTTTCCTAGAGTGGCTCAACAAAGGCGGAATAAAACTAGTGTTTACTTTGTAAAGCACAACCTAGAAACAACTAAGGTTTACCTATGTGCACCAACAACTTATGCTACGCAATACAAGCAACAAAGTGATAGCAAGATATATAGTACTTCAAGCACGAAGGCTATCACAATGTAAAGTGCATAAGTAAAGAGCTCGGGTATAGAGATAACCGAGGCACGCGGGGACACCGATATTTTATCGAGTTCCTCCCAACATGGAGTACGTCTCGTTTGGAGAGGGGGTGGTATCAAACCACCAATGCCACAAAAGGCCTCCCTTATTCTCCGGTGAATCTCACCCTAATGGGATCGATCCACGCTTCCACTATCGGTGCACTTGTCGGTGGCAACCGGAACCTCTCACAAGGTTGGGGCACAATTCCAGAACTTAATTGGAGGCTCCCAACAAACGCCACAAAAGGCCTCAACAAATGCCACCAAGGCTACAATGCCACCAAGGCCACAAAACCTTCTAGGGTTCCAAGAACCCAAGAGGGACAAGCTCCAATGAGCAATTCAAACCAAATCCTCCGAGGAGAACCCAAACCGATGCAACAAATGCAAATGGCAAGAACACCACAAAGATGCTCAAATCCCTCACTCTCAAGTTCCAACAAAGCTACCAAAGCTATTGGGGGAACAAGAGAGGAGAAATCAAAGAGAGACACAAAATCCCCCAAAATCTAGATCCCCAAAGATACACTCACAAAGAGATGTTTTGGTTTGGTCAAAACGTAGATCTAGATCTCCTCCAACAACCCCTCAAATATTTGCAAGAATCAATGGAGGGGTGTGTAGAAATCAAACTTAAAGAGTAGAGCAAATGGGGGCAAAGCTTGGGCAAGAAAAGGTGGAAGAAGTTATCCTAAATGAAAATAGGGCTAGCCAAAATATGGCCGTTGGGGCAATTTTTCTGGACGGTCTCGTAGTACCGCAAAAACCCGGTACTACCGCACCCAGCAAACTGGACAGCAGTGAGCGAGCGAGCTAGAGAGAGAAAAAGCAGCGGCAGCGCAGCAGCTAGCAGATGCATGCAGCTGGCGACAGCAGCGGGGCCCGCGCGCTGCCTAGCGTGCAGCAGCAGGCAGCAGGCAAGCGGCCAGCAGCGGGAGTGCGCGCGCTCGCGGCCAAAGCAGCGCAGCAGCAAGCAGGCGCACACGCACGAGGCAAGCCAGCTGCGCGCGGTCAACGCAGCAGCAACACAGCAGCGGGCCAGCGCCAGCGAGGCAGAGCGGCAGCAGCAGATGCACGCGCGCGCATGTAGCAAGCAACAAGCAAGGCAGCGTGGCGCGGCGGGCTCCAGCGCAGCAGCGGCAGGGCGGGCCAATCGCAGCAGCGCGCAGCGGTGGGGGCGGGCGGACGCGGGGCCCAGCAGCGAGGAATCAGCCAAGACGAGCGAAGCGCATAGATCTAGATCTGGAAAAATATCTGGACCGAACGGTACTACCGGCCCATCGGGCGGTACTACCGGGCCGGCCGGTAGTACCGGATTTAGTTACCTAGCGAGGCAGAAAGAAAACATGCCGTTTTTTTGGCCCGGGCGGTAGTACCGTCCCGTCCGGGCGGTACTACCGCTTGGCCCAGAAAACAGTCTAACAGACAAATATTCAAACGACAATAACTTTTGACTGGAAGCTCCGATTGACCCGATTCAAATTGCGTTGGATAGAGGGCGTCAAGGGCTTCCCAATAATATGATATACCTCACTTAGCGAGAAACCGAAAAGCCGCATAAATCAAAATCGCAACAAGATACAAATGGGAGATCCGATTTAGATGAACAAGAGCTTGTTATGGAGATAACCATAAGCTCTATATCATCACATGGATAAGACCAAATAACAACCAAATATGATGATGCAAGTATGCAAAGGTTTGAGCTCTCTCCGAACGATGTGACCGAATTACTCATCCGAGAGCCCTCTTGATAGTACGGTTATCTATCCTAAACCCGATCTCACACACACAACGTGAGACCGGCAAAAGGGAAAACCTATCAATATTATACCTTTTCCTTGAGCATTCCACTTGAGCTCGATGTAGACGATCTTGCCCTTCTCAAGATGGAACGCATTCCTTAATTCCTCATCATCGACCTCGCATATTGAGCTTGCCCAACAAATCTTCTTTGCATTTCATTGACCTTGAAGCCAACACATGCTCCAAGCGATGCCAATGGACAAATCCTACAAGTATAACTTAATACACACATTAGTCCATAAATATTGTCATTAATTACCAAAACCACACATGGGGGCCCAACATGTTCTTTCAGCATGCATTGCTTTGTTTTTTATTAATTTATGTGATGTTGCTTGAATGGTAGATTGAATATTGCTTGCTTGGTTGAATTGTAGTGAAATTTGAAGAGTGTGAATATTGCAAGATCAAGGAGTGAACTTATAATTCTCTACCAAAAGGGCAAGTGATGCTTCATACTTTTGTCCCATTATTTTCACTATGCATTAGTGATATTTCTAAGTAGGACTTAAATGGAATCTTTGCTAAGTATAAACTATGCTATAGGAAATCCTAGTAGATGAAACCTTAGTAGAAATTTCCTAAGTTAAGATTCCTACTACTATCATGCTTAGCTTAGCTAGTAGAAAACAAGGGTGGAATATATTCATACTATGGAATATTTCTAAGTCAAGGACTTGTGTTTTGTTTAATAAAACAACTAAGTGAATGAATCACCTGGGTGAAATGGAAGGAATGGTTTGTGTTGAGTGGTTACACAAGGCCCATTTCTATGGTTTACCTTGTGTATCTCATTGTGGATGGCCACCCAGGAACAAAGAGATTTGAGATGTCAAATGTTGAGAAGCTTCAAGTGCAGCCACTTGGCATTATGGGCTCTGCCTGGATCATATAGGTTGCAATAACTTAGCCAAATGGACAGTTGGTGGTAGGGGATGATAGGTTGGAACGCGTCCATTCTGGTCTAAGGGAAGGCTTTTGAAAGATCTTGTCTTGGTGAAACCAAGTCTTGTGGGGAAAGTGCACCACCTCTGCAGAGTGTAAAATCTAAGTACTTAGCCATGTCCCTGGCAAAGGACAATTTGAGCATCAAGACATGGAAGCTGTCAAGAATCTTCTCATCCCAATTTCTAAGTTAAAATTTTGTGGTTGAACAAGGGTTGAAGGATCACCAATTTCTATTGGAAGATGCCTTGGGTGATTTTGACAAGCAAAAACTTAGTGTTTTCAAAAGATAAGGAAAATCTATTTTTGAGCAAAGCAAGCCTAAGCTCCACGTAGCCAAATGCATATAGAGGATAGACTCCCCATATACTACCATAGTATCACTTGCCAATACAATTCAAATGTATTGACCCTTGTGGCTGTAACTTTTATGTTGCAGGTTTGTTTGATGTCAGTAAAATGTGTTGATTAGGATTACAAGTCTACAACCAACATGATTGCCTGTGTCACTTTGAAGATGAAGGACCCCATGCTATAGTTATTTCTGTTGCATTGTAATGAGATAGCCAAATGAGCTATGTAAGATGTAATGAATTATTTTATTCCTGGTTATAAAGTTGTAATATGACCTTTGTTTCTTGATATTACATCTTAACTGTGGATGCTAGCTATTGATCCAGGGACTAGCATTGTAAACACAGGGATCTCTACCTTATTAAAGGTTGGGACCTCTACACATATGGTCAGTAGCACCATAGGTCCACCAATACTTGCTCCTTTTCCAGTTCTACAACACGCCTTGTCCAGCTGCACATACAACAAGTATACATAAGTATCCGGTCGATCAAGCATATGTACTACTACCATGCAATATATATGATTTATTACCCGATGATACAAGTAAGCAAGTGCCGCTGAACCCCAACTGTGCATATAGCCCCATTCCGCAAATAGAGTGAGCCACATGAATGAAACGTTCCTTCCGTGCCATCTGAGAAAAATGTCCTACTTATGGCATACCATAAGTATGCACGAGCATACATCTGCATCACCTCCTCATCGGCGACCTCGGGGCACTTGCTGAATTTTTTTTGTATCCATTTGTAAGTAGCACCGGCAGACATCTTTTCTTGCATTGGCGCCTTACCAATTACGCCAATCATCACTTCACGCCACTTACCCAAATCTGAGCTTATACACAGGTTGTCCTTTGATGGGAAGCGCAAAAATCATGGAGACGTCCTGCAGAGTGACCATCATCTCACCACAAGGGAGGTGAAAACTGTGTGTCTTCGGTCTCCATCTATCAACAAGCGCTGTGATCAAACAAGGGTTCATATGCGGCGTCGAACACGAGACAAGCTGGATGAAAGGGAGAAGTCCAGTCCGCTCAACATATGGAGTGTAGCGCTCATCACATGGCATCTTCTTGCTATGCACCTCCTTGGACCTTAGGTGCAACCACTTGAACACATGCTTATTCTCCGCGATGTACTGCCCACGGTGTCGTTGATCGTAATTCAAAATAGATTTTCCTTCCATCCTACAAGTGGTTGCAAAAAAAGTGAATAAATTAGGTCGAGGAAATTCGATACTCCACCACAAATACATAATAATGCCTCACATTATGAATGCACATTCATTCCATGCCATCTATAATCCATATATGCTCATTGTAGAAATATGACTATCTATAATCCATACATGTCCATTCCAAATATGAATATACAATAATAACATGCCATATGTACTCCATATATGCCCATCTATAAGCCATATATGTCAACAATAGGAAATTTTGCCTAAGGCCTATTTGCCCATATATGCATGACAACTCATTACACAAATCACAAATCACAATAGCCATACACCATTCAACTAAGCACACTTTTACCATATGTACATGCCAAATCTATATTACTAACCCTAACATGCATCATTACACAAGAACTAGGGTTAGAAGGAAGAGGACCATGTGATGATTTCAACCAATAAAACAAGCAAAACTGAAGGAGAATACCTCAAGTGCGGGAGAGGAAGAAATTCCATCAGAGAATCGGTTCAGATATGGGAGGAGCATGCGGATTTGAGGGGGATTGGGGGGGAGGAGCCGTCGTCTCTGTCTGCTCGGGGAGGGGGGGATGGCGCTGGGAGGGGTGGGGGAAGGGCGCCCGCGCCGTTATCTAGGGTTAAGGACCATGGCGTTTTTGGAAAAAGCGTCGTGCCTAGTAGCATGGCGCCTCCGCAGAAAGCGCCAAACATTAAAACGGCCCGCGTGGGCCACGACGGCTGCCACGTAGGGCGGGACCATGGCGTTTTTGGAGGGAGCGCCATGGATGCATGGCGCTTTTGCCGGGATCGTCGTGCCACTAACCATGACGCATCCATGGCGCTTTTGTTGGGAGCGTCGTGCCACTGACCATGACGCCCTCTGGTAAAGCGCCATGAAAACATGTCAGATCTGGATATTTTCGAAAAAGTCATCCATGGCGCTTTTGCCGGGAGCGCCGTGCCACTGACCATGACGCATCCATGACGTTTTTGTCAGGAGCGCCGTGCCACTGACCATGACGCCCTCTGGTAAAGCGCCATGAAAACATATCAGATCGGGATATCTTCGAAAAAATAGGTTAATTTGTGAGATTATTCGTTAGATTTTGCCTCGATTCGGAGGCAGCTAGCTCCGAATTAATTAGGTAAAATCTGTTATTTTGCCTCGATTCGGAGGCAGCGAAACTCCGAAGGATCAGACACAGGTGTACCCGCATCAGCTGCGAGTTTAGGCGCGGTGTCGATGCAGGTTTGCAGGTGACCACAGATTTTGCCTCGATTCGGAGGCAGCTAGCTCCGAATTAGTCCGGAATCCGAAAGCGGTACAACTCGCGACCCCCGTGACTCGTCTTCCTCCTGCGCAAACGACCCTGCGGTGGCGCAGGTAACCCGGCCCCCGTCCATCCCTTCCTTGTCCTCTCTCCACCGGATCTCCCTCTTCCCCGACAGCCCTTTCTCCGCCCGTCCCGTCCATCTTTCCTCTGGCTGCACCTCTCCCCGCTCGTTCCAAATTTGGGGCTTCATCATGTCATGGTTACTTGGTTAGTGCGTGCCTCACGGGACTGCGGGACACACGAACTACTGATTCTGGTATCTGGCCAGACGACTTCTTCGCTTTTCTGCTAATTCAGCAAGATCTCTGTAGAGGCGCAGCCTCATGTCCATGATCACAAATCTCAATTCGCCTCTCCACTTGTGTTTGTTCAACTGCCATGGGGCAGCCCTTTCATGTCACTCCTCATAAACAATTTCTCGTAAGTAAACGAGTATCACTAAATTCAGCATGCAATGCTCTACACGTGCGGACCGTACACTAACACTCGGTAAGACAAGACGGTGATTAACTGAACTGTTCTGTCTAGTGTCGTCCACCATGAATCAAGTAGGATAGCACCTGTGTAACTAAACTATTCTGACGATCATAGTGGCTCGACAGTCCCGATTGAACGGTGGCTTATTCAGACTGTAAATGAGGATTGACCTGAAATTATAGTCCATCTGATCCCGTTTCGGTTGGAGCACGACCCCATGCGAATTCGGTTTTAGTGCCTCGTAAAGATGTCCCGATACTTTGTCGACTCCAACATGACCTCTATTTCGCGCCTCATCCTGGCCATATTGACTGCAAAGGAACCCTGGCGTTCACCAGTACGGTGGTGGCGAAGATGCTGCCTAGGTGGAACTTCGATGAGGGTTCAGGTCGTGAGCAAATTACATAGTTTGTACATCCAAACAGAAAATAGAATTGGATACTACTCCCTTCATTTTAAAATATAAAATGTTTTAGATTTGTAAAGAAAATAAATCTAGACTTTTTTAGTGGGTAGATTCACTCTAAAACTAAGTGAACCTACATACTAAAAGAAGTCTAGATACATTTGCTTTACAAAGCTAAAACATCTTATATTTGGAAACAGAGGAAGTATCCTCTAATTCCAACAGAAAATTCCTAGCCATCCAAACAACATAATTTGAATTGGTAGTCATTTCTTTTTCGAACAGGATTTGAAATTCCATCCAAATTCATTTCTTGAATTTAATTATATGCATCCAAACAAAGCATTAGTGATGCACTGTCAACAAGTGTTCCGGTCTTAAGATTACGAATTGGGCAAGGAGCAATGTGGGCCGCAACCCAGATCCACTCAAGACCGCAAGCTACCACCGTTTAGTTGATCTAGTCTGGCCACGTTAGCGCGAGTTGAGCTATAACTACGATGGCTTCTAGCAAGGTACTACCTTTGTTTTATAATATAAGATGTTGTAATTTTGTGAATGGAGTGTATCTAGAATTTTTGTAGTGTGGAGGTTCAAATATATACTTTTTTCATAAAAGCTAAAACATCTTAGCATATTATAAAACCGAGGGAGTAGTTGTTTAGGAACAAATGGAATTTAGCCTTATGCTTCGACCATAATTTTTGGATCGTTATAACATGACATACGCGCGGGAGGAAAAGTGGGACATCTGAATAAACCAATTATTCGAATGATTTCCAATCTAGGTAATTCTGTTTCTAGATGTCATGTTGCATCCGTATTTATAGTTCTTACAATTGGTCTCATATTCATTGATCCTAGAGGTGCCACGTCGCCATTTTCATACTCTGTTCAAGTCGATCCGTCGAGTGGTGATCATGGAGGATTTGCCTCCTGATGCTCGATATGTCTACAACCTCTTACAAGGTGAACTCAAAGTCTTGCTCAGTAAGAAGTTGGCTTCGTTCTCCGACATGCTCACCAAATTGATCAATACCAAGTTTCACGACCTGCGTGATGAGATCAATTTCGGCGCGGAGAACGCGTCTCCAGGCGCTGATGCATGGGACGTCAATCCAACGTTGCGGTTGTCTGCTTGGACCACGGATAGGCCTCGTCTCCTTCTCAGGCGACGCCGATTTCATCGGCGGCGGGATTTTTCTCTGGCATCAACAAACCTCCCGACGGGAACGACTTGGGGAAATTACATCGAGATAAGGGATATGATGCATATGTCCATCCTCCGTCAAGAGGTATGCGTCCTGAGCCAATCTATGTTCCAGTACAAATTATACATGATGGTTTTGGCCCGGATACTGCTGATATGTATGGAATTGGACCTCTCATAGAATTATCTCGTTTCGATGGTGCCAATCCAGTCCTATGGCAAGATCGATGTGAGACTTATTTTCAAGTATGGTGCATGCCAGGAAATTTTTGGACTCAGTATGCTTATGCCTGTTTTGATGGTGTTGTAGCTCAATGGATGGAATCTGCCTGCAGTGACCAGTACACCACTGTATGTCGAGTTAGTGTATAAGTTGTTAACATAATACTTACGAAAGTTCTCTTTAAAGAATATTACATCCCTCAGACTAGTACAACAAAAACATTCGGGTTCAACTTCTAATTTATTCATACCAAGAGCCAAATGTGTACAAAAGTTTCGAGATCCTACTCGGTCCAATAAAGACTCACAACGCGATGAAAATTCAAATGTAGATGAAGAAGCTTTCCTTATCAATGGTAATAATAAGCTAACCATTGGAGCTGGCAACTTATTGGAGAAGCTATTGCCTTCTGCTATTCTGATACCATGTCATTGAATTCTTCCTCCATGTCAATCTTTTTGTCTTCTCACAACCTAAGCAAGGGTGTTAATAAAGATAGATTGAGTACAAGCACAATTTCTATGGTGGTTGTTTGATGCTCTAGATACAGCCATAGATCGACGGCTTGTGCAGGTTTTTAAAAATGTTTTTTAAAAAAGGTAAGTTTTAGATTTAGAAATTTTAAGTTTGTCAGCCTTTACGGGTTGACTGAACTTTGTGGAGTTACTTTTCATGTTGCGGTCGTAATCCTTTTCCGGGATAGGAGTATCATGTCACGCTTATACACTCTCGAGAGGTGCGCTAATTTTCTCACAAATGTCCTTGGCCTTGTTTCTCTCGTCATACTTCATTTGGTATGGACTGTTACCAAGTTTTTCCTAAGTCGCTAAGTCCCCACGACCCCGCTGCCCACCCATTGTAACGAGTTTCAATGGAGAGACCTACGTTTAATTACTATCTCTTCTAATATACTAGGTTGTTATCCTACAACACATGATAGGGATGTTACAGACTCCCACTCGTTGATCTCCACTTTGGATCACATACTGACTAAGTATGCAAGGACATACGAAAGGAGGAAGGTACTTCTGACTAGCTCGCTCCATAACAAGATCTGTGGTCAGCGTTGTTTTGTACGGCACAATAATAACTGACTACTTTGGTTGTTAATCCTAACTTTCTGGGTATATAATGGAATATCCAACACATGATTATACAATCATGTAAATCAACCATGATTCCACCTTCCACCATTTTAAATTTATGTCATTCGGAAATGATGTTTCTTTTGAATGAAAATGATATTGTTTTGAAAATATTTTTCAAATTAATTCAAAGGACATGTAAGATTAAACTCGCAAATGGTATGAAAGTCTGTTCTCACTAGATTTATGCAAGAATGAACTTTCCTGGTGACTACAAGATAGTGCAACTCCAATGTTTTACTTGACCCTAGACCTACAACCATTGTCTAATAAAGACAACGTTCTAATAAAAACAAGTGATGTTCTAATGCAACTATATGCAATGCAATTCTTGGTGTGTTGTATTTAAATTCTCTTTGATTTCAATTTCTTGCCGAAAGGGATTAGTGAATTTTCTCCCTTTTTGGAGTTTTATTTCAATTTCTTGCCAAAATGACCTATAAAGTAAAACTCTTTAAAAAAAGAAAGGGAGAGCAGTTCCAGAACATGGTTGTATTGTTTGGAGTGCATAAGATGACTACGTGGCAAAAAGATATAAGATGAATAGCACATGCTTTGGACAAGAAAATATCACCTATAGCAAAACCAATATAAAATATACACATACATTTCTATTATAGTTCTGGAGTGGCAAACTCGAATTTGGCCAGAACATTGAGATTTGTACATTACCGTGAAACCAAGTTACCAATACCACGGTTTCAAAAGACAATACACATTAAAGGCGCGTGCTAGACGTTTCCCAAACGATGGGGGTCCTGTTTCCGCGCGCACCACGTGTCCCTAAAAACGTTCTAATTCCCATTTTTGCTGTAAAATACCACTGCAAATGTTCCCGTTTTTTCTTTTGAAGCAAAAAAAATGTTCGTTTTAGAAATAGAACGTCTTACCGGAGACCATGCAAAAAAATTGTGATAATGTAGCAAAACCGCTTCGTCGGAAACATCGTTGGAAAGAACTCGCATGTGACTCTCGTCGAAGTCCTTGTAGCAAAAAAAATCTTCTAATGTAGCAAAAAACCTACTTCGTCGAAGACATCGCCGGAGACTTTTCTAGACACCTCGTCAGAGACATCATCGGGGATATCGCATAGCAAAAAATTTACGATATTGTAGCAAAATTAAAAAACAAATGTAGCAAAAAATTAACAAAAATGTAGCAAAAACTGAATTCGCCAAAGATATTGTCGCAAAAACATGCTATGTAGAAAAATAGTTCATCACATGTAGCAACACCCGACAGCCGCATGTAACAAATTTGACCACCGCAGGTAGCAAAAAAATGGCCAACATGGCAGGGAGCAGCATCGTTGTTCATTGGGGCAACGCCAATTCAGGTCGGGCTTGGCAGGGCGAGCTGACGGAGGTGGGCGCTCAAGAGGAGAGGTCCCGATGGACGGAGGACGGCCCGACGGAGGAGGAGGCGTGCGGCGGCGGGGCAGAGGTCGCCGGGGCAGAGGTCGCTGGAGATGGAGGCTGAGGTCGCCGGGGTGGAGGTTGCCAGAGAGGGAGGCGGAGGACGCCGGGGCGAAGGTTGCCGGAGACGGAGGCGGAGGTCGCTGGGGAGGAGGCGGAGGTCGCTGACAGGGGCAAATCTAGAAAAAATTGGCGATCGGGTCGGCTACTATAAAGTCCTAAAGGTCAAACTAGTCAAACTAATATAATGTGGTATTGTACTAGAATGTAGCACCAAGAAACAACACAAACGATAAAAGTTTCCACTAATAGAACGATATTACATTAATAAAGGCAAGACATACCATCAGGTAAATAGACGACATAATCCACTTCTTCGTTCTTTAGAAATATAAATATAAAACTAAATTGAAACTTGCAAAAACTTGTAGCCTAATTTGTAGCAACCTGCAGTATGTAGACAGTAAGAAAAATATGTTACACTTATAAAAAGTTACATGCAAGTAATTAAAGGGGAGAGAAGTATTGTGGTAGAAACACGTGACATTCTCACTTACATTTTACAATTTCCCTTCTCGATTTTTCACCTTTTTAAAACGATCAATCACTGCATCTCTAGTAATAGTGCAAAATATATCTTTCTCCACAAAGCAGATGAGACAATCACTCATGAATTGCTCGCCCATTTTATTGTGTAACACATTCTTGACAATATTCATTGCTGAGAAGCATCTCTCCACTGATGCTGTGGCAACCGGCAAAATTAGCACTCGTTTCAGCAGTTGATAGACCAAAGGAAAAGATACATGCTTATTTGTGTCGACCATTGACTTAGCAGGATCACCAATATCATTCAGATCACTAAATCTTTCATCCGCCCTCACATTGTCAATGTATATGCTAAGCTGGTGACGAAGAGCAACAAATTGCATTGGATCAAAATCATCAGGATAGAACTCAACTAGCTTCACTAAGCTCTCCAAGTTAAAAGCATCAAACGATTCTTTTGGGTTGAAAGAGTCCATGTGAATAAGCAATGCAGAATTTACCTCATTGAAACGGTCATCAAACTCTTGAAGTTGCCAATCAATAACAGAGTTAAGATAATTTGTCCGGTAATGCTGAAGGTTTGTGATGTTGGTTTTATAACGTGGTCTATGTCGATCGACATATTCATCTAGCATGTTGAGGCTAGGAATATTATGTTCTTCACAAAATAAATGTACCTTTTCAAGAAGTGATTCCCACCCATCATCTCTTAGTCGCTGGATTTCATTCCTTGTTGACTTGACATTCGACATGGCGTTGAGATGTCTAGGTCCTTCTGCTGCAAGCAACGTGACAAAGTATCTGTACTTCCTAATATATGCAACATCATGTGCAAATAAAACACAAAATCAAAGGTGCCCAAATATGATAAGAGTCCACGTGCTTGACTTTTCTTCTCATCCTTTTTGCCTTCTTTTGCAACATATTTAAGAACGTCAACAAGAGTTGGGAATAAATTGACTAGGATCGAGAGTGTTCTAAAATGAGATCCCAACGAGTGTCTCCTGCTCTATGAAGAGATTGCTCTTGGTGCAACCCTGTACCTGTACCAATTTTTGTTGGAGATATGCCCAAGAGGCAATAATAAAGTGGTTATTATCATATCTTCATATTTATGATAAATGTTTACATACCATGCTATAATTGTATTAACAGGAAACATTAATACTTGTGTGATTTGTAAACATAAAAGAGTCCCTAGTAAAGCCTCTTGTTAAACTAGCTTATTGGTTAATATATGATCATGGTTTCCTGATCATGAACATAGAGATGTTATTAATAGCAGGGTCATATCATTAGGAGAATGATGTGATGGACATACTCCTATAGTAAGCGTAGCATAAAGATCAAGTCATTTAATATAGTTCATTTGCTATAAGCTTTCTGATACATAGTAACCTAATTCCTTCGACCATGAGATAATGTTAATCACCATCACCGGAAGGATGCTTTGATGACATCAAACACCACACCATAACTGGGTGGCTATAAAGGTGGCATTGAGTGTTTGGAAAGTATGGGTTGAGGCACATGGATCAAGAGTGGGATTTGTCCATCCATATGACAGATAGATATACTCTGGGCCCTCTCGGTGGAATGTCATCCAATTAGCTTGCAAGCATGTGACTGGATCACAAGGGATAACATATCACGGGAACGAGAAAAGAGTACTTATCGGTAACGAGGTTGAACTAGGTATGCAGAGATACCGACGATCAAAACCTCGGATAAGTAAACTATCGTGAGACAAAGGGAAATTGGTATCATATGTAAGTGGTTCATTCGATCAAAAAGTAATCGTAGAAATATGTGGGAGCCATATGAATTTCCAGATTCCTCTATTGGTTATTGATCGGAGAAGTGTTTCGATCATGTCCGCATAATTCACGAACCGTAGGGAGACACACTTAAGGATTCAATGTTGTTGAGTAGTTATGGAATGATGAGTAAGAGACAGAATGTTGTTCGGAGTCTCGGATGGGATCCAAGATATCACGAGGAGATCCGGAATGGTCCGGAGAATAAGATTCATATAAGGAAAGTCCTGTTTCGGAGTTGGGGAATGATTCCGGTGTTTTCATCGGGAATGTTCTAGAAGGTTCCGGAATGTCCGGCACTCCGGAGGGGAAGGGTACATGAATGTGTCATTGCAAGTTGGAATGATTGCATCATGTACTAGGTGTCATCGCTGTACAAAATAAAGGGTTTAATCAAATCCTAGTTTGAAAAGTCAAACGCCAATTTGAAAAGTCAAACGGCTATTTTGGAAAGTGGAGAAGAAGTGGGAAACCGAGTTGGGGAGGAGTTCCTCCTCCACCGCCGGCCCACTAGGGATCCGAGTTGGTGAGGGACTCCCTCCCCTTGGTCGGCGCCTCCCTCCACCTATATAAGGAGGGGCAGGGCTCCCCTCCTAGACACACAAGTTGCCTCCCTCTAAACCTAAACCCTAGCCACAGCCTAGGGATTTCTCCCAAGCCGCCGAGTTAGAGCTTCTAATTGCCCTAGCCGCTGGTTTAGCCCCTTCTAATTGGTGTGTCTAAACCCTAGATCACCAAGGCTCTCTCATAGTCCACCATACTCGCTCCGGCTTAAGGCGAAGCCCTGCGAGATCTCCCCTCTACTTCCGGTACCACGTCGTCGTGCTGCCGGAATCGCGAGGAGAGTGCTACAACCTCCGCTGCCTGCTGGAACAAGGGAGAGGAAGGTCTTCATCGAGTAACGAACGTGTGACCGACTGCGGAAGCGCTGCCGGAACGCAGCGCCGGAAGGATCGTCTGCGCGATCTTGAGATCGGGAGTGTACGACTACATCATCCACGAGAATCTGCTCTCGTTAACCGCTTTGGATCTTCGAGGGTTAGTACTCTATTGACTCGTTGCTACAATCTAGTAGATAGATCTTGGCTTGATCATAGATTAGATCTTGATTGTGTGTTCATGCGGTAGAAAATTTTTGTTTTCCATGCTACGAACCCCTACAGTGGTATCAGAGCCGTGTCTATATGTAGATCTGTTGCACGAGTAGAACACAATGGTCATTGTGAGCGTTGATGCTTTTGTTGACGATTTCTTATTGTGTACTTTGCATCTTGCGGGATGGTGGGATGAAGCAGCCCGGGCTAACCTTACATGACATCGTTCATGAGACTTGCTCCACGCTTGACATGCAACTTGTATTGCATAAGTGGCTTTGCGGGTGCCTGTTTCTCCCAACATAGTTAAGATTCAATTTACAACGGGTGATTGACAATACTAGTATCAATGTTGTGGTTCTTGTTCGTAAGTTAGAACGACACTTATTGAAAGCCCCAAACCACGTAAAACATGCAAAGAAAATTAGAGGCGTCTAACTTTGTTTTGCAGGGGTGTGTTGTGATGTGATATGGCCATGATTGTGATTATATATGATGTATGCAATGTTCCTTATTGTAAGTTGGCAACCGGCAGGAGCCATATGGTTGTCTTTAAATTCTGTTAAGACCCGCGTGTCTATTCAAAGTAGTTGTAATAGTTGAAGCTGGTGGACGACAACCATGGAGCGGCATCATTGACCTTGATGCAATGCCGGTGATGATGGAGATCATGTTCGTGCTTGAAGATGGAGATCGGAAGCACAAAGAAGAAAGGCCATATCATATCACATATTATGAATTGCATGTGATGTTAATCCTTTTATGCATCTTGTATTGCTTAGTTCACAACGGTAGCATTATAAGATGATCCCTCAAGCACACAATTTCAAATTTTAAAGTGTTCATCCTTAGTAAGCACCGTTGCTAAAGCTCGTTGTTTCGAAGCACTACGTGATGATCGGGTGTGTTAGATTCTATGAGTGTATACAACGTGAGCAAGCCAGATTTTCTCATGCGGAAGCTAAGGTTTAATCTTGACAAGCCTAGCATGTACAGACATGGTCTCGGAACACGGATCACCGAAAGGTAAAGCATGAGTCATATAGTAGATATGATGAACATGATGATTGTTCGCCATTGAAGCTACATCAACTCTCGTGATGATCGGTTTTGATGTGGTGGATTTGGTTCGTGCGATCACTAAAACAATGTGACGGATATTGTTTTGAGTGGGAGTTCAACGGCAATATGATTAAAAGTTGAACACTATTTATCATAAATTAAATAAAAGTGAATTTGCATAATTGTTGTAGTCATTGGCATCCGTTTACCACCTTGCGCTTAGTTTTAATTGAGATGATAGAACTATAGAATTCTGGTTAGTTACTTTACGAACTGGTATCGTATTGTTTTGAAGTGTTAATCTATAGTTTAAAAGTCCTATTGCAAACTTTCAGTAAGTTCCGGTCACTCCATGAAGTTTAATAATTGGTATTAAAACGAGAGTGACAATTCCAAGTGTTAGTGTATGAGTATCATGTTTGTCTCCATGATTCTTGATATTCAAAGGATTGTCTTAATATCAAGGTTATCTAGGATCTGAAAGAGTTGTTTCAGAAACCATGATGTGTGCAAGATATTGTGATATCTGAAACGAAGTTTTGGTTGCAACATGATAGAGTATAATATGGCAAAAGTCATGTTCTCATATTTGATGAGAATTTGCAAAAGGTTGGAGACACTAGTTGTCCAAAATCCTCCAAAGTTTTTGAAGAGCAACATTATACTCGTGATTCACCGTTATAAGCTAAAAGTAGCTTGATTATGGATGATTCCATGATAAGGGTGAATATTTGATGTAGGTAAAATGTTTACTACACCAAGAGATTACTAAAGAAAGGAATTTGAAAGAACACCAAACATTTGATGATGGTAATCTACTTCAAAGTGCAAGTCCAAAGACATTGGTATTTAACTATACACGCTTTGGACTATGTGTCATATGTATGACTCCACTATTGATGTTGATAGATTCTTTCAAACAGAAAATAAATACTGAAAGAGAATCTCATAAATATATGGCAGAAAATAAAAGACTAGAATTGTTCAGTTTAAGTATATAGATGATATACATGTTATGGCTATATTCTTTGCTTATTAAACAATGTGGTTCTTAAGTATTTGATACTGAATTTGTTGGTGTGAATCGTCATACGAAACAACACAATTCATGAACTACAATGGCCTAAGTAACTAGCAAAAGAATATGTGATGATGTTCATCGAGAACAAATAAAAGGTTATTGTGTTGCTAGTTAAACGTCAAAGCTTGCCTCAAGATTTGTTTTATCAGGTATTATGAGAACAAAAGGGTTGTTCAAATAATTGTCGTAATCCATAAAATATGGATGATTCACAAATCTCGTTGGAGAAATCACATCCATAAAACTAGTGCTAAAAATGTCGAAAGACAAATTGATTGAAAGATCACTTAGGAAGTGACATCGCCGTTTAAATTATATTGGAAAGAAAACATGAAGAAACTCCATGTGGATGGAATTTTGGAGTCTTTTGATTTTTGAGCACATGACGCTTGTGAAACTTTCCCAGAGATAATTAAAACTTCGTTCGTAGGCCAAAAGGGAACGAATGACTAGCTTATTGGAACTTGTACATATTGTTGTACGAAGTCCATTATGTGTAGTCAAGAGCGATGGATTTCAACTTCATATGCTTTCTCCGAAAATTTGAGTGAATATATGAATATTTACTTAATAAGGATGAAGTGTGAAATATTTGAAAAGTTCAAAGACTTTCAAGATGAAGTGCAAAATCATTGTAACAAGAATATAAATAGTTTATGATAAGATCATAAAGGAAGATATTTGAGTTACAAGTTTAGCATAATACCTAAGATTTAAGGAATCGTTCCGTGGATTTGCATTTTTCCGAAACACCATAAGAGTATGGAGCGTTCGAGATATGTAATTAAACCTTGTTTGACATGGTAAGATCAAAGGTATAATTCATAAAACTGCCATTATATTTTAAAGATTAAAAGCTTTAGTGACTACCGTTTTTCCACTGAAAAGAGTTCCATCATAATCCGTTAAAATGACACCATATAAAGTTATGGTTTGGGATAAAACCCAAGTTGTCCTTTCTTAAACATTGGTATGCTATGCATAAGAAAGATGTTTGCAACCAAAGTCGGATGAACCTGTCTTTGTATGTTATTTCGAATAACTGTTCCTCCATAACATCGGAGACAAAAATGTTTGTCGCTTAGAACGTCAAGTTTCTTAGAGAAGGAATTTTTCGTGAAAAGTTAAGTGGGAGAACAAAAGAACTTTGATAAGGTTAAAAGAACCTTAGCTATATGTGCAGAGTTGCGCAGCGCCGAAAAGTGTTCCGGAGGCAGCGATAATGCTCATGGCTCACGTGCCTCAAAGGTTGTGGTCACGGAGATCTAAGTTCCTATTAAAACAAGTAGGTCGGGTAAACTATCAAATACCAAGATTTGAGAGTTAAATCATTATTTGACAATAATGATCCGACTACATGCAAAGAAGCGATGATGCGCCCTGACTCCGTCTAATGGCTTGAAGCCATAAAATCCTGATAGTTCCATACACGAAAAAAAACAAGTTTTGAACTTGAAGGACCCTTAAGAAAGGTGTAAGACCTTACAGTTGTGTTTGGATCTATAAATAAATAGACATGGATGTTGCACATCTATGAAATAGTCGACATGTTGGGAAAGAGTTCACAACAATGTTCAAAGGTTGACTATGACAAGATCTGATCTTTCATAGCGATATTTAGTCTAGACGGATTATTATAGCAACCACTACATATAATTTTGTTATGTGGTAGTTGAATAAACAAAACAAGTTCTTTTAATAGAATTGTTACCTAGGACATGTGCATAACACGGTCCATAGGGTTTTGTTAATTCAGAGGATGCTAAAAGCATATGCAAATTTCAATGGTTGAAGTAAGCATAGCGGAGTTGGAATCTTCACTATGATGAAACTGTTAAAAGAGTTTAAATTTCATCAGAGACAATGAGGATGCTTGCATTTGCAAGAAATTAAGTGGGAGCGCTAAGACATATTTCTAATACATTATGTGGAGGACATATTGTTGATTTATTTTATTAACACATATTAAGAATTTTATTCTCATGAAAGACTTAGGCAAAAACCAAATATTTGGCATCAATAGATGCTAATATGGTTGTGCCGAAAGTACATAGATGATGTATTGAATGAGTTCAATATAGAAACTACAAGAAAGGTTCTTGTCACAGAAAAAGGATTGAATGAGTTCAATATTGATGATATATTCAAGTGTATTGACACAGGGTAAGTGAAACAAAGATTCAAGTATAGATTGATACTAGATGTATGAAATCACAAAGAGTATTTATCATACTGTGATATGTACAAATCCAGATATGTCCTATACTCTAAATGTTATGAGCATATACCAGAATGATTCATAAGTTGATCATTGGACAATAGTAAGGATATTCTTATGATCTTTTGGAAGAACTAAGAGTATATTATTTGTAGAAGTGACAAATAGATGGTTAGTTCATTGTAAATGAATTACATTGATACTAGTTTTGTCACAAAGTACAAATTAAGTTTATCTCAATATAAACTAAGGATGGCACAATATGATGGAAAGTAAGTTCCATAATGGATTTGGATGAGTTCCAAAGTTAAGACATTGTGACAGATACTACAACAAAAGGCTAAGTATATGACTGCTATAATAGCAGCTAAAGAGGGCATTTGTGTCAAGTAGTTTGTTATCAAACTAGGTGTAGTTCACAGCGGGATAATACTATGAAGATATATTGTACGACAATATTATCAACATGTTTTAACCCCAAAGAACTAAAGGTCACACCAAAGGACCAAATTTGTACGAAGCCATCTCATTAGAGAATGAGTGATGCGTAGAGACACAAAGATATGCAATTACACACGGACCTGGAAGTGTCAGATCTGGAGATCAGTTGACCACTAGCAATCGTGTACATACGACACCAGAAAGCCATAGGTGTTGAATACACAAAGGTTTGAAACTAGATTATTGACTCTAGTGCAAGTGGGAGACTGTTGGAGATACGCCCAAGAGGCAATAATAAAGTGGTTATTATCATATCTTCATATTTATGATAAATATTTACATACCATGCTATAATTGTATTAACAGGAAACATTAATAGTTGTGTGATTTGTAAACATAAAAGAGTCCCTAGTAAAGCCTCTTGTTAAACTAGCTTGTTGGTTAATATATGATCATGGTTTCCTGATCATGAACATAGAGATGTTATTAACAGCAGGGTCATATCATTAGGAGAATGATGTGATGGACATAATCCTATAGTAAGCGTAGCATAAAGATCAAGTCATTTAATATAGTTCATTTGCTATAAGCTTTCTAATACATAGTAACCTAATTCCTTCGACCATGAGATCATGTTAATCACCATCACCGGAAGGATGCTTTGATGACATCAAACACCACACCGTAACTGGGTGGCTATAAAGGTGTCATTGAGTGTTTGGAAAGTATGGGTTGAGGCACATGGATCAAGAGTGGGATTTGTCCATCCATATGACGGATAGATATACTCTGGGCGCTCTCGGTGGAATGTCATCCAATTAGCTTGCAAGCATGTGACTGGCTCACAAGGGATCACATATCACGGGAACGAGAAAAGAGTACTTATCGGTAACGAGGTTGAACTAGGTATGCAGAGATACCGACGATCAAAACCTCGGATAAGTAAACTATCGTGAGACAAAGGGAAATTGGTATCGTATCTAAGTGGTTCATTCGATCACAAAGTAATCGTAGAAATATGTGGGAGCCATATGAATTTCCAGATTCCTCTATTGGTTATTGATCGGAGAAGTGTTTCGATCATGTCCGCATAATTCACGAACCATAGGGAGACACACTTAAGGATTCGATGTTGTTGAGTAGTTATGGAATGATGAGTAAGAGACCAAATGTTGTTCGGAGTCTCGGATGGGATCCGGGATATCACGAGGAGATCCGGAATGGTCGGGAGAATAAGATTCATATAAGGAAAGTCCTGTTTCGGAGTTGGGGAATGATTCCGGTGTTTTCATCGGGAATGTTCTAGAAGGTTCCGGAATGTCCGGCACTCCGGGGGGGGGGGGGGGAGGGTACATGAATGTGTCATTGCAAGTTGGAATGATTGCATCATGTACTAGGTGTCATCGCTGTACAAAATAAAGGGTTTAATCAAATCCTAGTTTGAAAAGTCAAACGCCAATTTGAAAAGTCAAACGGCTATTTTGGAAAGTGGAGAAGAAGTGGGAAACCGAATTGGAGAGGAGTTCCTCCTCCACCGCTGGCCCACTAGGGATCCGAGTTGGGGAGGGACTCCCTCCCCTTGGCCGGCGCCTCCCTCCACCTATATAAGGAGGGGCAGGGCTCCCCTCCTAGACACACAAGTTGCCTCCCTCTAAACCTAAACCCTAGCCATAGTCTAGGGATTTCTCCCAAGCCGCCGAGTTAGAGCTTCTAATTTCCCTAGCCGCTGGTTTAGCCCCTTCTAATTGGTGTGTCTAAACCCTAGATCACCAAGGCTCTCTCATAGTCCACCATACTCGCTCCGGCTTAAGGCGAAGCCCTGCGAGATCTCCCCTCTACTTCCGGTACCACGCCGTCGTGCTGCCGGAATCGCGAGGAGAGTGCTACAACCTCCGCTGCCTGCTGGAACAAGGGAGAGGAAGGTCTTCATCGAGTACCGAACGTGTGATCGACTGCGGAAGCGCTGCCGGAACGCAGCGCCGGAAGGATCGTCTGCGCGATCTTGAGATCGGGAGTGTACGACTACATCATCCACGAGAATCTGCTCTCGTTAACCACTTTGGATCTTTGAGGGTTAGTACTCTATTGACTCGTTGCTACAATCTAGTAGATAGATCTTGGCTTAATCATAGATTAGATCTTGATTGTGTGTTCATGCGGTAGAAATTTTTTGTTTTCCATGCTACGAACCCCTACAATTTTCCCACTGCCTATGGCTGCTTGTATAATCTCTCTATGTTTCTCCCTAATCATGTCTTTTCGTTTACAAGATCCTCCAACCACATTAGTCAATGTTGATATCATGTAAAAAAATCAGAGATCTCATCATTCTTCTTTGCTACTACCACAATAACTAGTTGTAGTTGGTGAGCAAAACAATGCACATAATAGGCTAAGTTATTCTCTTCCAGAATTTTAGCTTTCAAACCATTAAACTCACCCCTCATATTGCTTGCTCCATCATAACACTGGCCTCTAACCTGTTTTAGGCTCAACCCAATATCAACAAACAATTTCTGAAGAACATTCTTCAGGCATATTGCCGATGTTTCCTTTACATGCACAACTCCAACTAATCGTTCTAGTATTATCCCACGCTTGTCAACATACCTCAAGACAACAGCCATTTGTTCTTTGTCAGACACATCGGAAGCCTCATCAATCAACAAACTGAACACATCACCACCAATATCTTCAAGAATAGAATTTAACGTTATCTATGCAAAACAACAAGAAACATTATTTTCAGTATAGCAAGAGATCAGTTACAAGAAAATAAAAAAAGAATTATACCTTTTCTTACCTTTGCATAAATGTTAGCAAGTTCTTTTTGTATGTCTGGACAGATCCATTGACAATTTTCTGGAGCATTCTTAATTGCCTTCTTTGTAACATCTTTTTGATCCGCTATGTAGGGTTTCGTAGCATGGAAAACAAAAAATTTCTATCGCATACAAACAAACAAGCCAAGATCTATCTACTAGATTGTAACGAGTCGATAGAATAACTCACCCTCGAAGATTCCAAAGTGTTTATCGAGAGCGGATTCTCGTGGGTGATGTAGTCGTACTCTTCCCGATCTCAAGATCGCATAGACGATCCTTCCGGCGTTGCGTTCCGACAGCGCTCCCGCAGTCGGTCACACGTTCGGTACTCGACGAAGACCTTCCTCTCCCTTGTTCCAGCAGGCAGCGAAGGTTGTAGCACTCTCCTCGCGATTCCGGCAGCACAACGGCGTGGTACCGGAAGTAGAGGGGAGATCTCGCAGGGCTTCGCCTTAAGCCGGAGCGAGTATGGTGGACTATGAGAGAGCCCTCGACGATCTAGGGTTTTAGACACGCCGAGGAGGAGGCTTAGACGGCGGCTAGGGTTGCTAGGCGACGGAGGCGGTTTGCCCTAGGGCGGCGGCGGCAGCAGGTGGCGGCGCCGGCGGCTAGGGTTTAGAGGTGGAGGTGTTGGGTGTCTAGGAGGGGAGCCCTGTCCCTCCTTTTATAGGTGGAGGGGCCGGCCAAGGGGAGGGGAGTCCCTCCCCAACTCGGCTTCAAGGTGGGCCGGCGGTGGAGGGGAGGAACTCCTCCCCAACTCGGTTTCCACCTCCCTCTCCACTTCCCAAAAATAGCCGTTTTGACTTTCAAATTGGCGTTTGACTTTTTCAAACTAGGATTTGATTAAATCCTTTATTTTGTTCAGAGATGACACCTAGTACATGATGCAATCATACCATCTTGATATAACACATTCATGTACCCTTCCCCTCCGGAGTGCCGGACATTCCGGAACCTTCTAGAACATTCCCGATGAAAACACCGGAACCATTCCCCAACTCCGAAACAGGACTTTCCTTATATGAATCTTATTCTCCGGACCATTCCGGATCTCCTCGTGATATCCCGGATCCCATCCGAGACTCCGAACAACATTCGGTCTCTTTCTCATCATTCCATAACTACTCAAACAACGTCGAATCCTTAAGTGTGTCTCCCTGCGGTTCGTGAATTATGCGGACATGATCGAGACACTTCTCCGAACAATAACCAATAGAGGAATCTGGAAATTCATATGGCTCCCACATAATTCTACGATTACTTTGCGATCGAATGAACCACTTACATACGATACCAATTTCCTTTTGTCTCACGATAGTTTACTTATCCGAGGTTATGATCGTCGGTATCTCTGCATACCTAGTTCAACCTCGTTACCGATAAGTACTCTTTTCTCGTTCCCGTGATATGTGATCCCTTGTGAGCCAGTCACATGCTTGCAAGCTAATTGGATGACATTTCACCGAGAGGGCCCAGAGTATATCTATCCGTCATATGGATGGACAAATCCCACTCTTGATCTATGTGTCTCAACCAATACTTTTCGAACACTCAATGCCACCTTTATAGCCACCCAGTTACGGTGTGGTGTTTGATGTCATCAAAGCATCCATCCGGTAAAGGTGATATGCATGATCTCATGGTCGAAGGAATTAGGTTACTACGTATCAGAAAGCATATAGCAATTGAACTATTAAAATGACTTGATCTTTATGCTACGCTTATCTATAGGAGTATGTCCACCATTATGATCTTGTTGTTAATAACATCTCAATGTTCATGATAGAGAAACCACAATCATTTATTAAACAACAAGCTAGTGATGTATAGAGGCTTTACTAGGAACTTCAATTTTAAGTTTTACAAATCACACAAGTATTAATGTTTTCTTGTTAATACTATTATAGCATGAATGTAAACATTTATCATAAACACAAAGATATAATAATAACTACATTTATTATTGCCTCTAGGGCATATCTCCAACACGCTAAAGTATCTACCAACTCTCGAAAGTTTCCCCTGTTTTTTGATTCCTTTGATTCATCATGACCACGGAATGCTAAGAATTGTTTTAGTAAGTACCTTACCGAGTCAATTGACGTACTCAATCGAACTTGATTTTCCTTTTTTGTAAGATCACTTTGCCTGTTGAGAGCAACCTGAATTGATTGATCTTGATTTATTAGAGCATCACATCTCTTAACTGCCACATTGTGAAAGCTATTAATAAGACCCATATGAGTGTCAAGTCTACTTTTATGGTTCCAACGGGACCAACCTTCAACTACAAAGGCCTCATTCCCAGCTTGTCCAACAATGCAATCTCTAAACAAGTAGCAACACAAACAAAAAGCCTTATCGACCTTCTCACTGTATTCTAACCTATCACCGTACTCATTAAACCATTCTGGCTTAAATCTTCGCAATGCACTTGCGATGAGCTTCTGTGGATATTTAAATCCAGGTTGTGGCCTATAAGGCCCTCTAGTTAAATATATTCGTCTAATCTCAACTTGTTTTCTAGGATTGTTGGTGTATTGTGTAATTCTTTTCCGATCGGACGGATCATAGGGTAGATCATCTAAGTTAATTTCTTTAGAGAGACTAGCAGAACTTGATCCATGATCCTGCCCCGTTGATGGCCCAGGTTGACTACCGGAACCTACATCAGCATTATTTGTTCTTTTCCTTTTTACCACAAATCGATCCATAACCTAGAATAATCAAGAAAAGACAATACAAATTAGGATTTAGTGCTAGATGGGGCCTAGAGAATGAATTAGCTACGAGTGAGTTTAGATTTCAGAAAATCCATTACCGTGATATTAATCTGGTGCCTAAATTATCGTTGTTGCCGCTGTTTTCCGGCAGTCTCTACCCTCCGCACAGACGCACACAGGACCAGGACGCACGGCGTCAGATCGGTTTGCCGTCTAAATCGATGATTGCCGAGATCCGAGAGAAGGACGAGGCTGCCACCGTCGCCTCATTGGGACTGGACTCTGGAGGTTACTTCAGGTACGTGAGACCTGGGAGGGATCGATGGATCGTTTTGCGTCAAAGATTAACACAGGCCAATCTCCTGATTTGTCTTTTCTAAGCCCATATAAAAATATATCTCTTGTTCAGCCTGACGGGCCTTGACCCTTGATGGGGTCAGACAGATTTTGGCAATGGGTTCAGACTCAAATTTTATATGGACCTCTTTGATGTAACGCAAGATTCATTGGTGTCAGCTGAACCCAATTCCAATACGTCAGATTCGTCCCTGGCGTGGGATCCGGATCCGGACATTGGATCCCCCGGGGGGTTACCATCATTTTCATTATACTATACATCATTTAAAAAAAGAATGTAAATCTGCATTTGTAAATGATGAGTTTTGTGGCCGGCTAGATTTCTGAACACTAAAAATAAACACCCGACTACAATTAGAAAATATAAAGGTATAGTTGTAATGTTTGCACAAAAGGTTCATTATGAATTTGATGGCACCTCGTACTTTCACCTGTCCTCGAAATAGTAGTTCAGACCCTTTTTCTTAGTAAATAGGAGATCATTCATGTGCATAAGAAAAAGAAGAGATGAAGACATAGCTGATGCGTTTACAACTTCTCGGGCTACTAAAACTGCTCCCAAATTAACTTGATCCCCTAAAATCGCAACGATTAAGCATTTTATTCTCTAATTTGATGAATATGCTAATCCATTTGGTGGTTTACAAAAGGCAAACGATAATAACGTATGTTCTCACTAGCTAACCATAAATAGAGTTACCTCAAAAGGCTAAAGATTACTTAAAAAATTACTTCATACAAAAATTGGTACGCGCATAATAAATGAAAAGCGCTGTCTATTTAAATGGGGATTATGAGAAATACCAGTTTTCTTGGTATCTGCAAAATGCCCGATATATAAATTGTTCAACAATAGAAATGTCTTTTATGCCTTCAGTTCTCTTAGAGGCTCATGGCAGAAGTTAAAAACTCCATAGTGTCACCTTGGTTCCTGCATAATGCAATAATTATATGAACTACAGAGTGGGAAATCTACAAAACAGGACAAAGAGCTTCATATATCCTCAAAAGGAATAAAATAACTGGTACAGAAATGACTAGCAACTCAATCTTCTTGCTGCCATTAACTCATAATGCTTTCGTTATACTGCAAACTCCCTTGTGCCATTCAAGTCATGGTTGTACTAAATAAAAATAGGAGCATGTTAATAAGATTTTTTTTGTAAGGATGCTGAAAGCTATAGCCAATATCATTTAGCAAGAATAATCGGCAACAAAAATACATCCTATAAGAATGGTAATAGGCTAATGAGTAAAACATGAGCTGCATCACCAACATATGTCAAAGCTAATGGATTGTAGATCTCTAAATTTGAAGTTTGTGTTTTCTTTCGTTTGGGAGAAACAATAAAGTGTGAGTTTGTGCATGGACCCGAAGCAAATGTGAATTGTGTGGATAGGGTTGTGTACCTATGACGTGCTCAATCACAACTTTCCCCATCTAAGAAATTCAAAAGAGATAGAAAGAGGGTGACTTCACATTTCCCGATCCAATAGACTTACATCAGAACAACACAAGCCTAGTTTTTTAGTGTGGCATACTCTCTGCAATTGGTATGCTAAAACTACAGTACTGTAAGGACAAGATCATATAGAATGCATCAATTATTCTGATACTACAGAACTACTTTGGTTCCTTATCTACCAAAATGGATGGTTAAGTATCTCTACCCATACAATCCGTCTATATTTTGAACACAGACCCACAAGAGCTTCATCTAATGAGTTAGAACCCCCAATCCGAGTAAGAAAGATTAAGCAATCAACGTCATAAATAGTGACAATGTCAGAGAATAGTAGGGAAATTAGCACCAGATGGAGATGACGGGAACATCAAGGACCTTCAAATCCACTAAATAATTTGTAGCCACATAACAAATTTCAGTAAAGCAAAAAACCAACACAGCCACCCAAAATATGATATAAATACCATGGAAAATTTAGAACAGAAATGTCAGGGCATTAGGGGCATCAAATTACTTGATAGATGCGGATTCCCCATCATATTAAGACCAATCTTCTCTCTGTTGACAATAAGAAAGTCCAAGACGTCTTTCCACAGAAGCTTATCATTATCTACCAACTATCCCTAATAACATCGAGATTACATTTGAACAGCATTACAGCAAGGTAAGGAACAGTAACAGGAAGCTAACCTGCCGAGGAGCTTTACTTGAACTTCGACGTGAGATGTGCCAGGCTAATCACAACTTCCTGTAAATAAAACCGGGAAGGCAACTTAGAGAAAGACTGAGATCAGCTAAGGCTAACAATCAATCCAGAAAACATAACAGCAATACATGAAGCAAGACCAGTTAAAGCAAGAAAGAGAACATTAATATTCTTCCCCTATGTTAGAGGAGCATCGGCTTGGAAGAACAAAATGATTCGTCTTGGAACATAACGGCAATACGCGAGGCTGACTCGACTGGCGGTAGGTTCCGTGTTCTTCCAAATCTTTGAATTTCAGTAAGGACATGAACAATATGATTCATACTTGGTATGTTTGTCTATAATATTATTACATCAATAGCTAACAACAAAGATTGGCAAAGCACAGGATATTAAATCAACAAAACGTGAATATTTAAATGGGAAGAGATTTTTCTGGTCTAGCACACTGTCCATAACCTGAAAGGGGGGGTCTAAAAGAAATTATGTGACACCAAACCACTTGTTTATTTGTAATATTATTTTCTCCTCTTGCATTTGTTGCCCATGGTACCCATATCTGAAAAATGAATAGTCCTCTGGCATCTATTTCCCAAGGCACCACAACTCAAATGAATAACTAAAACTCGATCTGTTGTAAGCATCATACTGAAGTCCTAAAGGTTGGGATCAAGAACTTAATTAGCTTGAGATCAAACGACAAGCAACAGCAATGTTCTCACTAGAGATTTCCATACACATCAGTAAAATGATCAATAGATTAACATTGACATTGGACATTGCAGATAAGTTGCAGTATAGTGTATATGTACAGAGGTGGTTGATCGGAGAATATGCAAATGAAAGGCGTTCAGAGGAATACAATTAAAACCCACTGAATCTAATCTGCAACCAAGAGTGTGACTATTACACAGGGTAGGTACATTAGTTGTTGAGATTAATACATAAAACATTACCAAAACTGCTCTTGCTCGCTGCTGCTTTGATCCGATCCTTAAGAAAACCACAACTTAAATCATCTTGCATCATCGAGCTCCGCCGTCGGTATGGAGAGAACTAAGAACATGGGATCTCACATCGCCATATATTGGCGCCACTGTCCATTGCTCGCACTACACTCCCTTATGACGCCATCAAGCCGCCGCTCCCAGAAACACGCCGATTGATGCGAAGCCGCCGCCTTCTCTGATGGCAGGTTTGAGGAAAGGATCTGATGGCAGGTTTAGGAGGGGGTTTCCCTGCTGATGGCGGCGGCTATCACTAACTGGCTGAAAAGAGGAGTTAAAGAAACAGTAACGCTATCCCACTACTACGCTGCCGCCGTCTGATTCAATGCCACAACAAATAGTAGAGCAGTTATTCTCAAAAAAAAAAACAAATAGTAGAGCAGAAGCTGAAGGATAGGGATGGCAATGGAGCGGGTTTGGACGGATATAGCAAAACCAAATCCGAATCCAAATCCATGAAACTCACTCTAACCCGTCCACAAAGATATCCATGGGCATGGATGTCGCTCCAGATCCAAACCCGCCGGATATCCAGTATCCATGGATATCCATCGGTTTACACACTATATACAATAATCATAATAACATTCAACATAACTACGATATAATAGCAATTTCCGACAGCATTTCAGCAGCATTTCAACAAATATTATATGGATAATACATAAAAATATCAAAGCAATAATATTTTAACCACATAGTACTTAAAATATCACATGGTAACATCACAAAGTACATAGATGTCTCATAACAGTCTTAGAGAATGCTTTTTATTACAAGTTTCCAATACAACATCTCATACAATCAATAGATATAACAATGCATAGTATAAATGTTGAGTTGAAACTTGAATGATTAGAGCCTCATTCCTCGATGACAATGTATTCATTGGCATCCTACAATTGAAGAAACACTAAAGCTTATCAAAGTTACACATCACAAGAATGAATAATGGAAGTAAGTAAATGACTACAGAAATAGTAATACTTCTTCTTGTTTATCTTCAAGAACATTTTGTACAGCAAGGAGATTACCATTAATATCACCTAATGCAATTTCCAAAAATAGGAACAACTTAGATTTCATATTTCACAAGAGAAGTTAGAAACAAAGGTGGAAATATATAAATGAATTACCTAACATGTCCGCTTGAGACCATGATTGCATACACATGAGAGCTTCTGATATTTTTGTTGCAAGTCGACTACGATGTGGACTAATTAGTCTCCCGCTCGATACCATGAAATTTGGGGTCATTTATTTATTAAATATTGCATACAAAAAAAATCTCACTGACATGTGGGTCCCACGTGTCAGTCGGGTATCCGTTGGATATCCGTGGAGCGAAACTACTACCCATGTCTGCCCCATGAATTAGCGGATATCCGTCCCATGAAATCCGTGGATGTAATTAGGACTCCATGCCCTTGCCCACCGGGTCGGATATCCGTGGATACCCGGATCCATGGATAAAATTGTCATTCTTACTGAAGGATTTGGGGAGAAGAAAAAGAGAAAAGGATGAAACGGTTATGGCCCATATGACCGTTTTGCGGCCCGGCAATCAGGAGTGGGCTAAGTCGGTGCATGGTAGCAGCCCAGTAACATTGCAGTGGGCTGTTTAGCTCGATTGAACGAGGTAAAAACGAGTTTATGGACGGTTCAGGATTACTGTGTTGATCTGGAATGTTAGCTGGATAGATCGGACGGTTCTAAATCGCTATGAGTGTCCCTAGGTGGATAAGTTTTAATGCTTCTTAATTCCTCTAGGGTTTCTATTTCTAGTCCTTGTGGCAATTTCTAGGGTTTATCTTCTATAATGTCGCAATAATGGTGTTCCAGGGTTTTGGTAGCTTCTAGGTCGTTCTAGTAGTTTCTGGCATGTTCTAGATTACTGGTAGTGGTTCTGATGCTAAGGAAATTCATATATGCTAGGTTTAGTCACTATCACTTATTGGACTTGTGTGGTTGACAATTTCTTCAGTAATAAGTGTCAGTGTTCAGTTAATTTGTGTGTTATGTATTGTTAGTGTTCAATTAGTATAAGTTTGTCTAAGATGTTCGTCTCACTGTCCGTATGCTAGTGTTAGATCTTAATTGTTATTGTCTTGGTCAAAATTCACAACTCAATAAACTTAACTGAATTTTATTAAGTGCTTGCCATCTAGATTATTAGTTTTTTCTTGAACTTTTAGCTGAAGCTTACTTCTGTAAGTATGTTGCTTAAGGTTTGTTTACAATTTTCTTGTGTAGTTTCACTTAATGTTCACATAATCCATGTTCTGCATCTACCTTTTCATCCTTAGGTTGATCTTAAGTCCTTATCTAGGGCTGGGGGGTTAGACATAGGATTTGTGTTATTAATGCTTGGTTCAAGTATTTATTTACTTCTAATGGATGTGCCAATGTGTTGACGTTGGCTTGTGCTTGTTGTTAGAGAGATATGTGTATATTCTAGTTTTCTTAATAATTAGGGGGTTTTCTGCATATTTTATACCTGTACATGTACTATATATTATGACATTTGGCCCGTTGGAATACAAGTTGTTTATTCCTAACATGGTATCAGAGCCTAGGTTAGGACTTTTTTCGGACGCGCAACTCGTCCGCTAATTTCCGCCGCCGCCGCAATATTTTCACGTCACGGTGGCTTCTCTATCCGTTACTCGTTGCCATGGTGCTCTCGTCCGCCGCCCGACCACCGTCTTCCTTTCAAACCGGTTGTACGCCCGGCCGTGCGGCCGCTGTCTTCCGACCGATTCTACTTGTGTGTACGTCTGACCACCGTCTTCCGGCCGCTTCTGCTTGCGCTTGTCTTCGGTTCCGTCTGCCCGTCCGCCGCCTCCCCGTCTTCTGCCGGCCGCCGTACTCCCGGCCACCGTCTTCCGGCCGCTTCTGCTTGCGCCAGTCTCCGGCTCCGTCTGCCCGGCCGCCGTCTTTCCGTCTACTGCTGGCTGCTGCGTCTCTTGCACTTGGACACGTGCGTGATTGCTTCTGGTGTGTGTATGTGCTTGTTTCTCCACCGGTTGTGTGTGTGCTTGCTTTCTCCACCAAACTTTTCTTGAGATTGGTTCTGAGATCCAAACCGATCAGCCAATCGGCTGTTGATCGGTAGTTGACCAAAAAAATGTCACCTCCGTTGTTTGTTGTGGATGATTCTTCCATCGCCTACGTCCGGCATTTGGACCTTCCTTCAATACTTGGTCCTTGTATGTCGACGTATTCTTTATCGTCACGCTGATCTATATCAACTCGCGCGGCTTCTTCACGCAGTTGTGGCGGCCTTTCGCCGACTCCGTCTTTGTCGGCGTGCTGCTCTACGTCGGCTCTCGCAGCTTCTTCACGCGGTTTTGGCCGTCTTTCGCCGACTTCGTCTTTGTCGGCGCACCGCTCTATGTCGACTCTTACGGCTTCTTCACGCGGTTGTGTTCGCCTTTCACCGGCTCTGTCCTTATCGGCACGCTGCTCTACATCGCCACCTTTGGCGGCCTATGTGTGTGTTGATGACAGCTCTTCGTCAGCACGTGATTCTATGTCACTCGTGTCCCTATCCGCGCACGAGATAGCATAGCTTTGATGTCTGATTGATGCTTGGGATTCTTCACCGACAGGTTCTGCTGGCTCTGCAACTGACCTTTCTAGCCTTGAGAGACCACCTTCTCCTCATCCAGGTACATCATCATAGATTCTTGGTACTGGAGCCTCTTTTCATATGACTTATGATTCTTCCTCTTTGACTTCTGTTCGACATGTCGAGTCTCCTATTCGTGTTCTTACTGCTGATGGTACTTCCCTCCCAGTTGAGTCAGTTTGTCTCCGCTCCCACCTCGGTTCACTATGGTCATCTCCTTCGTGTTCTTCGCTACCTTCGTGGCACGATCACTCGTCGTCTATTCTTCCCTCGTTTCAGCTCCTTACAGCTCCAGGCCTATTCCGATTCTATGTGGGATAGTGATCCTTCGGATCGCCGCTCACTTTCTTCGTATTGTGTGTTTCTTGGTGGTTCTCTCATTGCATGGAAGACAAAGAAACAGACTACAGTTTCCCGTTCGAGTGCAGAGGCTAAGCTGCGAGCTATGGCTCTTTTGACTGCTGAGGTGACTTGGTTGCGATGGTTACTTGCCGATTTTGGTGTCTTCGTTACGACACCCACTACTCTCTTGTCTAACAGTACAGGTGCTATCAGTATTGCACGTGACCTGGTAAAGCATGAGCTTACCAAGCATATCGGTGTCGATGCTTCTTTTGTCCGTGCTAGTGTGCAGGATCATATTATTGCGCTCCAGTATGTGCCTTCAGAGTTACAGCTGGTGGACTTCTTTACGAATCCCAGACTAGAGCACATCATAGTTTCTTTCTCGCCAAACTCAGTGTTGTGGATCCACCATGAGTTTGAGGGAGGTGTTAGAGAGATATGTGTATATTCTAGTTTCCCTACTAGTTAGGGGGTTTTCTTCATATTTTACACCTATACATGTACTATATATTGTGGCCTTTCGCCCCTTGGAATACAAGTTGCTTATTCCTAACACTTGTGGTGTTCTTCACTTAGTGAAAATGCATAGATGTCAGCCCCTTAGTTACACTAGGTGCTCCTAATCCCTCTCTCTCCTTGGTTCCTGGATCACAGTGGATCCCTATCTACTATGTTTCTATTCTAGTGTTTATCTGAAAAACTTTATAGAATTCCTACTAGGCTTGGTGAAGATCTGCTGATGTTGCTGATGGCCTTCTCCATGTTCTTAATGTTCTTTCTCCTTCTTCTAGCTTCCACTCTCTCTCGGATCTCTCTCTCTAAGGTGTGTGTGTGGGGGGGGTGCGTGCGTGCGTGCGTGTGTGACCAGTGAATTGTGAGCTCTGGGGTCTTAGGTGCCTAGATATTTATAAGGTGCTAAGGTTAATGAGTTGCTGACACCTCCTACATGGAGTTATATGAATCACCTGCTTGGTTATGTGTGTAACCATCTAGGGAGGTTTAATCACACATGAAAGGATAATAACACAAATACATAATAATATAAATAGGGTTCATCTCGATATTAGGGCAGTAGGCCAAAATAACAAGAAAGATCAACCAAATTCAATTCTTAAGACCAGTGGCGGACCCAGAAGGTTCGAGAAGCCTTGGCAAACATGCCTACCACATCATTTTTATAGCCGATATCACTATATAAGGACATAAAATGTAAGGCAACATGTACCGGCAAGCCGTCATGAATACGCTATAGGCAACCTTCTGGTAGTGAGGGTACCTCTGCTTTGTTGGTGTTAGTACCTCACTGAGGTAGAAGATTGGACGTTGGACCCCATGGGTCTTGCCATCTTCGGGTCGTTCGACCATGAGTACGGTGCTTACCACCTGGTGCGTAGCTGTGATGTATAGCAACAGAGGCTCTCGCTCCTTTAGCGTGACCAAAACAGGCGAGGTGGAGAGAAGCCGCTTGAGGTCCTCGAATGCGTCATCTGCTTCGGGTGTCCACTCAAACTTGTCAGCTCTGCGCAGTAGCTGGTAGAAGGGCAGGGCCTTCTCACCCATGCGACTGATGAACCTGCTCAGCGCCGCGATGCGCCCAGCTAGTTGTTGGACACCTTTGAGGTTCTTCGGCTTCTCCATGGTCAGTATGGCCCGGATTTTCTTTGGATTCGCCTCAATCCCCCGCTGGGAGATGAAGTAGCCGAGTAATTGGCTAGATGGGACGCCGAAGGCGCACTTTTATGGGTTCAGCTTGATCTTATAGTGATCAAGTTTATCAAACGTCTCGCGGAGATCGTCAATCAGTGTATTGGCCTTCCTGGTCTTGATAACTATGTCGTCGACATAGACTTGGATGTTTCGATTGATCTAGTTTTTCAGGCACGCCTGCATGCATCTCTGGTACGTGGCGCCGGCGTTCTTCAGCCCAAAGGGCATGGTGTTGTAGCAGAACACTCTGAACGGCGTGATGAACGCCGTTTTCTCCTGATCTTCGACCTTCAGCCGAATCTGGTTGTAGCGTGAGTAGGCGTCGAGGAAGGAGAGTTTATCGCATCCTGCAGTCGAATCGAAGATCTGATCGATCCGAGGTAGGGGAAGTGGTCCTCGGGACAATATTTGTTGAGCGATGTAAAGTCTATGCACATCCGTAGGGTGTTCGTGTCCTTCTTGGGGACTAGCACCGTATTGTCCAGCCACTCGCTCTCTTTAATTTCTCGGATGAAGTTGGCATCGAGTAGTCTGTTGACTTCGATTCCAATGGCTTTAGCTCTCGGTTTGGACAGTCGTCGGATCGACTGCTTGACTGGCTTTGCATCGGGGAACACATTGAGTTTGTTCTCGGTGAACTCCCTGGAAACTCCTGGCATGTCCGCAGGACACCAGGCGAAGATTTCCCAGCGCTGATGTCTATGCACTTCTATTCTTGTAGACAGTTATTGGGCCTCCAAGTGCAAAGGTTTGTAGAACAGCAGCAAGTTTCCCTTAAGTGGATTATCCAAGGTTTATCGAACTCAGGGAGGAAGTGGTCAAAGGTATTCCCTCTCAAGCAACCCTGGAATCAGATACAAGAAGTCTCTTATGTCCCCAACACACCCAATATAGGTGCACTAGTTCGGCGAAGAGATAGTGAAATACAAGTGGTAACGGTGCCATAAAATAGCTGATGGCGTGGAGGAAAATACTAAAGGCAAAAGGAAGGAACCAAGCAAACATGCAACAGATCTAGATGCAAACGGTGTTTCAATGTTTAGAAACAAGGCCTAGGGATCATACTTTCACTAGTGAACACTCTCTCATATAAATATCCTCTCTTCATGATACTACTCTTAACTACTCTCCGGTTGGACACTCTAATCATTGGTAGGGATATAACAGCACTCCTCAAAGTCTGCCTTCCCCAGTCTAGATAACCCCACACAGTCACCTTGAGCGCTAGATGGTTCCAAAAAACACCACAATTTCATAGAGACATCCAACTCCAAATATAACTCATAACAAATATTCAATCTAGCCAAAGTGCCACACACGGTATGCACGCTGTCACTTTCACACACGTGGGGAAAAACATAGATCTATTAAAGCACAAAGAGTATTTATGTAGACTCAAACCTAAGTGCCACCATGGCGTCCATGCTGTCACTTTCACACACATGGGGAGATCAGAGATCTATTGAAGCACTTGAATAGCAAGGTAGATCTACTTGATTACAAAGCTCATGACCACAACAAGATCATGCATAGAGAGAGATGAACACATAGCTACCGGTAGAGCCCTTAGCCTCGAGGAAGAACTACTCCCTCCTCATCATGGGAATCAGCAATGGTAATGAATATGGCGGTGGAGATCGATGGAGATGGCTTCGGGGGAACTTCCCCGTCCCGGCAAGGTGCCGGAACAGATACTTTATATCCCCTGAATCTCCCCTTCGGTGGCGACGGCGCTACGGAGGTTTTCATGGATTTCTTCTAGATGCCCTAGGGTTTTTGGGTCGAAGGCTTCTTATAGGTGAAGGGGGAGGTCGAGGAGCCGGCCAGAGGGCCTACACCCACCCTAGGCGCGATCCAGGCTTGGTCGTGCCTAGGGGGGTCTGGCCACCCTCTGGTGCCTCTGCGTCCCTCCTTCTGGATTCGTGTCCCTCACAGAAAGTTATTGACTTTGGCTTTTGTCCCGTCCAATTCCGATAATATTGATTTTCTGCCTTTCTGGAACCAGAAACAGAAGAAAACAGGCAACTGGCACTATGGCAACTTGTTAATAGGTTAGTTCCAAAAATTATATAAAAACACCTCAAAGTGTAGACAAAACATAAGACAAATGATATAAAACAAGCATGGAGCATAAAAAATTATAGATACGTTTCCGACGTATCAAGCGCTCACAGAGGAATTCGATGAGCGCGCTTTCCTATGTAGGGATGAGGTCACTGGCGATCAGCGCCGTCTTGGAGGCGTCTGTTGGGTGGACCTGCACTTTTTTCGTGTTGACTGTGGAGTCGAACAACATGTCAGGTGCGTTTTGCCTGGAGACTGGGGGTGCCCCGTTATCTGTCACCTCTCGGAGCCTTGTGAGTTCTTCCTACATCCCGAACGACCGAGAGATTCTGTTGAAGTCTCTATCGCAGTGGTCCGATCGGGTGAAGCTTCCTTGGACGGTGATGACGCCCCTGGGTCCTGTCATCTTCAGTAGCAGGTACGCGTAGTGCGGTACTACTAGGAATCTTGCGAATGCCACGCGCCCGAGGATGGCGTGGTACTGTGATGGCCAGTCCACCACTTCGAACTCCAGACGCTTGCGCCTGAATTTTTCGGGCTGGCCGAAGATGAAGTCAAGCCATATCTTTCCCAGGGGGTATATGCCCTTTCCTGGGACTATGCCGTGGAATGTTGGGTCTGACTGTTCCAGGCTACACAGCGGGATCCGCATTGCTGCGAGTGTGCTGGCGAACATCAGATTGATGTCGCTGCCACCGTCCATGAAGAAGCGACTCATCTTGAATCCTTTGATCTACACCTCGAGCACCAGGGCAGCATGACCTATGCGAGGGATCTGGCGGGGGTGATCCGAATGATTGAACGTGATGCAGGACTCCGATCCACTGAGATACTCAGGGATGGCTGGTGGGGATGCAACCGCCAGGCTTACTTGGCGGGTGATCTTATTTTGCACCCTGTTGGTTGGTCGTCCATTCTGGATCATCAAGGACCCTTTTGGCGGTGGATATCCTCCCGTACCATTGTTTGGTGCGGGTGCGATCGCTGGATTCGACGGTCCAACGGGTGGTGGTGGAGGAGCTCCGTGGGCGATGTCACCTGGTGCAGGTGCGGGCCCAAATCTAGGGTTCATGATCTGGCGTCGCATTTGGGTGAGACCCTCGCTTAGTTTCTGGAACATGCGGCAGTCCTTTAGCATGTGGCTGGCCTTATTTTTGCCATCTTGCTTGTCGATGTAGAAGTGGATGGTGCAAGGGACACACAACTTGTCGAATGCCGAGGGCTCATCGTCATGGCTGTGACGTTTCTATGTTTGCGTGGGTTGCCCTCCGTCACAGAAGTTGCCTCCACGGCATCCGCTGTTGCAGTTGTCGTCGTTGTGTCGGTCGGTGTAGCCAGCCGCAACCATGTCGACTCCGTCGCGATTGTCGTAGACGCGCGATCTTTGTTTGCTGCGGCGTTCGCGCCTGCGGACGTAGTCGTCCTCGTCATCCAAATGCGTTCGGTGGAGGAATCCTCGCCATATGCCCACCTGTTGGCGATGTCCATGAGGTGGTCGAGCGTCTTGGGCTTGACGCGCCCAAGTTCTTCCTTGAAGTCCGGGCGCTTGACACTGTCCTTGAAGGCATCGATCGTCCTTTCCTCAGAGATGTGCGTGACGGAGTTCTTGATGTGGGACCAACATAGGATGTACGAGCGAATGGATTCGCCAATACGTTGGGTGCAGGCCCGCAGTTCCTTGATCGATGCTGGCCTCTTGCTGGTGCCCTTGAAGTTGCAGATGAAGCTGTATGCCAGCTCCTCCTAGCTTCGGATGGAGCCAGAAGATAGGCTGCTGAGCCAGATCCGAGTTGCGCCTGTCAGCTGCAATTGAAGGCACTGTAGGGCGATGTTCCTGTTTCCGCCGTGCAGCTTGACGGATGAGAGGTGTCGCTGAGCCAGGCTTTCGGGTCCTGCATGCCATCGAACTTCAGAGTGTCCGAAGGGAGCTTAAATTTTTTTGGCATCCGTGTGCGCTGAATGGATCTAATGATGCATCTGGCTCCGCACAGCTCTTCGTCATCATCCTCGTCAGATTCGGTTGAACACGCGTGTTTGGTGCGTGCCTTGTCAACCTTGCGCTGGGCGAGGTCGTTTCGAGCATCGTAGTCGCTGCTACGACGCCTTGGGATCTTGCGACGTCGAGGCAGATCATGCTCGTCCTCGTTAGATGAGGGTGTAGGGCTGCGGGTGAACTTGACCGCAACTTTTTTCTTCGGCTCCGCGGGAGCTTCATCGTGGAGCGCAGCTCCGACGAGTCTGAGTCCGGCTAGCGCGGACTTGTGCATGGCGCTCTTCGGTTCACTCACCAGAGGTGGATGGGGCGCGAGGTATGTGGTGGCTGCCATGATCCTAGCCTGCGGCGTCTTCGGTATGACGTTGCCGTTCACGTCCATTGACATGAAGTACGTGTTGAGGGTCCTCGTGATGTCGTGACATGCGGCGGGGTCCATGTGCTCCGTGCGGGAGCGATGCTTGTTGGCGTTGTTGCCGTGCAAGCCAGAGCCACCAGCGGCAGAGACCGCAGCTTGCCGCGCGCTAGACTCCGAAGCTGCCTACTTGCGTTTGTCGAGCTCCTCCATCAACTGTACCTGCCGGTTGTGCTCGCCGATGAGGAGGAGGTGGTATGCCATCAGCAGATCTCGTGAAGCATTCACGGGTAGGATGATGTTGCCTGCCATGGCTTCATGTGTCTGGCGCCATCCGTCCTCATTGAGGTTGATCTTCTGGTAGGCGTTGGCGCCTCCTTCGTTGGGCCTGAGAGGCGGATCTCCCCCGTTTCCTCTGTTCCCAGCTTTCAGGTTGGGGGTGGGTTGGGAGGAGGGTTTTGCGGTGACCCAACATACCACTGCATGATGTAGTACACTATAGTCGTTGACATAACACCAATGAAACAGCGTTCACTAGTATTACATCCCTCAGAGTGGTACAACAGAAACACAGCGGGTCCAATACAAGGCGAAAGATTACAACTCACTCTATACACAAGATCCAGAGAACACTCTAGGTTAAAGAGAGAGAAAGAACTTCTTACAAATAAGAATCAAAGATAAATAATGCACCAACTATTTTAATTTTAAAACTAGTATTTTAACTAAGGGGTTGGCATTGATGCTATTGCAACGCACTATAGAAATAGGTTCTTTGGCTAGAGAGTATATTCCTATCTAATCAGTAACTTCGTCTTCACTTGAGTTGAGGTATTTGTTGATTTCCTTGTCTTTGTTGAAGAGCTTTAGCTTTGGATGATGATTCCTAGAGCATAACTTGGTGTAGACGTCGTCTTAATGGCTTCAGAATCTAGCAAGGGTTAAGAAGATACTTTGAGTACGAGCTTACTCAGCAAGTTCACTAGAAAAGGAGTGTCTAATGCACTATAACTACAGCCACAGACCGTAGGTCGTAAGCAATGCAAGTTTTCATAAACATTTCTTCAAAGGTTGCTTTTATTATGAAAAGCTATGTCCGTCAGCCTTCACGGGTTTACCAGAACTTTCATGGAGTTCCTTTCCCGCCGCGTTCGCAGCTCCTTCCCGGAACAGGGAGTAACAAGTTACAGTTCTTACACTCTGCAGAGGTGCGTTACTTTACCCATGAGATATCAACTCTTTGTTGCATAACCGGGCAGCTTATTCCCATCCACAATTCCATGATGTGGGGCCCAGAAGATGATCCAAGCCAATCACTGCCCCCTCACGACCTCGCATGCCTCCTTGGTGTACACCATGCCCACATATTGAATTACATCACTGGTTTTTACAAACCGTTAGATGCCAGAACTATCGTGGGACGTTGAGGGTTCCCACCCATATGCTGCATATCCTCTACGAATTACCAATTAATATGCATGCTACGAGGATAACAGCCACGACCTGCACATCCGGCTTCATGCGAGAGGAAGAAGATACAGCTGACTTCTCCGTCCCATTTCAAATCTCATGGTTAACACGTGATATACGGTGCAAGAATCACTAGCGACATTGGTTGTTAAGTCCTAGATAATATGTTCCTTTACCACCGGAACTTTTATAGTAGGTTATTACCTCATGGTAAATACCTATAATCACATTATTATGAAAATAGTGTTTTTGGAACTTTTTCAAATGCGGGTGATGACACACGGGATTTGTAAAATACTTTACAGAAAATAATCAAAGGAAATGAGCAAGTGTGAACTTGCCTTTTGTGATTGCAAGATTATGCACTCACGGTCTTCAAGACAATATAAGATCCAATATCTGAAATCAGCATCATTGGTCTGGTAAGGACTAATGTTTAAAGAAGCAATATGCTCTTATGCATAAGTAATGTGATGCACTTTATAAACGCGAATCCCGGGGATAACGTTGTTCTAGGGTTTGGATACTGGAAATGGTTATTTTAGAATGTGTTGTCCCTTTTAGATAAGTTTCATACTTGTGTTTCTTATTAGGGCTTGTGAGTGTGTGTGAAACAATATGTAATTATACTATCGTACAACAGTAAGATAAAAAATTGTGGAATGCTATTCAAGGATTACTTAATATGAATTGTTGTTTGAAGTGGCAAAAGGAATAACATTTGAAGAAAAGATTTCTTTTCTAAGGTTTAAACAACCTTTATTGTTAATAGGATGTGTTCAATGTCTTTTGGTGTGTGATTGATTAGTTTGGAATTGAGATGCTTTATGTCTTAATTGGAATAGACCAAAGTTAACTATAAAAAACATATGTAGTTTATTAGATATAATGTTTATAAGCCTTGAGACTAAAGTTAACTTTAAAAACATATATGGTTTGGAAGTGCAATGCTTATGATATTTGTACCTTGTGTACCTGGTAATGTTTCCTTAAGGTTACTTAAGAATGGTTATCTTTTTACTTGGTGTAGTGGTTTCTTGATTTTATAATGGAAAAATATCATTTACCTTTTTATAAATGAGTGGTTATAGTTTATAAACAAAGAATTAATATTACTTAACTACTTATGGACTTACTATAGTGTTGTGGTAGTTTTGTAAACTGGTGGTTGAAGTATATGGAAAAGATTGGATTTAGTCACAATTATTCTTGGGTATTTTATATTGGATAAGGATCCTTTTTGAAAATAATCTACAATTATGGTTGAAATATTGGTAATATATTTTATCAAGTTAAAATAATAATCTTGAGATTTGAATATTTAATAACTCCATTTAAATAATAATATACACTTAATTTGAATGATAAATCAAATAGAATTGTATTTAAAATGTGTTGAACAATTTTGACTTAAATTATCAATATTTAAGACTAATACTATTTATTAGACTCAATTGGCTAATTTTAGAAATATTAACAAAATTTTATTTACCCTTATATGAATTAATAATTCAGGATATAGGTTTAAATTTAAATTACTAGAGTATTAAGTTTTTATTTACTTTAAAAGTGTAATATTATATTTTTAACAAGTAGACATTATTTTTGTGATCATTTTGATATATTACTTTTATTTTTGTGATTTAAAAGTAATAAGATATGATTTTTTAAGATTTACTACTTTATAAATACTTAATAAATAATAAATATTTATTTAAGTGAAATAATAATGCATGATTATAGTTTTAAAGGATTGTTTTTATTTTTCCTAGATTTTTGGTATTTTATTTATATTTTTAACATTTACCATTATTAAAATAGGAATCATCAAAGTTTTATTACTTTTAAAATCTTTATTAAATAATATTTTTTAAATTGTTAACATAATAATGTTTGATAATAGTATTAAGTTATATATTTTATTTTTCTACAAATTTTCATATATTATACAGATTTTTATGAATTATAAATCAAAAGTTATGGATTTAATAAGATTTAATGATTTTATTTTATTCCTGAAACATTTAAATTTGAGTTTGTATCTTTTATTTCCTTCCTAAAAGATATTAAACTTTTTACACCGCACCCACACCTAGCCTTAGACACTGACTAGTGGGCCAGTGGCCACATCATCAGCCACGCGAGACAGAGACTGGGTCACACCACGCTGAGGTGGCAGAATGACACCAGCATGATGTCATGCTGACATCAGTTTGGCCTCCACCACTAGAGGATGGTCGCCGGCGACGAACCATTGTGCTCCGGTGAACAAGGTTGATGCTGTTAGACAGAGGGAACCAAGGCAAACCTATTGGTGGTAACCGCCGCTACCTAGTGGTCACCAGAAGTACATCGGCGACGAGCTTCTACGGCGGCCAACGACGGTGCTCAATGAAACGAGGGCTACAGCGAGAATCAGCAAGCGAAATTAGGGTCCAGAGATGCGTAAGCTTACCTTGATGACGATAGAGAGGTCGTCAAGGACAGACGTGGTCGGAGGTGAGCTCTCCGACGAGGATTCCGACAAAATGTCGCAAGAGAACGACAAAATTCGCCCTCTCCAGTGCTCCGCTTGATGCAAGATTCTACCCATAGGATCTACGAAGCACGGGGCTTCTCCATTGCTACTTTGAAGAGAGTGGGGAGGTGCGGCTCGACGGTGAGGTGTGGCTCCGGTGAGCTAGGGTTTCGGCCCCATTCGAATCAGAGAGGATAAGGAAGGAATGTGGATAGGGATTGAGGCAGGGTGTCGCGGTGGCCTTCTTATCCCCCTCTGGAACGACAACGAGCATCTCGACGCACGGCTGACGATGACGGCATCGGGCAGCGGCGGACTCCTCCAGCGAGCTGCCTGTGTGCGTGAGGATGACGACAACGTTAGTTTTGCAGAAAACCCCTGGCGATTCTTTCAGCTCAACCCGCGGTCCTTCTTTGGTCCCAACCGTCAGTCACAGAAAAGGACGAGCTGGGCTGGCTGCTAGGCCTTTGTGGGCTGCACATGGGCGACAGATAAGAAGAGGGAAGTTGGGTTGTGGCCTGCTTGCAGTTTTTTCTTCACTGTTTCTTTTTTTCTTTTATGTTTTTCTTTTCAAATTTGTGTATTACACATTTGTTTCAAATTTCTTTTAGAGAATTTATTTGTTAAATATTTACAGTATATAAAAATGTATTTCAAATTATGGGATGAATTTTGTATTTTTGATAGCATACTTTATTTATTATTTTCTAACTTTCTAATTAGAGACATATTCTTTTATTAAATAGATAAGTAGGATTTAGGTTTTTTAGGATTTGTTTAAGATATTAAAAAAATTAACTATAACATTAGTTTTACTTTTATTTGGAGTAATGAGGTTTTAAAATGTTTAGTGATAGTCATAGAGTTTATTTTTATGTATTTAATCATATAGCAAAGCATAAGGTGGTTTATAATTATTGTATCCCCACTTATTCCATGCTCATTTGGAATTAGTAGTTAGAGAAATGGATCAAAGACTTTGTCTAATGAATATAGATAGAATATTTATGAAATGTTGATGAGAAAACTCATTAATAGGTTTAGGGTTCTGAATTATACTTATATTCTTTTGTTGATGTGAATAAAGATTAATGGCTAAACACATGGTCTTTATGTTTGTGATTTTTAATGATATCACCATTTAAAGTAAAATGGTGGGATGGTTTTCTAGGCTATTTTATGAGAAATAATTAATAAAGATAGTTCTTAAGTACCTAGGATAATGATGGTTGAGAATGGCAAGGATGTACTTAAGTGATTTGATATAGGAAATTATTCCTAGCATTCATTGTGGAAATAAGATGATTGATCCAACATATGGGGTGGATGTTAAGCTTGATTATAGATTTAGGGTTTAATGTTTACCTAGAATTTCTATCTTCCATAACTCACAATCCTGGACTTCTACTTAAGGAATTCCTTTCCTAGATATATTACTTCTTCATATCTAACATCATATGTTAACATGATGAGCTTTACTTCACAAAAATATTATTATCCCCTTTTATTCTTCTAAATCCATTTATAATTCCAATGAGATTGACACTGAAGCTTTCATACTCTTCTCATATCTATACTTGGTTATATCAAACTATTCTACTACTAATAATCTCCAATCCAACAAGTGGTTACTTCTAACTCCATTCATACTCTTCCTTAATCATCCATCACTAACATTACTTCAATAGATGTATACATCAAACTACCTTTCTCTAAAGCTTACTATCCTTTAAGATGAATAACACTACTTCCATAACTCCATGCTATACTAACTTTAATTTAATCATACTATCTTACATTTACTTTACTCTAATAACTTATACTCCAACCTCACATTATATTAATGTGACTTGCAATGACTACTCTAGTATAACTTATCTATACTAGGGTTTCAATCATGTTCTACCCACCAATGTCACTTATACTAGATATAAGTAGACAATCCTGGTGAGCAAGGAATGATCATTATAATCCTTTAATCATTTATAGCTTAGGTTTCCAATTGGCTAATCAAGGCTTCATCAATACAACCTTACAATTGTATTTAAATTATCTTCTCAGTATCTCTAATTGGATTAAGGCTGTTATTCATGGACTATGCCCAATTGATCCAATAGAATTATTACTGGTAACTATCTTCAAGATTCATCCTTATAATCTCTACCTCAGATACTCTTCTATTATTTCAGCAGTGAGTTTAACTCCATCAATTATCACATTGATTTTATTCTTCTTCAATCACTCCTATCCTATAAATGATATCTAAAACTAGCATTATTATTTACCTCTTCTTAGTTGTTTCTTTATATGCACTTAAGTGTAAGCTATGTTATGGTCAAGAGTTGATAGATTGAGAACTGGTGAATCAATAGTTGATTTCTCAACATTGATGAACAACAGATATTGGAATATAGCTCAATAGAGATGATAAGGATTTATATGGAAAGAAATATATATGGTGAATGATCTAGACTTAGTTTCTTCCCTTCCCAATCTCACTAAAGAGTTAAAGTTAGGTATTACCATGATACTCATAGTAAGAATAGATAAGAATAAGATTGGTCAGGATTAGTCATTACATTCTTATTACTTAAGTTGTAATCTTAACTTGGCATTCATGAGTTGTTGTGATGAAAATTATGATTTGATCCCTTAAGGATCAGATATTAATCATTTAAGCAATGCATTATGAGTAACATTTTATTATATTTGATCTACCCTTAGATCAAATCATGTTTACCCAAATAAGGTTTTAGCAAAGGTCATATTGAATCTTATCGCAGTCAACTTGATGATCTACTTCAATTCCATCAAGTTGAGAGAAGCTCCAATCACTTTGACAAGTTTTGTTTAAAAGCGCGAAAATTATTCGGATTTTCTATGCAAGAATGCAATGCACACATCTGGGTTCAGCTTATTTCTAAGCTCTAATGCTGGGATGTTACAGACTCTCCCCCTTAAAATAAACTTCATCCTCGAAGTTCTCAAACTCTCACGTCCGGAGTAAGGAATTGACTTGTAGTGGTTGCTACATTTCTCCACTCTATGTGGACCTTAAATGAAAATAATTGTAGTAATCTATATCTAGATTAGGTATCCTAATCCAACTCTTTCACTTAATCATTGAACTTTCTTACTATGCTATATAAATTCTAGGAAGTCTCCCCAAAACAAGTTTTAAGTTTCTATATGCTAGCGATTGTGGTCAAAAGACTATATTTTTCTTCTTGTCATAGTATAATTGATACTGTTATTCCTTCCAAATATTGGATTTGAATTCATTTAGTTCATACCTATTGGAATTTCTTGTTCCTCTACATCTGTACAATTGGATGTGCTTTATTACCTCTTAAGGATCACTTACGAGTTGTTTCTTCTAGAATTAGTCGATTAGGATTAATCTTTTATCACCTTCAAGCTTTTACCTTATTAAGCTTTAGATAATCTTTCATTATCACCTATAGTACTTTTCAACTTTCATTTATAATGTCTACTCTCCCCCTTAGGGTTTACTAATAGTCTTTAAATTGTCTATATAGTATTTATTGGCTTTATAACTAGAATGTTGGTCTCTGTTCAGTTATACTTTACCTAATTAGGGTCTGATGAAAGGTTGATCTCCGAAACAAATCTTTCATCATTATTTGTCTTACTTACTATTGGACATTTTCGCTTTGGTAAGCAGACTTCGCAAAACGCTTTGAAAAGATGATCGTTTAAATTTTATACTCATTTTTGTCTTAATTAACTTAGGCCAAGTTTTATGCTCTTTATGCAACCATTAAAAAGATCTGGTTAACTAAGTTAACCAAATACCAGCTGCGGACAAATCACCAACTGTGGATCATAGTACCGACTATGGATTCTCTCTGAATTGTCAGATCTTGAATACCATTTTGCTCCAAAGCTTCTTCTTTGTACTAATTCATGATATTTACATGAACTTGGTATTACTATTCATTAATTCCTTAGTAATATCACCTACTTTGATTGAACCTTAAGTTCATCCCTTCTTATTGTTCCTTATACTTACTACATTAATCTTCCTTCTCAGAGCTAGCTAAGAATGATCTATGTTTTATCTATCCTCCAAATTGTGTTAATACTCCTTATATTTTGCTTCACCCTTTAAAGAAATCCTCCTCTTGGTCTTTGGAACTCACGACTCCCTTACATGAATTCCCGTTTCTATCTAGATCTATAACATCAAGTAATAACTGGGTGTTACATCGTGCATTTGCACACCTAATTAAACTTCATGTACAGATCTAGCCAATCAAGAAGATTCAAGAAAATCCAAAAGTCGATAAACAACAAAACATATACCATGTATTATACATGGGTTTTAAATAATTTACAAATGTACTAGATGTTCCAACGGTTTTCTCCACACCTATATTACAGAACTATTTTACAAGAACTTCCTGTTCTTGTGAGTATATCCTCACTTATTTCGGCAAACCTTTCAAACTACAATACGCATTACCCTCTATGTACATTATTCAAGCACTCATCCCTTGGGATGTCGTTCCGCTCTTACTTTCATCTTCCTCTAGTGCTTCCTGGAGTTCCGTCCATGATGACGTGAAGTCCCACGACTTCCTTCTGGAGCGTAAGAGCATCCAGGAGGTGCGTATTCTTGATTAGAAGTACCGAGACTGAGATTAGTCATTGAAAAATGACTAGAGTTGGCGTAATCTTCTATAGGATATTCCTGATTTTCTGGCAACGCTTCATCAAAGTAAGTTGGATCCTTGGTCTTTTCTTGGATCAATTCGTACATATTGGTATAGTAGCTATCGGAATACTCTTCTAAGTCGATTGGATTAGTATCACCCCCATATGGTCCATAAGGCTCTCTATGGTTATAGTTGGTCTCTTCTCCGATACCTGTATCACAAGTTATAGGATTTCCTATGGTTACACCTTGAGATTCTACTCCCCATCCATACTTGTTTTGCTCAGGGTTAGTTGGAATAACTCTATTCCATTCCTGTTGTTCGGAGTTGTACTTGGTCCATAGATCTTCAGGTGGTTTGAATTCATTTTTGTAGTAGGCATAGTTTTCTGAGTGTGGATCATCAAACTTAGTTTCCTCATACACTTCTCCTGAAGGTATGTATTTGGGATGCCTAGCTTCTTTATCTAACTTCTTCCTACGTGCCATTGCTTTATCAGGATCAGTAAAATCCTCAATGACCGTATCCAGTTCCTGAACTAAAACTTGGTGAGTGTTATGATAAGTGTTTAACAAAGACCGATAACGATCCATATACTCTACAGCTAGAGTAGGTTCAGTTTGGACTAAAGTAGAGTGATCTAACTCACGCTCTGGTTTTGAGGTTTCATGGGGTATAATGGCGTGAGTACTACCTTCTAGAGCTTGGGATTTCTATTCTCGGATCATGGTTATGGCTGCTGCTACGGCAATCTGATATGCAGATGCCATGCACCTTGCCTCTCCTGATGGCATTTCTCCCTTAAGTTCTAACTTCTTGGGTAACATGATCATGACACGGTATTTAGCTAATACCTGCCCATCATAGTAACTGTAAATCTTGACCAAAAGTCTTGATTCACAATCCAAACTCCATAGAAGTTGTCGGAGATTATCTGTCCAATCCCCTCCATAGTCATTCAGTGTCCTTTTATCGAGGTGCCATGTGGAACTATGGATAAGAAATTATCATCAGTCACATAGAGTTAAAACTCTTGGGTAATGATCGGAATTGCAATCATACTAAATAATTATCGCACTAGCAACATGACAGGATTATTCTCAAGTGAATATCCCTCATATTACTAGAGAACTCTTTATTCTTGCAGGTATAAGTCCTACAAGTTCTACCCATTTACTAGGTTTCCAACCTAACGTCAAATCATATGCTCTGATACCAACTGCGGTGACCCAGCATACCACGGGATGATGTAGTACACTATAGTCGTTCCAATGAAACACCGTTCACTAGTATTACATCTCATAGAGTGGTACAACAGAAACACAGCGGGTCCAATACATGGCGAAAGGTTACAACTCACTCTATACACAAGATCCAGAGAACACTATAGGTTAAAGAGAGAGAAAGAACTTCTTACAAAGAAGAATCAAAGATAAATTATGCACCAACTATTTTACTTTTAAAACTAGTATTTTAACTAAGGGGTTGGCATTGCTGCTATTGCAACGCACTACAGAAATAGGTTCTTTGGCTAGAGAGTATATTCCTATCTAATCAGTAACTTCGTCTTCACTTGAGTTGAGGTATTTGTTGATTTCCTTGTCTTTGTTGAAGAGCTTTAGCTTTGGATAATGATTCCTAGAGCATAAATTGGTGTAGATGTCGTCTTAATGGCTTCAGAATCTAGCAAGGGTTAAGAAGATACTTTGAGTACGAGCGTACTCAGCAAGTTCACTAGAAAAGTAGTGTCTGATGCACTGCAACTACAGCCACCGACCGTAGGTCGTAGGAAATGCAAGTTTTCATAAACATTTCTTCAAAGGTTGCTTTTATTCTGAAAAGCTATTTCCGTCAGCCTTCATGGGTTTACCAGAACTTGCATGGAGTTCCTTTCCCGCTGCGTTCGCAGCTCCTTCCCGGAACAGGGAGTAACAAGTTACAGTTCTTACACTCTACAGAGGTGCGTTACTTTACCCATGAGAGATCAACTCTTTGTTGCACAACCGGGCAGCTTATTCCCGTCCATAATTCCATGATGTGGGGCCCAGAAGATGATCCAAGCCAATCACTGGCCCCTTCGCGACCTCGCATGCCTCCTTGGTGTACACCATGCCCACATATTGGATTACGGCACTGGTTTGTACAAATCGTTAGATGCCAGAACTATCGTGGGACGTTGAGGGTTCCCACCCATATGCTGCATATCCTCTACGAATTACCAATTAATATGCATGCTACGAGGATAACATCCACGACCTGCACATCCAGCTTCATGCGAGAGGAAGAAGATACAACTGACTTCTCCGTCCCATTCCAAATACCATGGTTAACGCGTGATATACGGCGCAAGAATCACTGGCGACATTGGTTGTTAAGTCCTAGATAATATGTTCCTTTACCACTGGAACTTTTATAGTGGGTTATTACCTCATGGTAAATACCTATAATCACATTATGATTAAAATAGTGTTTTTGGACCTTTTTCAAATGCAGGTGATGACACACGGGATTTGTAAAATACTTTACAGAAAATAATCAAAGGACATGAGCAAGTGTGAACTTGCCTTTTGTGATTGCAAGATTATGCACTCACGGTCTTCAAGACAATATAAGATCCAATATCTAAAATCAGCATCATTGGTCTGGTAAGGACTAATGTTTAAAGAAGCAATATGCTCTTATGCATAGGTAATGTGATGCACTTTATAAACGCGAATCCCGGGGATAACGTTGTTCTGGGGTTTGGATACTGGAAATGGTTATTTTAGAATGTCTTGTCCCTTTTAGATAAGTTTCATACTTGTGTTTCTTATTAGGGCTTGTGAGTGTGTGTGAAACAATATGTAATTATACTATCATACAACAGTAAGATACAAAATTGTGGAATGCTATTCAAGGATTACTTATATAATAATTGTTGTTTGAAGTGGCAAAAAGAATAACATTTGAAGAAAAGATTTCTTTTCTAAGGTTTAAACAACCTTTATTATTAATAGGATGTGTTCAATGTCTTTTGGTGTGTGATTGATTAGTTTGGACTTGAGATGATTTATGTCTTAATTGGAATAGACCAAAGTTAACTATAAAAAACATATGTAGTTTATTATATATAATGTTTATAAACCTTGACACTAAAGTTAACTTTAAAAACATAGATGGTTTGGAAGTGTAATGCTTATGATATTTGTACCTTGTGTACCTGGTAATGTTTCCTTAAGGTTACTTAAGAATGGTTATCTTTTTACTTGGTGTAGTGGTTTCTTGATTTTATAATGGAATAGTATCATTTACCTTTTTATAAATGAGTGGTTATAGTTTATAAACAAAGAACTAATATTACTTAACTACTTATGGACTTACTATAGTGTTGTGGTAGTTTTGTAAACTAGTGGTTGAAGTATATGGAAAAGATTGGATTTAGTCACAATTATTCTTGGGGATTTTATATTGGATAAGGATCCTTTTGGAAAATAATCTACACTTATGGTTGAAACATTGGTAATAGATTTTAACAAGTCAAAATAATAATCTTGAGAATTTAATATTTAATAACTCCATTTGAATAATAATATACACTTAATGTTGAATGATAAATCAAATATAATCTTATTTAAAATGTGTTGAACAATTTTGACTTAATATTATCAATATTTAAGACTAATACTATTTATTAGACTCAATTGTCTAATTTTAGAAATATTAACAAAATTTTATTTACCCTAATATAAATTAATAATTCTCGATATATGTTTAAATTTAAATTACTATAGTATTAAGTTTTTATTTACTTTAAAAGTGTAATATTATATTTTTAACAAGTAGACATTATTTTTGTGATCATTTTGATATATTACTTTTATTTTTGTGATTTAAAAGTAATAAGATATGATTTTTATAAGATTTACTACTTTATAAATACTTAATAAATAATAAATATTTATTTAAGTGAAATAATAATGCATGATTATAGTTTTAAAGGATTGTTTTTATTTTTCCAAGATTTTTGGTATTTTATTTATATTTTTAACATTTACCATTATTAAAATAGGAATCATCAAAGTTTTATTACTTTTAAAATCTTTATTAAATAATATTTTTTAAAATTGTTAACATAATAATGTTTGATAATAGTTTTAAGTTATAGATTTTATTTTTCTACAAATTTTCATATATTATACATATTTTTATGAATTATAAATCAAAAGTTATGGATTTAATAAGATTTGATGATTTTATTTTATTCCTGAAACATTTAAATTTGAGTTTGTATCTTTTATTTCTTTCCTAAACAGATATTAAACTTTTTACACCGCACCCACACCTAGACTTAGTCACTGACTAGTGGGCCAGTGGCCACATCATCAACCACGCGAGATAGAGACTAGGTCACACCACGCTGAGGTGGCAGAATGACACCAGCGTGATGTCATGCTGACATCAGTTTGGCCTCCACCACCAGAGGATGGTAGCCGGCGGCGAACCACTATGCTCCGGTGAACAAGGTCGATGCTGTTAGACAGAGGGAACCAAGGCGAACCTATTGGTGGTAACGCCGCTACCTAGTGGTCAACGGAAGTACATCGGCGACGAGCTTCTGCGGCGGCCAACGGCGGTGCTCAATGAAACGAGGGCTACGGCGAGAATCAGCAAGCGAAATTAGGGTCCAGAGATGCGTAAGCTTACCCTGATGACGATAGAGAGGTCGGCGAGGACAGGCGTGGTCGGAGGCGAGCTCTCCGACGAGGATTCCGACGAACTGCCGCAAAGAGGAACGGCAAAATTCGCCCTCTCCAGTGCTCCGCTTGATGCAAGATCTACCCATAGGATCTACGGAGCATGGGGCTTCTCCATGGCTACTTGGAAGAGAGTGGGGAGGTGCGTCTTGACGGTGAGGTGTGGCTACTGTGAGCTAGGGTTTCGGCCCCATTCGAATCAGAGAGGATAAGGAGGGAATGTGGATAGGTATTAAGGCAGGGTGTCGCGATGGCCTTCTTATCCCCCTCTGGAATGACAGCGAGCATCTCGACACACGGCTGACGACGACGACGGCATCGGGCGGCGTCGGACTCCTCCAGCGAGCTGCCTGTGTGCGTGAGGATGACGACGATGTTACCTTTGCAGAAAACCCCCTCGCGATTCTTTCAGCTCAACCCGCGGTCCTTCTTTGGTCCCAACCGTCAGTCACAAAAAAGGATGAGCTAGGATGGCTGCTGGGCTTTTGTGGGCTGCACATGGGCGACAGATAAGAAGAGGGAAGCTGGGCTGCAGCCTGCTTGCAGTTTTTTCTTCACCGTTTCTTTTTTCTTTTCTAGTTTTGTTTTCAAATTTGTGTATTACACATTTGTTTCAAATTTCTTTTAGAGAATTTATATGTTAAATAGTTGCAGTATATAAAAATGTATTTCAAATTCTAGGATGAATTTAGTATTTTTGATAGCATAGTTTATTTATTATTTTCTAACTTTCTAATTAGAGACATATTCTTTTATTAAATATAATAAGTAGGATTTAGGTTTTTTAGGATTTGTTTAAGATATTAAAAAATTAACTATAACATTAGTTTTACTTTTATTTGGAGTAATGAGGTTTTAAAATGTTTAGTGATAGTCATAGAGTTTATTTTTATGTATTTAATCATATAGCAAAGCATAGGGTGGTTTATAATTATTGTATCCCCACTTATTCCATGCTCATTTGTAATGAGTAGTTAGAGAAATGGATCAAAGACTTTGTCTAATGAATATAGATAGAATATTTATGAAATGTTGATGAGAAAACTCATTAATAGGTTTAGGGTTCTGAATTATACTTATATTCTTTTGTTGATGTGAATAAAGATTAATGGCTAAACACATGGTCTTTATGTTTGTGATTTTTAATGATATCACCATTTAAAGTAAAATAGTGGGATGGTTTTCTAGGCTATCTTATGAGAAAGAATTAATAAAGATAGTTCTTAAGTACCTAGGATAATGATGGTTGAGAATGGCAAAGATGTACTTAAGTGATTTGATATAGGAAATTATTCCTAGCATTCATTGTGGAAATAAGATGATTGATCCAAAAGATGGGGTGGATGTTACGCTTGATTATAGATTTAGGGTTTAATGTTTACCCAGAATTTCTATCTTCCATAACTCACAATCCTGGACTTCTACTTAAGGAATTCCTTTCCTAGATATATTACTTTTTCATCTCTAACATCATGTGTTAACATGATGAGCTTTACTTCACAAAAATATTCTTATCCCCTTTTATTCTTCTAAATCCATTTATAATTCCAATGATCTTGACACTGAAGCTTTTATACTCTTCTCATATCTATACTTGGTTATATCAAACTATTCTACTACTAATAATCTCCAATCCAACAAGTGGTTACTTCTAACTCAATTCATACTCTTCCTTAATCATCCATCACTAACATTACTTTAATAGATGTATACATCAAACTACCTTTTTCTAAATCTTACTATCCTTTAAGATGAATAACACTACTTCCATAACTCCATGCTATACTAACTTTAATTTAATCATACTGTCTTACATTTACTTTACTCTAATAACTCATACTCCAACCTCACATTATATTAATGTGACTTGCAATGACTACTCTAGTATAACTTATCTATACTAGGGTTTCAATCATGTTCTACCCACCAATGTCACTTATACTAGATATAAGTACACAATCCTGGTGAGCAAGGCATGATCATTATAATCCTTTACTCATTTATAGCTTAGGTTTCTAATTGGCTAATCAAGGCTTCATCAATACAACCTTACAATTGTATTGAAATTATCTTCTCAGTATCTCTAATTGGATTAAGGTTGTTATTCATGGACTATGGACAATTCATCCAATAGAATTATTACTGGTAACTATCTTCAATATTCATCCTTATAATCTCTACCTTAGATACTCTTCTATTATTTCAGGAGTGAGTTTAACTCCATCAATTATCACATTGATTTTATTCTTCTTCAATCACTCCCATCCTATAAATGATATCTAAAACTAGCATTATTATTTACCTCTTCTTAGTTGTTTCTTTATATGCACTTAAGTGTAAGCTATGTTATGGTCAAGAGTTGATAGATTGAGAACTGGTGAATCAACAGTTGATTTCTCAACATTGATGAACAACAGATATTGGAATATAGCACAATAGAGATGATAAGGATTTATATGGAAAGAAAGATATATGGTGAATGATCTAGACTTAGTTTCTTCCCTTCCCAATCTCACTAATGAGTTAAAGTTAGGTATTACCATCATACTCATAGTAAGAATAGATAAGAATAAGATAGGTCAGGATTAGTCATTACATTCTTATTACTTAAGTTGTAATCTTAACTTGGCATTCATGAGTTGTTGTGATGAAAATTATGATTTGATCCCTTAAGGACCAGATATTAATCATTTAAGCAATGCATTATGAGTAACATTTTATTATATTTGATCTACCCTTAGATCAAATCATGTTTACCCAAATAAGGTTTTAGCAAAGGTCATATTGAATCTTATCACAGTCAACTTGATGATTTACTTCCATCAAGTTGAGAGAAGCTCTAATCACTTTGACAAGTTTTGTTTAAAAGCGCGAAAATTATTTGGATTTTCTATGCATAAATGCAATGCACACATCTGGGTTCAGCTTATTTCTAAGCTCTAATGCTGGGATGTTACAGGTTTGGTGTACTCGAACCTGGTGGCAGTTCTACTTCACTTTGGATGACCACGCCACATTGGTAGCGTCCGCGAGTTGGTTCAAACGTCCATTCTAACTAGGGTCTCCTATGGTCAGGATGGCTCTGGTACCACCTTGTCAACACCCGGATTTTTAATCCCAGATGCCTGTTATGCCATACATCGCAATCCCGGGATTACCATTTTTGCGAGACATAACAGATTTGGATATCACAGTACATCATCCATTACAAACCATACATAAGGTCTTACACAAATAAGGACCTCATGATCTAGTTCTTAATACAACTCAAGCAACAGAATAACGTAATAGTAACGATAACGTAGGCGAAGCTCCATCTTCAGGGTCACAGACAACGCTGACGATGGGAGATGATCCTAGTTGTCGTAACCTTCCTGTGGTCCTTCATCCTGGTACTCATCTTCATATTCTAGCCACGGGAATAGCCAGGGACACAGCCATGAGTAATCTTTAAGTACTCGCAAACTAATACTAATAAGTTAAGGGGGTTTTTGTAGTAGGATACTAAGCTCTAGGGTTCTTTTGCAAAAAGCCAGATTTACCTCTACTAAGTTCAGAAGCAAAGAAATCTAGATGAAAGTTTTAGAACACCTAAGTGGGAACTTGAATTTCATGTCACAACTCTGTTGTGGTCAAGTCAAAGTCACAATTTAATTCACAGGTCATTTTGAAAACATCTGACAGGGGAACGGTATGGCCACTCCAACTGTCCATAACCGCGGACGCGGCTATTCGAATAGTTTGACACTCTACAGAGATTGTACACTTTCACCACAACATTTGATACATCCGTCAGGAACAAATCCTGAATTCACCATATTCAGTATGCGGATAATCAATCCTAACCTTTCAATTACATTCCCTAGTATAGGCACCTCTCCTGTGAGTTTGGCCTCCCAACCATGACCAACTGTCATCTTGGGTAATGCACAGGTGGACAATCTTCACAAGGTAGCCTCAGCTCAGACCTTGGCCGTGAGGCAACCCATACTAAGGTATATAAGTTTCCAGTCAAGCCCTACCCAATTTTCGGGTATTGTGGTTATACGGTAAAAATTGGAATGGTATCGCATCCAGACAACCATCAGTTTTATAAAGGGTTAAGGCTCATGCCTCAACATTTTCGTCATCAAAATCATTTGTTGTTCGGAAACACATGTCAAACATTTCAATAGAATGACTCATCATTCTAAGGTTTTCATAACCATTTTCACCAAGTATTCCCATCTAAAGTTGATCAAGTTTTATGCTTTGCACTAGCATCTACAAGTGGTGGTAAATACTAATAAGGGGTGGTAAACAAGTGGAGATTTGCTAAGTTCAATCTCATGCCTTAGGATGACATCAAGATTATCTAACTTAGGCCAAGTTTTATGCTCTTTATGCTACCTTTAGTTATCTTTGTAGAATCTACAAGTCACCATGTAAACTTTAAGAGAAAGCTTTGATAAAGAAAAATAAAGTACTTAAGCTTGCAAGTAAAAATAGGATTGGGCATTATCAAATGTATCTAACCAAGCATGCTTAATGCAATGCATAGGTCTCTAACTTTCATAGTTGCAAGGGTTAGCTTGCTAAAGTAGGGTATCTTGCAAGTGTTAGATTGCCTTGTGCAGAGCAGTGGTTGAAGTTCTCCTCGGCTTCTTCCTCGTAGTATCCTCCTTCCTCCTCGTATCCTTGGTCGGTACTAGCGTCTATAAATAAATATGAGGTACACAATCACCACACAATACTTAACTATTTTCAATCATCACACAAAGGTGCACTTTAGATGATCTAGCATCATCACTATCATTACAAGATTAAAGCATTGGTTTTATCTATTTTAATTTGAGAAAAGTAATTTCTACTCATTGAAAAACTACTTACGATTTAATATTCTCCAACTCAAACATGGGATCATGTTGACACATGTCATCACCACATATTTCAGTACATGGGAATGTGATTTAAAGTGGTGTCACAATTTAATAAGGTTTATCCTTTTTATTTTAATTAAATAAAGTGACTAGAAATGCCTATGTGGCATTCTTTTATTACTTGAACATTATTTATGTAAGTGAACCCATATGTTTTTATATATTCTGAAAGGTATGATCAAATGTGATTTTTGAGAGTTGGAAACAACTCAAAAGCTTTTATGGTTGAATTTTGAAAAATGTTTGAATGCAGAAAAGATTCTGCCTTGTTATTTTTACCATGGTTGATGCACAGATCCAAATGATTTGAATCCAATGGGCTTGTATTAAGCATTTCAGTACCTTTCTAACAAAATTGGTTTCATGCATTTTGGTTAAGTGAATCGAGCTGGGTTGATTTTTGAATATAGGTACAGAACTGTGTTTGAAATTAAAAGAATAAAGATTAATTTGAATTGTTGGGTCACGCGGGAGATGCTAACGGGCCGGCCCAGTGTCACTCCGCAGCGCGGGGCTCAGCTGACAGGGGGATCCACCAGTCAATGGATCATAATGCGCGAAGCGGTACGGGGTGGTGTGGGACGTTGGATTAGAGTGGGGATCAACGACTGTGGATCGTCGTCGACGACGGACCTGCCGCCGGCGAGCTCTAACCCTAGCGGCTCGGTGGGGGTGCATAGGGGGCGTACCAGGGCTCCAGCGATGATGGCGAGGTGGTCAAACGGACGGTTGGTCGACGGCGAGCTCGGGGACGGTCGAGGCAACTCCGGGGGTGGTCGCAATTAGAGGCGCCCTTCTCCTCCAGAGGCGGCCTACTCCGGTACAATTCCGACGAGCTGTTGCTCCCCGTGCTCCGGCTAGAGGTGTTGGACGATCAGTGAGGTGAGGGGAGCGGAGTGGTGTGCTGCAAACGGCTGGGGGTGCCCTCCTTTTATAGGCTCGACGACGAGACCGAGAGGGATGGGCAGGCGACGGTGGCGACATGGCTACGGGCTGCTAGCGGCATGGCTGAGGGTAGGGGACGGTGCACGGTCTCCTAGCGTGCGGCGGCTATGTGGTATGGGCGAGGAAACGAGCATGCCTAGTGGTCTCCTGTGACGGTGGGGTTCATGCTGGCGGGCGGAAAGGGCTCGAGGTGCTCGGGTTGTGTGGGAACGGCGCGTGCACGGTGGTGCGCGTCGGCATGGTCGACAGCGGCGCGGGCACGGCGTTTCCGGTGGTTCCTGTCTCTGTCTTCGACCTAGGGCTGGTCTGGAGGGGGCGGTGAAGCATGGGAAGTATGCCATACAAGGTTGGCACGGCTAGTTCTTCCTATAGCTTGATGTCCACACTAGGGTGGCATGGTGAGGCTCGGCCTGCTCACGATTGATGGCAATGGCAAGCCCACAGTGGTGCTAAAGATAGTTAAAGGGGCTAGATGATCTACTAAGGGCTGGTTGCAACCAGAGAGGGAACAAGTTAGGCCAATTTTAATGCACACTATAGTGTTTGTTGTTTGTTTGATTTGAATCTGCAAGGTGTTTGATGAAATGGCCGCAAGAACTTTAAATTTGAATTTTGAATTCAAACTTTGTGGGTTTGCTAGGCACATGCTAGGGAGTATCTGGTTGGTTGGATTAGTCAAGGGGCGTTGGTTTAGTTGGAATTTGAAAATGGATGGTCTTCACATGTGAATAACATTCAATTTTGAATTGTGATTTAAATGGGGTTGCCAAATGTTTCTGCAAGTTTGGAAGGTGGGCCTTGATTCACTTTTACTAGTTCTATCAAGGGGTGAAAAGAATTGGGGAAGTTTCTGTTTGAAATCTTGGACTAGAAACACTCAAAGTGACCTAGTGAGCAAGATTGGCAAAAATGACCATTTGCTTTATTTGCTTTGTTTTTGATTTTCCTTTGTTTTGTTTCTGCATGGAAATATTTTATATGATGATGTTTTCACCTTTAAACCATTTATTGATATTTAGACTAATCACACAAGACCATTCATGTATTTGTCAAATAATTTCATTTACATATGCTTCTTCTTCGGTGTGGTTGCTCCACTGAATCTTGAGAAACTTGATGCTTCGGGTCTTGGTGGTCCTGAAAGCTTCTTCCAAAATACGGATGGGTACTTCGGGATAGGTCAGGTCATCATTGATTCCTATGGTCTGGTGATCAATATTCTTGAAAACTTCGAGGCATTTACGAAGTAACGAAATATGGAACACATTGTGTACGGCTCACATTTCTTCTGGCAGTTCCAATTGATATGATACTTCTCCTCGACGATTTAGAATCTTGAAAGGTCCGATATATCTGGGGGCTAACTTTCCTTTGATCTGGAAACGTTGCATTCCTTTCAACGGCGACACTTTAAGGTACACAAAATCTCCGATATTGAAAGCGAGGTCTCGACGTCTCTTGTCGGCGTAACTCTTCTATCTTGACTGGGCGGTCTTGAGGTGCTCACGAATCTTGTGAACTTTCTCTTCTACTTCTCGTAGGATGTCTGATCCGAAAATCTGACTCTCTCCTACTTCCGACCAGTTCAAAGGGGTGCGACACTTCCTTCCATACATGAATTCAAATGGGGCCATTTGCAAACTAGCTTGGTAACTGTTGTTGTAAGAAAATTCTGCGAAGGGCAGACAGTCTTCCCATTTAGATCCATACTCTAGCACACATGCTCTCAACATATCTTCGAGTATTTGATTTACTCGCTCCATTTGTCCATCAGTCTGAGGGTGATACGCCGTGCTGAAATCTAGTCGGGTTCCTAAACCTTCTTGGACTTTCTTCTAGAATCTCGAGGTAAACTGAGTTCCTCGATCCGATACGATGTTCTTGGGGACTCTGTGCAAACTGACGATTCTAGCGATGTATAGATCCGCTAGCTTCGAACTCTGGTATGTGGTCTTGACTGGTAAGAAATGGGATACATTGGACAATCTGTCAACTATGACCCAGATAGAGTCATTTACCCTACTAGAAGTAGGCAATCCGGTGATAAAGTCCATTCCAACTGAATCCCATTTCCATTCCGGAATCTGTAATGGCTGCAACAGTCCTGCGGGTCTTTGATGTCCCGCCTTGACTCTCTGACATATATCACACTTGGCGATATAGCTTCCGATTTCTCTCTTCATCTTATGCCACCAGAATTGTTCCTTCAAATCCTGATACATCTTCGTTCCTCCGGGGTGGATAGAATAAAGAGTATCATGGGCCTCTTTCAAAATCACTTCTTTCAATTCCGAATCTGCTGGTACACAAAGGCGTCCTTTGTACCACAGAAATCCTTCTTCATCTTCGGTGAATCCGGGTACTTTGCCTATACCGATACGACGTCGATACTAGCATTTCCTTTCTGCACCTCTTTGATCTGGCTGATCAAAGTGGGTTGAAGTTCTATGCTAGCCAAAAATCCTTCACTCACTAATTCCATTCGTAAATCTTCCATCTCCTTGTGCAAACTTGGTTGCTCCTTCAAAATCATGGAGTTCAAGCGGCACGACAATCTGCTAAGGGCATCTGCTACCACATTGGCTTTACCTGGGTGATAGTGAATGTCCAGGTCGTAATCCTTGATTATCTCAATCCATCTTCTCTGTCTCATATTCAGCTCCTTCTGAGTGAATATATACTTCAAGCTCTTGTGATCCGAATAAATCTCACAACGGTTCCCCATCAAATAGTGCCTCCATGTCTTCAGGCCTAGAACTACGGCTGCGAGCTCGAGGTCATGGGTTGGATAATTCTGTTCATGTTGTTTCAGTTGTCGGGATAGATAAGATATAACTTTGCCTTCTTGCATTAGCACACATCCGAGACCGATCTTGGATGCGTCCCAATACACATCGAAGGGCTTCGTGATATCCAACATGATCAAGATTGGGGCTGAAATAAATCTCCTCTTGAGTTCTTGAAAACACGCTTCACATTTGTCCGTCCATTCAAACTTCTTGTCCTTCTTCAGCAATTGGGTCATGGAAAGGGCGATACTTGAGAATCCTTCTATGAACTTGCGGTAGTATCCCGCTAATCTGAGAAATGCATGAACTTGGGTTTGAGTGGTTGGGGCTTGCCAATCTTCAACATCCTTCACCTTTGCAGGGTCAACGACAATTCCTCCGGCTGATACGATGTGGCCGAGGAATCCTACCTCCTGTAACCAGAATTCACATTTGCTAAACTTGGCATACAACTGATGCTCTCTAAGGGTTCCAAGAATGGTCCTTAGGTGTAGCTCATGTTCTTCTTCTGATTTGGAATAAATCAGAATGTCATCGATGAAAACAACGACAAACTTATCTAGGAAGTCCATAAAAATCTTATTCATGAGATTCATGAAGTAAGCGGGGGCATTGGTTAATCCAAAAGACATGACGGTATACTCATATAATCCATATCTGGTGGTAAAGGCAGTCTTTGGAATATCCTCTGCACGAATCTTGAGTTGATGATAGCCAGTTCTAAGATCAATCTTAGAAAACACCTTGGCACCAGTCAACTGGTTAAATAAATCTTCAATCTTTAGCAATGGGTACTTGTTCTTGATAGTGACATCGTTCAACTTCCGATAGTCCGTACACAAACAGTTACCTCCATCTTTCTTGTCCAGGAACAAAACAGGTGATCTCCATGGTGACGCACTTGGTTGAATCAATCCAATTTCCAGCATGGCGTCCAGTTGCTTCTTCAGTTCTGCTAGTTCAGATGGGTTCATACTATATGGTCTCTGGGCTATGGGTCCTGTTCCAGGGATTAGTTCAATGATAAACTCGATATCCCGATCTGGGGCATACCGGGCAAAACATCTAGAAATACGTCGGGGTATTCACAGACTATCCAGACTTGGTCAATGGTAGGTTGGTCTATACTCTTGTTGCACTTGAATTGAAGAGGTAAGGTTTCAGATACATGCTCGACTGATACTCCGGTTGTACTGGTCATGGTTATGGCTTTCTTGGCACAGTCAATTAATCCTTTATGTTTGGACATCCAATCCATTCCTAGTACTACTTCCAAACCTTTAGTTCCGAGTACTATTAGATTAGCATAAAAATCTATGCCATGGATTCGGATAGGGACGGCTTTGCAAATTTTCCTAGCTTTGGTGGCTGAACTGGGGATTTGAACAATCATAACATGCTTCAGTTTGGTTGGTTGAATCTTACTAGTGCATGCAAATTCTTCAGTGACAAATGAGTGCGATGCTCCAGAATCAAACAAGACTCTTACAAGTACTGAGTTAACAGAAAACATACCCAGCACGACGTCTGGTGCTTCCTGGGCTTCTTCAGCATGCATGAGGAAAAGACGGCCGTTGCGGTTGAGCGAATTCCCAGAGGCAAACCTTCTTCCGGGCTAAACACGACGCTGCCGCTGAGCTGGGGCATTTGCATTGGGGGCTATGGCATTCTTCTTGGGGCACTCATTTGAGTAGTGACCCTTGGTTCCACATTCATAACAAGTCACTTGCGACTTGTCCTTTGCTGCAACAGGCACAACATTGCTTCCAGTCCTTGGGGCAGTGTTGGTGTTGGTGGCGGCATTGTTGTTGTTGAACTTGGGTGGTGCACAGTTGAAATTGCTAGAGTTTCCGGGGTTGTTGTGGTTTCCTCCGGGCCTTGGGTTTCCACGGTTGGGATAGGTCGGACGGTTCATCGGGGGTTTGTTGGTTCTCGGGGCAAATCCTGGAGATGGGTTGGGGCGATACTTTGGAGTATGATGGGTTCCTGGCTGATGCATCATGCGGCGCTTGCGGTTCTCATTGGCTTGGTTGATCTTTACTTCCATATGAATGGCAGAGTCAACTAGGGCTTCAATATCAGCAAAGGGGATATTGACCAACACCGTCTGCATCTCATCGTGCAAACCATTCAGGGATCTCTCTTTCTTCTTGGCTTCACTTTCGATCTCATCCGGGGCATACCTAGCTAATGACAAGAATTTGTCACGGTATTCCACTAAGGTCATTCTCCCTTGCTTCAGTTCTCTTAATTCATCTCTCATCCTCTTGATAAAACCCGGTGGCATATGGGTTCTGCTGAATTTGACCTTGAATTCCTCCCAGGTCATCATCTCTCCTCCAGTCATTGCATGAACGCTGTTCCACCATGCTCTTGCATCTCCGGCTAGATAGTGGGTGGCGAACAGAACTTTCTCGTTAGCTTCCACTCCGGCGACTTCCAGATTGTTCTCCATTGTTTGCAGCCAATCATCTGCATCTAGGGGTTCCTCTGATTTAGTGAAAACAGGTGGATTGGTGTTCTGGAAATTCTTGAGCTTAGATCCATGGTTGTCCTGATTTCCTTGGCCTTGATTGTTGTTGGACATCTGAGCTATGTGTTGAAGGGTGGCTAGGTTGGCTTGACGTTCGGCTCTTTCAGCTTCGCGGTTAGAAACCAACATTTGCAGGATCTGCAACATCGGGTCTAGGGATGATCCGCTTCCTCCGCGAGGCATCTAAAGATTGAGATAGATCATGAGAAAAGAGGGGAATTTCTAAGGTTCAGAGGTTGTTGAAAAGTTTTAAAGTTTGACTCAGATTTTGTTTCTAGCAACTTGCTTTTCATTCATTCATTCATAGAACACGATACAAACACACACCACAACAAAGGAAAACAGACGGGTTTAAGAACCATTCTGGAAACTACGATACAGTTGGACCGAATACAATTCACTAACGCTAGTGCTCAAGTGCTACTACTCCTCGGAGTCGGTGTACTCATCATTCTCATCATCATCGTCATCGATGATGGCTAAATCATCCTCATCTGCGAAGAAGTCCATGGCCTGATCCTCCAGAAAGTCATCATCATCGCTGAGATAGGAGTAGGGATCTCCACGAAGGTCTTCTCCGGCATTCTCCCTTTCCTCCAACTACATGTCTCTCTCGTGGATGGTCTCCTCCAAATCCGTGATCCGGTGGCAAAGACGGGCAATGATGCGCTCCTTCTTGTCGAGACGACGGCGACGAGACTTGTGATCCTTCACTAGCATGGCGAGGGTATGATCCTTCTTCTTGGCGATGGCGTACTTGTGGTTGGCGTAGGCACGGGCGTTGTCCAACTCCTTCTGACGATCGTACATCATGAAGCTGAGGTGGTCCACTTGACTCTTCAGCTCGAGATGATGTGGGGCCTCCAGTGGCTGTCCCATAACATCACGCCCTGGGTAGAACTCAAAGCGGGTACCTTTGATCTGATTGATACTCTGCCCACATAGACGGGCGAGAGCTTCGTGCATTGCCCTGGCCAGTCCATCGAGCTAGTTTTTTTCTCTTAAGGTGAACTGAATTCCCTCGGCAGTGGGAGGTTCAATCTTTCCTCAGATACTTGAAATAACTATCCACTGCAGGTCTTCTCCTTCCTGATCATTGAGCTGAGCTCCGAAAAACTCGAGGTGCGGACGCTCCAGAAGTTCTGAAAGCTGGTCCAAGTCACGCTCAAAGATGAGGTCTCCTCCATTCCCCAACTGATAAAACTTGTTGTACTTCACGTCCATCTATAGGAATATAGGATGAGTAAGTTAGTAGAGTGATCAAGTGTGTCAAATTTTATGTATTTTGCAAGAATTTTTGAGGAACATGACTTTTTGATGAAAGAGTCCAAGTGATAAGAATGAGAATAATTTTTTGTAAATACTCACTTCCTTCGGTTTTTGAAACTAAGTTTTTGGTTCAAACGTCCATTCTAACTAGGGTCTCCTATGGTCAGGATGGCTCTGATACCAACTTGTCAACACCCGGATTTCTAATCCCAGATGCCTGTTATGCCATACATCGCAATCCCAGAATTACCATTTTTGCGGGACATAACAGATTTGGATATCACAGTACATCATCCATTACAAAAAATACATAAGGTCTTACACAAATAAGGATCGCATGATCCAGTTCTTTATACAACTCAAGCAGCGGAATAACGTAATAGTAACGATAGCGTAGGCGAAGCTCCATCTTCAGGGTCACAGGCAATGCTGACGATGGGAGATGATCCTAGTTGTCGTAACCTTCCTATGGTCCTTCATCCTGGTACTCCTCTTCATAGTCTAGCCGCGGGAATAGCCAGGGACACTGCCATGAGTAATCTTTAAGTACTCGCAAACTAATACTAATAAGTTAAGGGGGTTTTTGTAGTAGGATACTAAGCTCTAGGGTTGTTTTGCAAAAAGCCAGATTTACCTCTACTAAGTTCAGAAGCAAAGAAATCTAGTTGAAAGTTTTATAACACCTAAGTGGGAACTTGAATTTCATGTCACAACTCTGCTGTGGTCAAGTCAAAGTCACAAATCATTTTGAAAACATCTGACGGGGGAACGGTATGGCTACTCCAACTGTCCATAACCGCGGACGCGGCTATTCGAATAGTTTGACACTCTGCACAGATTGTACACTTTCACCACAACATTCGATACATCCGTCAACAACAAATCATGAATTCACCATACTCAGTATGCGGATAATCAATCCTAACCTTTTAATTACACGCCCTAGTATAGGCACCTCTCCTGTGAGTTTGGCCTCCCAACCATGCCCAACTTTCATCTTGGGTACTGCACAGGTGGACAATCTTCACAAGGTAGCCTCAACTCAGACCTTGGCCGTGAGGGAACCCATACTAAGGTATATAAGTTTACAGTCAAGCCCTACCCAATTTTCAGGTATTGTGGTTGTACGGTAAAAATTGGAATGGTATCGCATCCAGACAACCATCAGTTTTATAAAGGGTTAAGGCTCATGCCTCAACATTTTCGTCATCAAAATCATTTGTTGTTCGGAAACACATGTCAAAACATTTCAATAGAATGACTGATCATTCTAAGGTTTTCATAACCATTTTCACCAAGTATTCCCATCTAAAGTTGATCAAGTTTTATGCTTAGCACTAGCATCTACAAGTGGTGGTAAATACTAATAAGGGGTGGTAAACAAGTGGAGATTTGCTAAGTTCAATCTCATGCCTTAGGATGACATCAAGATTATCTAACTTAGGCCAAGTTTTATGCTCTTTATGCTACCTTCAGTTATCTTTCTAGAATCTACAATTCACCATGTAAACTTTAAGAGAAAGCTTTGATAAAGAAAAATAAAGTACTTAAGCTTGCAAGTAAAACTAGGATTGGGCATCATCAATGTATCTAACCAAGCATGCTTAATGCAATGCATAGGTCTCTAACTTTCATAGTTGCAAGGGTTAGCTTGCTAAAGTAGGGTATCTTGCAAGTGTTAGCTTGCCATGTGCAGAGCAGTGGTTGAAGATCTCCTCGGCTTCTTCCTCGTAGTATCCTCCTTCCTCCTCGTATCCTTGGTCGGTACTAGCGTCTATAAATAAATACGAGGTACATAATCACCACACAATACTTAACTATTTTCAATCATCACACAAAGGTGCACTTTAGATGATCTAGCATCATCACTATCATTACAAGATTAAAGCATTGGTTTTATCTATTTTAATTTGAGAAAAGTAATTTCTACTCATTGAAAAACTACTTAAGATTTAATATTCTCCAACTAAAACATGGGATCATGTTGACACATGTCATCACCACATATTTCAGTACATGGGAATGTGATTTAAAGTGGTGTCACAATTTAATAAGGTTTAACCTTTTTATTTTAATTAAATAAAGTGACTAGAAATGCCTATGTGGCATTCTTTTATTACTTGAACATTATTTATGTAAGTGAACCCATATGTTTTTATATATTCTGAAAGGTATGATCAAATGTGATTTTTGAGAGTTGGAAACAACTCAAAAGCTTTTATGGTTGAATTTTGAAAAAAAATTGAATGCATAAAATCTTCTGCCTTGTTATTTTTACCATGGTTGATCCACAGATCCAAATGATTTGAATCCAACGGGCTTGGATTAAGCATTTCAGTACCTTTCTAATAAAATTGGTTTCATGCATTTTGGTTTAGTGAATCGAGTTGGGTTGATTTTTTGAATATAGGTACAGTACTGTGTTTGAAATTAAAAGAATAAAGATTAATTTGAATTGTTGGGTCGCGCGGGAGATGCTAACGGGCCGGCCCAGTGTCATTCCGCAGCGCGGGGCTCAGCTGACAGGGGGATCCACCAGTTAGTGGCTCATAACGCGCGAAGCGGTACAGGGCGGTGTGGGACGTTGGATTAGAGTGGGGATCAACGCCTGTGGATCGTCATCGACGATGGACCTGTCGCCGGCGAGCTCTAACCCTAGCGGCTCGGTGGGGGTGCATAGGGGGCGTACCAGGGTTCCAGCGACGACGGCGAGGCGGGAAAACGGACGGTTGGTCGACGGTGAGCTCAGGGACGGTCAAGGCAGCTCCGGGGGTGGTCGCAATCAGCGGCGCCCTTCTCCTCCAGAGGTGGCCTGCTCCAGTACAATTCCGGCGAGCTATTGCTCACCGTGCTCCGGCTAGAGGTGTGGGACAATCAGTGAGGTGAGGGGAGTGGAGTGGTGTGCTGCAAACGGCTGGGGGCGCCCTCCTTTTATAGGCTCGACGACGAGACCGAGAGGGATGGGCATGCGACGGTGGCGACATGGCTATGGGCTGCTAGAGGCATGGATGAGGGTAGGGGACGGTGCACGGTCTCCTGGCGATCGTTGCTGGCTTAAAGTCGAGGCGTAGGACGGTGGGATTTGGTCTGGAACGCGCAGTGCTCTACGCGATACCGACGACGAACTTCGCGGCGTGCGGCGGCTACGGGGTATGGGCGAGGAAACGAGCATGTCTAGTGGTCTCCTGGGACGATGGGGTTCATGCTGGCGGGCGACAAGGGCTCGAGGTGGTCGGGTTGAGTGGGAACGACGCGTGCAAGGTGGTGCGCGTCGGCATGGTCGACAGCGGCGCGGGCACGGCGTTTCCGGTGGTTCCTGTTTCTGTCTTCGAGCTAGGGCTGGTCTAGAGGGGGCGGTGAAGCATGGGCAGTATGCCAGACAAGGTTGGCACGACTAGTTCTTCCTCTAGCTTGTTGTCCACACTATGGTGGCATGGTGAGGCTCGTCCTGCTCACCATTGATGGCAATGGCAAGCCCACAGTGGTGCTAAAGATAGTTAAAGGGGCTAGATGATCTACTAAGGGCTGGTTGCAACCAGAGAGGGAACAAGTTAGGCCAATTTTACTGCACACTATAGTGTTTGTTGTTTGTTTGATTTGAATCTGCAAGGTGTTTGATGAAATGGCGCAAGAACTTTAAATTTGAATTCAAACTTTGTGGGTTTGCTAGGCACATGCTAGGGAGTATCTGGTTGGTTGGATTAGTCAAGGGGAATTGGTTTAGTTGGATTTTGAAAATGGATGATCTTCACATATGAATAACATTCAATTTTGAATTGTGATTTAAATGGGGTTGCCAAATGTTTCTGCAAGTTTGAAAGGTGGGCCTTGATTCACTTTTACTAGTTCTATCAAGGGGTGAAAAGAATTGGGAAAGTTTTTGTTTGAAATCTTGGACTAGAAACACTCAAAGTGACCTAGTGAGCAAGATTGGCAAAAATGACCATTTGCTTTATTTGCTTTGTTTTTATTTTCCTTTGTTTTGTTTCTGCATGGAAATGTTTTATATGATGTTTTTTTCACCTTTAAACCATTTCTTGCTATTTAGACTAATCACACAAATCCATTCATGTATTTTTCAAATTATTTCATTTACATATGCATTCATATGATTTTAATTAATCAAAGTTTTTGTTAACCCTAATTTTAGTGATTAGAGTTTGATGATCCTTGATTTATATGTTTGGGATTTTACACGCAGCTTTCGCATCCGGAACCGTAAGTTCCTTCGTCTGAGAGAGGGCCGCACAGATCTGAGTTGCAGCTGCTGCTGTCATATGACTCGTCTGTCAGCGTTGACGTGCGTAACACGCCGATGGGTGGGACCCATGAAGCGGGCCTGATGGATGGTGGTGGCACCCGCTCCGGTAGGCGGAGGGTGCCGGTCTGCCCCACCTGGAAGCAGAAGCTCCCGAACAGAATCTCGAGCCTGTCGCCTACGGGCTCGAAATCCCTCATGGTGGCTTGCGAGTGGGCGGTGAAGTCGAAGGTGCCGAAGAAGAGATGACTCTCCGTCGCCGATGAGTTGTAGATCGCTCCGGATGGGACCGTCACGATCGCACAATCAGCGTCCCTAGTTCCCACAGAAGGCGCCAATTGACGAGGATTGATTTCGTCAATGCCCATTGTTATGGACTTGAGTTTTGGAGAAGATGGGGATGCTGAAGATCGCGGAACGGTTAACAAACAAGCAACACGGGGACACGAGGTTTACCCAGGTTCAGGCCCCCGGAGGGAAAACCCTACTCCTGCTTGTCTGCTCTTGATTACGGCGGAACCGAAGGCTACAGGGGTGCGCAGATGCAATCGGCGTGAGGTGCATATGAGGTGAGTTGAGGCCCTCCTCGCCATGCCCTCCTAGCCTTTATATAGATAGGCAGGTCCCGGGTATAGGTCAAGTCGGTTACAGATTAGGTTTGTCCCCTTTGAAATTCTATCTACTCTAATCTTGTTCTCCAAGGATCTGAAGGCGTCGTGGGCTTGGGCCACCCGAAATCTCCACATGCCGCGTATCTTTATCGTGGGCATTCCTTGGGCTGGACTAGGTATGCCAATGTTGTGTACCTGTGGGGTATAACCATGTCACCCGGACTGAAGGGGTGGTAGATCCGCCCCTGCGTAAGACCAAGTATGAATAGATTTTATAGCTCTAATCTTACAAGAATGAATATCTATCTCTATGCAAGGATGGTGATGATGGGATGAAGGATCTTGAAGTGGAGGACCCTGAAGTAGATCAAACATGAACTTCTTCTTCTCTGGATCTGCTCTCTTTCTTTGTTCAAGTTTGTACGGCAGTGGCTCTGAATATTTTTTAACTCCGATCCCTTCATGGAAGTTGTTCCATTTGACCAGAAGAAGGCGGCGACACATAGTACGTGGGTCGTACGACGACCCTTGATCGTACCAGTGCTCGTTAAACCTTCCTAGACACTTGTTGGAATTTCCTTCAATTAGGAATTTGCTTGTTTTCCTCCAAATAACTCATTTATGGCTTCAATTTTCTTCCTAAGTATGTAACATCTGAATGTCATATATGAATACAAAGCTTCTTTGTTTTCAAAATATTTTTGTTAGGTGGAACGAGAGTTCATGGAAACCAACTGAAAACCATTGTTAAACACCTCTAAAACTCTAAATAAAATAGAGCTATCAAATACCTAGCCTTAAATGTTACTCACCCTCAAGTAACTTAGAGATAAAGAACAACAACAGGAAGTCAACATTAACTATAAGAACATACTAGTCCTTTTCGCCTTCATAATTTCTGCAACCTTAAACAGGATCATTCAAATATTTAAAAGGTTACACCTAAGATCACTTCCTGGCCACATATAACTTGCTAGTAATTAAACCATAGTCCCAGAGTAAGTTAAAATTTTAACTAAGTATACGATTCAAATCTTCAGCGCCTCTCTTTTAATGAGAGTAAAACAATTTCAGCTCAAGACGCTTTCAAATTAAGAGTGCAAGAGCATGTCAAACAAAAACATAGTACTAGAGTAGCTCATTAAACTCCCACATAATTAAATTAGGGCTCTGTAGAACATTTTTATTTCCATTGCCCTTCTAGAATTCTTTACTATTCCTTAAAGGTGGAGACGAAAATATGGTGGTACGTCGACCTCCCATCCCGCGAATCTCCCCGCTCGCTGAATCGGCCCCTCGTTCCTTCAGTCACGCACACTCGGCGTGTCCACAACGGAAAAATGCCAGGCTGAAAGAACCAGTAGAAAACCAACCAAGAATAACCGCCCACTACGAAGACTCTGATCGCCCGGAGAGAAAAAAAGCGCACGTCCTCGGCAATTCCCCACGCATCTACATCCACATCCACCACGTTTGGCAGATCCAGTTGCGATGCCTCCTCCGTTGTCAACGTCGATGTTGCCCATGTTCAACTCTGCTCATGCTCGCCATTGCAGGGCGACTACTCTTCGCCGCCGCCGCCGCTGGGATGATGAGTCGAATGGTATCTAGGTGGAATTGAGGGCGAGGGAGTAGGAAGAGTGTCGGAGTGGCGACAACAGTTGAGTGTAGAGCCCTAGAGGAGCGCGCCCTGCAGCGTGGGCGGCGGCCTTGATGTTAGTCGCGTTCTCTGATTCAGGTAGGTGGCGCTTGCCTTCTCCGCGTTGCTAGGAGATTTTAGAGGATCTGCTCTCGAATTTGTTTTACACATAGTTTTCTGGTCGAGCTTATGCAGAGAAAATTGCTTGAAGATTCTTGTAACACCCTCAGAATCGGCCCTATGCAAGTTTCAGCGCTTCCCGCCAAAACCCGCATAGAAACGATTCAAAGGTGCCCACCAGGCACTTGCGTGCGGGTGGAAAACGAAGTAATACCATTACACAATAGTCCTCGATGGAACCCGCAAAACATATATACAACAACGACTCAAAGAGTCAAGAATACAGATGTACAATACAAAGATCCAAATCACCCTTAAAATGATATAGCGTCCGAGTACGGACAAGATGCAAATTGAGCTAAGAGCCCTGAAGAATAACCAATGGCGTCCATAACCCTACCCAGGCCAAGCCGGAAGGGTAACCCTGCTAACGACGTCGATCTCAAACCTGCTTAAACAAAAGGGGTGCCGACAAAGGGCAAAGGAAAAAGAGAGAGCGGTCAGTACTGAGGCCAGGTTACGGCGAGGCTAGAATTCGGCGGTCCTCGCCTACATAGGTATGGTGGACTGAAGCGGCAGCGCAGCATGCACTAACAACCTATAGAGACTCGATATAATTGGCGACTATCAGATAGAGATAAGAAAGACCTATTCGGATCCAACCTTTAACTATCACCAAGCATACCCATCCTGGAATTTCCCCCTCGATACCAAACGAGGAAGTCAACCGAGGAACTCACACAGTTGGCAGTTTTATTCATTCCGTTATAGTGGCGGCAATTACTAGTCAAATATAGACAGCATGAGTCATCCTGATATAATAAGCAGTGGGCACTTTTAGTTAACCATTCCGTTGTAGTTGCAACACTTACTAGTCAGATACAATTAGCATGAGATGTCCCAAACCCAGCAGTTGTTGGTACTTTTATTTAGCCATTCCGTTGCAGTGAAGCTGATTACTAGTCATATCGGACACCAGTCAATTTATAACAGTAAACTTTAGTTATAGTTGTCTATGATCGAGAACTGTGCTCCAAGTCGTCCATAACCGCGGACACGGCTTCTCGAAAAGATTTAACCCTGCAGGGGTGCACCAAAGTTCCCACACGCACCTACACCCTTGTAGTCAGATCAGGTAGGTACAAGATCACAAAACATACACCCAACGGTATGTCGACGGGGTTTCGGACACGACGTTTCCCAGACCCAAAGCAAGCACGGGGGGCCACCCCACTAAGCTACCCGCAACGAAGTCGGTCGGTCTCCGAGACGGACTCAGGGTTTGTGTAGACGACTGTAAACGACTGGGAACCCGAAAGTGTGACTGGGCTTGTCGATACAGCGAAAACGTGTCACGATCCTAAACAGTACAGGTGCTCCTCGCACAATCGTAAATAAAGCAGTAAAGCATGGCATAAGTACATGATAGTAATAAAGCCCCAAACTACTTGTGGCCCCCAGTACAGTACTTGGAATCAGGTACTAAATCGATGGGGGTGCCCATACACCCCACCTGTGGTTAGCGCGCTCGATCTCGGAACAGGTGTCAAGAACTCGGGGTCCTACGGGACACAAGTGGACGGTTAACAACCAAATAACATCTATTGCCCACCTGTGCCTCTGCATTATTTACCTACTTCAATTTTAGTTATTAAACGATAATTAAATTAAACGATAATTAAAGCCATGATCATCTCCAACATTAAACATACGGCAATACTCCAACAACTGTGGTACTGGACGACACGCCACAACATTTTAGCAAACGACTACGACGCGCAAGTCCAACTATCTAACAAACAACCGGTAATAGGATGTGTCCAAGGCAATATAAGGCTGCAAGGGATATCACGGGTACGAAAACTAGAGCATCGCAACACAGATAGCAATAGATCAACAGGGGAGAATAAATACTATAAAAGTAAGATAGGTAGAAAGAGGGAGATGCTCGCCTGAAAACATTGCTGAAGGTTCATCCGAAGATCGGGTCGACACTCGCATCAACTCATCGGCCTAATCCGTGAAGAAGTAAAGCACTAGAAGAAACACCGGTTGGACTATTTAATACTATGGTAGAAAATCGGGCATGATGCATGCATGATGTATGACATGGCAAAGGTGCGATGCAATTATGCAAAATTAAACGGAACCAGGGTCCCGACAGTTTATTGGATGGTTCATGTTGTTTAGATACCCCGCAATTTAAATGTTGTCTTAACATGGCAAAACATAGCACCGATTCGCTACACAAATTTAAATGGAGCCAATATTAGACTAGATTCGCCCGCATATGTCCTCCATATTTAATTATATGGTGACTCGGCATAAGGCCCCCAAACCACATGACAAGTATGCATGCATGAACAATTTAATATGCATCAGTTGATAATGTCATATTATAAAAATAATGGGGTCTCGGATAGGGAATCACATTAGGGTTCGGCGAACTTGGGCTCCGAGGGGTTCGGGGTCGGTCTCAGGGTTCGACGGGAGAACGGCTCGACGAGATCGGCCTCGGACAACGGAAGTCGATCTTGTCGCATCCGAGAAGAAGAACTTGGTTGGCGTCGGGGGCACATCGGGTCCGCCCTGGTCGGTGTCGATCTTGTCGTTGCGAAGATCTTGTCGGGTCCGCGCCATCGAGTCGGTCTTCAGGGTCTCGGTCATTGGATCCGTGAGGGAGTACTCGGGATCTCGGTGCCCATGAGGTAGATCTTGACGATGGCTCGAGATAGAAGATCTTGGCGGTGGTCATTGCCCAACTAGTTATACTCGTCCTTCAAAAGGCTTTGGTCTCGAACTCATCGTCTTAATCCTTTGACACCCACGCCGGAGTTCAAGAGATAGGCACCAGGTTCACTTGGCCGTCATCGTTGCAGTACCACACCACACCACATCTTCTCATCGGTACCACACTTGCAACATGGTAGCAAATGGGTCCACTTTAGTTAGAATGCGAGGTACCAAACTGGATTAACAAAAAGAGGGGAAACATCTGGTGCTTGCGGACAGAGGCACTGCAGGGAGCCAACACGCACACACGCATGGCTAGGGCCGACGAGGAGGTTGCCCGTAGCGACGGCTGGAGGAGCAACGGAAGGGGATGACGCTGGGCGTCAGCGGCCGGCCAAAACAGGAGGGGTCCCGCGGTGAGGGCTCTCACGGCGATGGAGGAGGCGGTGGGCCGTGGCAGAGGCCGGTGATGGCGGGGCTTGGCGACGGCGGTAGACGAGGTGGTGCAGGGGCCGGCGGTCTCTACGGGGTGGCGCGACGGACGAGACCGCGGCGAGGAAGAAGCAGGCCAGCGGGCGAGCTTGAGAGGTGGCGGCGGCGCTGGATGGGGAGGAGCGATGCAGGGAAGAGGAGGTGGGGAAACAGGGCGGCAGCCAAGAGGTCGAGGAAAAAGGCGACGAGGCGGGCGTCGGGATCCTAGCGGCAGAGCACGAGCAGGGCGCCGGTGGCTGAACGCGAGAGGCGGCAGCAGCCTTGCGGGAAGGGGAGAGAGAGGCGCGGCGGGGCAGGACTCGACGAGGCGACGGGGATCAAGGCGACGCGGACGGCGAGGTCGGGCTCGCAGACGGGAAGCTGCGGGGTGAGGCCGATGGGGGCGTCGAGCTCGTACGGGAGCAATGAGGAGGGTCCTGGCGGCGGGGAGCGAGCGCAGAAGGAGGGGGGAGAGGACCCGGATCGAGCGACGCGGTGGGACGCGTGCGTGTGTTTGTGGGTGGGGCCAGGGTGTCGGTGGGGAGTTCGTGAGAGGCTGCGGGGACAGGCGGGGGGAAGTGGGACCTGCCGGGTGGATCCGGGTTTGATGGGGTGGCAGGAGGTGTGTGTGCGTGCAGAGCCAGGGGTGGCGGCGGGTGAAAGGTGGGGTGGGATCTAGGGTTGGAAGAGAGGAGGGGGTTAGGGTTTCCAGGTGTGGGGTGGTAGTCGGCTGGCTGCTGGGCTTTTGGGCCTAGCGGCTGGCTGACTCCCCCACAAAAATATATTTTTATTTATTTTATTATAGTTGGTTTTAATTTAATAAAAGATTTTGTAAGATAGTTTTAAACAAATAAAATATTCCGATCGATCCAGGTTTTTTTGTATTTTTAAAATAAGAGGGAGAGTAATGCCAAAATAAAGATAGGGTTTTAACGAAATGATTTTTGGCAAAGGTATGTGTGATGATGTCATGATGATGCACATAATAAAAACAACAGCGATTTTCTAGTATTGGTTTTATCCGGGGTGCTACAATTCGACACCACTGACAATGGATCTCGCCCTCGAGATTCGCCTCCTAGTATGGGGAAGAAAGCCGACGATAAGATCCTTCGCGCTTTATGTAGATCTTCGCGACACCACTAACAAGAGGTCGTTATCCGTGATCGACGAGAGAACACTCCGGGAAACAAAGGCGAAGGTAGAGGTATCAACCAATCAATCCACCTCTAACTTCGATGGAAAGATAGAATCGATGCATTCTCATCCACTTCAATGTACACAAGCGAATAGAGTGAGTAGTCGGCATGGGGGGAAGTCCATCACGCACCCAAACTATTACTCTGCACAATCAGTAGAAAAGCGTGCAACCATTCTCGGAATCAGACTGAAGATCTCGACAATCGAGGTTCAGAAACAAAGGAGTGATGCAGACTCTGCGTCGGATCTGGCGTAGATGATGTCGTCGCGTCGGGAAACACCGGAAGGCATGAGAAGGAACAAAGAGAAGTCCACCAGACGAAGGGTTCCTCGGATAGCATGAAGACCAGATGTAGCAACACCGTTACCAAAGGAGGAAGCGAAACCCTGAGGGTAAGATGGAACCCAACCACGAGAAATCCTAGACTCGAAGAGCGGATTCAAAACACGCAGAGGTGAGAGGAGAGCAGCAGAGGGGTAAGGAGTAAAATCAGACCTAATCAAAACTATCCAACCGATTTTGCAAAAATAGTTTTGACACTCTACTTCGGCTGTTAGCTAGGTTATCCTACAGGCTGGACTTGTGGGGTATCGCAACTGCTGAGCTCTGATACCACTCTGTAACACCCTCAGAATCGGCCCTATGCAAGTTTCAGCGCTTCCCGCCAAAACCCGCATAGAAACGATTCAAAGGTGCCCACCAGGCACTTGCGTGCGGGTGGAAAACGAAGTAATAACATTACACAATAGTCCTCGATGGAACCCACAAAACATATATACAATAACGACTCAAAGAGTCAAGAATACAGATGTACAATACAAAGATCCAAATCACCTTTAAAACGATATAGCGTCCGAGTACGGACAAGATGCAAATTGAGCTAAGAGCCCTGAAGAATAACCAATGGTGTCCATAACCCTGCCCAGGCCAAGCCGGAAGGGTAACCCTGCTAACGACGTCGATCTCAAACCTGCTTAAACAAAAGGGGTGCCGACAAAGGGCAAAGGAAAAAGAGAGAGCGGTCAGTACTGAGGCCAGGTTACGGCGAGGCTAGAATTCGGCGGTCCTCGCCTACATAGGTATGGTGGACTGAAGCGGCAGCGCAGCATGCACTAACAACCTATAGAGACTCGATATAACTGGCGACTATCAGATAGAGATAAGAAAGACCTATTCGGATCCAACCTTTAACTATCACCAAGCATACCCATCCTAGAATTTCCCCCTCGATACCAAACAAGGAAGTCAACCGAGGAACTCACACAGTTGGCAGTTTTATTCATTCCGTTATAGTGGCGGCAATTACTAGTCAAATATAGACAGCATGAGTCATCCTGATATAATAAGCAGTGGGCACTTTTAGTTAACCATTCCGTTGTAGTTGCAACACTTACTAGTCAGATACAATTAGCATGAGATGTCCCAAACCCAGCAGTTGTTGGTACTTTTATTTAGCCATTCCGTTGCAGTGAAGCTGATTACTAGTCATATCGGATACCACTCAATTTATAACAGTAAACTTTAGTTATAGTTGTCTATGATCGAGAACTGTGCTCCAAGTCGTCCATAACCACGGACACGGCTTCTCGAAAAGATTTAACCCTGCAGGGGTGCACCAAAGTTCCCACACGCACCTACACCCTTGTTGTCGGATCAGGTAGGTACAAGATCACAAAACATACACCCAACGGTATGTCGACGGGGTTTCGGACACGACATTTCCCAGACCCAAAGCAAGCACGGGGGGCCACCCCACTAAGCTACCTGCAACGAAGTCGGCCGGTCTCCGAGACGGACTCAGGGTTTGTGTAGACGGCTGTAAACGACTGGGAACCCGAAAGTGTGACTGGGCTTGTCGATACAGCGAAAACGTGTCACGATCCTAAACAGTACAGGTGCTCCTCGCACAATCGTAAATAAAGCAGTAAATCATGGCATAAGTACAGGATAGTAATAAAGCCCCAAACTACTTGTGGCCCCCAGTACAGTACTTGGAATCGGGTACTAAATCGATGGGGGTGCCCATACACCCCACCTGTGGTTAGCGCGCTCGATCTCGGAACAGGTGTCAAGAACTCGGGGTCCTACGGGACACAAGTGGACGGTTAACAACCAAATAACATCTATTGCCCACCTGTGCCTCTGCATTATTTACCTACTTCAATTTTAGTTATTAAACGATAATTAAACTAAACGATAATTAAAGCCATGATCATCTCCAACATTAAACATACGGCAATACTCCAACAATTGTGGTACTGGACGACACGCCACAACATTTTAGCAAGCGACTACGACACGCAAGTCCAACTATCTAACAAACAACCGGTAATAGGATGTGTCCAAGGCAATATAAGGCTGCAAGGGATATCACGGGTACGAAAACTAGAGCATCGCAACACAGATAGCAATAGATCAACAGGGGGAATAAATACTATAAAAGTAAGATAGGTAGAAAGAGGGAGATGCTCACCTGAAAACATTGCCGAAGGTTCATCCGAAGATCGGGTCGACACTCGCATCAACTCATCGACCTAATCCGTGAAGAAGCAAAGCACTAGAAGAAACACCGGTTGGACTATTTAATACTACGGTAGAAAATCGGGCATGATGCATGCATGATGTATGACATGACAAAGGTGCGATGCAATTATGCAAAATTAAACAGAACCGGGGTCCCGACAGTTTATTGGATGGTTCATGTTGTTTAGATACCCCGCAATTTAAATGTTGTCTTAACATGGCAAAACATAGCACCGATTCGCTACACAAATTTAAATGGAGCCAATATTAGACTAGATTCGCCCGCATATGGCCTCCATATTTAATTATATGGTGAATAGGCATAAGGCCCCCAAACCACATGACAAGTATGCATGCATGAACAATTTAATATGCATCAGTTGATAATGTCATATTATAAAAATAATGGGGTCTCGGATAGGGAATCACATTAGGGTTCGGCGAACTTGGGCTCCGAGGGGTTCGGGGTCGGTCTCAGGGTTCGACGGGAGAATGGCTCGACGAGATCGGCCTCGGACAACGGAAGTCGATCTTGTCGCATCCGAGAAGAAGAACTTGGTTGGCGTCGGGGGCACATCGGGTCCGCCCTGGTCGGTGTCGATCTTGTCGTTGCGAAGATCTTGTCGGGTCCGCGCCATCGAGTCGGTCTTCAGGGTCTCGGTCATTGGATCCGTGAGGGAGTACTCGGGATCTCGGCGCCCATGAGGTAGATCTTGACGATGGCTCAAGATAGAAGATCTTGGCGGTGGTCATTGCCCAACTAGTTATACTCGTCCTTCAAAAGGCTTTGGTCTCGAACTCATCGTCTTAATCCTTTGACACCCACGCCGGAGTTCAAGAGATATGCACCAGGTTCACTTGGCCGTCATCGTTGCAGTACCACACCACACCACATCTTCTCATCGGTATCAGAACAACTCCACACTTGCAACATGGTAGCAAATGGGTCCACTTTAGTTAGAATGCGAGGTACCAAACTGGATTAACAAAAAAAGGGGAAACATCTGGTGCTTGTGGACAGAGGCACTTCAGGGAGCCAACACGCACACACGCATGGCTAGGGTCGACGAGGAGGTTGCCCGTAGCGACGTCTGGAGGAGCAGCAGAAGGGGATGACGCTGGGCGTCAGCGGCCGGCCAAAACAGGAGGGGTCTCGCGGTGAGGGCTCTCATGGTGATGGTGGAGGCGGTGGGCCGTGGCAGAGGCCGGTGATGGCGGGGCTTGGCGACGGCGGTAGACGAGGTGGTGCAGGGGCCGGCGGTCTCTACGGGGTGGCGCGACGGACGAGACCGCGGCGAGGAAGAAGCAGGCCAGAGGGCGAGCTTGAGAGGTGGTGGCGGCGCTGGATGGGGAGGAGCGATGCAGGGAAGAGGAGGTGGGGAAACAGGGCGGCAGCCAGGAGGTCGAGGAAAAAGGCGACGAGGCGGGCGTCGGGCTCCTGGCGGCAGAGCACGAGCAGGGCGCCGGTGGCTGAACGCGAGAGGCGGCAGCAGCCTTGCGGGAAGGGGAGAGAGAGGCGCGGCGGGGCAGGACTCGACGAGGCGACGGGGATCAAGGCGACGCGGACGGCGAGGTCGGGCTCGCAGACGGGAAGCTGCGGGGTGAGGCCGATGGGGGCGTCGAGCTTGTACGGGAGCAGCGAGGAGGGTCCTGGCGGCGGGGAGCGAGCGCAGAAGGAGGGGGGAGAGGACCCGGATCGAGCGACGGGGTGGGACGCGTGCGTGTGTTTGTGGGTGGGGCCAGGGTGTCGGTGGGGAGTTCGTGAGAGGCTGCGGGGAGAGGCGGGGGGAAGTGGGACCTGCCGGGTGGATCCAGGTTTGATGGGGTGGCAGGAGGCGTGTGTGCGTGCAGAGCCAGGGGTGGCGGCGGGTGAGAGGTGGGGTGGGATCTAGGGTTGGAAGAGAGGAGGGGGTTAGGGTTTCCAGGTGTGGGGTGGTAGTCGGCTGGCTGCTAGGATTTTGGGCCTAGCGGCTGGCTGACTCCCCCACAAAAATATATTTTTATTTATTTTATTATAGTTGGTTTTAATTTAATAAAAGATTTTGTAAGATAGTTTTAAACAAATAAAATATTCCGATCGATCCAGGTTTTTTTTGTATTTTTAAAATAAGAGGGAGAGTAATGCCAAAATAAAGATAGGGTTTTAACGAAATGATTTTTGGCAAAGGTATGTGTGATGATGTCATGATGATGCACATAATAAAAACAACAGCGATTTTCTAGTATTGGTTTTATCCGGGGTGCTACAATTCTCTAGGAGAAATTGAAGTATTTGTATCATTCCATCAATTCAATTACACAATCAAGGTAGTTTTCATCCTTGCAGTCAAACACATAAAACAATTTCATGCAGTCCTAGGATCCATGGATATCGTGAAAGGGCTTGCAGCTATAGCTGTGATATATTCCGGGAGCTCACCGACGCTTCCCTCGGCAGGAAGCGGTCTACGGATGGGATCTCACGACAACAAGGAGGATGCCGGAAGGTGCACTGGCCCGTGGTTTCCTAATACTAGATCGTTTGCATTGGTTTTCTGATCTGCTACGTCTGCATCTTCAGGATACCTCATTATCTTCTTTATTTGTAACTGTTTGTAGATACTACAAAACTTGTCTGCTTAATACTTTTTAGAGTCTCGTAAGATACTAAGATACTTTCAGTTGTATGAATGTTGATGAACATAAGCTATTGTATTTAATGTTAATTTTAGATACATGAGAGAACCGATGGTATTATTAGATAGGGGAACAATGCTTTTTTTCTTTTGTGATAGCAAAGCTTTCATTTATGTGCCTCTCTGAGCATATTTTCTTAATTCGGATCTGTTGCATCACACCGTCTATTTACTAACCTCCATCATTCTCCTCCCTTAGTTCGCTCCGCCAGAGCCCTGGAGCAGCCTTTCTATCCGCCCATGGATCAACCAAAGCATGTGGTTGTGGTCGTCATCATCTCCTGTCACCGTATTTTACTCCGGTGGTCGGAGCTCACCGACCAGCCTTTCCGTTGGCCCAAAGGACATTAATGCTTTAGCTTTGCAGTCAATTTTTTCTTAGTAACTTTTTTTATTCTACATAGAATTTGTTTAATTTGTGGAACAAAGGTAGGAACAAGACTGAGAAGTTGGGAGAAAGCGGCAGCACCAGATCTAGAGGAGCTCGAGAGAGCGACAAAGGAGAACGACTCCATACTTAACTGGAACGTTTTGCTTCTTCCTATGATGGCTATAATGTCCATATCTTAACTATTAGTTCTTCTGGGTTAGAGGATAGAAAATCATGTAACTGGGTTAGGCATGGAGAAGAGAGAAAACATATGAGCCCCACAATTTTTAGGAATCATCGACCAAACACACCTTTACCGTGGTATCTACTTGTTCTGGTAGGTCTCTAATAAGGCCTTTAAAACTATGAAACGGGAAAACCTATTTGCCCCATCTACCAACTTAACTAGGTGCTTTTTTATCTGTTATATCTCTACGGAAGTATGCTCTACATGACCAGCTTTAATAGTATCATCGACGAAACATCCGTAGCATTCTGAAAAAGAGTAGTGAAAGTATGGATAGTGTTGCACTTAATCAAAAGATTTTGATCTTTTCTTGTCCTAGACCCTAAGCGAATCTCTTGCCACTAAGAATTCAACATATACTACTGCTTAAACAAAGGTAATTTGGCCAAGATTTTTCAGTACACACATATACTAATGAAACTTCAAGATAATCTTTCAAAAGGAGGAATTTTTTGCCTATGTGTAAAGTAATCACTGTGTGCAAACTTATATCCAAACCAACATAGAACCAAAAGTCCAGAAGGCCAAGTTTATAACATACCTAAATGGCTCTATGAGCAATAATCCTTTGTCTACTTTTCTTGAAGCTAAAATACATTCTTTCCCAAGGAATTCTATTCAAAATTTTGAGGATCATTTCTGAAGTTGATGGAGTTTGAAATATGATGGAAAAATGTGCGTTTTTTAGCCTTATTATTTTTCCTGAAGTTCTGTTGTGTTGTCATGCTCAAAATATTCCGTTCTCTAATTGCAGTATCTTGAGCGGAACAAGGTTTTGATACTTATTTCCTGAAGATATGCAAAGCTGTGTGTACCACCAAACTAAATTTCAAAGCACTTGCTTGTTTAGTCGGGATGTATCTCTCTCTTTGCCTATAACTTGTGGTGTATGGTTGATGTCAATTCCCTTTTAGGTGCTTGTGAATGCTGTCAAGTATAGGTGTAGATATTTGTGGTTGACTAGCTTTCTATGACAATTGTCTGAGAAACACTATTGATCGTGAACTTCAATGCTGAAGCCAAGCTTACTGCAGTTATCCATCGTTTATGCTTGATCTGCACCTGTTATATATAAGTGAGATCATCCCGTATATCAATTTAATATTAGTAGGATATCTTACTAGGATATATCAGCAGTCAATGGCTGGTACAAATGATCTCTAGAAAATCTTAATTAGAAAACTTTGTCTACATCTTTAATGTGTATGTTGTTTTAGTAGAAAATGATACATTGCTTTCACCTTGGTTTTGTGTCTATTGGAGTGATCTCAGCTTTTCTTTGAGTCAGATAATTACATCATCTGAGACTCGGAGCAGTCTATTTGCTGTAGGTTGCTGGGAATGAGAGGGGTCATCAGCCGATGAACATGATGGGGATCACGTCGACGTGTAGGGAGTATGATCACATGATCCATATGATTCCAAAAACTTCCTGCAGGTAAATATTATGCTGCAACATCATTAATTCCATAAAATGCATCATCTGCTCTTCAGCGCAGGTAAGCAGATCAGTGTGAATGTAGCTCAATCATGCATTCCAGAGTAGTATCAGATCACTGTTTTGTTAGTTGGCTTGTTGTATCTTATAAAGTTGAAATGGTATTCATGATTTTCTTGTATGTGAAGACTGTCAATGGATTCCACAAATGACTCACTTGTGTTTTATCAGTTCCGAGTCCTAGATGGCATCCTCTACTCTAAACCTAAGTGTGCATGTTAGGCTGTTACGTTACACAAACTAGAGCTTTCCTCAGAGAAACATGAATGTATATAAATTTTAGTTCTCCGATATATAATTGAAATTTCCATCTACCGCTCCAAAACATTTGTAGTTCAGATAAATCACGGGAGTATACATGTGCACACATTCGATGTTTTGCGTATTTATTGGTTAATTTTATAGCTTTAAAGAGTTTCTTCCCCCTTTTTTGTTCCTGGTTATTGTAGAAGATACTTAGTAGAGCCAGCAACATCTTCACCACCGGTTGCTGAATGCACCGATTTGAATGCCCCAATTCATACTCGTCCATTCGTTCTTTAATATTACATGAAGGTTCTGGACCTAACTAGACCGTATATCACGATAGGAGTCGACACATATGTGATGATGGAGTGTGTGCGGCGTTGGATGGCTTTGTAGTATGGAGCACACATCTGACTAAAATGCACTCAGATTGAAATTTCGAGAGCATCCAATAGCATCATGTTTCCTTATCTATCCTTACTTAGACTCTTCATTTAAATAGATGTGCATTTTAGATTCCTTAATCGTGTTGCAAGTTGCACTTATTGTTTCCTCATTTCTTATCATTAGCTTTCCCTTGTAGTAATCGGTATGGAGAGGGTTTGTCATGCATGCCCAAATGAAATGATCTGCTTCTCTTTTTCAATATGATGATTTATTGTCTCTAGGCTTGGATAACTCTATGCAAAAGCATATGAGGTCGGACCTGATGTGTAGTGCAGTATCCTAAAACCTAAATCGATGATGTGTAATTCTTCGCCACTTGGTTACTATCAGAAGATCATGACTAGCAAGGAAAAAATAACATTGGAAGGTAAACACAAAGACAGTGGAAGGGAATATTAGCATACTTCCATTTCTTAGCTAGATTAATATTGTAACTGTACAAAAGGTAAGTTCTGAAGTATACTTTTTAGGAAGTAACATCGCACAAATTTACTAAATTTCTTTTGCATTGCTACAAAATGCTAATCGGTTACCTAGAATAAAGGCCAGTTGTACAAAGTTTAGCGTTGAAAAATGGTTCCAAAATTATCATCACACATTGTAGCGTAATTAAGTCGAATTTACAAGAGAATCATACTATATGTAGTGCAATTTACCTATTTTAGGTTTTATGTATAGGCTTGCCTTCTGAAATCAAGATTGACAGAATACATATATGTTATGTGCAAAGTTATTCATCGAGCTTGGTTAAATAACTAAATGTAGTCTTGTTTGATCTCAGACTTCCGCATATAGATTAGAAAAATGACATTAACATACCTATTTAGTACAAAAAATGTGTTCCGTAATTGCAGCGGACCCTTATCCTTTCAGATGTAAGAGTTATTGTCTTAGTAAATCGGCTGAAGGGGCAAGTGACAATCGCAATTATTTTCTTCATTCCTATTTTTTGTGTACATGGTGATTTTCTATGGTGTTTCGTTGGATCCATTATAAAATGGATCCGTGAGTAACTGAATGTGTTTTGAACCTGAGAAGTTTCTAAGTGAACTACTGAAATTTTGCATGTAGGTCATGAAAAACTTTGCTCTGGGAATGATTGATTTCTTTGCTGAACTTTGTAGTGTCCTTAACTCATGGTATTTCTAGTACCTGGTTATCTTGTCGATTTTCTTGTTGAAAGTCATTGCACTTCAACTTTTCAGATTGTTATCTTAAAGTTAGTATTCAGATTGTTATTTTATTATACTAGATTTCCTTTTGTCCATGGGAAATATGTGGTTTCTCTTTTATGATTTGATGCATACATGCTTCTTGATGAAATAGCTAAAGGAGAGTTCCGGTTTTGACTTCTATTATTAGGTGTCGAATAACATCAGACCAATATCCGGTCTCAACCTGATTGCTTACTTTCGGGGGTGTCTTTTTATGTGTTACATTCTAGCATAGCAACTTTAGAAGTAGTCCCTGATCACATATTTTATACATTGGAGTGTCATAGATTTTATTTGCATCATGATATTATTCTAGGAGACTATGTGCATTATGATAAAGTAAGGAACTTGTGCAGCATAGACAATCACTATTGGTACATAGATATGAGTGGCAATATTTTTTTAACCGGGTATATGAGTAGCAGTATTGTGATGCACTGGGTGAAAGTATTTGCCTTTTTATTTTTGTCAGCTTTGTCAAGCTGATCTTGGCATCACAACATATAATATTTTATAAGAGATTAATGATGCAAAGTGCCATAGAAATTTCTGAGCGGTCTGTCCTTCCTTCCCTCATGCATGGCTGCTTCACTACGGTGACTTAATTATTTCTTACTATCAGTGCTGCCTCTTGAGTTTCTGCACACAATTCTAAATAGTCTGATGTGGTTTGTTTGACCACATAATTCAGTCGCTAAAGGAAAAGAGACAAAGAAAATTGTCGGGTCAAGAATTGAGGGAAAACGGGTGGTTCTATTGTGCAATCTTTGTTCACTATGTTAGTCTGGAAGTATGTAAAGTTATATAGACAAGTGCAGCTACTCAAAATAATGAATGTTCGTACTTGAGATGATAAATACATGATTTTTTTAATCTCCGAGTTATTCTTTTATTTTTACTTGTTTGATCCTAGTGTTTGAAATGATTGGTTTGAGAAGAAGCATAATAATTCCTAAGCTAATATATATGGTTTAACCATCTCATAATAACTTCTGTGTATATTGTGATGGGAACATGATAATTCTTTTTTGAGTTAATTAACAAAGGCAACGTGTATCGGGGATGAGCGGATTGTTGGGTAACATCTAAAGATACTATCGTATCACATGTCACATAAAGCAAAAATTCCATAAAATCAAAGCCGGCGGAATTGTTGATAAAGGTACCTTTAGACATAGGAAGATGACACTTTCAAGTTATGTGAGTATAAATTGCTTTATTTAAGATTGTTGCAATGGAGGAATGAAGAATAGCCGTTGCAGCGCACGGGTATTCAACTACTCCCTCCTTCACGGTTTGCAGGGCGCCTAATTAAAATTGGGTTTTTCTAAAACTACAAAGTTCCTAGGCGCATAAGCATTAATTATTGATTAATGTGGTAGCTTTTCTCCCAACTTCCTATGCATGCAACAGTTTCCCACCGCTGCATGTGCCTTAATCGCTCACTAATAGGCCTAATTTTCAGCCAATACGTTCACGCCTAGGTCCGTAAGATTTTTATAGAGCGTCCTGCAAATCGTGAATGATGGAGTAGTATTTGGTAAAGAGACAATGCCAAAAAATGGCATGTGTTTGTAATCAGCTATGATGTAACACTCATAACCATAACACAGGTGCTCAAGCCGTCAGGACACATGCGTGTATCGTAGTACACCGTGCGTTGACGCGCCTCATTCTTCATAATTCTTGTGGCTGCTCCGCCATAAACTCGCGTCCGTATCAGTGAAGAGCTTGTCGCTTGTCGGGCCACTTTCCAAGAACCGGTACGCTCCGTTGCTGCTCACTACGGCTTTCCTCTTGCCTCCGGACAGTGAGGATTTAATGCTCGACGCAGCAGGAAGCAATAGTCCTCCGGCTGAACAGAATTCGGGGCATTTCTCTCGGGCGCTTTGCTGCTCTAGCTAAGAACATGGAGATGGTAAAGAGATGCCTCTGCAGATCCGAGGAAGACTTCCAAGGTAACGAACCACTCTACTGTCTTTTGTTTACCCGCGTTTACTGTGGCGAGCTCTTAGCATTCGAGTTCTTCTCTAGGAAAATTTCACTATGGTACTCTAGATGATCGCCGAGGTGTTATGATCCTGACTTACATCCCGTAATGATATCCTGGTGATGACTAAGGTCTTACTAGAACCTGTCAAATTCGTCAGTAAGACCTGTTTAATTTCTATCAAAAGCTGACTTTTAGTTCCTTTGGCTCAACAGAACTGTTAAGGACAACAAATATCCGGATTTTCTCCTATAAAGAGATCCAAAGAGCAACGAACAACTTCGACCACGGCAACAAGCTAGGCAGAGGTGGCTTCGGGACTGTATACAAGGTATTTTTTTTTACCTCTTGGCGCTTGTTCTGGAATCCGAACCTTCTTCCATGTTCGAGGGGAGGATACAACAAGAGCGACGGAACTGTTCCGTGACACATGCAGGGAATCTTTGGAGATGGCACTGCATTTGCCGCAAAGGTTCTATCCTCTGAGTCCGAACAGGGGATCAAGGAATTGCTGACCGAAATCGAGAGCATCGCCGAAGCCAAGCACGCAAACCTCGTCAGGCTGCTGGGCTGCTGCGTCCAGAAGCAGAACAGGATCCTGGTCTACGAGTACGCCGAGAACAACAGCCTCGATCATGCACTGAAAGGTACTTAGTCTCTAATCCATACTCCACGGGCATGTCGATCGGATCGTAGCCTCCACTCATGCATATGTATCATAGCTTTAGGTTCAGCGGGCGGAGCAACCTGTCTCACGTGGACGGTAAGGTCGGCGATCTGCGTAGGCACGGCCAAGGGACTGAGCTACCTCCACGAGGAGCACGCGCCCAGCATCGTGCACAGGGACATCAAGGCCAGCAACGTTCTGCTGGACGGAGGCTACAGCCCCAAGATCGGAGACTTCGGCCTGGCCAAGCTGTTCCCGGACAGCGTCACCCATATCAGCACGCGCGTGGTCGGGACGACGTACGTATGTAAGCCGTTGCTCCAAACATCGAGTGAGATCGATCGTCTACATTAATCCTGCTCGCCTGATGTCTGCTGCAGTGGGTACCTGGCGCCTGAGTACGTCGTGCACGGGCAGCTGACCAAGAAGGCGGACGTGTACAGCTTCGGGGTCCTCCTCCTCGAGGTCATCAGCGGACGGAGGGTCTCGCAGACGATCCGGTCGGCGGACACGTTCCTCGTGCGACAGGTCGGTCTCACTCCCGCTCAAGTTTCCCCTTGCGCTGAACCTGATCCTGGCCGGCGCGGTGTGCTGAACCTCGATCTTTGCTGCGCAGGCATGGCTGCTCTACGAACAGGGAAGGCCGCTGGACATCGTGGACGCGAGCGTCAGGGACTACCCGGAGGCGGAGGTGCTCAGGTACATCAAGGTGGGCCTGGCGTGCACGCAGGCGGCGCCGAGCGGCCGGCCGACGATGGGGCAGGTGGTCAAGATGCTGACGCGGCCCGCCGCGTTACGGGAGCTGGAGCTGGAGATGCGCCCCGCCACGACGAGCTGGCCGGTGGCAACGAGTCGTATTAGCAGTACGAACTCCGCCTCGGTCGCTTACAGCGAGATTGTTCCTAGGTAGTACCAGAGCGACGGCGTAAGTGCTTGCGCAATCGCATTCAGGAAATTGACAACACGCACGAATCGGTACAATAGAAAATCACGCGGAATGAGCGCGCTGTCGCAAAACAAGCAAGAAGCTAAAATGGAAATGTCGAGCATTTTATATTTTTATTACGGCACAAGCAAGTGAGGTTCGATCGGTAAGCACAAACTAAACAAAGCTAGAAAAGGTGGGTCACAGTCACTCGAGGCTGGAGTCCACCCGGTCGACGGAGCGCGCGAAGGCGAGGATGTCCGACGAGCCGTCCGCGGCGGCCTGCTTCTCGACCTCCGCTGGCTTGGAGACGACGGACTCCCGGACCAGCCTCGCGGCCGTCGGGTTCAGGGAAGAAGGCTCCTGGCGCTCGTCGCGCCGCTCCGGCGCGTCGCTTGCTTTGCCGCCGGCTTGCTGCATCTTGTCCGCGTGAAGCTGCTCCATGGGATCAGTCGCTGGCGCGGGCGGTGGATGGTAGTGTTGCTGCGGTCGCGGAGGGTGGCCGGTGAATTGGGGACTTCGTGCAGATGCTGCCTATAGGGCATATGATAAGAGCATGCGCTGGCTCGTCTGGATTGTTCTTTACTTCTTCGGCTCAACACGTGTGCATCTTTCGATGGCAACGCACTCCTATAAGACACGTGTGAGACTGTGAGCCTTTAGGTTTCTCGGCAGAGGAAAACGCGCACGGCCTGATCGGGGAGGATACACTTGATCAGTTTTTTTATTTACCTCGCGGTTCCAGATTTAGTCACTTTATTGAGTTTGATTATAAGAATCAACATCCATAATATCAAATACATATCCTAAGTTAATATTGTTTGCTAAATACTCCTTCCGTTTAAAAATATAAGATATTTTAATTTTATGAAATAAATGTATTTAGACGCTTTTAGTATATAGTTTTATTGTGAACCTCTGCGGACCTATATACTAAAAGATGTTTAGATATATTCGATTCACAAAACTAAAATGTCTTATATTTTTAAATGAAGGAAGTATTTGTGACTAAGAATGAGTAGTGTGCAGTCTAATTGTAAGCGTTAGGCATGTAAAAGCGTTAGAGCAACTCCAACAGAAACTGTAAAAAGCCCGCGCTGCGCGGCCGTTTTTCCGCTAAATTTTTATTGCCCTCACGCGCCCCAAATTTGCTGCCCGGTCGCCAGCGCGCGCTATCTCTCTCGCTCACGCGCGAACGCCCAACCGTCGCTGAAACTTCCCCCGCACTCGTGCCGCCATTTCCACCTCGCCTCCACGCGCACGGCGCCGCCGCGACCTTTTGGCGATGGAGCCATCCTCACCGTAGTACTCGATCCCCGGCACCACCGCCGCCGCAAACCCTAACCCTACCGCTGCCGCCACGAGCTCCAGTGCGCGCCATCTCCAGTTTGTACCACCGCGCCCAAACTCGAACGCCACCGTCCCGCCTCCGCCGGACACCCCCGCGACGGGAAAAAAGAGGAACACCGGCAAGCGCCCGGCCGCGGCCGCGACGACCGACACCCAAAAGCCAGGCAAGAAGGTGGCCATGCGCCAGCGCAACAAACCTCCTGCAGCGGCGCGCGCACACAGGCGCCAGCGCAAGCTCCGCGGTCGCCGCCACCGCCAAGCACACGCCAACTGCTCAATGATTTGACAACAAGGTAAAAAAACTCATATTTTGCATAAACGTGGATATTGGCATACATTGTATTGTTGATTCTAGTGTTGGCATACATTGTAGTGTTGATGATGAGACATTCATGGCACACATGAATGTGGATGTTGGCTCATCATTCGCCGTCGAGCAAGAAAATGAAGGAAATGCCGAAGAAGAAGAAGAAGAAGAAGAAGAAGAAGAAGAAGAAGAAGAAGAAGAAGAAGAGTACATGGTAGATGAGCATGGTAAAGGTATGATTGAGCCGTCGGCTGGTAGGACGGTCAACTACACCATCAAAGAGGATAGGTTGCTTTGCCAAGCATGGTTGACGGTTGCCATGGACCCGGTGGTTGGCACCGATCAATCAAGGGGCACATATTGGGCAAGGTTGAAGGAGTACCTTGATGCACGCAACACTAGTGGCAATGAGTGCACTGATCGTTCTCTTCGGTCCCGGTGGTCGGTCATAAACACCGATTGTCAAAAATGGGCCGCTGCTCTGGCGGGGGTCGACAAAATCAATCCAAGTGGCATGGCGCGGATGATAGGGTAAGTTCTTCATTGGGTGATTCTATCTCATGTTTATGCACATATGTTTGTTGATATCCGTTACTCATTCTTCTCTTATGTTTACCATGTAGAACAACATTGCCCAAAATTTGTTCAAGGATCAAAGGAGGAAAGACAAGAAGGGGAGGAAAGTTATTAGCAAGTCTATCGTTCTCCACCATTGCTTTGAAGAGCTAGGAAATGAGGAGAAGTGGAGAAGCCGTGATGGGTTGGATGTGCACAACTTAGGGATGAATTGCACTGAAGCCGCCACAATCATAGATGATGATGCATCAACTGATGAAAACAAGAAGAGAAGCTCCACTCCTCACTCGGTTGCATTCACAAAGAGGCCCATGCTTGAGAAAGACGCCAAGGAGTTGATGAAGGGGAAGAAGGCCGGTGATTATGACATAGCAAAAGCTATGGATAGGATGACCAATGCAAGGTTGGAGTACAACAAAGATAAAAAGTTGGCAAGGACTATAGAGGTTGAGGCCGAGGCGCGGAGGGTGGCTTTGGAGGAGAGGATTGCGGCAGGAGAGGAAGTTGGCTTTGGAGGAGAAGAAGGTGGCCGTCCCGAGCAAGCGTGCCAATTGGAGGAAGAGAGGAGCCTCTTTACCATTGACAGGTCCAACATGGATGAAAGGCAAAGAGAGTACATAAACCTTGGTTGTGATGAAGTGTTGGCCAAAAGGCGAATGTTGGCAAGCTACTTGAAGTCCCAAAGTGAAGGAATGAATGCATTTGGAGGCATGGGTGGCTTTGGAGGCTTGGGAGGGAAACCAGGTGCATTTGGAGGCATGGGAGCGACACCGGGTGCATTTGGATGCATGGGAGCAACACCGGAGGCTTTTGGAGGCTATGTAGGCATGTATGGCATGGGACTCGGAAGCATGGGTGGCATGGGAGCACCACCGGGGGATTCATGGCCTCCTTGGTGAACAATCCATCTTCTATCAATGTTGATGGCTATGGCATGGCCTCCATGATGAACAATGCACCCGGCAGGAATGTTGATGGCTATGAAGATTCATCGCGTTCCAACACCACCCACACCACCGTCCAAGACTCCCAAGGAGAAGAAGCACAAAATGGAAGTGGCAATGGCACTGACTATGATGGTGTTGATAAATGATGTGCCAATATGTGCGTGAAATTATTATTTGCATTTGAACTATATCCTAATTTTATGTTGAATTTGGTTGTGTAAAATTTATGACCGTTGAGCCATTTTTTGTTCTATTTTATTTTGATTTGTTTGATCTTGTTGGTGCATATATACATTGTGATAGTTGTTTGCGCTGGCGCCGCGCGCTGGATTTTGCCGCGTCCGCTGGGGGAGGGATTTTGGCTCTACTTTTGTGCGTTGTTTTAACGATTTCGCCGGAGAAGAAGCACAGCATGCGCGCCAAAATTGGATCGCGCGCTGCATTACCATTTTCGCGCATGACCTTTTACAACTTCTGTTGGAATTGCTCTTAGGCATGTAAGAACATTTGTTCAACGCACATGTTAAACTTTAGTATTTTTTGGAGTCTACATGATACGGAGTGATAGTTTGCGGAAGTATAGATTGTATTGATATTGATTGAGGTGATTACAACGTGAGCTCTTGGGCTGTTTATATAGTACTAGAAGACTTAGAGGGCAAGAAGACTACTAGAGATAGAATTGGATTATAATATTTAAACTACCAAATATGCCTAACCGACATATACTGGAGCATAAGCCGGAGGTGAGGTGGTAGCCTTGTTGCAGATGTCGATGTAGCCGGGAGTGGGGCATTATAGTCGTGGTCGATGGTGCCGTTGGTGAAGTTGTCGCCGTTGATGATGTTGTTTTGTGGTCAATGTCGTCGTTGAGCCTGGAGAATTCACTGTAATGGTTGAGGTAGACGTAGTTTGAGAAGTAGCTCGACCCACAATGCTGAGCTTGCTAGACTCGGAAGCGTGTCGGGGATGAAGGCACGCGTCGATGTTGCCGATACCAAACGTGCGAAGACAGGGACCACCATGAGCCATGCGTTCTAGATCCGGATTCAGGAGCAAAGAAAATTTCCGTAAACGGTCGGTGTAGAAGTTGTCCGCCGTGTCGGAGTAGACGAAGTGGCTGCAAGAAGAAAATTGAGCACAAACTTATGCAAATAAAAATTAGACTGCGACTCTGGCGGTAAGGTCGTGATGGACGAAGACGACAGTGATAGTTTTCGATTGCGATTGAATTGTAGTGGTAGTCGATTTCGGGGATTAGACCCGTATTTTCCGCTTGTATGAGCGTGGCGTCGCTCGTAGAGAAGAACTTGTTGGCGTTGACGATAACCACGATCGGTGGTGGCGGCGACGAGTGGAGCGATGTTGTTGGTGTAGATGGTTGTCGGCGATGATGACCACGGGTGATGAAGGTGCAGCCTTGTATTTGACGGCGAGGCGCGTACTCAGGACGTGCATCCCGATCGATGTTGGCAAAGACGATCCGGCGCGGTTGATGACGAGGAGTAGCCAGAGATGCGTCGACGTCAAGGTTGAAGTAGAGGCGCGTGACGACATGCGGCTGTGGACGACGCAATCCGATCTATGATCGGCGAAAGAAGAAGAAACACCGGTCAAGCAGCCGGCGAGAAAATTTTAGCGAAGTAAGATCTAATCTACTATTGCGCGGCCCCGGCGGAGAACGATCTCCCCGGGGGCGGCGCGGCGGAAGCGGTGGCTAAACCCTCGGCGGAGCGAATCGCTCTGATACCATGATAGTTTGCCAAAGTATAGATTGTATTGATATTGATTGAGGTGATTACAACGTGAGCTATTGGGTTGTTTATACAGTACTAGAAGACTTGGAGACAAAAATACTACTAAAGATAGAATTGGATTACAATATTTAAACTACCAAATATGCCTAATCGACATATACTCTAATACGGAGTCTATATGATACGGAGTAGTATGTTTTGTAGGGCAACACACATGGTAACCTGAAGTATTTTTTTAGAAAAGAGTATATAATAATATCATGGAGATACCAATTATATCCGGCCTTTGCAACAACGCATACCTTAACGGATTTACGGATGCACACAACTCAGAAAAAGAAAAAGAAAAAAAAAGTCCCGCTATAGAGAACTATTCTTGAACAACGACACTGACACCATCAGAATAACACCAGTAGTCCTCCACTCCAATAACAACGTCTTCAATAAAAAACAGTGCACAAACGTCGTTGTTGTCTGATCAAAAGTTATAAGTTTTCATCCTGAAAAAAGTCCTTGCTCGCAATATGCCTTCAACAAAGTCATTGCCAGGCACAATTAGTTAATGTCAGACCTCAAATTTCCCCCTACAAAATAAGACTAAACTCGTCATATGTTATCTTCCCCATAAACAATCGTTGTTGCGAGTCACTTAGTCAACACCATAAAGACTTAAATCATCATCACATTGTTGTGCACCGAGGTTGCAGTCAATTCGTCGTCAGCATAAAAACTCAAATCATCATTGTTCAAGCGACACCCTGTTTAAGCCCGCCAAAGCAATATTTAGTACAAACTTAACTAATTTTGTTAAAGTACTTTAACTAGATTAACCAAAATTTCGTACAAACTTAACTAATTTTGTTAAAATAATTTAACCAGATTAACAAATTTTACCTACAAAGCAGGACGGATCAGGTGCCGCTTTACAACCCAATTGTGCACCACACTACACGTTCAAATTTCATTCAACCTGAAATAGCTTGGAACGAATTAGAAATGAAAATTGGATATCTTGGTCGTTCAATTTCAGTTTCAGTATGTCCATACAGAAAGGGCCCAAGGAACATTATATGCCTCCCATGAACATTTTGGCAATGCCCTCTGAAGCGAGATCCTTCAAGGCAACACTACTGGGAAATCAGATAATAACAACATAAAATACAAAGATGAATAAACAGACAAACGATTGGCTACCTACAGATATTGACCAGCTTCTGATATCGAGCCACCACTAACAGCCTGAAACCTAACTACTGTCGCTCGTCAAAATTGGTTACCTACAACTGAAACCCCAAGCTACAACCTTGTACAACATGCACCTGAACCTAATCAGCACGCCAAATAAAGGCAGCCGTGCTCTTCTCTTCCAAGGGGCTTCGTGTCAAGTCCACCAAAATAAACTGTGGCAGAACCACCCCCAGTTTAAGCTTTAAAACACCAGTTGGAATGGGTGAGAAGAAAGCCAAAGCATCTGGACAAAGTCCATCGAACTGACACAATTTCTTGGTTAAGGAAACTCGTCTCCAGTTGTCTGCGAGGAGAGCCTTGGGAGTCCACCAGATGGCACTTTTGCTTTGCGGAATTAGTCTGCTCTAACTCAGAGCCCCAGTATCCACATACATCCTTTATGTGCTGCGAACCTCTGCTCAGAGGAAATGGCCTTCGATCCTGGAATATCTACCATGTCGAGACACATGTTAGGCTGATGGCCCGCTCAAGGAACATGGCCTTCGATCCTGGAATATCTACCATACGGAGGCCTTTGAGCTGGCCTTGGGAAATCTGGCTTGAAGCGCTTATTGTAATTAGGCGCCAATGATCTGTGCAAATGGTACACATTTTAACATACTAAAATAGATCATAATGCATTAAACAATGAAAGAAAATGTAACAATGATTTAACTACGAAAGCTGCAAAAACTATTTCTATCAACAATCACCGTGTCAGAACAGTAATTAGAGCATGGCATGCTTACATATGTGAATAAGTTAAACTGCAAAAAGCTTTCTTCAACATTACTGCTGCCATATTATGATCAAGCTCAGGAAGATATGAGCTACAGTATCATTCCTTCTCAAAGGATCTAAATCATCTATCATTCCTTCTCAAAGGAACTTTAAAACAATTTAACGGAACACAGTTACGCACTGACACAGCTCGCTTCAGGAACTGGACTACCGCTTCATTTCATACTCAGTGGCAACAAAATCTAATAAAATGAATGAGGATAACATAGGTACAGCTTCTAGTTAGCAAAGCTGAAGTCCCTGAACTAGAAAATCAAAAGCATCCGGCAGGTCCATGTAACAGCATAAAGATTAACTATGTACATCAAAAGGCAAAGATGCTTGCCCTTTTAATAACCAAAAGATTGCAGATACACAGCATGCAATAGGCAAACCAACAATACCTTGGAGAACCAGACCGTTTCTGAGCAAATTGACCAAGCATGGATCTCAAAGTTCCAAGAGCCTCATCAGCAGCCTACAAAATGGCAAACATGTAAAAACTTAATTTGGATATACAGCCTGTGAAATAACCAAACCAAACTAAAGAAATTCTTATTGCTGAAGAAATACATCTACAGAAGGCACACTTTAAAAATGCAAAGCAACAATAATATTTCAGTTCACATTAGAAATCCATTGCCCCACAGCTTGCCACCAAAAGCAAGTGTACAAACAGTCGACTAGGGTGTCAAGTGGGATCCCACCAAAATCCCACTTCTAGTTTATTTACCAAAATCTAGTGTAAAATTTTGCTCAAAATTTGAACTAGATTTTGGCAAATGAAGTAAAGGTGGGACTTTGGTGGGATCTCACTTGACACCCTACAGTCGACCCAGCATCTAAGAAACAAAATACAAACTAAACACCAAAAAAAATTGCCCTGTTGTGAGGTGTATAACCTGAAGCTTAGCTTCTTCCCATGTTATGCCAACTCCTTGGCCAAGAGTTTGCCCACCAACTTCTACCTGAAAATCCAAAGGTCAAGCTGTTAAGTGTGGTGCACAAGTTCATGTTGTTTGTTCAAACACCACTATAAGTAAATAAGCCAAGCAAGCTGTGAAACAGGCGTTCATGTCATCACCAAAAGTCACCACAGTTACTACAATGGTCCAAGTATTAATGTACCAAATCATATACAATTAGTAAACAATCTCTGACTCCAATCATGTGAATGTCAGGACATTTTCTATATAAGATCAGCTCTGTAAATAGTAAGAGAACACCCCAGACAACATTAATGGTTGACAAAATCGAATTATATACTCCAAGACACACCAATGGGGGTGTACCAGATATACCACATTCTCACCATGAAATAACACATGATGCCATGTTTAACTTTGTACAAGAATGTGTAATTGTCAGTACTACAAATATCAGGATAAACACCTCGAAGAAATGAGGCTGACAACTGACCTGAGCATAAGTTTCCTTGCCTACTGAACCGTCTGAAGGACTTGGCCGGGCTTGAAAAACTAAATTATATCCCTCAACCGTGCACTGCAATATGTTTCCACACATGTTATACACTACAATTTTAATGAGCAGAGTCAAACTACAAATAATCAAAGAATGTACTTACAAGTTCCTTAAGAGCAGCAACAGAACCTCCAGTTTTTCTAGAATTATTCTCCCCCATTTTCATAAATCGGGATTCCTCTGAAGTACTTGCAACTGGCAACATATCATTCCTTGTATTTTCAGAGTATCCGAAAAGGTTTGGATTGCTACTAAAACCATCTTCGTTCGCATCAGTCATCTTATTTGGGTCAGACAATAGGTACTTATCTGCAGGTAAATTTGAATGTGCAAATATTAGAACAGAACTATCCAGCACCACAGGGTGGCAACTGATGTAACTTGTTATATGTCCACAGCGACAGATTCCAAAATATTAGATGGTGTCGAGAAGAACATATATTACAGGAGTAAACATGAATAATACAAATTTACAATGAAACTCTTGGTTGCCCTAGCATATTTCCTATAAACATGAGAACAGAACAGGAGAATCTAGTGCAAATATGCAACACAACACAAACTTACTGGCCAGATTTCTTAGAGATGTCTCCGCAGCTTGACGCTGTGCTTCTTTCCTTGTACTACCAGTGCCTTCGCCTACTTTTTCTCCAACTATCCAAACCTGAGAGAGGCAAGACAAAAAGGATTTTGGTAAAAAAAGACAGATAAGGACATAAACATGGCGAGCTTAAGAACACTACAAGGAGACAATAATACAATTATGTTGTGTTATTAGAAGTTTTCCTTCATATAGTGGATTAGAAGTGCATACAGTAACAAATTCCAGCAGTTCGTCACGGTTATTAGTCTGTCTCACAAGAATTATGTTGTGTTAAGGCGTTTGCAAACCTATGACAAATTATTCGGAACTTAATTTGTTCCAACCTTCCAAAAGTTCCAATCCTATGACAGAAACCTAATTTGTTCAATTAATTCAAGTGTGAAAAATAGAAACTTAATATGAAGATACCAACCATAACCAAAGTTCCAAACCTACCTCAATGGAAAACTGTAGTTCTGCCGTATCACATAATGTTGACCTGTACTCCACCTACATACAAAAATGAACATACTCAGAATAGTCTACCAGAACGATTATTCAGAACCATAAATATTGATAACTCAAAATTACCTTTGATCCAGACTTCAGTGCGATCTCCTCTAGTATGCCAGCAGAAGTACCTAAATTTCGCGCAAAGTTTTGTCCCGATTCTATCTGGTTGTTTCTCTGACCTGATGGAACATGCTGAGTTGTTAGCTCCTCTCCTTCAGTGTAAAACATTTAAGAAAAATCCATAACAAAACAATAATCACTTATTACTAAAAAAATCAACAAATCGCAACTCACAGCCAAACATGGCAAAGCAGAAAGTAAATGTTAACCACGATGTGCCTGCGGCAAGCAGTATTGAATTATCTTCTTATTGTGGCTGAAAACATCATATGCAAATTTTGATTGTGAAATCAGGGCCTTGTTTGCCATTAAATGTACATGATACTAATAGACCTGCAGAACAACTCGGCACGTGTTCTCGAGCCAAAGTTGACAATAAGCCGATAAAGCCGAACAAAATATAATGAAAAACATGTTTTATGCTGAAAATGATTCCAAATGATACATTATTTATAATAGAACAAAGGCTTTGACAGCACGGGACTGGCCTTTCAAGGCTGGGTTTCTCATGCCCTGGCAGCTGGCCTTGAACGGATCCACTAGTAATACTACATCCAGGATGCTAAGGTTCACTGAGTTCAATTATGTAATTAAGTGGCAACATTATATGAGTGTGAAAAGAGAAGTGCAAACGGAAATTCCATGCTGGTCATGCACAGCACAAAAAAATAATATATAAAATCTCAAGCTCTATTCAACAACTACTAATGTAAGACATGATCTGCCTAATTCTCTGCAACACCGCCTCAGTAAGAACATCAAAATTCCAAAATAAGTGCGCTTGCATACCAGAAAAGGATCTGTATCGTGGAGGTGCATGGTTCTGAAGCACGCGGTGATCCTCAGGATGTGTTAGCTGAATCAAGCAAATATTCCATTAAAATAAATCATGCTGATCGGAGCAAAGACAGGGTGTAGATAACAAAACGTTCCATTTAAATAACCTACCTGGGAGGGAAACCTCTGGTTCTGATAACTGAATCTATCAGAGGGCATAGGATTATTATCCGCACCATGGAAGTAAGATGGATGTGGTGGTTGCTTTTTATCATAGTTCATGGTATCAGATTCTGAAGGGAATCCTGCTGAACCCCTGCTCACATTATTTGGGTTCATGCCATCTTCTACCGGAAACCAATTTCCATGAGGTTGCACAGGAGGAACTGGAACTTGCACAGGAGGTACTGCTGGAAGTGGAGGTGTAGGATCCCTTGTGTCTTGACCATGTTGTAATATGAGAAGCCTCCTCCTTGTGTCAGGATCTAACTCAGACTCGGGAACTTCGCCCTCTTCTCTGGCTGGAGAACCTTGCAGTGGATCTAGGAGAACTGGTTGAGCAACTGATTGGCCGAATGGAGGTAGTGGGACCTGATTGTTACTCAAAGGCATCATGCCAAGTGGTGGTGCAAATGGCGCAGCTGAAGATGGAACAAAATTTTGAACAGGGGCTACTGGCATCACAAAGTTGGCTGTTGTTGGATTTACAGCACTGCCAGTACCAGATGCTTCCTGAAAATAGTTAGGACGTATACATAAGTAAAAACAGTGCAAAACAGGAAAACAGATTAACCTGAAAAGAAATAAGCGAAGATATTTGCAGTTGTTTTTAGTTCGCATTTTCTGTACAAAATGGTTCCATCAAATATCAAGCAGCTCATGCGAAAATAATTCAAGCAGAAATTATACTGCCACGCATGTCACGTGAACAAAATCACTCGAAAAAACATTATAGACACCACTTTAGGCATTAAAATTTGGCTGCTTAGCAACAAAACCAGAAATACATAAAGTAATCATGCAATGAACATGATCTTGTTATAAACTGATTTCAGGCACTGCAAGGTCATCAGAATGCAGTAGTGGTTAAAAAAGAACACACACCATTATGTTATGTGGTTTGCAATGCTACAATATACGAGGATGTTAGGGCAGGCTAGAATTGGTATATCAAACTGACACTCTTAATTAGAGAAACTATTTTGTATATTATACGATATAAGATTACACTGCTCAACAGCTCCCTGGTCATTCTCTGCCTATCCACGTTTTCTTCACACCTAGATTATCAGGATTCTCCCTCACATCCCTATTTCCTTGTTATCGTGCACCCAAATACACTAATCCAGTCCCAACCTCCACTCGTTTGCCAGATGGTCTTGCTTGTACTAGTTTCGACCCAGTGATTAAACTTTAAAGAACAGGTCAAACGTTGACTCGTTTGGATTTGGAGCAGCGCCATGCGATGACTTGAGCTGCAACTTATCTGGCAACATGACATACAGGGCTCCAGTGCAGCAATGGAAACCAATGCAAGGTGGCCTCAATGGGATCCAACAAGCGGAAATCGCGGCAACAGCAGTTACTTATTGCGTTGGCATTGCTTTCAGGTATTTTTACTTAAGCAAAGATTAAAATTATCGTACCGATCAGAAGGAAACCGCTATTCTTTCACTTGCTAGTACTCTTAGGTAATCCTAGCAAGTGATGGCAATGTTGGCTTTCATCACTAGCTGTTATGACTGGAAGTATACAGCAGCTGTGAGAGAGCACGAGAGCTCTGGTTGGGAGACGAAGGGGAATTAGTGACTGGTAGCCTGCTAAGAATGAAGAATGTGAAGAAGGGACTGTCACATGGACTCCATAAATCATTTATACATATAAATTGCTGAGCACTTTGGACACATCATCGTCCATGCTAGCACAGCCACTTACAAAGCCGCCTTGGAGTTATTTACCCTTATTTTAAGAGTTCGGGAGGGTAAGAAGGTTTTGTTGTCCATACAGGTTAAAGTAGGTGCACCCAATGGCTTTGGATCTATTAATTGGTGATTTTGCAAATTGATAAAAGAAGTTAAGACAGAGGCAGTAAGACTGCAAACCTTCATTCTCCTTTCAACCTCAGCATCAGCCATACCATCAAAAGTCAGTGAATCTCTGTTCCCATTTACTACTGCCGCATTCTCGTCCTAGCGAACATGAATAACATGTTAATTGCTGAGAAAATAACATGTAAGCATCAGGTTTTACTGGACTCACCTCTGAAATCAAATAATTGCCCACATCTGGGGCTGATGAGATATCACGTATTTCATCCTCATAAAGAACATTACTAATCCTTGGCAAGAGGCCTTCATCAAAGTCTCTGTCAGTTTAACCATGAAAGTTTATGTTAGAAGCCAGACGAGTGTTGTATAACAAGTACCAAAACAAACTAGCATGGCAGCCTAGAATAGACTTAGTCCGATAGTTGAGAATGACATGGCAGTGGTACTCATATTAACAGATATGGTAATCTTACTTGAAAAAGCCGCCCCTAACATTGCACGCAACATTTCTGGCAACACAAAGAACTGGGATAGAACAGTTTGCCTGTAAGTTCAGGAAAGATATCAATTAGTACCTATAGAGTAAGGTAATTTCTGTAAGTATAGATATACTATGACCCTTACCTCCGCTTGGGGTGCATAATATGGAGTGAAAGCAGGAACCACATGAACTCTAGATTGATCTTTCTCATCCCAAACTTTCAGACGGTCATCAATTACTAGTGCCATTCCAGGATGGCAAGATCCATCGTGGAAAACATTTAGCAAGGACTTTTTTAAGCCTAGAATAAACAACTAAGATATTAACTTCAAAGGATGAAATGAGAACCAACCAACAACTAATAGGCATAAAGGGGATTGAAACATTCAAAGCTGCATTAACATACAGTAACATTTGAAAGATTATTCTGTATTAAGCTCTTTAACTAATTGGTCCAGAAACAAGATAATTCACTTACCAGATTTTACACACACCATTCTATCGCTAAGCTGAACAGAGTTAATCAATCTTGAGTCCGGATCAAGCAATCTCCACATTTCTAAAGCGTAATCTCTCTCAGCCATTGTACACACATAGACCTCAAAACGCTTGCGGCCTCTTGCAATCAGGTAGCTTCGGAGATCCTCCCATGCTGGCCTTAACCGAACAAGAACGCTTGTATCCCTTATCTACATAACAAATAATTCTATAGCCTGAGTTCTGGACCCTTCTTTCAGTCATATCAACCAGGTTATCATAGAGTATAGAAACAGATTGCTTTGCCAACAGATAACACATGCCAATTCGTTATACAAACTTCTATGTTAGCGAGATAATGAGAGAATGCAGAAACAAATCCATGACATTCCAGACAGTGCAAGACTCTCAAGAGCCCTGGTGTACAACAATAATTCAAATAAACACCATACTGTAAACAAGGATTATAATGCATCTATGAGGATGAACAATTACTGTTAATAAAGATGCAAAGCAAATTCAAGCACTGGTCACATACCAAAGGATTTATTCTGGTCAAGATAATATTTTTCTCCTGTAATCTTATAACTGGACGTGTCAATGATTGATGGTTATCAGACAAAGGTGGGACAATCTCAGGTTGCACTTTATACATTTTTCCATCATCATAGACCTGATCACCTTCTATATACTGCTTTAGGATAGACCTATCATCTTGGTACCTCTTGATCTCTGCTAACATACCATTTATGCGTTGTGGATCAGTCTCATTACTCAGCTTTCTTTGAAGTGAATCAATTCTGTCCTCAAAAGACCGTGTGGTATTGGCAACAATCAATGTCTCATCAAGGTCAAACACAATACCGAGGCACCGGAGATTTAACATGGTCAAGCAAGAATTGTACAAACCAAATGGCACTTTATAGCCCCAGAAACATGCATGATTCGTCAAATTTCTTCTTGATGTCATTGCCACTAAATGCAATTCTTCGTCTCCTAGCGGAACAACTGCAGTCTGTGCACAAACAAATAAAAGGAGCAATTAACTATGGATATACATGAAGTATAAATGTTTTGCATGTTGTAAACAGAGGAATTGCCAAAAAAAAAGGTAGAACTTTAATCCTGAGTTATGAAATTAAAAGTATGCTGTGAATCACACTTGTCTATCAGATAGATAGTAAGCTGAGGATATAAATATTCATATCCAAACAAAGACAGCTCTCAGGTTTAAGAATACAGAACTGAATGCATTAAAAAACTGAAACATCAATTTTGTCTTGATAGATATGGTGCAAAAGATAGATCAGCATTTAGCACAGATTCTCTTCAAGTTTATTGCAGTGAGAATCAAACTGAAACACCATTAAAAAAAGAATCAAGCTGAAACCAGAAGTAACAGTAAATTAACTTGTTAGACTGAGTGTCTATGTAAAGTTTAGTCATCGTTGAAATTTTTCAGGAAATGACAAATCAAAGTTCAAATTCCATGAGAGTTGTCATTGGTTGTAGAAGCTAGCAACTGATGCAACGTCCAATATATCAAGTCCACTAGAATTAGACAAACTAACACTATTTCACAAGCCATCAGACTTGTCTGTCCCAAAGTCATCTCAAATTGCCAAGTTGAAATTCCATTATGTGATGATACAAATGAATTAAAAGCAGGTCCAAGTCCACAGAATATCGTATAAAAAGTGATTCCTTGAGTCAGCATCAGCAATGAACAAATATCAGGGTATTCTTAGTCATGAGTCCACGTCATTTAAAAAAAAAAATCCTTGTCCAGACTTATTCACCAAGTCCACGGTGATTTTTCCAATTAAAGACTTAACACACTTATGTTAATGTAATAAATGCTAAAGCTATGTCCTGGTAAACTTGTTCATGTAAGATTAAAAAGATTCCTTGAAATTGTCCATGTAAAATTTGAGTTTCCTTGAACTTTCCATGTAAAATTAGAGAGATTCCTTAAAAACTTTCCATGTAAAATTAAGAGAGATTCCTCGATTTCTTCACGTTGATCCTTTTTACAGTGTGGAATGTGGATCTCCTTTTTGTTATGTCGGGGATGGTTTATATATATACCTTGTTGTCCCTGATGCAAGCAGCGTGCATGGCGACGAGCGGCGGTGGTGGCTCGTCGGCGGTCTTGGGCGGCCTGGACTCCATGACGAGGCAGCGAGCCCCAACCGCCACGGTGTGCATCACTGCGAGCGGCAGGCAGCGCTCGCTGGGCGGGGAAAGGCGGTCAACGCGGATCTCTCGCGCCCAGGCCGCCAAGCCAGAGTTCGTGTCGCCTTTGGGCCACACCTCCACCTCTCCGATGGAGGTGTTCCCGTAATAAACCATGGACTTGATCATTATCTCTCGAAACTAACAAAACAACAAACAGATCTCGAACGAACGAATCCGTAGGTCAAAAGTTCGTTCGACGTGTCCAAAATCAGAGGGCCTGGTTCTCACACAGGTAGATCTTTGCAGATCTGTTCTTATTGAAGCGTCCGAAACGAAAACGAAAGAAGAGACAGGTAGGGGGGAATATATGCGTGTGTGGTCTTAGTGACGACGATGCTACAGATTTGTGTCCGAATTCTTCACCGTTCGTGACCAGATTCGGCGCGTGGGGGTGGTTTGGTCAGATCTGGGGGAGCTCGTGCGCTACCGCGTCAATGGCGGCCGCGTGGGGAGGAGAAGAGGAGGAGGAGGGGGGAGGAACTTGAAACCCTAGTCGTCTGATCCGATTGGGGGATAGGAGACGGATTTATTTGGTAGGTTGTGGCGGGCCTGGTGGGGAGAGGACGAGAGAGTCCAGACGCGTATATGTTGGAGTTATCGCCACGTAATTAGCCCGGATTTCGTTTTGGCTTTGGATTGGCCCTCCTTTTTCTTTTCTGGATGGACGAGAGCGCGAGGCTGTCACGTCTCGTGCGGCGGACAGTGGCTGTTGAGCATTTATTACGGTATAGTTGGTAACTGGCACCCACCACCAGCATAATAAATTGAATAAATTCAGAAACAATTCCTCTCAAAAAAATATAATAAACGATGTTGAATAAATTCAGAAACAATTCCTCTAAAAAAAGAAACGTTTTACGTGTGTAAACATGTCGTGTTCTATATGTGCAAATTTCCACGTGAATCAATACTTTTTATAAAGCAAAGTATCACTAAGACTAGCCACAGTACTTCATCCGTCCTAATTTATGTTGCATATAAGGTTTTATTAAAATCAAACTTTATAATATTTGATCAAGTAGTTTGATACAAACATGAATCTATACAATGTTAAATTAACATTATTAGAACCGGCTTAAAATATATTTTTATATTATACACATTTCATATCATACATATTCATATTATTTTTTATATTATTGGTCAAACTTTGCAAAGTTGCACACAAAATTATTCGTAACATATTATGGGATGAAGGGAGTAGTAGACTGAGAGCAACTAGACAATCTCGATACAAAAAAGGGACATTTTGATGTGACATGGTGTGCCATTAAATGAGAAGAGATGGTTGTAAAAGGCCTAACTGGCTTTCACAATAGAGTGTATCATAAAATAGGAGCATCATAAAAAATGATAGCCTCTTCAATGCATTGTTTATTATATGGTGTTTTTATATTTATTGATTTATATGACATGCATGTGATTGGCTTAATAATGTTTTTTATAAGCAAATTGAATAGGATACAACGCTAAAAAACCGCATTGTGAAAGGCCTAAGGCTAGTCATCATAATGTTAAATAAATTAGACTAATATTGTCATGCAAATGTTACTAGATTATGTTACTACTACCTTTATAGTTAGTAATAACATATGTGTGGTGTCACACAACACCTAATTAATTAGGGGGTAGACTCATATAGTCTTAGTATGTGTGATATTATGTAGATTCATATGGTCTCTATCACTAATCCTCCAATTGGCTCTTCCTCTGAAATTAAATGTTTATGTGCCTAGGAGGTTGGGGGTTGGGATTACATGATTTTCAATATGTGTCTTTTAAACCAGGACGGGGAGTAGCTAAGTTACTCTCACTATGACTAGTTTAAGAGCAAGTATAATAAAGATGAGTCAGCTAGCTATAAGACTTAAAATAGTACAATATATTTATGTTGAGTTGGCTGAGAAAATGGGAGAGAGAAAAGAAATGAACTTTAGTAAAGATCGTTGCCGACTATACGAGATTGCCACGTCACTTAGAATTAACCTAATAGTCATCACATACAATAGCTAGATATAAGATAATACTACCTTATTAATATATTATATGGCCCACTTCACATGTGTCTAAGGGCAGCCACAACGTTGAAATAGCCAAATCTGATACATGGTGCTATTTGGCAACGACGTCAAATTTAGCGAGAGCTCTACAACATTATTGGTTCTAAATATCTGTCTTGCGGGTCCCTATACTGACACAAAACGCATAGAAAAAATTCTTATTTACTACCGCCTCTCTCGCCTCACCTATCTCATCTCCCCCGCCTCCTATCTTCTTCTAGAAAAATCCCCATCGGCTGCTTCTCCTCAAAGCTCAATTCTCCACTTGCGTTCTTGGCCAAGGCTTGAGAACATGCTCCACCTGCTCTTCCGCTCCTCGCCGAGTTCCCTGGGTCCTTTGGCGCGTGCCTCTTCTTTGGCTTGACTTCTCCGCCGCCTCGCGTCGCCGGCACGCGCTCGCCTTGGCCTTGACTTCTCCGCTGCCTCGCACCGTCGGCACGCGCGCCCCTCGTCCAACTCCCTGCATCTCTCAGGCAACCCAGCCAGCGCCGCCGCTTGTGGTGCGGCTTCGTCGGAGACTTCCGAGCCCAAGCGCGAGATGCAAGAGAGTCTGGAGGCATGAGATAGAATGATTTTTTTATCCCATCGCCAAATTTAGCATCGGAGCATGGAGCTGCGCCGATTCCCTATTTCCTCTAATTTAGAACTACCCTTGCAGCGTTGGGAACTAGTTCCAAATAACAAAAGGCTAAAATAGAACTACTTTTGGCACAACGTTGTGGCTGCCCTAAGAGCACGTGTTGTAGCCGGCTATTAGTTAATAGTCTGCTTCTCTTCTCTATCGTCTTTACACTGATCCAACTAAGCAAAAAAATAGTATTTTAATCCTTATAGTCAGCTGGCTAGGACTTATTGTATTTGCTCTAATGCAAGAGCTAGCTCTTGCACGTGCTCATAGACACTCTGTGAGATTAAAAGGTGTGTTATATGTTAATAAAGTAGCCTATTTTCCTAACTAGCTATTATACATGTTGGCTATAGTATTGGCTATAATGACATGGCAGTGTCTTATAGTCAGTAATCGGCTATACTATTAAACTTGCTTTAGCTACTTTTCAAGACAAAATTGTCTATAATATAATTAATGTAGTCGTTTATGATACTCAGTTTAAACCGTTGGGATGTTGTTTTTATGCCCGAGAGCAGAACTGCTCAGGAAGTAGAACGAATCATTGATCATGCATACGGTTTGGACAGAGCAGGTCAAGCAGTCCTGGAGAACTCTTGCTCACCAATGAATACCAAGTATCGATCTTGGCCTCTTGGGGTGGGGCAGATGAACATCTAGAAGAACTGAATGCAGTCGCCTCCTACCTATGGTTTGGTGGGAGCGACGACAACAAATGCATTGCAAGAAACTACGACTGCTAGAAAATCGGCCATGGCGATTACAACGTCTACCGACTAACTACTGTGTTGCTAGTTCCGTGAAAGCAAAACCCAGGCGGAGTGGTTGGGTTAAGCCACCTCCAGACCATGTCAAACTTAATATTGATGCTAGGTTCGATGAGGATCGACTTCATGGTACTATAGGAGCGGTGATCCGAGACAGTTCTGGCAGTTTCATTGCAGCAAAAAAAATTCTAAACTACTCCCTATGTTCAGAAATATAGGACATTTAACCTATACACTAAAAAAGTCTAGATACGTTCGATTTATAAGGCTAAAACGTTGAAAGGAAAATGTCTCGGGCTAGATAAATTTATCCAGGGCATTCGATAGCAGCCCACCCTGCCGCTATATACTCGAGTCAGGTGGTGATTTAGGGTTCAAACCCTCGACCCCTCCGCCACAATTTTCTCTCATCCACCACACCACCCCACTCCCCGCGACAAGCAATTAGAGCCAACTCGAGATGGGATCTCCCACTGGAAGTCACCGTCATCGTGGCTTGAACGCGGGCCGCGACCGTGATGGTTCCTCCGACGACGCGGGGGCGCGGAGCTCCGTCCCAATTCGGCTACGCGGACCCTTTTTCAGAACCATCGGCCGCCCCTTCGGTTGGGACGTCCTCAGGGAAGTGTTTCTACCAGAGATGAAGGGCTAGGAAGCCCTCGACGAGGCCTATTTGGAGCGCATTCGTGAGCTGAGTGAACCCTGATGACGTGGCCGCCCCAACATAGCTCAGGAGGAGCTCAACGGCCAGAACGCGACCATCCGCTCTCTGGAGGAGTGCGGCCTTGTTCAACCGTCGCACCCGCTTAACAAGGCTGTCTTCCGCTCCCTCAACATCTAAGGAGGGGTGCTCCGATGATGACGAACTATGTCGCTGATCTAGGTGTCGGTTAGGGCTAGGGCTAGTAGAACTAGTAGTTCCATTGCTTCAGTATTGTATAATTAGTCTTCTACACTGATCTAGGTGCCGGTTAGGGTTAGGGCTAGTAGAACTAGTAGTTCCGTCGCTTCAGTATTGTATAATTAGTCTTCTACTTATGTTTAATTTCATGTTTGCATGCACACTTGTTCTAGTATCTGATGCAATACGATTTTTTCAGCTCCCCTGATCTGAGTTTTCCGGTTTCGGTTTATCTAGGATCTGCTAGAGATGCTCTAAAGCAAGGAGACAGTACTAGCTCAAACTATGGGATGCAATCGTGTGATTGTTACCTCTGGCTGTTCAGAGGTAGTGAACACAACGTTATATGGAGCTCAATCGCACGGCAATTTTTTATGACTGCTATGGCTTGTTGACAGAGTTTGTAAAAATTCAGTTTCAAGATGAATTCCATAACTCATGAGTTAGCTAGGTTAGCAAAAAAAATCAATCCAAAATGTCTGAATAGATGAACCACCTAAAGTTTCAGATGTAACACTTATTTCCAATGAATAAAGAGGTGCAAGTTATAAAAAGGATTGGAGAAAATACTCAGTTTTTTTAGGGGAGAAAATACTTAGTTACTGGGGTATCCAATGTTCATGAGCCAAAAGAAAAAAATAGATGATGCTTGAGTTGGAGACAAACTCCCATTGGACCGTATATTTCTTGGGCCACTTTGACTTTGATTGATACACACAGGTCATGTCCTAAGTAACACAGGTTAGTGTGGCAGCTCCCTCAAAAAAAAGTTCAGTGTGGCAGCTAACTAAACATAATCCCGCTCAAAAAAGCTAATACGTACTAGAAGTGGCCCCGCTCCTACAAATTAAACTTTAAGTTGAGTGCTGATAGAACAGGACCCGCCACCTTTCACGCAAAGTGGCCCCCAGAATGCTTCATGTCTACTCAGAAGCATAATTTCTCCGTATATTTTGAAACAGAGGGAGTAAAAGATACAGACTACCTGACATGAAAATAACTAAAGCCGGTGGATGGGAGAGCCCAGGGCAGACTGGTCTTTCAGATAATAAAGCAACAAAAGAGAAAATACTTTCATCAAATGGTCTAAAAGCTTCAGAAGATCATTTTCCACTTCTACCTAGATACAAAGGAAAGGAAAGCTAGCATAATGAAGCTATGTAATTCTTTCATTTTTCTTTTTTTGTAGCACTGAGATTTTTTCTTACAAGGACATAATATAAAGATCAGAAAAATGGAAAGGGCGAAGAGACAAATGCTACAGGGTCGAAGCTACTGGATGAGAGGAGAAAGATCTCACTCCAACCAGCTGACAGGCGTCACTCTAGGGCCTCATTTTCATGTACAATTTAGAGTAAATGAATGTCATACCGAAGTAGCTGAGTCCTGACAATATGTTAGTCGAAGATTCTGAGCTGTGAAGCAGGCGCACCAAGGAGCAACCAAATTCAATCCTCCGATGCCGTGCAACTCACCCATTATCTCCATCTATCTGTACACAAAACTATAGTCCTGCAATGCAATGGGTGGCGTACGAGTACTCAGATTGATGTTATACTTGGAAAACCAAAGTTTTGAAACGTTCTGATTCGACCATCGTGGCCTGCTGTCACGATCACTAAGCCCCAGGCAGACTGGCTCATAGCATAGTCTAGCTCACCGGAATGGCTGGTATTAGACTTGGGGCTCTGTTTCGTTTTCGTCATGAGCTCTTCAGGCCAAGTTGCAGATGCCCTGTCACCGTTGTGATTTGAATTGTTGTCATCCTCTTTAGCAGGTTCAGGTTCAAGTATATGGCCATTGCCAGACGCACATTCCAGATCACCTTGCTTCCAGGAGTTAACTCTCGAAGTCATTCTGGCACTGGTAGAAGGCCAAGCAACGGCAACTGTCACACGCTCACAGTGGAAGCGCTCGTGGGTATTTGTGACAGACACAATGTTCTTCTTTCTGCTTGGTTTGGAATCATCACTGTATCTCCAGATATATACATTTGAATCCTCACTTGCAGAAATAATGTACCTCCCGTTTGCAGCTGAACAAGCTGAGATTTGGCTGCTGGTGTTCCGAAACCCTGAAAAGTAACAATGGTAACCAACCAACAGACTAGAGAAAGAGTCGTTTTTTTTCTTAAAACAGATAGCAAGTGTTCATGCAAAGGGAGAGATTGTGCAGAACTCAGGCTCATCAACAGCAGGCAGCGGATGAGCTGGGTGGTGGGTGGGGAGCTATTGGGACAAAACAAACCACCCGAGGACACTGGAATCAACATGATATGCACCAAAGTGGTCTTCAATAAGCTCAGTATCACCTACCTTTAAACTTGTGAAGTAGTTCGAATCCATCAGCAACTCGGATCCGTGAATCTGCAGATGTGATAATGACCTTTGAAGAACTCCCTGGGACAAACTATTGAGGAACTATTATTCAGTGTCAGTACATTATGGAACAGGACAAGTATGTCAGGTACAGTATGATTCATATCGAATTTAAAATGATTCTTGAGAGTAAACACCTGGAATCCTGTGATTTTCTTCTGGCTGGATTTCTTTTTCTTAAGCTGCAGGTCAATTTGTCTCTTGTAGCAAAGCATATTATCTACTCAAAAAAACAGAAAAAAAGCTTGTAAGACATGGAAAGAATATAAATTCAGTTTGTAGAACATGATAACACCATTATAATGCAATGTGAAGATAATACTAGCCTGAGTCCTCAGAGAAAAAAGGTTACAAGTAGTTAAACAGTGCAACTAAGTAAGAGGGAGGAAGAGAAATACCAGACGTGTCATACACATGGCAACTGCCCTTGTGCGAGCCAATGAGTGCACCCTGCAGAAAATGCAAAAATGTGTTAGGATGAACAAGCAATAAGCCAACAACCCTTGTTGACCAGTTATAGAATTGTGAAGTAAGTTAAACCTGTCCATCGGGAGTATAGCAGGCAGCAGTAATCATTTCATGTAGATCAACCCAATCAACAATTTCACGTTTTGGTATACTCCAGATTCGAACCTTTTCATCCAGGGAACCACTAATGAAGTATCTATCATCAACAGGGTTGAACTGGATGCAAGTCACTGGATCAAGAAATTGGTATGAGAAATTTCAGTGCAGTGCTTTCAGTGCGTTTGTGCGCACATGGAGAGAAATCTTCTGAAAGCATAGTTCTTACCATAGTCACTGTGGGAGAAGGCTTTCAAACAGTAAGTACTTGACATGTGCCACAGCCGTACAGTTTTATCCATTGATGATGAAAGCAAGTACTGCACAAGAGTTCAAAATTGAAGCTCAGGGACTGAAATAACTGGCAACAAGAAAAAAAGTCCTAACAAAAAATACTGTCCCATTCCTACAATTATAGGTTTAGGATAGATGAGTAAATTACATTATGGGTCCTTAAACTTGCACCAAAGTTTGACCTAGGTCCGTAAATTTCAAAATTAGCTTGGAATGCATTAACTTCAACGTTAAGTCACCACTGTAAATGGAATAGGTTAATTTTAAAATGCGGTATTCATCTTCAATGCAGCCAATTCCTCCAAAAATTTGTTGAATCAGCAGTTTGCCCTATGGATACAAATTTAAGGGTCTGCCAACCTGCTTTGAACTTTGAAGTTTTGGAACCAAAATAACATTCATCTGCGTGCTAAAGTGCAATATAGTCAGAAGCAGAAGGCTCTTGGTATTTTTATTTTAGAATTCTCAGAAGAGACCCTACCATGCACGGCATTTGGACAACGTGATAATTATTGGAACTAGCAAATATTTTTTGACGGAGATTGACGATGTCCTAGTTAACACTATACTATAACACACTGCAAGCTGAAGTTCAGTTAAAATTGTACACCATGGATAATTGGCACTACAGATGTAAATTTGGGGATGTTGGGAAAGGATAAATGATAAAGAAACCTTAGTTAGTAGTGATGGAGTAATTAACCAGAGGTACTTTGATGATACTTCCAAGAATTCAAGAAAATCCTAATTTATCATTTTTCTCATCTTTGTGTGCGAGGCCGAGTCCCCTCGTGTGTGGGTGTGTGTCCATATGTGGTGGTCAGTATGGAGAACAATATGCAACTGTTCACTGTTTAAAGCAACTCGTAATAGTTTTCTGAAAATCTGAATTTATATTTGTGATGAGCATATGACAACAATAACTTGCAGAGAGAGAGAGAGAGAGAGACGCTGCGACCATTGGAAATGATGTTCAACTACATTATTTAGTATTTAGAAACGTTTGGTGCAATACCTAGCTCTTCACAAATAAAGAAATCTTTACACATAAGAGGTGCTGCTTGCTCATTTTGTGCTGTAGTCTGGTTACAGTGTAACACTGTAACTTGAATACTGTACTTTTTGTTTGCTGAGTGGGCTGTAGCTGTAGTCAGGTGTCGTGGGATCCAATACCATCCTACTGGAAAACCGATTCCCCACCAAATCAGCAGCACTCAAGGCTAGTACACCACAACACCCCCATCCCTCCTAGCCTCACAACAATGAACCCCTTCATCTGCGCATGGGAGGTCACATACCACCTACATATTTCATGCGCTGCCACCTATCACAACCCAGTGGCAAAGAAGCCCTGAACTAGTTTCCTCTCCTGCCACTCTGTATCCAAGCAAATTCTACCTCTCTCCTCTCATCCCAGTGTGTTGACCTTAGCCGATCCACGTCCAAATTTGACATGGAGCATCTATAAAGCCCTGAACCTACACGCTAACATCGCCAAGCAGAGCATGGAGCCAAAGAACAACAAAGTATAAAGTCTTGAAAATAGTTGTTCCGAATAAAGTGCTTCAACAAATGGAACTGACTGGAAGAATAGATACATCGAACTTGGTTAAATTTGTATAATGTAGTCTTGCTTCTAGCTCTTTCAAATGATTGAACATGACAATGCCGTATGTGTAGTATATGGCTCACGCAGCACCAAGGATCCTCATAATTTCCCGATTAGGTAGTTCATCTTTTTAACCGGTAGAGCCCAAATATGGCAGGACCCAGGTAGTTTATCTGTTAAATTAGGAAGAATCCAGATATGGTAAGAACAAGCTTGAGAATTCAAGTCTCTGTGGATCAAGTGACGAGTCCTATATAATGGACCTATTGTGTACCCTTTGAATTCAAGCAAGAAAACAACAGAACAGTTCTTCTACCTCTCTCCAAAACAATAGGTCATAAGAGTCGTTTGCTTCAACATCAAATTGCTCAATCCTGAACCAGATCAGGATGCCAACTTGACAAGGTTACACGGGTGGTGTCCCTAATCTGATAACTATGCCTAGTTTTTTTATTTCTAATTACAAATTTTAATTAGTACTGTGACTGTTATCATGTCTGAATTCCATTCCACTTACAGCACAGTTTGCATGTTGAGATTAAACTCAAAACTAGTATTTGCACATCGGAATTGAAGGAAGAGTACAACAAAATGTGAGCATTACCTGAGATTTGGACCAGCAGAGATCAAGCACATCTTCTGAATGCCCTGCAAAAGTTATCACAGGCTTCTCCGACAATGCAAACACATGCTCTGGCACCCTCAACTGGTCTGAGCTCACTGATCTCCCACTGGGCAGAGCCTGTGCAGGCAGCTTCTTCTCCCAATGACTGCCCTCTGTGGCAACCGATGCTAAAGTTGGCTCCGACGACTCGTCGCATACCATGGTAACAAACGGATTGCAGGTCCCATTATCTCCCAGCTCCCTCTCCTCCTTCATCCTCCCGGACTGCAACACCTCCCAGACATGGATCACGCAATCCACCCCAGCAGTTGCAAGGTATCGCCCATCAGGACTAAACTTGATGCTCCAGATGGACCCTTTGTGGCCATGTATCTCCTGGTTCATGAAGAGGCCAGTGAAGTCCTTGCCTGACTTCCCGTACGGGCGCACCTTGACACGGTCCGGGCCATGACGTGCAACACCCTCCTGGCTGTCATCCGTGGCGGAGCTGGAGCGGCGGCCACCCTTCTCTGAGGACGTGTCCTTGTCGTCGCGTGAGTAGGTGACCATGGAGCCAGCTACACAGCGGATGCTGCGGAGCCAGCTGGAGCGGCGCCTGGAACGCGCCCCGCCATTGCTGGAGCCGGAGCTAGACCTCTCCATGGGTGTGGATGCGCCGCTTTGGGAATTGGAGGTTGGGGTGGAGTTGGTGACGCCTTGGCGGCGCATGAGCTCCTGGACGAGGGGGGAGCGGCCGATGAATAGCTCGAACTCCTCCACGGTGAGCTGCCGCCCGGTACCAACCTCGCGCAGGCCGGACTCCTCCCTGACCACGAACTGGCTGCCGTCGTCGAGGTTCCTGATCAAGCAGCTCGGGTCCTCCTCGACCGCCTCCAGCGTGGCATCTGACGCGTCGGACAAGGTGGTGCGCAAACGACCGGCGCCTCCAATCGGAGGCTTCGCGGGTGCGGCCCCGTCCGATCTGGACCGCGCGACGGGAGAAGCCGGCGGCGGGCCCGCGGCGTCGTAGGAGGAGGAGGCGGATCGACCCATCTCGAATCGCGCAAGGGAAGGGTCCCCCGCGAGCCCCATGAGCTGGAGCAGCCGGTGGCGCCGCTCCTGGATGGGCGCCGGCTCGGAGGTCCACAGGTCGAGTGCCGCGGCAGCCGCGGCATCGTAGCCGCGTCTACTGCGGCGCGGGTGGTCGCCGTCGTCGTCCGAGGCGGAGGTGGAGGAGGCCGAGGAGGAGAGGATGCGGTCGAGCGACTCGTAGAAGAGCTCCTCCGAGTCCTCCTCTTCCCCCTCCCGCACCAGCTCGTCTTCCACGCTCATCGCGCCGCCGGCATTGGCCGCCGTCGCAGAGATCGACGGACGCCGGCGCGGGGATGCTCGAGTAATTGCGGAACAGGGGGGAGACGGGGACGAGGAGGAGGAGGAAGGGGGGAAGAAAGGGCGGCGTGGGCGAGGCGAGGGGGAGGGATGGTGAAGTCGTAGCAGCAAGTGGCGTCAGATCCACCACCAGTTCGCCACTCCCTGCCGCGCGCGACAGCTTAATCGCGACCCGTTGTTGCCTCCTTTGCCCGCCCGCCTCCGCGCGTCTTACTTAAGGGTGGTTGGTGCTCCCGTCGCCGTCGTTGTTGTCGTCGCGGTAAATCCGTCCTCTCCCCCCTTTGGCCTTTGCCTGCGCTGCGCCGATGGTGGTGGTGGCGGTGTCGTTACTGCCTGCCGGTTTCTACTGTTTACTGTCCCCGGTGGTAACTGGTGAAGGCCACCAAGCCGAAGCGTTCTTGAATCTTGACGGGTGACGACGTGGGGCAAGGGTGTCAGTGAGAGCGCCACAGGGGTAAATTCTGTTCCGTCCGGCCCGACAGGGGTAACAACCGCTCGCGCCGTTTCGGAAGCCTGGCGTTCCGATCGGAGCCGTCGTGCTAGAGTTTTTTATGACGCCCTTCCGTGGACAAGGGTGACGAGATGATTGCATCCACGGCTCTGCACGTAGTACGGTTGTTTTCTTTCCTCATCAACACGTGCACGTACGGTTGTTTGCAATACGATTTTGTTACAGTGTTTGGAGAGCGTGGTCTCCTTGCCTTTGGCTCCACACAAACAGCTTGATGAAAAGGCAAATGTGATGAATGCTATCCTGCATAGTAATTGATCGTATAGGGGAGCATACGTTGAGAGGTTTAGAGCAACAAATACTAGTGTGTTTGCTTACTTGAAACATACTCCTGCGGTGCCAGAATAAGTAATGTGGGTTTGTTTAGCTTTCACCGTTCGGGAACAAACATGCATAGTGCATAATACTCTCTCTCTCTCTTTTATATTATAATACGTTTTATTTTTGTAAAAATAGTGTATCTAGACGTCTTTTAGTAGTGGTATAGAGGCTAGAAAAACTGGAGGGCAAAAGACCAAACAAAATTAATGACGGTGAAAACTAGAATTTGTAGAGTTGAGACAAATATATATTAATATTGGCCACATTGGTCACAAAATACATGCATGACGCACTAATACAAACTTGCTACTTAGAGACGTCAATTTCTCATAGGCGTTTCTCGTTCAAGAGCACACCACCTGAGCCGGATTTTTTTGCGGCTGTAAGATACTCGACCTCAGACGGTGCAAAAAGGCAAACGTCTCTAACATTTATGAGCTGGAGACGGACAATATTTCTGACCGCTTGCAAGAACTCTTCAATTTTAGACGGCCTATACTATAGACCGTTTCGAATAGTAAGACAAAATCGGATTCTAACAAAAACCGTCTCCAGAACTAGTGTATCTCGAAGCTGATTTTTAAAGTGACCGTCTCTAGTGTGTGGACCATTTTAAATAGTACCATGCTAATTCGAACTCAGTCATAGCTGACATGACACATAATCATGATTCAGCGACCAGATAGACGACTAACTCAAGAACTATAGCAGCCACTCAAAAGAAGACCATTATATTAACAATTAACATTAACCAATAGTTGGTGGAATCCATACATATTTAGCCATTACATTATGGCACTGCATATAATATGGACTCCATACATCGAAGAAGCATAATTAGTACCCGAGTAGTAATTGGCCGCCCGGTGTAAGTTTCTGAACCAGAATATATACCTCTCCATTAAATCTATTTCATCAAAGCTAAACAGGATCTATCCAGCTTTAAGTTGAAGCTTCTCACAACCTTCTCTCATCGGTCGTCAGGATTGCATTTGACCCACCAGCTCCCATCTTCATCGTAACCATCTCTGGTTTCTTGCTCTTCATTTGCCAAACATGGACATCAATTGGTTTATCAAGGCGATTCTTTAGATATTTTCTTGTGAACTCAGATCCAAAAGTCTGCGCAAATACAAATAGTTGAAGAATTAGCATTTTATTTCTAGAAGTATTTAAATATTATAAGGTAGCTTTGTTGATCATGTGTTCAAGAATATATCATCTTACCAGCTTGTACTTCTTTTGCACGACAGATGAATAGGGCAACCTGTAGACATAGTACTTGATTTTTGGTGGAAATTCAGGCTCACACTAGTCTAAAAGGAAGTCTACATGATCTTCTTTCAAATACATGTCGTTTCCAAAAGGCTCTGCTTATTAAAATCAGTGTTCCCCTTGTGTTGAGACCCTGATGCAATAACACATACAAATTTCAATGCGGTGGAATATTCCTGTGTCTATAGTCTAAACACATATAAATTTAAAAAAGATGACTGGAATTTTGATGTTCTTTGATACCTCTAAGCTCAAGCCTCTTAGTGGGCTCTTCTGATGACTGAAATTCAAAACTACCAGAGCTAATGGCAACACTATCATCGGTACAGAGCACTGTTGCAAGATCACTACAGGTTCCCATCTGTTAAATTAGATACAGACATTGAGCATTTTAATACAATAAAAAAACAATGAAATATACTGAAAACAGAAACACGGTCCTTGTTATCGTACATTAATAAAAAGCATACACAGCCAAAGAATTTGAAATTCATCGAGTAAACAAGATGCAAGCAGACTAATTAAGTGACAATTAAATCCATATTGCTAGAATGGCAACGAACAATGAGGAATCAATAAAATGCAGATTTTGAGATGTATACAAGGGAAAAAGAGGTGGGACAGATGTTGGGGGAGGCTCTCCCGACGCCGCCATCGTATCTCTGCAGCTCGAAAACCCTGAACCCTAAATTCGACAAGCAAAATGGCAAATTCTATGCCAAAATTCCTAAATCAAAGCTCTACATTAGGGTTTGGGGGTTTGTGTTGGAATTATGCCCTAGAGGCAATAATAAAGATGTTATTATTATAATTCTTGTTCATGATAAAGTTTATGTTCCATGCTAGAATTGTTTTAAGCGGAAACTTTAATACTTGTGTGGTTTGTAAACAACACCGTGTCCCTAGTACGCCTCTATGGACTAGCTCATTGATCAATGCTGGTTAAGGTTTCCTAACCATAGACATGAGTTGTCAATTGATAATGAGATCATATCATTGGGAGAATGATATGGTGGATAGACCCAAACTAAGCAAAGCAATTAGATCGTGTCATCGTGTTCATCTTTGCGAAGCTTTTCCTATGTCAAATATTGTATTCCTTAGACCGTGAGATAATGCAACTCCCTGGTATCGGAAGAAAGCTTTGAGGTCATCAAACGTCATCCTATGAGAGGGTGATCATAAAGGTGTCTCTCAGGTGATCGGAAAGTATCTGTTGGGTTGTATGTATCGAGATGGAATTTGTCCCTCCCAAGTCGGAGAGATATACTTCGGGCCCACTCGGTAATCGATATCAACACCGCTTGCAAGCATGTGGTTAAGGAGTTAATCACAAAGTGATATCGGATTACGGAACGAGTAAAGTACTTGCTGTGAACGAGATTGAACTAGGTATGACGGTACCGACGATCGAATCTCGGGCAAGTAAAATATCGCGAGACGAAGGGAATATATATATGGGATTGATTGAATCCTGGCATCGTGGTTCATCCGATATGATCATCGATGAATGTGTGGGAGTCAATATGGGTGCCCAGATCCCGCTGTTGATTATTGATAGAAGATCATGTCTGCATATTCTCGAACCCACAGGGTCACACACTTAACGTATCTCGACGCTAGGATAGATTGGATAATTGGTTTATGATTTTTTGTTCGGAGTCTCGGATGGGATCCGGGATATCACGAGAGGTTCCGGAATGGTCCGGAGAATAAGATTCATATAAGGCAGTGCAGTTTTTGGAGTTCGGAATTGTTCCGGGTTAATCGGTATTGTACCGGAAGCTTCTAGAACCTTTCAGAAGGGGACCAACGTGGCCCCACCTTCCGGGAGGGGGCATGGGCCTATGAGGGAGTGTCCTGGCCGCATTGGGCCAGGGGCACAAGGCCCCATAGGGCCCAGCCGATTCTAGAGAGATTTGACTCGTTTAAATCTCAGGATAGAATTTCTAGATAAGGGAGAGTTTGAATCGTTTAAACTAGAGATAGGATTTCTAGATAAGGGAGAGTTTAAATTGTTTAAACTAGAGATAGGCTTGGAGGAGGGGCAAGGGCTGGCCTCCCCCCCTCTATATATAGAGGGGTGGTGCGCCCCCTCCCCCCCCCCCACACACACACCTTCCTCCAAGCCCTAGCAGCCTTGCTACCTTCCTCTCTCCCTCCCGACTGTTTGTAGGCGAAGCCCTGCAGCAGAAATTCTCCACCATATACACCACGCCGTCGTGTTGTAGATCCAATCTATCTCTCCACCATACTCGCTGGTCCGAGGAAGGAGGAGACGTCGAGGTGCTGCACATGTGCATCTCACGGAGGCACCGCCACTTGTGGTGCTAGATCGGATCGGATCGCGAGGAGGAGAAGCGAGTACGACTACATCACCCATGTTCCGACGAACGTTCCGCTGTGCGAATCTTCAAGGGTATGAAGATCTAATCCAATCTCTCTCATTGTTTGCATCTCCTAGATTAGATCTTGGCTTTCCCTCTGTTCGCTCCGTAGAAAATTTTGATTTACTATGCCGCGAAACCCTTCAGTGGTATCAGAGCTAGATCTATGCGTAGATGTGTTTCACGAGTAGAACGCAACATGGTTGTTGCGGGCGTTGATGTTTTCTGTTGCAAGCCTCTTGTTTGTGTTCTTCTTATGACGCGGGATAGTGAGATTGAAGCGGTCCAGGCCAACCTTACGCGACGTCGTTCGCGAGACCGGCTCCGCACTTGACGTGTGGCTTGTTCCACATATGCGGCTAGTGGATGTCAGTTTCTCTCACTATAGTTGTCATGGGATTAACACCGGAGTTTGGCAACCATAATATCACCGTTGTGGCTTTTCGTAGGTAAGAATCGTCCTTAGCATCTACTCCCATAAGCCACGTAAAACATGCAACAACAAAGTAGAGGCGTCTAACTTGTTTTTGCAGGGAGTGTTTTCTGTGATATGGTATGGCCCAAGATGTGATGTGTATATTGTATGCGATGATCATGTTTTGTAATGTTTCACGACTTGCATGTCGATGAGTACACAACCGGCAGGAGCCATATGGTTGTCTTTATAATTGTGTATGACCCGCGAGTCAACTTCTTATACGCCATGTAATAGCTTTACTTTATCGCTAAGTAGTTAGCAATAGTTGTAGTTGCTATTCGTGGTGGAGGCAATCATGGTGGAGTGATGGAGATCATGCCGGAACGCACAAGATGGAGATCATTGCGCGAAGATTGGCTATACCATGTCACATAAATTTATATGCATGTGATGTTTATCCTTTATGTATCTTATTATGCTTAGATCGCGACGGTAGCATTATAAGATGATTCCTCACTTAAAGATTAAGATAAAAACTGTGTTCTCCCCAAGTATGCACCGTTGCGAAAGTTCGTCGTGTCCAAGCATCACGTGATGATCGGGTGCTATAGACTCTACGCTCACATACAACGGGTGCAAGCCAGTTTTTGCACACGCGGAAATACTTGGGTCTAGCTTGACGAGCCTAGCATGTACAGACATGGCCTCGGAACACAAGAACCGAAAGGTTAAGCATGAGTCATATGAATGATATGATCGACACTTTGTTGTCCACCATTGAAACCACATCTCTTCTCGTGATGATCGGATCAGGTGTGGTGAATTTGGATCGTGTTCACTAAACAACTTGAGGGATGTTGAATTTAGTGGGAGTTCATCTAGTAATTTGATTAAGTTGAACTATTTATCATGAACATAGTCTAAATTGTACTTGCAAATATTGTAGATCACATGGCCAAATCCAACTTCAACTTCAACGTTTTTGCTGAGAAAGAAAAGCTTAGGAACAATGGGTCTAACTTCACCAATTGGTTCCGCAATCTAAGAATCATTCTGTCTGGCGGACAAAAGGACTATGTCCTTGGTAAAGCGTTAGGTGACCCCCCTGCTGCAACTGCGCCGGCTGATGAGAAAGCTGTCTATCAGTCGCGCAAAGATGATTATGGTGTGATTAAGAGCACCATGTTGTTTGCTATGGAACCGGAGCTTCAAAATCATTTTGAAACCTATCCCGGGCCCTTTGAGATTCTCGAGGAGCTGAAAACCATGTTTCAGACTCAAGCCCGTTCTGAGAGATATGAGATCTCTGAGAAGTTCTTTAACTGCAAGATGGAGGAAGGGAGTTCCGTTAGTGAGCACGCCATAAAGATGTCGGCTACACTCAACGCCTTGAGCAACTGGAATGCACGATTCCAGAGGAGCTCAAGATTGACAGGGTTCTGCAATCACTCCCTCCCAGCTACAAAAGTTTTGTAGTGACTCATAATCAGATTGGTTCCACTGATATGATCACCGAGCTCTTCGCAAAGCTGAAGGCTGCGGAAGTGGACATCAAGAAGGATAATCATGTGTTGATGGTCAACAAGCCCTCCTTTAAGAAAGGTAAGGGAGCAAAGAAGCCCTTCAAGAAGGGCGGCGGCAAGCGCAATGCCCCTGCTGAGAATAAGCTCAGGTCTGGTCCCAAGCCGGACACTGAGTGCTTCTATTGCAAGGACAAGGGTCACTAGAAGCGCAACTGTCCGAAGTACTTAGCGGACAAGAAGGCTGGCACCATCAAAGGTATATTTGATATACATGTTATTGATGTTTTCCTTACTAGCCCTCGTTGTAGTGACTGGGTATTTGATACCGGTTCAGTTGCTTATATTTGTAACTCGAAACAGGAGCTACGGAATAGACGGCGGCTTGCGAGGGATGAGGTGACGATGCGCGTTGGCAACGGATCAAGAGTTGATGTGATGGCCGTCGGCACGCTCTCCTTAGTTTTACCTTCGGGATTAGTTTTAAACCTTAATAAATGTTATTATGTGCCTGCGTTGAGCATGAACATCATTTCCGGATCGTGTTTATTGCAAGACGGTTATTCATTTAAATCGGAGAATAATGGTTGTTCTATTTATATGAGTAACATCTTTTATGGTCATGCACCTCTTGTGAATGGTTTATTTCTTCTAAATCTCGAAAGGGATGAAACACACATCCATAACATTGAGGCTAAGAGATGCAAAGTAGATAGTGATAATACTACTTATTTGTGGCACTGTCGTCTAGGTCATATTGGAGTAAAGCGCATGAAGAAACTCCATTCTGATGGACTTTTGGAGTCTCTTGATTTTGAATCATTTGACACATGCGAACCATGCCTCATGGGCAAGATGATCAAAACCACGTTCTCCGGTATGATGGAGCGAGCAACGGACTTGTTGGAAATCATACATACCGATGTATGCGGACCGATGAGTGTTTCGACGCGCGGTGGATATCGCTATTTCCTCACTTTTACCGATGACTTAAGTAGATATGGGTATATCTATTTAATGAAACATAAATCTGAAACATTTGAAAAGTTCAAAGAATTTCAGAATGAAGTGGAGAACCATCGTAACAGAAAGATTAAGTTTCTACGATCCGATCGTGGGGGCGAATATTTGAGTTATGATTTTCTCACGCATCTTAAAGCAAGCGGAATTATTTCGCAACTCACGCCACCCGGAACACCACAGCGCAATGGTGTGTCTGAACGCCGGAATCGAACCCTATTAGATATGGTCCGATCGATGATGTCTCTTACTGATTTGCCGTTATCATTTTGGGGTTATGCATTAGAAACCACTGCATTCACTTTAAATAGGGCTCCATCTAAATCCGTTGAGACGACACCGTATGAACTGTGGTTTGGTGCTAAACCTAAGTTGTCGTTTCTTAAAGTTTGGGGATGCGAAGCTTACGTCAAGAAGTTGATGCCGGACAAGCTCGAACCCAAAGCGGAGAAATGTGTCTTCATAGGATACCCTAAGGAAACTATTGGGTATACCTTCTATCACAGAACCGAAGGCAAAGTGTTTGTCGCAAAGAACGGTTCCTTTCTTGAGAAGGAGTTTCTCTCGAAAGAAGTGAGTGGGAGGAAAGTAGAGCTTGACGAGGTTATTGAACCTTCTCTTGAATTGGAGAGTAGCGCAGCACCTGAAATTGTTCCAGTGCCGCCTGCACCAACAATAGAGGAAGCTAATGACAAGGATCATGAAGCTTCGGACGATGCTGCTACTGAATGTCGCAGGTCGACAAGGTCGCGTGCCCCTCCTGAGTGGTACAGCAACCCTGTCTTGACTGTCTTGTTGGTAGAAGATAGTGAACCTACGAACTATGAGGAAGCAATGATGAGCCCAGACTCTGAGAAATGGCTGGAAGCCATGAAATCCGAATTGGGATCCATGAGCGAAAACCAAGTATGGACTTTGGTGGATCCTCCTAGCGACCGAAAGGCCGTTGAGTGCAAATAGATATTCAAGAAGAAAACGAACGCGGATGGTAATGTTACCGTCTATAAAGCACGGCTTGTCGCAAAAGGTTTTCGACAAGTTCAAGGTGTTGACTACGATGAGACTTTCTCTCCCGTAGCGATGTTTAAGTCCATTCGGATTTTATTAGCAATTGCTGCGTTTCATGATTATGAAATATGGTAGATGGATGTCAAGACTGCTTTCCTCAATGGCAACATTGATGAAGAGTTGTATATGATGCAACCCGAGGGTTTTGTCGATCCTAAGGATGCTAGTAAAGTATGCAAACTTCAGCGTTCCATTTATGGACTGAAGCAAGCATCTCGGAGTTGGAACCTTCGTTTTGATCAAGTGATCAAGAGCTTTGGATTTGTTCCAAATTGCTACGAAGCTTGCATCTACAAGAAAGTGAGTGGGAGCTCGGTGACGTTTCTGGTACTGTATGTGGATGACATATTGATTATCGGAAATGACATCAACATGCTTAACGATGTGAAGAGTTATTTGAACAAGTGTTTTTCAATGAAAGACCTAGGTGAAGCTGCTTATATATTGGGCATCAAGATCTATAGAGATAGACAAAGACGCCTGATAGCTTTAAGCCAGAGTACATACCTAGACAAAGTTCTGAAAAGGTTCAGAATGGATAAGGCAAAGAAAGGTTCAGTGCCTATGTTGTCAGGTAAGATATTGAGCAAGGCTCAGTGTCTAGCTACGGTAAATGGTAGGGAAGCTATGAGCAAAGTGCCTTATGCCTCGGCCATAGGTTCCATCATGTATGACATGCTGTGTACTAGACCGGATGTGTCCAATGCTCTTAGTTTGACGAGCAGATATCAAAGTGATCCAGGAGTGGAACACTGGACAGCCGTGAAGAACATCCTAAAGTACCTAAATAGAACTAAAGAAATGTTCTTAGTCTATGGGGGTGATGAAAAGCTTGTCGTAAAAGGTTACGTCGATGCTAGTTTCGACACCGACAAGGATGATTCTAAATCTCAGACAGGATACGTTTATATTTTGAATGGAGGAGCTGTGAGCTGGAGAAGCTGCAAGCAAAGCGTGATCGCGGTATCTACAGTAGAAGCGGAATACATGGCTGCTGCAGAAGCGTCAAGTGAAGGAGTTTGGATCAGAAACTTCATCACTGAGCTTGGTGTGGTTCCAAGTGCATTGGACCCACTGGAGATATTGTGTGACAACACTGGCGCCATAGCACTCGCTAAGGAACCAAGATATCATCCAAAGACCAAGCATATCAACCGCAAGTTTCATATAATCCGAGATTATATAGCAGATGGAGATCTGAAGATTAGCAAAGTACATACGGATCTGAATGTCACAGATCCATTGACTAAACCTCTTCCACGTGTAAAACATGATCAACACCTCAGTGCCATGGGTGTGAGATTGTTGCCAGATGTAAACTAGATTATTGACTCTAGTGCAAGTGGGAGACTGTTGGAATTATGCCCTAGAGGCAATAATAAAGATGTTATTATTATAATTCTTGTTCAGGATAAAGTTTATGTTCCATGCTAGAATTGTATTAAGCGGAAACTTTAATACTTGTGTGGTTTGTAAACAACACCGTGTCCCTAGTACGCCTCTATGGACTAGCTCATTGATCAATGATGGTTAAGGTTTCCTAACCATAGACATGAGTTGTCAATTGATAATGAGATCATATCATTGGGAGAATGATATGGTGGATAGACCCAAACTAAGCAAAGCAATTAGATCGTGTCATCGTGTTCATCTTTGCGAAGCTTTTCCTATGTCAAATATTGTATTCCTTAGACCATGAGATAATGCAACTCCCTGGTATCGGAAGAAAGCTTTGAGGTCATCAAACATCATCCTATGAGAGGGTGATCATAAAGGTGTCTCTCAGGTGATCGGAAAGTATCTGTTGGGTTGTATGTATCGAGATGGAATTTGTCCCTCCCAAGTCGGAGAGATATACTTCGGGCCCACTCGGTAATCGATATCAACACCGCTTGCAAGCATGTGGTTAAGGAGTTAATCACAAAGTGATATCAGATTACGGAACGAGTAAAGTACTTGCTGTGAACGAGATTGAACTAGGTATGACGGTACCGACGATCGAATCTCGGGCAAGTAAAATATCGCGAGACGAAGGGAATATATATATGGGATTGATTGAATCCTGGCATCGTGGTTCATCCGATATGATCATCGATGAATGTGTGGGAGTCAATATGGGTGCCCAGACCCCGCTGTTGATTATTGATAGAAGATCATGTCTGCATATTCTCGAACCCGCAGGGTCACACACTTAACGTATCTCGACGCTAGGATAGATTGGATAATTGGTTTATGAATTTTTGTTCGGAGTCTCGGATGGGATCCGGGATATCACGAGAGGTTCCGGAATGGTCCGGAGAATAAGATTCATATAAGGCAGTGCAGTTTTTGGAGTTCGGAATTGTTCCGGGTTAATCGGTATTGTACCGGAAGCTTTTAGAACCTTCTGGAAGGGGACCAACGTGGCCCCACCTTCCGGGAGGGGGCATGGGCCTATGAGGGAGTGTCCTGGCCGCATTGGGCCAGGGGCACAAGGCCCCATAGGGCCCAGCCGATTCTAGAGAGATTTGACTCGTTTAAATCTCGGGATAGAATTTCTAGATAAGGGAGAGTTTAAATCGTTTAAACTAGAGATAGGATTTCTAGATAAGGGAGAGTTTAAATTGTTTAAACTAGAGATAGGCTTGGAGGAGGGGCAAGGGCTGGCCGCCCCCCCTCTATATATAGAGGGGTGGTGCGCCCCCTCCCCCCCCCCCACACACACCTTCCTCCAAGCCCTAGCAGCCTTGCTACCTTCCTCTCTCCCTCCCGACTGTTTGTAGGCGAAGCCCTGCAGCAGAAATTCTCCACCATATACACCACGCCGTCGTGTTGTAGATCCAATCTATCTCTCCACCATACTCGCTGGTCCGAGGAAGGAGGAGACGTCGAGGTGCTGCACGTGTGCATCTCACGGAGGCACCGCCACTTGTGGTGCTAGATCGGATCGGATCGCGAGGAGGAGAAGCGAGTACGACTACATCACCCACGTTCCGACGAATGTTCCGCTGTGCGAATCTTCAAGGGTATGAAGATCTAATCCAATCTCTCTCGTTGTTTGCATCTCCTAGATTAGATCTTGGCTTTCCCTCTGTTCGCTCCGTAGAAAATTTTGATTTACTATGCCGCGAAACCCTTCAGTTTGGTTTTCACACATACCTACTTGGACAACAAAGGGGGTCCTCAGAGGCGAGGCGGAGCGTTCGCACCGCAGGGGACCAGAGGCGGCAGGGAGGAGAGGCAAGGGACTAGAGGCGGAGGTGGTGAGGGTGCCGGCAACGGAGACGGTGGACAACGGGGGTCAAGTACTAACCTTAGCAGGCGGGAAACAAAAATGTGGCACAAATTTGAATTATTTGTCCAAATATTTTTAGATCTTGCTGCCAAGTACTAACCTCAGACGTTTGTGAACGGAAAACGTCTCTAACAACATCTGAATTTCATATTTTGTCGCCAAGTACTTCCCTCGGGAAGCTAGAAATTATAATTGTCTCTAATTTTAAAAGGACTAATTCAAATTTTACTTCCTATGGGAAACTTTGTTCGTTTGTAGGTTATATTTACACAAAGGAAGTAACTAAGGGAGAGAAGAGGCCCATTAAGATTGAAAGATCTGAAAGATGAGATCGGCGGCCTAGAGCACTTATCATATAATGTTAAATGGCTAATTAAGATGAATTCTGTCCAAAACATAGAGATGAAACTAGCTACTATTGACAAAGTTGGTTCAGACAATAATCTAGCAAACAATATTATTAAGGTCACACAGCGTACTCCTCCGAGTATCACTCCTACGAGTACGAGTCCGGTAGGGATGCCAAATCATTGATGATGTCGATGACGAACATCATATGCAGGTCCCTGTGCGTGGTGGTCAACCTCGCAGTGATGAGTATGGCTTTCCCAATCTGGAGACGATGCTCGGTTTGGAGGAAGTTAGTCTACCGTCAGTGGTGAAGGAGCTACGGCCGTCAAAACCCGTCTTGTACTCGATGGTGCTGATGCCACCTCGTGATCTAACGCGTACTCCAACCAAGCCATCTTCAGGGATACGAAGATGATACACCATGTCCTTAGATAATTTCTATGATGCAAAGGTAAGATGAAAACTCGATGTTACACGTGACTATTATAACAAGTAGATCGATATGTATAGATTCGTTGACATGATATACTTACCATAAGGCGCATCTTGACATTCGTCTTCGTCAAGCGAGTGACAAATGGCACCCCAATGATGGAATTACTTTGAGGGATGATTCGTTGGAGGTGATCTTTCTCACCGTTGGTAAGTTTGTATCTTTGGGAGATAATTGGTGATGACTGGTCTATAGGCGGTTCCTCTTATTCGTCATCTTCTTCCTCTTTGCCAACATTGTTTAGATAGATGGCACTTATCCTTGGCCCGTCTCCTTGCAAGGAAAATCACACCAACTGACCATCTCCGGTGAGATGGTTATCAGAAATGAACCGACGCCACCCTTCTGACATGGATATGCCCTACGGGTACCTAACATTGGCCTACCTGGTCCAGCCCAGTGAAGGCCCACACGAATCCTTGTTGTTAATGCGAAGCCCACGGGGACTCCGGATGGCCCAAGTCTGCTAGAAGTTCGACTCCTTGGAGAACAAGACCAAGCTGTAGATAGAATTTTGAAGGGTGAAATCCTAACTTGTAACCGACTCAACCTACCTGAGACCTGTCCTCCCCATATAAAGGCCAGGAGGGCATGGAGAGGAGGATCTCTCCAACTCATACACACACCTCACGCCAGATTGCATCTACGCACCCCTTATAACCTTCGGTTTCTCCATCAATCAACAACAGACAAGTAGGAGTAGGGTTTTCCCTCCGGGGGCCTAAACCTGGGTAATCCTCGTGTCCCCTTGTTGCGTGTCTGTTAACCGTCCCGTGCTCTCCAACATCCCCATCTTCTCCAAACCCAAGTCCATAACAATGGGCATTGAAAAGTTGAACCCTCGTCAATTGGCGCCATCTGTGGGAACTGGGGACGCTGATCGTGCGATCGTGACGGTTCCATCCGCTATGATCTTTGATTCCTCAGCAACGGAGAATCACCTCCTCTTTGGCGCCCTTGACTTCGACCACTCCCCGACCACCCGCAAGGATTTCGATTCCGTAGGAGATGGAGTCGAGATAATGTTCGAGAGCTTCTGCTTCTAGGTGGGCAAGATTGGCACCATGCGTCTCCCAGAGCGGATGCCACCTCCATCGATCAGGGCCGCCTCGTGGTTGCCACCAATCGGTGCCCTGCGCACACCGTCACTGACAAGCGATTCGGATGACAGCGACAGCTACAACTCCGACCTCTGCGACCCTCCTACAGAGGAAGGAACCTACGGTTTCAGATCTAAAAGTTGTGGGAGCAATGATCTCCTCCATCGCTACATGTGTGCATCCATCCACGATGGAAACATTGACGGCGGCGCCGATCCAACAAATCCACCTCCTAACCTGCAGGCTGGGAACGGAGGAAACATACCACCCCCATCCAATCCCAACGGGAACAGGGCACCCAAAAACACTGAGGGTATCAACCGCGTTTGCAATGAGATCAATCTAAGCAATGACGAGTGGGAAAGGGTGCGTGAAGTTGTGCGAGGTACCAATCCTCTGCCAATCGGTGCCCCTCGCGACATGCTGATGGGTTACCATTGTCTCCTCATCGAGGAGTACAATCAATAAATCAAGCAGCAACACGAGCTCGAGCAGCACAGGCGAGCTGCACTCTCCTCCGCTGGTGGCTCTTCCTCGAAAGGCTACGATGACCGCAAGTATCGCTCCCACACGGAGCGCATGGATCGTGCCTCACGGTGTGAGGCCACCAAGGCACTCGACATGTCCTTCATGACGATAGACTCGCTGGGCAATAACATGCCCAAAACACCGCAGGCCGCGGTCATGGTGGCCACCACCTACATGGCATCAAACTCGCCACCGGGCGGGGACGCACCGTACGCAATCCACAAGTCTGTGATTTCAGGTCTCGGACTTGTCAGAGCCGCACTCCACGACAAAGCATCCGTGGAGCCGAAGAAAAAGGCCGCGGTAAAAATTTACCAGAAGCCGCATGATACGTCGAAAACGTATCTACTATTTTTGATGTTCCATGCTTGTTTAGTATCTACTTTGCTTTGCTTTGTCTAAGTGTTTTTATATGTTTTCTGGTACTAACCTATTAACAATATGCCACAGTGCCAGTTGCCTGTTTTCTTCTATTTTTGGTTCCAGAAAGATAGAAAATCAATATTCTCATAATTGGACGGGACAAAAGCCAAAGTCAATATTTTACCGTGGGGAACACGAAGCCAGATTACGAGACGGAGGGGAGGCACCAGGGGGCCACACCCCCTGTCGGCGCGGGATAGGGTTAGTCGTGCCTGGGGGTGACCACCCTAGCTGTCCCCCTACTTCGCTTCTTCGCCTATAAATACCCCCTCATGCCAAAACCCTAAGGACCCGATCAATATTCCATGAACCCGTCTAAAGCCGCCGCCACCATCGTCCCTAGATCGGGGGAATCTGAAGCTCTTCCCGGTACCCTGTAGGAGGGGAGATCATCCCGAAGGCCTTCTTCTTCATCATGTCAGCCTCCTGTATGAAGCGTGAGTAGTTCCACCTTGGACTACGGGTCCATGTAGTTGCTAGATGGTTGTATCTCCTCCTTTGTGCTACCATGTTTAGATCGTGTGATCTCCGTTCATGATCAAGATCATCTATTTGTAATCATGCATGTTGTGTTTGCGGGGATCCGATGGATATTGAGATTACTATATCAGATTGATTAATGATTTTGTCTTATTGATTCTATCATGTCTGTGTTATTTGTGATCTTGCATGCCCTCTGTTTCTAGTAGCTATCTTGGCCAAGTAAATGCTAGTGACTCCAAGAGGGGGTATTTATGCTAGATAGTGGATTCATGCCTCTATTTAATCTAAGGGAAGTGACAAAAATCTCTAAGGCTGTAGATGTGTTGTGGCCACTAGGGAGAAAAAAGGTCTCTTGTTCATGCAACAAGTAGATTGTTTACCTTACACACTTTGCTTAAAGCAGTTATCTGTTGCTTGGAACTTAATACTGGAGGGGGTTCAGATGATAACCTGAAGGTGGATTTCTAGTCATAGATGCAGTTGGATGGCGGTTTATGTATCTTGTTGTATTGCCCAATCCAATCTCATAGGATCATGAATGTCTAGTATTGCATTGTTTTGTCTTGCTCAGTCCTGTCAATTGCCCTGCTGTAAATTGTTTACCCAGCATGCCATGTTTGTTTATCTTAAGGAGAACACCTCTAGTGAACTATGGACCCGGTCCAATCTTTACCATTGATACATCCTTCACTATTACCGTTTACTTGCTGCAAAGCACTATTACCTTCCACACCATACAGTTAATCCTTTGTTATAGCAAACCGGTGAGATCGACAACCTCACTATTCGTTGGATGAAAAGTCTCGAGTTTGTGTTGTGTAGGTCTCCAAGTTGCTAGCAACACCTTTGAGTCGTTTCCTTCCTCCTACTGGTTCGATAACCTCGGTTTCTTACTGAGGGAAAACTTGCTGTTGTGCTCATCACACCTTGCTCTTGGGGTCTCCCAACGAGGCGTCAATAACACGCCAACAAGCTTTTCTGGCATTGTTGCCGGGGAGGCTAAGGACGTCTTCACAAGGGGAGTCCTTCACAACCTTTCTCTTTACTTTGTTTTTGTTTTGCTTAGTTTCTTTTGCTTGGTTTTGTTTGCCTATTTTTATCAAAAACTCCAAAAAAATAGTTTAGTTTGGTTTGCTTTCTCTTATCAAAAACACAAAAAAATTAGTTCCTACTCTAGTTACTGGTCTGTTATTGCCTTGCTTTGTCATGCTTTCTATCAATGGATGGTTTCTTTGAAACTAGTTCTTATTGGCAAGGTGGGTTCACGGAAGAATAAAAGTATTATTATAAGGAACACCGTTTGTCACAAAAATGGAAACACTTATGGGAACAAATTGATAAATTCAATACTATTGCTAAAGACGTGTGCTCTACTTATAATGTTACTTATTTCTTTGATAAATCTTGTTGCTGTAGGAGGTATAAACACCTTCCTTTTCAATGTGAGTATAATGATAATGTTACCATATCCTATTATGTTAAAGGAAATTATGACCTTTATGATGTGGAACAAATTGAACAAATTATTGCTTTCAAGGGTGCATTTGAACTTGCCAGTTTGCTTGAAAATACTGATGATGCACCTTATGAATATGAGGTTTATGAGATACTTAAATTTTGCTTTGATAATTACAAGGAATAAAATGGCTATATTCTTTAATATTTTAGTAAGTGCTTTCCACAAACGGAAGAGACTAATGCCTAGCAGGAGCCTATGGAAGAAGAAATTGCTGAAACAGGAAGTTCATTAGATAAAAAGAGGAGGATGAATGTTATGCTCATGTGGATTCTTTTGAAATATCTATTATGGGTAAAACTTGTGATGATGTTCCTATGCCTGTTACCTATAGCAGTGATCATGATTGGGAAAAGCACACTACTTTTGATATTGAAAATCTCTTTGGTACCAATTCTAAAAATTCTATTGCCTATGATGATTCTTTACCTCCAATTTATGATGATTACAATGATGATTATGATATTTTTAGTCCACCTACTATTGAGGAGAAAATTAATTGTTATTACAATATGCCTCCTATATTTGATGATTATGGTGATGAGAATAATAATGATATCTATTTTGTTGAATTTGCTCCCACTACAATTAATAAGAATGACTATGCATATGTGGAGAGTAATAATCATTATATGCATGTGGATCATGATAGGAATGTTTAATGTGATAGTTATATTTTTTACTTTATTCATGATGCTACTGAAAGTTATTATGAGAGAGGGAAACATGGTTTTATGCATCTCAATAATATTAAGTTTCCTCTCTTTATGTTGAAAGTTTTGAAGTTGCACTTGTTTTGCTTACCTATGCTTGTTGCTTTGTGCTTTAATGACTTGTTTCTTTCCAAGATTCATTTTCATAGGAAGTGGGTTAGACTTAAATGTGTTTTCAATTTTCTTCTTGATGCTCTCTTTTACTTCAATTTATATTTCTTATGTGAGCATCTTCTCAAACTATCAAGCCTAACTTAAAGGCATAAAAGAAAAGTACTTATTGGGAGATAACCCAAAAAAAATCTTGAGTCTTGGAAGTTATTGCTTCAGTAATGACCTATTCTTATCCTTTTTGTTTGCTTTTGTGCCAAGAATAACCTCTAATGAGAGGGTGGTAAGATTTGGGGAGTTGCTGTACCAAAACAGATTTTTGTGCTCCACCGTAAACATTCATGAGGAATCTCTGTAAGTCAGATTGAACTGGTATTTTGTGAATAAATCCCCCAGAATTTTAGCTAACTTTCGTTAGTTCAACACTTCTTGATTTGAGCAACAAAAGGTCTTCGAAAAAATTGGTTTCTACCTTCTGTTCTATTTTGACAATTTTCTGCCATTATTTGCATTTGCTTCTTATTGATTCCTTTTTGGGTTCTTTTTGGTAAATTGAGCCTTTTGAGGGAATTGCTACAGTAGATTGTGTTTTTAGTGAAGTTTTTGTTGTTCTAAAGCTAAACACAATGGTCTATTATCTTTTGAATACACTAATGTTGCTAATGAAGATTGTGTAAAGTTTTGTATGAAGGAAAATTTTCAGGTGTAGAGAGAGAATGATGTAATGAGATGAAGAATGGACAAAAGATCAAGCTTGGGGATGCCACCCTGTGTCACCCCAAGAAATATTCAAGAGGTACAATCGTCAAAGCTTGGGGATGCCTTCATCAATAAAAAGTTTAGGTCTTTCTAGACACTTCGTTTTTATTATTTCATGCACTTTGTGTAGTTCTTGGAGCGTCTTATTTTTAGTTTGGTTTGATTAGTTTGCTTGAATAAAGTAGTTTGTACCCCCTTCTCGCTGTGTTGTTTCAAATAAGTTGATTGGTGTTGGAGAAGAGTAGAAAGTTCTTGAGTAGTACAAGAGGAGCTTGCTTTGACTGTGACTTAGACTTTATCATGTCATGCTAGGTGTTATTTTGACCTTATGCTTAGTGATTATTGTTGTAGCATGATTTGTTCCAAACAATTAGGATTGCTTAGTGTGCCTTGAAAGAATCATGCGTTGTTTTAGCATACAAAATCATAGTATTGTAGTATTCTCCTTTGATGCTTTGTTTGGGTTGACTTGGCACATGCTCACACCATGTTATGACTATGAACAAGTCACCATAGCCTCTATGATCAATTAGTCCTTGACTTGTTGTAACATCCTAAAAATATGAAACAATGATCATCAACATCTAATCACTAAAATTAGGGTCAACAAAAACTTTGATTAATTTAAAATCATATGAATGCATGTGTGTATGTGATGATTGGATAAATGCATGAATGGACTTGTGTGATTCAACTAAATAGTAAGGAATGGTTCTAAAATGAATATAACATCATATAAAACATTTCCAAGCAGAAACAAATAAAGAGAAAATAAAAAACAAAGCAATTAAAGCAAATGGTCATTTTTGCCAATCTTGCTCACTAGGTCACTTTGAGTGTTTCTAGTCCAAGATTTCAAACAAAAATTTTCCAATTCTTTTCACCCCTTGCTAGACCAAGTAAAAGTGAAGCAAAGCCCACCATTCAAACTTTTATAAACATTTGGCAACCTTATTCAAATCACAAGTAAAAATTGTATCTTCATCATATGTGAAGATCACACATTGTCAAAACCCAACCAAACCAGTGCCCCTTGACCAATCCAACTAACCAGATACTCCCTAGTATGTGCCTAGCAAACCCACCAAGTTTGAATCCAAAATTCAAATTTGAATTTCTTTCGGCTATTTTATCAAACACCTTGTTTGCAGCAAACAAACAAACAACAAACACTATAGTGAGCAGTGATTTTGGCCAACCTTGTTCCCTCTCTAGCTCACTCTATACTCTCAGTAGATGATCTAGCCCAATTAACAAGCCTTAGCACCACTGTGAGATTGGCATAGCCATTAATGGTGACCATGCCGAGCCTAACTTGCCACCCTCATGTCGACAACAAGCTAGGAGAAGCACCAAGCCTAGCAAGCATGTCTGGAGCACTGACCACCGTCCACTCCCTATCCTAGCCCCGAGCACTGCCAGCCCCTGGACCACACTTTCCGAGCATGTCAAGCCTCTCTGCGAGCGAGCCGAGAGCGCGCCAGTGCGCCAACCGCGACACACGCCCACAGACCGCGCGCCACCCTCGCCGCTTGCGTGCGTGATCGCCAGCACCCCAGCAACCCCACGGACATGCCCGTTCGCCGCCGCGCGACCAGGAGCACCCGTGCGCCATTAAAATCGCCGTCGGACCCGCCTAGAGCGTCGACGTGTTCCGACCATTCAGCACCACCCCATGCCGCAAGACCACGCCGTTGAGCTTCGCCAGGGAGCAGAGCATCGCCCCCTACCGTCGCCCATGCCAATAGCACTATGTGCCATCGACCACGACGAGATCCGCCCGCGCTTGTTGGTCCCCTTCAACCACTATAAATAGAGGCCTCCCCCGCTCATTTTCTTCACACCAGTTCACTCCCCACCTCTCACTGATCACACCCACTCACTCCCGGAGAAAGGCGAGCACCAGGTGGCCGGAATTTCACCGGAGTTCGCCACTGCACAGGAGGAGAGGCGCCGTCGATTGGATCCGCCCTAGGAGAAGCTGCCGGTACCAGGAGAACCGCTGTCGTCGACTTCGTCATTCACCCCCATCGCCGACCATCGCCTGAGCCCCGGTGAGCCTCCCACGACCCCCCTGCCGCGCTAGGGTTCTATCTCGTCGGCACTGCCCGACATGGACGATGAACCAGATTCGTTCGATTAGAGTTGAATCATGCGGCCTAGATCACCCTATACCGCTTCACCACTCACTGTCTCACTGAAGAGTGGGGACAACCACTTATCCAGCCTGCGCGTGCGCTGTGCGTAGTGGCCGGCCTAGTTAAACATCCCGCGCGACCCAACAATTCAAATTTAGATTTATTCATTTAATTTCAAACCCAGTTCTGTACCTAGATTCAAAAATCAAACCAGCTTGATTCACTGAACCAAAATGCATGAAACCAATTTTGTTAGAAAGGTATTGGAATGATTAATCCAAGCCCGTTGGATTCAAAACATTTAGATTTGTAGATCACCCATGGTAAAAATAACAAGGTAGAAGCTTTTCTGCATTCAAACATTTTTCAAAATTCAACCATAAGAGCTTTTGAGTTGATTCCAACTCTCATAAATCACATTTGACCATACCTTTCAGAATATATAAAAATATATAGGTTTACTTATAGAAATAATGATCAAGTAATAAAAGAATGCCACATAGGCATTTCTAGTCACTCCAATTAAATTAAATAAAAAGGTTAAACCTTATTAAATTGTGACACCACTTTAAATCACATTCCCATGTACTGAAATATGTGGTGATTACATGTATCAACATGATCCCATGTTTGAGTTGGAGAATATTAAATCTTAAGTAGTTTTTCAATGAGTAGAAATTACTTTTCTCAAAATAAAATAAATGGGACAAGTGCTTTAATCTTGTAATGTTAGTGATGATGCTAGATCACCTAGTGTGAACCTTTGTGGGATGATTAGAAATAGTTAAGTATTGTTTGGTGATTGTGTACCTCGTATTTATTTATAGACACTAGTACCGACCAAGGATACGAGGAGGAAGGAGGATACTACGGGAAAGAAGCCGAGTAGAACTTCAACCACTGCTATGCACAAGGCAAGCTAATACTTGCTAGACTAATACTACTAGTTGAATTAGCAAGCTATAAACTGAGCAAGCTAGCACTTGCAACTTAGCAAGATTACACCACTTGATACCCAATCCTAGTTTTACTTGCAAGCTAAATACTTTATTTTTCTTTATCAAAGCATTCTCTTAGAGTTTACTTAGTGACTGGTAGATTCTAGAAAGATAACTGAAGGTAGCATAAAGAGCATAAAATTTGTCCTAAGTTAGATAATCTTGATGTCATCCTAAGGCATGAGATTGAACTTAGTAAACCCCCACTGGTTTATTACCCCTCATTAGTATTTACCCCCACCTGTAGATGCTAGTGCTAAGCATAAAACTTGATCAACTTTAGAAGGGAATACTTGGTGAAAATGGTTATGAAAACCTTAGAATGATGAGTCATTCTACTGAAATGTTTTGACATGTGTTCTCGAACACCAGATGATTTTGATGATGAAAATGTTAAGGCATGAGCCTTAGCCCTTTATAAAACTGATGGTTGTCTGGATGCGATACCATTCCAATTTTACCGTACAACCATAATACCCAAAATTTGGGTAGGGCTTGACTGGAAATTTATATACCTTAGTATGGGTTCCCTTGCGGCCAAGGTTTGAGCTGAGGATACCTTGTGAAGATTGTCCACCTGTGTAGTTCCTAAGATGACAGTTGGTCATGGTTGGGAGGCCAAACTCACAGGAGAGGTGCCTATACTAGGGCGTGTAATGGAAAGGTTAGGATTGATTATCCCCATACTTAGTATGGTGAATTCATGATTGTTCCTGACGGATGTATCGAATGTTGTGGTGAAAGTGTACAATCTCTGCAGAGTGTCAAACTATTCGAATAGCCGCATTCGTGGTTATGGACAGTTGGAGTGGCCATACCGTTCTATCGTCAGATGTTTTCAAAATGACTTAAGAAATGATTTATGACTTTGACTTGACCACAACAGAGTTGTGACATGAAATGCAAGTTCCCACTTAGGTGTTATAAAACTTTTAACTAGGTTTCTTTGCTTCTGAACTTAGTAGAGGTAAATCTGGCTTTTGCAAAACAACCCTAAAACTTAGTATCCTACTACAAAAACCCCCTTCACTTATTAGCATTAGTTTGCGAGTACTTAAAGAGTACTCATGGCTTTGTCCCTGGCTATTCCCGTGGCCAGACTATGAAGAGGAGTATGAGGATGACGGACCGCAGGAAGCTTACGACAACTAGGATCATCTCCCATCGTCAGCATTGTCTGTGACCATGAAGATGGAGCTTCGCCTATGTTATCGTTACTATTACGTTATTCTGCTGCTTGAGTTGTATTAAGAACTGGATCATGAGATCCTTATTTGTGTAAGACCTTATGTATGGTTTGTAATGGATGATGTACTGTGATATCAAATCTATTATGTCTCGCAAAAATGGTAATCCTGGGATTGCGATGTATGGCATAACAAGCATCTGGGATTAAAAATCCGGGTGTTGACAAGTTGGTATCAGAGCCATCCTTACCATAGGAGACCCTAGTTAGAATGGACGTTTGAATCAAAAACTTAGTTTCAAAACCAAAGAAAGTGAGTATTTACAAAAAACTTATTCTCATTGTTATCACTTGGATTCTTTCATAAAAATTCATGTTCCTCAAAAATTCTTGCAAACTTACATAAAATTTGACACACTTGATCACTCTACTAACTTACTCATCCTATATTCTTATAGATGGACGTGAAGTACAACAAGTTTTATTAGTTGGGGAATGGAGGAGACCTCATCTTTGAGCGTGACTTGGACCAGCCGGCAGAAATGCTGGAGCGTCCACACCCCGAGTTCTTCGGAGCTCAGCTCAATGATCAGAAAGGAGAAGATTTGCAGTGGCTAGTTGTTGCAAGTCTCCGAGGAAAGATTGAACCCCCACTACAGAGGGAATTCAGTTCAACTTAAGAGAGAACAATTGGCTCGATGGACTAGCCAGGGAAATGCAGGAAGCTCTTGCCCGTCTGTGTGGGCAGAGTATCAATCGAATCAAGGGTACCCGCTTCGAGTTCTACCCAAGGCGTGATGCTATGGGACCGCCACTGGAGGCCCCATATCAGCATGTGCTGAAGACTCAATTGGACCATCTCAGCTGCATGATGTATGACCGTCAGAAGGATTTGGACAATGCTCGTTCCTACGCCAACCGCAAGTATGCCATCACCGCCAAGAAGGATCAGACCATCGCCATGCTAGTAAAAGATCGCAAGTATCATCGCCGTTAGCTCGACAAGAAGGAGCGCATCATTGCCCGTCTTCGCCACCGGATCACGGATTTGGAGGAGACCATCCACAAGAGAGACATGAAGTTGGAGGAGAGGGAGAATGCATGGGAAGACCTTCGTGGAGACCCCTACTCCTATCTCAACGATGATGATGACTTTCTAGAGGATCAGGCTATGGACTTATTCACCGATGAGGATGACTTCGCCTTCATCGATGATGATGATGATGAGGATGAGGATGATGAGGACGATGAGGACACTGACTCCGAGGAGTAGTAGCACTTGAGCATTAGCGTTAGTGAGTTGTATTCGATCCCACTGTATCGTAGTTTCCCATTATGGTTCTTAAAACCATCTGTTTTCCTTGGTTGTGGTGTGTGTTTGTATCGTTTGCTATGAATGAATGAAAAGCAAGTTGCTAGAAAAATCAGAATTAAACTTTTCAAAAACCCTGAACCTTAGAAATTTCCCTCTTTTCCCATGATCTATCTCCATCGTCAGATGCCTCGTGGAGGAAGCAACTCAGCCCCGGACCCAATGTTGCAACTCTTGCAAATGTTGGTTTCTGACCGTGAAGTTGAAAGAGCCGAACACCAAGCCAACTTAGCCACCCTTCAACAGATAGCTCAGATGGCCAACAACAATCAAGGCCATGGAAATCAGGACAACCATGAATCTAAGCTCAAGAATTTCCAGAACACAAATCCACCTATTTTCACTAAGTCGGAAGAGCCCTTAGATGCAGATGATTGGTTGCAAACCATGGAGAACAATCTGTAAGTTGCAGGAGTGGAAGCTAACGAGAAAGTGTTATTTGCTACCCACTATCTGGATGGAGATGCAAGAACATGGTGGAACAACGTTTACGCAATGACATGAGGTCAGATGATGACTTGGGAAGAGTTCAAAGTCAAGTTCAGCAGAACCCATGTGCCACCGGGTTTGATCAAGAGGATGCGAGATGAATTCAAGGAACTAAAGCAAGGAAGGATGACAGTAGTGGAATACTGTGACAAATTCTTGTCATTGGCTAGGTATGTGCCAGATGAGATCGACACTGAAGCCAAGAAGAAAGAGAGATTCCTGGATGGTCTGCACGATGAAATGCAGACAGTGTTAGTCAATATCCCCTTCGCAGATATTGAAGCCTTAGTTGACTCTGCCATTCAGATGGAAGGAAAGATGAACCAAGCCAATGAGAACCGCAAGCATCGCATGATGCATCAACCAGGAACCCTCCATACACCAAAGTATCGCCCCAACCCATCTCCAGGATTTGCCCCAAGAACCAACAAACCCCCGATGAACCGTCCCACCTATCCCAACCGTGGAAACCCAAGGCCCTGAGGAAACCACAACAACCCCGACAACTCCAGCAATTTGAACCGTGCACCACCTAAGTTCAACAACAACAATGCCGCCACCAACACCAACACTACCCCAAGGATTGGAAGAAATGTTGTGCCTATTGCAGCAAAGGATAAGTCTCAAGTGACTTGTTATAAATGTGGAACCAAGGGTCACTATTCCAATGAGTGCCCCAAGAAGATTGTCGCAGCCCCCAATGCAAATGCCCCAGCTCAGCAGCAGCGTCGTGTTCAGCCTGGAAGAAGCTTTGCCCCAGGGAATTCGCTCAACCGCAACGGCCGTCTCTTTCTCATGCATGTTGAAGAAGCCCAAGAAGCGCCAGATGTCGTGTTGGGTATGTTTTCTGTCAACTTAGTACTTGCCAGAGTATTGTTTGATTCTGGAGCATCGCACTCTTTTGTTACTGAAGAATTTGCATGCACTAGTAAGATTCAACCAAACAAATTGAAGCATGTTATGATTGTTCAAATACCTGGTTCAACCACCAAAGCTAGGCAAATTTGCAAAGCCGTCCCTATCCGAATCCATGGCATAGATTTGTATGCTAATCTAATAGTACTCAGAACTAAAGGTTTGGAAGTAGTACTAAGAATAAATTGGATGTCCAAACACAAAGGATTAATTGACTGTGCCAAGAAAGCCATAACCATGACCAGTATAGCCGGAATATCAGTCGAGCATGTATCTGAAACCTTGCCCCGTCAATTCAAGTGCAACAAGAGTATATCCCAACAAACCATTGACCAAGTTCGGATAGTCTGTGAATACCCCGATGTATTTCCAGATGTTTTGCCCGGTATTCCCCTAGATTGGGATATTGAGTTTATCATTGAACTAATACCTGGAACCGGACCCATAGCCCAGCGACCATATAGTATGAACCCATCTGAACTATCAGAACTGAAGAAGCAACTAGATGCCATGTTGGAAATTGGACTGATTCAACCAAGTGCGTCACCATGGAGATCACCTGTTTTGTTCGTGGACAAGAAAGATGGAGGTAACCGTTTGTGTACGGATTATCGGAAGTTGAATGAGGTCACTATCAAGAACAAGTACCCGTTGCCAGAAATAAAAGACCTGTTTGACCAGTTGACTAGCGCCAAAGTGTTTTCTAAGATTGATCTTAGAACTGGCTATCATCAACTCAAGATTCGCGCAGAGGATATTCCAAAGACTGCCTTTACCACTAGATATGGATTATATGAGTATACTGTCATGTATTTTGGATTAACCAATGCCCCCGCTTATTTCATGAACCTCATGAATAAGATTTTTATGGACTTCATGGATAAGTTTGTCGTTGTTTTTATTGATGACATTCTGATTTATTCCAAATCAGAAGACGAACATGAGCTACACCTAAGGACCATTCTTGGAACCCTTAGAGAGCATCAACTATATGCCAAGTTTAGCAAATGTGAATTCTGGTTACAGGGGGTAGAATTCCTCGGACATATCGTATCAGCCGGAGGAATTGCCGTTGACCCTGCGAAGGTGAAGGATGTTGAAGATTGGCAAGATCCAACCACTCAAACCCAAGTCCATGCATTTCTCGGATTAGCGGGATACTACCGCAAGTTTGTAGAAGGATTCTTGAGTATCGCTAGAACCATGACCCAATTGCTGAAAAAGGACAAGAAGTTTGAATGGATAGACAAATGTGAAGCAAGTTTTCAAGAACTCAAGAGAAGATTGATTTCAGCCCCAATCTTGATCATGCCAGATATCACGAAGCCCTTTGATGTGTATTGTGACGCATCCAAGATCGGTCTCGGATGTGTGCTAATGCAAGAAGGCAAAGTTATATCTTATCTATCCCGACAACTGAAACAACATGACCAGAATTATCCAAACCATGACCTTGAACTAGCAGCCGTAGTTCTAGCCCTGAAGACATGGAGGCATTATCTCATGGGAAACCGTTGTTAGATTTATTCAGACCACAAGAGCCTGAAGTATATATTCACTCAGAAGGACCTGAATATGAGGCAGAGAAGATGGATTGAGCTAATCAAGGACTATGATCTAGACATTCACTATCACCCTGGTAAAGCCAATGTGGTAGCAGATGCCCTTAGCAGATTGACGTGCCGCTTGAACTCCATGATTTGGAAGGAGCAACCAAGTTTGCACAAAGAGATGGAAGATTTCCGAATGGAATTAGTGAGTGAAGGATTTTTGGCTAGCATAGAACTTCAACCCACTTTGATCAGTCAAATCAAGGAGGCACAGAGAGGAAATACTAGTATCGACGGAATCAAACGTCATATCGGTACAGGCAAAGTACCCGGATTCACCGAAGACGAAGAGAGAGTTCTGTGGTACAAAGGACGTCTTTGTGTACCAATAGATTCGGAGTTGAAAGAAGTTATTTTGAAAGAGGCCCATGATACTCTTTATTCTATCCACCCTGGAGGAACGAAGATGTATCAGGATTTGAAGGAAAAAATTTGGTGGTATAAGATGAAGAGAGAAATCGGAAGCTATATCGCCAAGTGTGATATCTGTCAGAGAGTCAAGGCGGGACATCAAAGACCCGCAGGACTGTTACAACCATTACAGATTTCAGAATGGAAATGGTATTCAGTTGGAATGGACTTTATCACTGGATTGCCTACTTCTAGTAGGGGAAATGACTCTATCTGGGTCACAGTTGACAGATTGTCCAAAGTAGCCCATTTCTTACCAGTCAAGACCACATACCAAAGTTCGAAGCTAGCAGAGTTGTACATCGCTAGAATCGTCAGTTTGCATGGAGTCCCCAAGAACATTGTATCGGATCGAGGAACTCAGTTTACCTCGAGATTCTGGAAGAAAGTCCAAGAAGGTTTAGGGACCCGACTGGATTTCAGCACAGCGTATCACCCTCAGACCGATGGACAAACGGAGCGAGTAAATCAAATCCTCGAGGATATGTTGAGAGCATGTGTGCTAGAGTATGGATCTAAATGGGAAGACTGTCTGCCTTTCGCAGAATTTTCATACAACAACAGTTATCAAGCTAGTCTGCAAATGGCCCCATTTGAATTCGTGTATGGAAGGAAGTGTCGCACCCCTTTCAATTGGTCGAAAGTAGGAGAGAGTCAGATTTTCGGACCCGACATCCTACGAGAGGCAGAAGAGAAAGTTCACAAGATTCGTAAGCACCTCAAGACCGCCCAGTCAAGACAGAAGAGTTACACCTACAAGAGATGTCGAGACCTTGCTTTCAATATCGGATATTTTGTGTATCTCAAAGTGTCCCCTTTGAAGGGAATGCAGTGTTTCCAGCTCAAAGGAAAGTTAGCCCCCAGATATATCGGACCTTTCAAGATTCTAAATCGTCGGGGAGAAGTATCATATCAATTTGAACTGCCCGAGGAAATGTCAGTAGTGCACAATGTGTTCCATATATCGTTAATTCGCAAATGCCTTGAAGTTCGAAGAAGACCGAAGTGTTCAAGAACATAGATCACCGGACCATTGAGATCAACGATGACCTGACGTATCCCAAAGTACCCATCCGTATTTTGGAAGAAGCTTTCAGAACCACCAGAACCCGAAGCATCAAGTTTCTCAAGATTCAGTGGACCAACCACACTAAATAAGAAGCTACCTGTGAGCGAGAAGATCACATCAGGACGAAGTTTCCCAATCTCTTTAAATCCTAGGTAATATTTTTTCTTCTTTTTCAAATCTCGGGACGAGATTTTGTTTAAGGAGTGAAGCTTTGTAACATCCTAAAAATATGAAACAACGATCATCAAACTCTAATCACTAAAATTAGGGTCAACAAAAACTTTGATTAATTTAAAATCATATGAATGCATGTGTGTATGTGATGATTGGATAAATGCATGAATGGACTTGTGTGATTCAAATAAATAGTAAGGAATGGTTCTAAGATGAATATAACATCATCTAAAACATTTCCAAGCAGAAACAAACAAAGAGAAAATAAAAAACAAAGCAATTAAAGCAAATGGTCATTTTTGCCAATCTTGCTCACTAGGTCACTTCGAGTGTTTCTAGTCCAAGATTTCAAACAGAAACTTTTCCAATTCTTTTCACCGCTTGCTAGACCAAGTAAAAGTGAAGCAAAGCCCACCTTTCAAACTTGCAGAAACATTTGGCAACCTCATTCAAATCACAAGTAAAAATTGTATCTTCATCATATGTGAAGATCACACATTGTCAAAACCCAACCAAACCAGTGCCCCTTGACCAATCGAACTAACCAGATACTCCCTAGTATGTGCCTAGCAAACCCACCAAGTTTGAATCCAAAATTCAAATTTGAATTTCTTTCGGCCATTTTATCAAACACCTTGTTTGCAGCAAACAAACAAACAACAAACACTATAGTGAGCAGTGATTTTGGCCAACCTTGTTCCCTCTCTATCTCACTCTATGCCCTCAGTAGATGATCTAGCCCAATTAACAAGCCTTAGCACCACTGTGATCTTGGCATAGCCATTAATGGTGACCATGCCGAGCCTAATTTTCTGCCCTCATGTCGACAACAAGCTAGGAGAAGCACCAAGCCTAGCAAGCATGTCTAGAGAACTGACCACCATCCATCGCCACTCCCTGTCCCAGCCCCGAGCACTGCCAGCCCCTGGACCACACTACCCGAGCATGCCAAGCCTCTCTGCGAGCGAGCTGAGAGCGCGCCATTGCGCCAACCGCGACACACGCCCACAGACCGCACGTTGCCCTCGCCGCTTCCGTGCGTGATCGCCAGCACCCCAGCAACCCCACGGACATGCCCGTTCGCCGCCGCGCGACCAGGATCACATGTGCGCCATTAAAATCGCAGTCAGACCCGCACAGAGCGTCGACGTGTTCCGACCGTTTAGCACCGCCCCACGCCGCAAGACCACTCCGTTGAGCTTCGCCAGGGAGCACAACACCGCCCCTACCGTCGCCCATGCCAGTAGCACTCTGTGTCATCGACCACGACGAGCTCAGCCCGCGCCCGTTGGTCCCCTTCAACCACTATAAATAGAGGCCTCCCCCGCTCGTTTTATTCACACCAATTCACTCCCAACCTCTCACTGATCACACCCACTCACTCCCGGAGCAAGGCGAGCACCAGGTGGCCAGAATTTCACCGGAGTTCGCCGCTGTAGAGGAGGATAGGCGCCGTCGATTGGAGCCTCCCCAGGAGAAGCTACCGATACCAGGAGAACCGCCGTCGTCGACTTCATCGTTCGCCCCCGTCGCCGACCATCGCCTAAGACCCGGTGAGCCTCCCACGACCCCCTGCCGTGCTAGGGTTCTGTCTTGCCGGCGCTGCCCGACATGGACGATGAACCAGAGTCGTTCGATTAGAGTTAGATCGTGCGGCATAGATCACCCCGTACCACCTCGCCACTCACTGTCTCACTGATGAGTGGGGACAACCACTTAACCAGCCCGCACGTGCGCTATGCGTAGTGGGTCGGCCCAGTTAAACATCCCGCGTGACCCAAAAATTCAAATTTAGATTTATTCATTTAATTTCAAACCCAGTTCTGTACCTAGATTCAAAAATCATCCCAGCTTGATTCACTGAACCAAAATGCATCAAACCAATTTTGTTAGAAAGGTATTGGAATGCTTAATCCAAGCCCGTTGGATTTAAACCATTTAGATTTGTAGATCACCCATGGTAAAAATAATAAGGCAGAAGCTTTTCTGCATTCAAACATTTTTCAAAATTCAACCATAAGAGCTTTTGAATTGATTCCAACTCTCAAAAATCACATTTGAACATACCTTTCAGAATATATAGGTTTAATTACAGAAATAATAATCAAGTAATAAAAGAATCCCACATAGGCATTTCTAGTCACTCTAATAAAATAAAATAAAAAGGTTAAACCTTATTAAATTGTGACGCCACTTTAAATCACATTCCCATGTACTGAAATATGTGGTGATGACATGTGTCAACATGATCCCATGTTTGAGTTGGAGAATATTAAATCTTAAGTAGTTTTTCAATGAGTAGAAATTACTTTTCTCAAAATAAAATAAATGGGAAAAGTGCTTTAATCTTGTAATGTTAGTGATGATGCTAGATCACCTAGTGTGAAACTTTGTGTGATGATTAGAAATAGTTAAGTATTGTTTGGTGATTGTATACCTCGTATTTATTTATAGACGCTAGTACCGACCAAGGATACGAGGAGGAAGGAGGATACTACGGGGAAGAAGCCGAGGAGAACTTCAACCACTGCTCTGCAAAAGGCAAGCCAATACTTGCAAGCCTAATACTACTAGTTGAATTAGCAAGCTATTAACTGAGCAAGCTAGCACTTGCAACTTAGCAAGCTTACACCACTTGATAACCAATCCTAGTTTTACTTGCAATCTTAATACTTTATTTTTCTTTATCAAAGCTTTCTCTTAGAGTTTACTTAGTGACTGGTAGATTCTAGAAATATAACTGAAGGTAGCATAAAGATCATAAAATTTGGCATTAGTTTGATAATCTTGATGTCATCCTAAGTCATGAGATTGAACTTAGTAAACCCCCACTAGTTTATTACCCCTCATTAGTATTTACCCCCACCTATAGATGCTAGTGATAAGCATAAAACTTGATCAACTTTAGATGGGAATACTTGGTGAAAATGGTTATGAAAACCTTAGAATGGTGAGTCATTCTACTGAAATGTTTTGACATGTGTTCTCGAACACCAGATGATTTTGATGATGAAAATGTTAAGGCATGAGCCTTAGCCCTTTATAAAACTGATGGTTTTCTGGATGCGATACCATTCCAATTTTACCGTACAACCACAATACCCTAAATTTGTATAGGGCTTGAGTGGAAATTTATATACCTTAGTATGGGTTCCCTTGCAGCCAAGGTCTGAGCTGAGGCTACCTTGTGAAGATTGTCCACCTGTGTAGTTCCCAAGATGACAGTTGGTCATGGTTGGGAGGCCAAACACAAGAGAGGTGCCTATAATAGGGCGTGTAATGGAAAGTTTAGGATTGATTATCTGCATACTGAGTATGGTGAATTCAGGATTGTTCCTGATGTATGTATCGAATGATGTGGTGAAAGTGTACAATCTCCGCAGAGTGTCAAACTATTCGAATAGCCGCGTCCGCGGTTATGGACAGTTGGAGTGGCCATATTGTTCTATCATCAGATGTTTTCAAAATGAATTATGAAATGATTTATGACTTTGACTTGGCCACGACAGAGTTGTGACATGAAATGCAAGTTCCCACTTAGGTGTTATAAAACTTTTAACTAGCTTTCTTTGCTTCTGAACTTAGTAGAGGTAAATCTGGCTTTTGCAAAACAACCCTAGAGCTTAGTATACAACTACAAAAAACCCTTCACTGATTAGTATTAGTTTGCGAGTAATTAAAGAGTACTCATGGCTTTGTCCGTGGCTATTCCCGTGGCCAGACTATGAAGAGGAGTATCAGGATGACGGACCGCAGGAAGGTTACGACAACTAGGATCATCTCCCATCGTCAGCATTTCTTGTGACCATGAAGATGGAGCTTCGCCTATGCTATCATTACTATTACATTATTCCGCTACTTGAGTTGTATTAAGAACTGGATCATGAGATCCTTATTTATGTAAGACCTTATGTATGGTTTGTAATGGATGATGTACTGTGATATCAAATCTGTTATGTCTCACAAAAATGGTAATCCTAGGATTGCGATGTATGGCATAACAGGCATCTGGGATTAAAAATCCGGGTGTTGACACTTGTAGTACCACTTTATGCTTTGATTAGTAATGTTTTGTCGCTCTGCATGATTATGGCCATTATTGCTCTCTTAGTTGGTTGCTCCCAGTTTTTTGCTAGTCTCCACTTGTATGAGTAAGCTCTACTCATGAATCCAACTCCCAAGAAACCAAGTTATTCCAAAGTTTCCACTATAAATTCCTATGCATGGTGTGTTACACCATTCCAAGTATATTCTTGTTTTCATCTATCTTCCAATTAAAAAGTACTTTGTTATGTGAAACTTAGTGATTAAAGCTCTCACAAACTTGATGGCACACTTTATTTTTCTTGCCCCTAATAAACTTGAACCATTGTGTCATCTATGTTGTATATGCTTGCACTTATACATTGGAATTAGCAGAACCGTGATGTCACGAGGAACGCTTTCAACATTGCACTTGTACTTTGTACACAGTTGATATCATCCTCTTTTTTCTATGGATGTCGCCGGTGTGAAATAAAGAGGGAGCTTGTAAGTCCATGGAGTTATGTATGTGTGTTAGAGAAACGCCTGGGCCGCTAGCCTAAGCCATGCTTAATCATGGTGGAAACTTGCAGCATCACCATAATGACATCTATGAAGCTTTCTGCTTATAAAAAAGAGACATACTGAAAAGAGGAAAGAGAGAAAAAAGCACCATATTCCCATGGTAAATAAGAATATTTCCGAGATGCTCATTGTCTACTTGCCTTGTCATTTTGATTATGGGATAGCTCCTGTATCATGTGCAAGGGGTACCCCGTTGGCGGTTCTCTATGATACACATGTACTTACTATGACAAGAACTTACATGTGACTAAAGTTGAGTAGCATGAGGTGCGGCCCTCGTATTCAAGGGACATGAGATTGCCAACTTATACTTTGTCAAGCATATACTCCATAGTTTGTTCACTTTAACCTTACTCACTTGAAGATGCTTATGATAGGGAATGAGGGCTGAAAGCTAACAAGTACCATAATTTTTGGAAGCTCTTTATGAAACTGGAAATCCCTGCTTCCTTTATGAAGGGCCTTTCTTCCACCATTATATTGAGTCTCCACCTTCTATCTTTAGGCACCAGTTAAGAGAGCATAGTTGCCATTCTTAGTTCTATGTTCATTGTCCCAAAACTTATTGACTGATGCATTTCGTTGCTATTACTTGTTCTTATGCTATTTGTATCTAGTCACTCTTATGAACTTTGAAGGTGTCCTATACATCTATTTGCTACTCCATGAGGGACAAGCTGAATGCCACTATGCCATGTTTTCTGTATGTGAAACAAATAAACATTTTTCAATGCATGTTATTCATGATCTTTGTTTGTAACCTTTCATGTTGCATGCGTAGTTAATTTGTCTTACTGTTAGAACTCCATCTTTCATGCTCATGTTTAGAGTTCTTTGATCCCAGCTTTCAATACTTGCAAATGGTTTGATCTTGAATTTGAATGTGCATGTCACCTCAAAAATTATTCCTTTTATCACTTACCTACTCGAGGACGAGCAGGAGTTAAGCTTGGGGATGCTTGATACGTCGTAAACGTATCTATAATTTTTTATGTTCCATGATTGTTTAGTTTCTACTTTGCTTTGTCTACACTTTGAGGTGTTTTTATATGTTTTCTGGTACTAACCTATTAACAAGATGCCACAGTGCGAGTTGCATGTTTTCTTATTTTTTGGTTCCAGAAAGGCAGAAAATCAATATTCTTGGAATTGGACGGGACAAAAGCCAAAATCAATATTTTACCGTGGGGAACACGGAGCCGGAGTACGAGATGGAGGGGAGGCACTAGGGGGCCGCACCCCCTGGCGGCACGGGCTAGGGTTAGCCGCGCCTGGGGGGTGTGACCACCCTGGCCGCCCCCTGCCTCGCCTCTTCGCCTATAAACCCCCTCATGCCAAAACCCTAAGGACCCGATCAATATTCCACAAAACCATCTGAATCCGCCGCCAACATCGTCTCTAGATCGGGAGATCTGAAGCTCTTCCCGGCACCCTGCCGGAGGAGAGATCATCCCGGAGGTCTTCTTCTTCATCATGCCAGCCTCCGGTATGAAGTGTGAGTAGTTCCACCTTGGACTACGGGTCCATGTAGTAGCTAGATGGTTGTATCTCCTCCTTTGTGCTACCATGTTTAGATCTTGTGAGCTCCGTTCATGATTAAGATCATCTAATTGTAATCATGCATGTTGTGTTTGCGGGGATCCGATGGATATTGAGATTACTATGTTGTGGCATCCCGCAAAACCACTACTAGAAAATCGCGTTGAATTTGTGCATTGCATCGTCATCATCATGCATTGTTTGCCAAAACTATTTTCGCAACACCCGTTTTGTTTTCTAAAACGCCCCTTCTTGTTTCAAACACCAAAACCGGGTCCCCGGAATATTTTGTTTTGTTTAAATGTGTTGTGCAACGGTGTTTAATTAAATAAAACATTTAGTTAATTTTTTTAGCGGGGCAGTCGAACGGGCCGTTTGACCCGAACGACCACCCCTAAAATCTAAATCGGTCCAACCCAACCTGCCCCTCTAATTCCTAAACCTACCCAAATTCCTACCCAACCTACCCTCCACCTCACTCCCACCAATCCAGACACGCCACCTCACCTCCCCAGCTCCCTCAACCAACCACACCCTGCCATGTCACCCCTCACCCCTCTCTCTCACCCCTCAGCCAGCTCACACGCAGCACGCCCCACACCGCGCGTCCCCACCTCCCTCGTGCAGCCTGCCCGCGGGCCCCACTCGGCCACACCCTCCCTTTTTCCCATCTCCCCCGGTCAGACCCTCTTCCAACCACCTCCCTGGCCGCTGGGCCACGTCCGCCCGGCCCCACCCTGGGAACCACCCCCCACACGCAACCTTCCTCCGGCCGTCCCTTCGAGGTCCTCGCCGCCGGCCTGCTCGCCTGCCTCGCCCCTCGCCTGCAGAGCCGGCCGCCGCCTCCCCAGAGCCACCTCCGGCCGCGCCGCCCCCGCATCGGCCCCGGCCGCCCCTCCTACCCACACCACCCCCCGCCTCCGCGCGCCCCGGCGCAGCGCCGCCGCGCCTCGCCGAGCCGGCCGCCCCGCCGAGCTCCTGCGCCGCCGCCGGTCCCCGCCTCCATCGCGCCTGCAAGCTCGCCCCTCCCCGTCACCTCCCCGTCGCTCGGCCGCGCGCTCCGCAGCGACCGCCGCTCACCTCGCCGTCCCGCAGAGCTCCGGCCACCTTCGGTCGCCGTAGCTCGCCCCCTCCCCGCAAGCCGCCGCCGCCGCTCTGCCTGCGCCTGGCCGCCTCCGCGCAACGAGCCTCGCCGCGGCCACGAGCTCCGGCCGCGCCCCCACAAGCTCTTCCCCACCTCCGCGCCAACCAACCCTCCTCCTCCCTCGCGCCGCGTCCCGCCCAAGCAACCTCGCCGCCGAGCCCCACCCCGAAGCGCGGCTCCGCCCCGCTGCCGCTTGGGCCCGCCTCCGCGCGCTGCCCGCCGGCGCGGCCTGGCCACCGCGAGCCCGACCCCGTCCGCCGCCAGGGACGCGAGCCCCCTCCCTGTCGTCTTCCGCTGCACCCCGGGACCCTCTTTTTCGTTCGTTGTCTGACCGCGTGTGCCGTCTGAGACCGACCGCAGTCGCCCAGCCGAAGCCGTTCGAGAGGCCGAGTTCGGACCGAAGCCCGGCCCGCAGCAAGATCTTCGATCCCGTCGCCAAGGTCTCCTCCCGGACAAGACCAACCGATGCCGACCACAGATGAACAAGGTGGGCACCCCAAGGTCTTCTCGGGACATCGAGTTCGCCATCACGAAGGACAAGCCCGCCATCGTGGAAACCAAGGACACCGGTACACCAAGATCGCCACACGGAGGCCGAACCCCGTGGACCGACATGCTCTTCTTCACGGATATGACAAGCACTCCGCTCGGACACCAAGTGCTTCACCCGAACGCCAAGACCGACCCGACACGCGGACCCGGCAAGTTCTTCTCGACGACATGATCATCGACATAGAACCCGAAGGACACATGTGCGACAAGGCCTACCCCCCCGACGGTCGAGAATGTTACGCCAAGTTCTACCCCGCTACCCGAGAACGATCTCGCCGAGCCCGAACCGTCGAACCCTGGACCCTGAGACCGAACCCCGAACCCCGGAACCCCAAGATCGTCGAACCCCCTCTAAGTGTGAACCCCTTCCCGGAACCCTATTTTTGTAACATAACAACTTGTTGCATATTTAATTGTCATCTCGCATGCATATCTGTGGTTTGGGGGCCTTATGCCGATTCACCTAATAATTAAATATGGGGCCCATATGCGGGCAAATCTGGTCTCATATCGGCCTCATTTAAATTTGTGTAGCGCACCGGTGATATATTTCTGCCTTGTTAAAACAACATTTAAAATGCAGGGTAGCTAAATAACTTGAACCATCTAACTAATTGTCGGGACCCCGGTTCCGCTTAATACTGACCTACTTGCATCGCATCTTGCCATGCCATACATCATACATGAATCATGCCCGATCTTCTGCCGTTGTATTAAATACTGCATCCGGTGTTTATATTAGTGTTTTGCTCTTCGCTGATAAGGCCGTTGAGTTGATGTGAGCTTCGTCCCGATCTTCGGTTGAACCTTCGACAATGTTTTCAGGCGAGCATCTCCCCCTTTCTACCTATCTTACTTTATAGTAATTTACTCCTTCCTGTTGATCTATTGCTATCTGTGTTGCGATGCTCTAGTTTTCGTACCCGTGAAATCCCTTGCAGCCCTATATTGCCTTGGACACATCCTATTACCTGTTGTTTGGTAGATAGTTGGACTTGCGCGTCGTAGTTGCTTGCTCAAGTGCTGATGTGTGTCGTCATATGCCACAGTTGCTGATGCTTGGCCGCATGTTGATGTTGGAGATGATCCTAGTTTTACTTATCGTCACTTTAATTTCTGTTTAACAACTAAAATTGAATAAGCAGAGGCATCGGTGGGTGATAGATAATATTTGGTTTCCGAACGCCCACTTGTGTCCCGTAAGACCCCGAGTACTTGATTCCTGTTCCTTGTTTTATCGCACTATCCACATATGGGGAGATATGGGCCCCCCCTAGCCAGAGCTTGATTCCGTCTTATTTCTTGGGGCCACAAACTAGTTTGAGGTTTTATTACTATCCTGTACTTATGCCATGCTTTACTGCTTTATTTACGATTGTGCGAGGTACTGCACACTGTACTGTTTTGGAAGCGGAATGTTTACGCGGTATCGACAAGCCCAGCCACACTTTCGGGTTCCCAGTCGTTTACAGCCATTGACGCAGACCTTGAGGCCGTCTCGGAGCTTGCCTACTCCGTTGCGGGTTCTACTCAAAGGGGTGGCCCCCTGAAACATTTCTGAATCTTGCGATTGCTCTGTCGTGAAGACCTCGTTGGGTTTTTATTTGGTTTTTCCGAGGTTGATCGTGTGTGTGTTGCTATTTGTGCACCCTGGCCGGGTTAAATCTTTCTGAAAGCCGTGTCCGCGGATATGGACGACTTGGAGCACAGTTTCTCGATCATAGACAAGCATAACTAAAGTTTACTGTTATAAATTGACTTGTATCTGATATGACTAGTAATCAGCTTCAACTACAACGGAATGGCTAACTAAAACTGCCAACAATTGCTTGCTTGTGTGGCCGCTTGCGACCATTGTACCTGACTAGTAAATATTGCAACTACAACGGAAAGGCTGAATAAAAGTACCAACAATTGCTGGGTTTTGGGTTATCTCATGCTAATTGTATCTGACTAGTAAGTGTTGCCACTATAACGGAATGATTAACTAAAAGTGCCCACTGCTTATTTTATCAGGATGATTATCTATACCTGACTAGTAATTACTGCAACGATAACTGAATAAATAAAACTGTCAACTGTGTGAGTTCCTCGGTTGACTTCCTCGATCGGTGTCGAGGGGGAAACGCCAGGATGGGTTTGTTTGGTGTTAGCTTCAGGTTGGATCCGGATAGGTCATTCTCACCCCTCTCTGATAACCGCCAGTTGTATCGAGTCTCTATAGGTTGTTTAGTGCATGCTGTCGCTGCCGCTTCAGTCCACCATACCTATGTAGGCGAGGACCGCCGAATTCTAGCCTCGCCGTGTACTGGCCTCAGTACTGACGCTCCTTCTTTGTTTTCTGCTTTGCCCTTTGTCGGCACCCCTTTTGTTAAGCAGGTTTTGAGATCGACGCCGTTAGCAGGGTTACCCTTCCGGCTTGGCCTGGGCAGGGTTATGGACGCCATTGGTTATTCTTCAGGGCTCTTAGCCCCATTTGCTTCTTGTCCGTAGCTGGACGCACAATCGTTTTCAAGGTGATTTGGATCTTTGTATAATATATCTGTATTCTTGACTCTTTGAGTCGCTGTTGTATATATATCTGTTCTGTGGGTCCCATCGAGGACTGTTGTGTAATGTTATTACTTCGTTTTCCACCCGCACGAAAGTGCCTGGTGGGCACCTTTGAATCGTTTCTATGCGGGTTTGGTGAATTTTGCCCAAATTTGCATAGGTCCGATTCTGAGGGTGTTACAGAGTGGTATCAGAGCTCAGCAGTTGCGATACCCCACAAGTCCAGCCTGTAGGATAACCTTAGCTAACGGCCGAAGTAGAGTGTCAAAACTATTTTGCAAAATCGGTTGGATAGTTCTGATTAGGTCTGATTTTATTCCTTACCCCTCTGCTATTCTCCTCTTATCTCGACGTGTTTTGAATCTGCTCTCTTCTCTCTCTTCGAGTCCAGGATTTCTCGTGGTTGGGTTTCCGTCGTACCTTCAGGGTTTCGCTTTCTCCCTTTTTGGTAACGGAGGTGCTACGATCATCAATCTGCAGGTTGTCTGTTGTACCCTTCCTCCAATCTTTTGTTCTTGAGCTCCTTATCCATGTGTGTTCCTTGCTGGATATCCGTATCGTTGGAAAACATATGAGAAGGACGAGCATTGGTGAAGTTGGAGTATACCTTGAGCATGTGTTGTTCATGCCAATGAAACCATCGCGAAACCTAATCATTGTGTCTTTCATACGATTTCGGTTGTATCTTCCGGTGTTTTCCGACGCGACGACATCCTCTACGCCAGATCCGATGCAGAGTCTGCATCCCTCCTTTGTTTCCGAACCTCGCTAGTCGAGATCTTCAGTCTAATTCCGAGAGTTGGTTGCATAATCCGTCTATTCGCGTGCAGAGTAATGGTTTGAGTGCGGGATGGAGTAGCTACCCTACCACTGCTCTTATCATTCGCTCTTGTACGTCGAATCAGTGGATCCAGCAACTTTACTTCGTCCATGGAAGTTAGGGGTGGCTTTATTTGCGATACCTCTACCTTCGACCTTTTGTCCCCGGAGTGTTCTCTCGACGATCACGGACAACGATCTCTTGTTAGTGGTGTCGCGAGGATCTACACAAGGCGCGAAGGATCAGAACGCCGACCTTCCTTCCGGTACCATGAGGCGGATCTCGAGGGCGAGATCCATTGTTAGTGGTGTCGAATTGTGGCATCCCGCAAAACCACTACTAGAAAATCGCGTTGAATTTGTGCATTGCATCGTCATCATCATGCATTGTTTGCCAAAACTATTTTCGCAACACCCGTTTTGTTTTCTAAAACGCCCCTTCTTGTTTCAAACACCAAAACCGGGTCCCCGGAATATTTTGTTTTGTTTAAATGTGTTGTGCAACGGTGTTTAATTAAATAAAACATTTAGTTAATTTTTTTAGCGGGGCAGTCGAACGGGCCGTTTGACCCGAACGACCACCCCTAAAATCTAAATCGGTCCAACCCAACCTGCCCCTCTAATTCCTAAACCTACCCAAATTCCTACCCAACCTACCCTCCACCTCACTCCCACCAATCCAGACACGCCACCTCACCTCCCCAGCTCCCTCAACCAACCACACCCTGCCATGTCACCCCTCACCCCTCTCTCTCACCCCTCAGCCAGCTCACACGCAGCACGCCCCACACCGCGCGTCCCCACCTCCCCCGTGCAGCCTGCCCGCGGGCCCCACTCGGCCACACCCTCCCTTTTTCCCACCTCCCCCGGTCAGACCCTCTTCCAACCACCTCCCTGGCCGCTGGGCCACGTCCGCCCGGCCCCACCCTGGGAACCACCCCCCACACGCAACCTTCCTCCGGCCGTCCCTTCGAGGTCCTCGCCGCCGGCCTGCTCGCCTGCCTCGCCCCTCGCCTGCAGAGCCGGCCGCCGCCTCCCCAGAGCCACCTCCGGCCGCGCCGCCCCCGCATCGGCCCCGGCCGCCCCTCCTACCCACACCACCCCCGCCTCCGCGCGCCCCGGCGCAGCGCCGCCGCGCCTCGCCGAGCCGGCCGCCCCGCCGAGCTCCTGCGCCGCCGCCGGTCCCCGCCTCCATCGCGCCTGCAAGCTCGCCCCTCCCCGTCACCTCCCCGTCGCTCGGCCGCGCGCTCCGCAGCGACCGCCGCTCACCTCGCCGTCCCGCAGAGCTCCGGCCACCTTCGGTCGCCGTAGCTCGCCCCCTCCCCGCAAGCCGCCGCCGCCGCTCTGCCTGCGCCTGGCCGCCTCCGCGCGACGAGCCTCGCCGCGGCCACGAGCTCCGGCCGCGCCCCCACAAGCTCTTCCCCACCTCCGCGCCGACCAACCCTCCTCCTCCCTGGCGCCGCGTCCCGCCCAAGCAACCTCGCCGCCGAGCCCCACCCCGAAGCGCGGCTCCGCCCCGCTGCCGCTTGGGCCCGCCTCCGCGCGCTGCCCGCCGGCGCGGCCTGGCCACCGCGAGCCCGACCCCGTCCGCCGCCAGGGACGCGAGCCCCCTCCCTGTCGTCTTCCGCTGCACCCCGGGACCCTCTTTTTCGTTCGTTGTCTGACCGCGTGTGCCGTCTGAGACCGACCGCAGTCGCCCAGCCGAAGCCGTTCGAGAGGCCGAGTTCGGACCGAAGCCCGGCCCACAGCAAGATCTTCGATCCCGTCGCCAAGGTCTCCTCCCGGACAAGACCAACCGATGCCGACCACAGATGAACAAGGTGGGCACCCCAAGGTCTTCTCGGGACATCGAGTTCGCCATCACGAAGGACAAGCCCGCCATCGTGGAAACCAAGGACACCGGTACACCAAGATCGCCACACGGAGGCCGAACCCCGTGGACCGACATGCTCTTCTTCACGGATATGACAAGCACTCCGCTCGGACACCAAGTGCTTCACCCGAACGCCAAGACCGACCCGACACGCGGACCCGGCAAGTTCTTCTCGACGACATGATCATCGACATAGAACCCGAAGGACACATGTGCGACAAGGCCTACCCCCCCGACGGTCGAGAATGTTACGCCAAGTTCTACCCCGCTACCCGAGAACGATCTCGCCGAGCCCGAACCGTCGAACCCTGGACCCTGAGACCGAACCCCGAACCCCGGAACCCCAAGATCGTCGAACCCCCTCTAAGTGTGAACCCCTTCCCGGAACCCTATTTTTGTAACATAACAACTTGTTGCATATTTAATTGTCATCTCGCATGCATATCTGTGGTTTGGGGGCCTTATGCCGATTCACCTAATAATTAAATATGGGGCCCATATGCGGGCAAATCTGGTCTCATATCGGCCTCATTTAAATTTGTGTAGCGCACCGGTGATATATTTCTGCCTTGTTAAAACAACATTTAAAATGCAGGGTAGCTAAATAACTTGAACCATCTAACTAATTGTCGGGACCCCGGTTCCGCTTAATACTGACCTACTTGCATCGCATCTTGCCATGCCATACATCATACATGAATCATGCCCGATCTTCTGCCGTTGTATTAAATACTGCATCCGGTGTTTATATTAGTGTTTTGCTCTTCGCTGATAAGGCCGTTGAGTTGATGTGAGCTTCGTCCCGATCTTCGGTTGAACCTTCGACAATGTTTTCAGGCGAGCATCTCCCCCTTTCTACCTATCTTACTTTATAGTAATTTACTCCTTCCTGTTGATCTATTGCTATCTGTGTTGCGATGCTCTAGTTTTCGTACCCGTGAAATCCCTTGCAGCCCTATATTGCCTTGGACACATCCTATTACCTGTTGTTTGGTAGATAGTTGGACTTGCGCGTCGTAGTTGCTTGCTCAAGTGCTGATGTGTGTCGTCATATGCCACAGTTGCTGATGCTTGGCCGCATGTTGATGTTGGAGATGATCCTAGTTTTACTTATCGTCACTTTAATTTCTGTTTAACAACTAAAATTGAATAAGCAGAGGCATCGGTGGGTGATAGATAATATTTGGTTTCCGAACGCCCACTTGTGTCCCGTAAGACCCCGAGTACTTGATTCCTGTTCCTTGTTTTATCGCACTATCCACATATGGGGAGATATGGGCCCCCCCTAGCCAGAGCTTGATTCCGTCTTATTTCTTGGGGCCACAAACTAGTTTGAGGTTTTATTACTATCCTGTACTTATGCCATGCTTTACTGCTTTATTTACGATTGTGCGAGGTACTGCACACTGTACTGTTTTGGAAGCGGAATGTTTACGCGGTATCGACAAGCCCAGCCACACTTTCGGGTTCCCAGTCGTTTACAGCCATTGACGCAGACCTTGAGGCCGTCTCGGAGCTTGCCTACTCCGTTGCGGGTTCTACTCAAAGGGGTGGCCCCCTGAAACATTTCTGAATCTTGCGATTGCTCTGTCGTGAAGACCTCGTTGGGTTTTTATTTGGTTTTTCCGAGGTTGATCGTGTGTGTGTTGCTATTTGTGCACCCCGGCCGGGTTAAATCTTTCTGAAAGCCGTGTCCGCGGATATGGACGACTTGGAGCACAGTTTCTCGATCATAGACAAGCATAACTAAAGTTTACTGTTATAAATTGACTTGTATCTGATATGACTAGTAATCAGCTTCAACTACAACGGAATGGCTAACTAAAACTGCCAACAATTGCTTGCTTGTGTGGCCGCTTGCGACCATTGTACCTGACTAGTAAATATTGCAACTACAACGGAAAGGCTGAATAAAAGTACCAACAATTGCTGGGTTTTGGGTTATCTCATGCTAATTGTATCTGACTAGTAAGTGTTGCCACTATAACGGAATGATTAACTAAAAGTGCCCACTGCTTATTTTATCAGGATGATTATCTATACCTGACTAGTAATTACTGCAACGATAACTGAATAAATAAAACTGTCAACTGTGTGAGTTCCTCGGTTGACTTCCTCGATCGGTGTCGAGGGGGAAACGCCAGGATGGGTTTGTTTGGTGTTAGCTTCAGGTTGGATCCGGATAGGTCATTCTCACCCCTCTCTGATAACCGCCAGTTGTATCGAGTCTCTATAGGTTGTTTAGTGCATGCTGTCGCTGCCGCTTCAGTCCACCATACCTATGTAGGCGAGGACCGCCGAATTCTAGCCTCGCCGTGTACTGGCCTTAGTACTGACGCTCCTTCTTTGTTTTCTGCTTTGCCCTTTGTCGGCACCCCTTTTGTTAAGCAGGTTTTGAGATCGACGCCGTTAGCAGGGTTACCCTTCCGGCTTGGCCTGGGCAGGGTTATGGACGCCATTGGTTATTCTTCAGGGCTCTTAGCCCCATTTGCTTCTTGTCCGTAGCTGGACGCACAATCGTTTTCAAGGTGATTTGGATCTTTGTATAATATATCTGTATTCTTGACTCTTTGAGTCGCTGTTGTATATATATCTGTTCTGTGGGTCCCATCGAGGACTGTTGTGTAATGTTATTACTTCGTTTTCCACCCGCACGAAAGTGCCTGGTGGGCACCTTTGAATCGTTTCTATGCGGGTTTGGTGAATTTTGCCCAAATTTGCATAGGTCCGATTCTGAGGGTGTTACATATGTCAGATTGATTAATGGTTTTGTCTTATTGATTCTATCATGTCTGTGTTGTTTGTGATATTGCATGCTCTCCGTTTCTAGTAGCTATCTTGGCCAAGTAGATGCTAGTGACTCCAAGAGGGGGTATTTATGCTAGATAGTGGGTTCATGCCTCTATTTAATCTAAGGGAAGTGACATAAATCTCTAAGGTTGTAGATGTGATGTTGCCACTAGGGAGAAAACAACGGTCTCTTGTTCATGGAACAAGTGGATTGTTTACCTTACACACTTATATGTTGCTTGCAACTTAATACTAGAGGGGGGTCAGATGATAACCTGAAGGTGGATTTCTAGTCATGGATGCAATTGGATGGCGGTCTATGTATCTTGTTGTATTACCCAATTGAATCTCATAGGATCATCAATGTCTAGTATTGCATTGTTATACCTTACTCAGTCCTGTCAATTGCCCTGCTGTAATTTGTTTACCCAGCATGCCATGTTTGTTTATCTTAAGGATAACACCTCTAGTGAACTATGGACCCCGGTCCAATCTTTACCATTGATACATCTTCCGCTGTTACCGTTTACTTGCTGCAAACCACTATTACCTTCCACACCATACAATTAATCCTTTGTTATAGCAAACCGGTGAGATTGACAACCTCACTGTTCATTTAGGCAAAGTCTTGAGTTTATGTTGTGCAGGTCTCCAAGTTGCTAGCAACACCTTTGAGTCGTTTCCTTCCTCCTAATGGTTCGATAACCTCAGTTTCTTACTGAGGGAAAACTTGCTATTGTGCTCATCACACCTTGCTCTTGGGGTCTCCCAACGAGGCGTCAATAACACGCCAACACCGCACATGCTCATCCGACAAGGAAGAACATGATATGCCACGGCGCCGCCGCAGCCCACGGCACAGGAGCCACAACTACACACTCGTAGTGAGCTCACACAACGCAAGATCGACAAGTCACATTCAAAACGTGCGTGCTCCATTGAAAGAACATGTGGGCCTCCCATGTGTAGTTTTGGTAATTAATGACAATCTCTATGGACTAATGTTTGCAGTGAGTTACACTAATGGCATTGCTTGGAGCATGTGTTGGCTACTAGGTAGAAGAAATGAAGAAGAAGAAGAAGAAGAAAGAAAATAAGATCAAGGGTGTCTTGAAGAATAAGATAGAGTTCATCATATGTATCTACAAGACATCATCCAAATGGAGTTAGAAGAAATGTTGTGCAAGATAAATACGTGCCATATCTAGAAGATCTCATGCTTGAACTATGCTACCAATATCAAGCGTGGAACAGGTCTTATGTGCGAGGACATGTAAAGTTTATCTGGGTTGCTTCATCCCACTATGCCACCAATATTCAAAATACACATAAGAAGCAATAACATGACCATAATTGCCCACATACTCATATGTGTACTACCCGTTGAAAGCATCTATGCATAGATCCGGCTCCGATACCACTGCAGGTTCGCAACATAGAAAACAAAAAATTTCCTACGATGGGAACAACTAAGTACCAAGATCTATCTACTAGATACAAGCAACGGGTGGATATACATCCATAGAATACATACCCTAGAAGACCGAAAAGCTTTAACGAGGTTGTACTCGTGGATGATGTAGTCGAATGCTTGCCGATTTCAAGATCAAGAAGAAGTCCATCCGGTCCAGCAGGTCCAGCACCATCAAGTCCAGCACCGCAAAGTAGTGGTGCATCCGTGATTGCACACACATTCGGGTATCCCGACAGCCTTCGTGCCCTCGCTCCAGCGAAGCAGCGGAAGCAACAAATCCTTCCAAAAAAGCCATTGGGAACATGTATCTTGCTGATCCGAGACCATGGGGAAATTTCAAAGGGGGAGAGAGATCCTTCACGAGGAGGTGTGATATGAGAGGAGGAGAGGGGACCTTTTATAGGGAGAGGGGAGGCAGCCAAGGGGCATGGCGCCCAGCCATGGTGGCTGCCCCCACCTCTTCCACATTCATGTGGGTGGAGCTCCTACTCAAAATGAAAAGCCTCCACTCACATAAACATGCCTCCACTAAAAAATCCACTCATATCCATTAAAATTTCCACGAAATTAACTGCAAGCTCTCATTTAAATAAAACTCTTTTATTTATTTATTCAGAATTTTGTTAATCATTAATTAACAAACATTCACATAAACCCCTTGCTAGTATTCAAATTCACATGCAGAAACAATTTTAGCAATTTTACCCGAAACAATTCCGGTGTCTAGTGAAATAAATCCATGCGCTTTGTAATTCTTTCTCTGGCATCTTATTTGCTCCAAATGGTGTCGGTATACCTTAAGTATATCACCCAACGGTTCGCGAATAATGCAAACATGATCGAGACCCCTCTCTGATCAATAATCAGCAGCGGGACCTGGAGATCCGTACTGACTCCCACACATTCAACGATGACTTCTGTGATCGTGTGATCCTTATAGCATGTAACTCAATCCCTTTGTCTCGCGATATATTACATGTACGAGATTTGATCATCGGCATCTCCATGCCTAGTTTGATCTCGTTACCGACATGTACTCTTTTCTCGTTCCGTGATATAACATTCTAGTGATCAAATCACTTGCTTGCAAGCTAACTAATGTGATGTCACCGAGAGGGCCTAGAGTATATCTATCCGTCATAGGGATGGACAAATTCCACTCTTGATCCATGAGCCTCTACATAACACCTTCGTAGTACTAAACTGATACGTCGGAAACGTATCTATAATTTTTGATGTTCCATGCTTGTTAGTATCTACTTTGCTTTGCTTTGTGTACACTTTGAGGTGCTTTTTACATGTTTTATGGTACTAACCTATTAACAAGTTGATACAGTGCCATTTGCTTGTTTTCTGCTGTTTTTGGTTCTAGAAAAGCTAGTAAGGAAATATTCTCGGAATTGGACGGGACAAACGTCAAAGTCAATAACTTTCCGTGGGGAACAAGAAGTCCAGAGGGGATACAGAGAGGCGTGCCAGGGCGGCCACACCGCCTAGGCGCAGCCAGGGGTGGGCCCACGCCTAGGCAGGGTGTAGGGCCCCTGGCCACCTCCTCGGCCTCCCCCTTCGCCTATAAGAAGCCCTCGATGCCTAAATCCTAAGCACCCGATCAAATCTCCATGAAACCGTCTGTAGCCGCTGCCACCATTGTCCCTAGATCGGGGGGATCTGAAGTTCTTCCCGACACCCTGCCGGAGGGGAGATCCTCCCGAAGGCCTTCTTCTCCGGTATGATGCGTGAGTAGTTCCACCTTGGACTACGGGTCCTTGTAGTAGCTAGATGGTTGTATCTCCTCCTTGTGCTTTCATGTATAGATCTTGTAAGATCCGTTCATGGTCAAGATGTAATCTATTTGTAATCATGCATGTTGTGTTTGTGGGGATCCGATGGATATTGATATTATTATGTTGGTTTGATTAATGGTTTTGTCTTTATGATTCTATCATGTCTGTGTTGTTTGTGATCTTGCATGCTCTCCATTGTTAGTGACTATCTTGACCAAGTAGTTGCTAGTGACTCCAAGAGGGAGTATTTATGCTCGATAGTGGGTTCATGCCTCTAGTTTCCAAGGGAAGTGACAGAAATCTCTTTGGTTGTAGATGTACTATTGATACTAGGGAGAAAATAATGGTCTCTTGTTCATGGAACATGTGGACTGTTTATCTTACACACTTTGCTTAAAGCAGTTGTCTATTGCTTGCAACTTAATACTAGAGGGGGTTCAGATGATAACCCGAAGGTGGACTTCTAGTCATAGATGCAGTTGGATGGCGGTCTATGTATCTTGTTGTATTGCCCAATCGAATCTCATAGGATCTTTCTGACTAGTAATTGCATTGTTATGCCTTGCTCAGTTCCTGTAAATTGCCCCGTTGTAATTTGTTTACCCTTCATGCCATGTTGTTTATATAAGGAGAGCACCTCTAGTGAACTATGGACCCTGGTCCAATATTTATCATTGATACATATTCCACTGTTACCTGTTTACTTGCTGCAAACCATTACCTTCCACACCATACGTTTAATCCTTTGTTACAACAAACCGGTGAGCTTGAAAACCTCACTGATTCGTTGGGGCAAAGTCTTGAGTTTGTGTTGTGTAGGTCTCCGCGTTGCTTGCAATACCTGTGTGATGTTTCCTTCCTCCTACTGGTTCGATAACCTCAGTTTCTTAACCGAGGGAAAACTTCCTGCTGTGCTGCTTCACACCTTCCTCTTGGAGTTTCCCGATGAAGCGCTCCCACTTGGAATAGCGCTACATCAAGATTTTTCTAGCGCCGTTGCTAGGGAGGCTAAGGACGTCTTCGCAAGGGGAGTCCTCCACTTCCTTTCTCTTTACTTTGTTTTTAGTTTGCTTTGTTTCTTTAGCTTGGTTTTGTTTGCCTCTTTCTAAAAAAACCCCCAAAAATTAGTCTAGTTTGGTTTGCTTTCTTTATTCAAAAACACAAAAAAATTAGTCCTTGCTCTAGCTACTTCTGTTGTTTTTGGCTTGCCCACCTTTGGCAAAATGAACTCTGGTGAGAACACCAAGTTGCGTGACTTCACTAGCACCAACAACAATGATTTCCTAAGCACTCCTATTGCTCCACCTGCTCATGATGCTACCTTTTATGAAATTAAGTCTGCTTTGTTGAATCTTGTGATGAGAGAGCAATTTTCTTGTACTAGTTCTGATGATCCTACTGCCCATCTCAATAGCTTTGTTGAACTTTGTGAGATGCAAAAGTATATGGATGTAGATGTAGATATTATTAAGCTCATGCTTTTTCCTTTCTCCTTGAGAGGAAAAGCTAAAGAATGGTTGCTATCCTTGCCTAAAAATAGTATTGATTCTTGGACTAAGTGCAAAGATGCTTTTATTGGAAAGTATTATCCTCCTGCTAAGATTATATCTATGAGAAGTGACATTATGAAATTTAAACAACTTGATAATGAACATGTTGATCAAGATTGTGAAAGAATGAAAACTTTGGTTAAGAATTGTCCCACTCATGGACTCACTGCTTGGATGATTATCGAGAGTTTTTATGCAGGTTTGAATTTCTCCTCAAGAAACCTGTTGGATTCAGCTGCTGGAGGCACCTTTATGGGCCTCACTTTGGGTGCTGCAACAAAGCTCCTTGATAATATGATGATTAACTACTCTGAATGTCACATTGAGAGAGCTCCACATGGTAAGAAGGTAAATTTTGTTGAAGAAACCTCCTCTTTGAGTGATAAGATTGATGTTATTATGGCTATGCTTGTTAATGGGAAAGCTTCTCTAGATCCTAATAGTGTTCCCTTAGCCTCTTTGGTTGCCCAAGAAGAGCAAGTTGATGTGAACTTCGTTAGAAACAACAATTTCAACAACAATTACTATAGGAATAATTTTGGTGGTAACAACAATTATAGGCCTTATCCTCCTAATAATGGTAATTACTATGGAAGATCTTACAACAATGCTAGAAGTGCCCCCTCTGGATCTGAAGTCATGCTCAAAGACTTTATTAGTAAACAAACCACTTTCAATAAGGCTATAGAGGAAAAGCTTTTAAATGTTGAGAAATATATATCCTCTTTGTCTGAAGCTCGGTCCTCCTTGATTAATAAAATGGCTGCTAAACCTGAAACCATGGAAAATAACTTTGCTAACCCTCATGCCATACAAGTTACTATTGATGAAAATGTTAGGCTGTTAGCTCAACTTCATGCTAGGTGGGAAAGGAAAGCTAAAATTGATAGAAACAATAGTGTGTGCACAATCACCACTAAACCACAAGTAGTCCCTATTCCTCCTCCTACTATGCCTAAGCCTATTGAGCCTACTACTAGTGATGCTAAGTTTGACTTTGATATTGATGGTTGCAATATTTCTGAAGTGATTATGTTCCTACAAAAGCTTGCTAGAAGTCCTGATGCTAGTGATATGCATGTTGCTTTCACCAAACACATTACAAATGCTCTTGTTAAGATTAAGGAAGAAACGCTAAAACACAAAGATTCTATTCCTAGTGATGCTAAGTTTGCTTATGTTCCTATGGATTTCTATGTTTTGGATGTTGAATACAATGCTTCTTGTCCGATTACTTTGTGGAGACATTTTCTTAGAACTATTAGTGCCATCATTGATATGAAAGAAGGCACCATTAAATATCATTTTCCATTCAAGAAAGGTATTGAAAACTTCCCTATGAGGAGAGAGAAGTTGCTTTTTTCTCCTCCTTTGAAAGCAAGGTTTGATGTTAATGCTTCTTCGTTTGAAAATACTTGATTCTTTTTGCTTCTTGTACCTAACTTAAAGGCGTTAAAGAAAAGTACTTGTTGGAAGATAACCCAAGAGTTTACTTGAGTCTTGGAAGTTATTAATTTAGTAATGACCTCTCCATATCCTTTTTGTTTGCTTTTTGTGCCAAGAATGACTTCTAATGAGAGGGAAGTAAGATTTGGGGAGTCGCTGTCCCGAAACAGATTTCTGTCCTCCACCATAAAAATTCGCGAGGAGTCTGTGTAACTCGGATTGAGCTGATAATTTACGAATAAATCCCCTAGTACGTTAGCTAACTTTAGTTAGTTCAAAAAAATTTGATTTGAGAAACAAAAGATTTTCTAAAAAATCGGTTTCTGCCTGCTGGTCTGTTTTGACAAATTTCTGCCATTATTTACATTTGCTTCTTATTGATTCCTTTTTGTTCTCTTTTGGGGAATTGAGCTTTTTTAAGGAGTTACTACAGGATCTTGTGTTTTTAGTGAAAAGTCTTGATGTTCCAAAGCTTTGCCAGAGGTCTAATATCTTTTGAATAAACTAATGTTGCTAATGAAGATTGTGTGAAGTTTTGTATGAAGGAAACATTTCAGGTGTAGAGAGGGAATGATGCAATGAGATGAAGAATGGACAAAATATCATGCTTGGGGATGCCACCATGGTATCACCCCAAGAAATATCCAAGAGGTACAAGCGTCAAAGCTCGGGGATGACCAAGGCATCCCCTTCTTCATCAATAAATATCTCAGGTCTGTCTAGACACTTCGTTTTTATTGTTTCATGCACAGTTGTGTTGTTCTTGGAGCGTCTTAGTTTTTGTTTGCTTTGCTTATTTTGTTTAGTTTGCTTGAGTAGTTTGGAGCCCTGCTTTCACTGTGTTGTTACAAATAAGTTGCTTGGTGTTGGAAAGGAGTAGAAAGTTCTTGCTTGGAAGTGCAAGTGGAGCTTGCATTGACCGTAACTTGGACTTTATCATACCATTAGGTGTTGTTTTGACCTTATGCTCAGTAGTTATTATTGTAGCATGGATTGCTCCAGGTCATTGGGATTTCTTAGTGTTCCTTGAAGAAATTATGTGTTGTTTTAGCATGCAAAAGCTTAGTATTGTGGTACTCTCCTTTGAGGTTTGTTTGGGTTGACTTGGCACATGCTCACACCATGTTATAACTCTCACAAGGCACCATTAGCCTCTATGATCATTTAGTCCTTGACTTGTAGTACCACTATATGCTTTGATTAGTAATGTTTTGTCGCTCTGCATGATTATGGCCACTATTGCTCTCTTATTTGGTTGCTCCCAGTCCTTTGCTAGCTTCCACTTACATGAGTATGCTCTACTCATGCTTCCAACTCCCAAGAAACCAAGTTATTCCAAAGTGTCCACTATAAACTACTATTCATGGTGTGTTACACCATTCCAAGTATATTATTGTTTTCAGCTATCTTCTAATTAAAAATTGTTTTGTTATGTGAAAACTTAGTGATTAAAGCCCTCACGAACTTGATGGCACACTTTATATTCTTTGCCCCTAATAAACTTGAACCATTGTGTCTCTATGTTGTATATGCTTGCACTTATACGTTGGAATTAGAAGAACTGTGCTATCACGGGGAACGTTTTCAACATTGCACTTGTACTCTGTACTCATTTGATATCATGCTCTTTTGTTTGTGGATGTCACCAGTGTGAAATAAAAAGGGAACTTGTAAGTCCATGGAGTTTGTATTCTGTATTAGAGAAACGCCTGGGCCGCTAGCCTAAGCCATGCCTAATCATGGTGGAAACTTTCAGCATCACCATAGCGAGCTATCTATGAAGCATCCTCAATAAAAGCTATGCATATAGTAAATAAAAAGGACTAGGATTACTTCGTATGATGTTATAGCAATAAACACAGTGACCTTGATCGTAATTCTATACTTCGGATGAATGTTCTTCACAACATTCCAACAATGTTGTGACCTCGTTATTAACAACATCCAATGTCCATGATCAGGAAACCTTTGATCATCTTGTGAATCAACGAGCTAGTTTATAAGAGAGACATAACTAGGAACCTTTTATTTGTTTATCAAACACATATGTATTAACGTTTCCGTATTAATACAATTATAGCATAAAAATAAACATTTATCATAAATAAGGAATAATATAATAACCACTTTATTATTGCCTCTCGGGAATATTCCCTTTAGTCTCCCACTTGCACTAGAGTCAATAATCTAGTTTGAAAACTTTGTGTATTGAACACCTATGGCTTTCTGGTGTTGCATATACGCAATTGCTAGTGGTTAACATAATCTCCGGATCTGACACTTTCAGGTCCGTGTGTATTTGCATGTCTTTGCGTCTTCACACATCACTCATTCTCTAATGAGATGGCATTGTATAAATTTGGTCTTTTGGTGAGACCTTTAGTTCCTTTGGGTTAAACATGTTGATATAATTGTCGTACAATATATCTTCATAGTACTATCCTATAGTGAACCACACCTTAGTTTCATAACAAACTACTTGACACAAATTTCCTCTTTTGCTGCTACTATAGTAGTCATATACTTAGCCTTTTATTGTAGTATCCGTCACAATGTCTTAACTTTGGAAATCATCCAAATCCATCATGGAAACTTCTTTCCATTACATTGTGCCATCCATAGTTTTAAATTGAGATAAACTTCATTTGTATCTTGAGACAGAACTAGTGTGATTTTACAATGAACTATTTGTCTCTTATACAAATAGAATATATTCTTAATTCTTCCAAAAGATTATAAGAATATCCTTACTATCGTCCAATGATCATTTTATGATTGATTCTGGTATATGCTCATAACATTTAGAGCATAGGAAATATCTGGATGTGTACATATCATGGTATGATTGATAAAAACATTCTTGTGATTGCACTCATCAAGTGTCAAAGCACATGAATCTTGTTTCACTTATCAAGTGTCAAGACACTTGAATCCCGATTCAATTATTTTCCATGCGACAAGAACCTTTTCTCGTTGTTTCCACATTGAACTCTTTCAATATCTCATATATGTACATTTGGCACAACCATATTAGCGTCACAGTCTATCCATATAGACATTCATGCCTAATATTTGGGTTTTTGCCTAAGTCCTCCACATAATGTATTAGAAATATGTGTTAGCACTCCCACTTAATTTCTTGCAAATGCAAGCATCTTCATCGTCTCCGATGAAATTAAACTCCTTTAACAGTTTTATCACGGTGAATATTACACCTCCGTGATGCTTACTTCAACCATTGAAGTTTGCATGCCCTTATTAGCATCCTTTGAATTAATAAAACCCTTTGGATCATGTCATGTATACATCCTAGGTAACCATTCTATTAGAAGAACTTTGTTTTGTTTATTCATCTACCATATACCAAAATTATATGTAGTGGTTGATATATTAATCAGTTCAGACTAAATATCACTATGAAAGATCAAATCTTGTCATAGTCAACTCACTGAACATTGTCATAAAATATTTACTGACATGTCGACTATTTCATAGATGTGAAACATCCATGTCTGTTTCTTTGTAGATCCAAATACGACCGATAGGTTTTTACACCTTTCCAGAGGGTCTTCCAAGTTCAAAAAACTTGATTTCTCGTGTATGGAACTATCACGGATTTTATGGCTTCAAGCCATTTGACGGTGTCAGGGCCCATCATCGCTTCTTTGCATGTAGTCGATCCATTATTGTCAAACAACAATGATTTACTCTCAAATCTTAGCATTTGATTGTTTATCCAACCTACTTGGTTCAATAGGAACTTAGACCTCCGTGACCATAACCTTTGAGGCACATGAGCCATGAGCATGGTGGATGCCTCCGGAATGTTTTCTGGTGCTGCGCAACTCATCACTTATAGCTAATGTTCGTTAACCTTATCAAAGTTCTATTGTCCTCCCACTTAACTTTTGCGAAAAATTCTTTCTCAAGAAACTTGACGTTCTAAGCGAAAAACTCTTTTGTTTTTGGTGTTATGGAGTAATACCAAATGGTTTTTCGAAATAACCTACAAAGACATGCTAATCCGACTTTGGTTGTAAACATCTTACTTATGCTTGGCATACCAAAATTTAAGAAAAGACAAGTCAGGTTTTATCCCAAAACATAACCGTGATGGTGTCATTTGAACGGATCAAGATGGAGCTCTTTTCAGTGTAAAAGTGGTACTCTCTAAAGCTTTAATATTTTAAAACATAATTATAGTTTTATAAAACCTTTGATCCAACCATGTCAAACAAGGTTTCATTACAAATCTCGAACACTCCATATTCCTATGGTGTTTTGGGAGATGCAAATCTAGGTGTTTTTCTAAACTTGCAACTCAAATAAATCCTTTTATGATCAAATCATAAATTATTTATTTTCTTATTATAATGATTTTCCACTTCATCTTGAAAGTCTTTGAATATATTCAAATATTTCATACTTCTTCCTCATTAAGTGAATATTCACTCAAATTTATAGAGAAAACATATGAAGTTGAAATCCACTTACAACTACACATAATGGACTACATATATCGATATGTATAAATTTCAATAATTTAGTCGATCGTTCTTCTTTGGCCTTTGAACGAAGTTTTAATTATCCCGAGGAAAGTGTCACAAGCGTCATTTGATCAAAATCAAAGACTCCAAAAATCCACGAACATGGAATTTCTTCATGTTTTCTTTCCAATATAATTTAAACGACGATGTCACTTTGTAAGTGATCTTTCAATCATCTGTCTTGCGACATTTTAGCATTAGATTTTATGAACGTGGTTTCTCTAATTAGATTTGTAAATCATCCATATTATATGGAATACAGTAATTATTTGAACAATCTTTGTTCTCATAATACCTGATTTAAATAACAATTATTAGAACAGATCTTAAAGGCAGGATTTGATGTCAACGAGAAATACAAACAATGATTCATTTGTTTTCGATGGACATCATCACATATTCTCTTGCTAGTTACTTAGGCCATTGTGGTTCATGAATTGCGTCGTTCTGTATGAAATTTCATACCAACCAATTCGGTATCCAATACCAAGAACCACATTGTTTAACAAGCAAAGAATACAACCATAACAGTATATCATGTATATACCTTAGCTGGATATTTCCAGTCTTTTCTTTTCTGCCAAATATTTTATAGATTCTCTTTCAGCATTTCCTTTTCCTTTTAAAAGAATCTATCAACATCAATAGGGCGCCATATACATGACACATAGTCCAAAGAGTGTATATTCAAATGCTAATACCTTTGGACTTGCACTTTGAAGTAGATCACCATCATCAAATGATATGGCGTTCTTTCAAAATCCATTCTACATACATCTTCTATTCATCCTTATCATGTTAACTTTCATGGTCAAGCTAATATAGCTTATAAAGGCGAATCGTGAGTATAATTTTACTTTCAAAACCTTTTTGGATGATTAGGATGTCTAGCAACTCCAACCTTCGCAAATTATCATCCAATACGAGAACATATATTATACTCTATCATATTGCAACCAAAACATTTGTTTCAGATATCATAATATCTGTCACACGTGATGGTTTTTGAAACAATTCTTTTAGCTCCTAGATAACCTTGATATTTAAAACAATCAAGAATCATGGAGGCAAACATGATACTTTAGATACTAACACTGGAATTGTTACTCTTGATTTAATACTAATTATTAAACTTCACGGAGTAAATGGAGTTTGCTGAAAGTTTGCAATAGGACTTTTAAACTTTAAATTGACACTCAACACAATATGATGCTAGTTCGTAAAGTAAATATCTAGAATTATATAGTTTTATTATCTCAATTACAACTAATCATAAGGTGGTGAACGAATTCCAATGACTACAACAAATTATGCAAATTCACTTTGATTTAATTTATGATAAATTGAGTTCTACTAATCCAAATTAGAAATGAACTCCCACTAAAAATGACATGCCTCATGTCTTTTGGTGATTACATGAACCAAATCCACTACACCAAGTCCGATCATCACGTGAGTCGGTGTAGCTTCAAAGGCGAGCATCTATGTCAACACCCGGGTTTTTCAATCCTAGATGCCTGTTATGCCATACATCGCAATCCCAGGATTACCATTTTTGCGAGACATAACAGAATTGGATACCATAGTACTTCATCCATTACAAACGATACATAAGTTCTTACACAAATAGGGATCTCATGATCCAGTCCTTAATACAACATCAAGCAACGGAATACGTAATAATAACGGTAGCGTAGGCGAAGCTCCATCTTCGGGGTCACAGGCAATGCTGACGATGGGAGATGATCCTAGTTGTCGTAACCTTCCTGGGTCCATCTTCCAGGACTCCTCTTCATAGTATGGCCATGGGAATAGCCAGGGACAAAGCCATGAGTACTCTTTAAGTACTCGCAAACTAATACTAACAAGTAAAGGGGTTTTTTGGATAATAGGACACTAGGCTCTAGGGTTGTTTTGCAAAAGCCAGATTTATCTCTACTAGGTTATGAAGCTAGTCATAATTTTATAAATCCTAAGTGGGAACTTGTATTTCAGGTCACAACTCTGTTGTGGTCAAGTCGAAGTCTCAATTCATTTCACAAGTCATTTTGAAAAGTCTGACGAGGGAACAGTATGGCCACTCCAACTGTCCATAACCACGGACGCGGCTATTCGAATAGTTTGACACTCTGCAGAGATTGTACACTTTCACCACAACATTCGATACATCCTTCAGGAACAAATACTGAATTCACCATACTCAGTTTGCGGATAATCAATCCTAACATTTCAATTACACGCCCTAGTATAAGCACCTATCCTGTTAGTTTGGCCTCCCAACCATGACCAGCTGTCATCTTGGGTACTACACAGGTGGACAATCTTCACGAGGTAGCCTCAGCTCAGACCTTGGCCGTGAGGGAACTAATACTAAGGTATATAAGTTTCCAGTCAATCCCTACCCAATATTCGGGGGTATTGTGGTTGTACGCTAAAATTGGAATGGTATCGCATCCAGACAACCATCAGTTTTATAAAGGGCTAAGGCTCATGCCTCAACATTTTTATCACCAGAATCATCAAGGGTTTGGAAACACATGTCCAAAACATTTTAATAGAATGATCCATCACTCCAAGGTTTTCATAACCATTTTCCACCAAGTATTCCCATCTAAAAGTTGATCAAGTTTTATGCTTAGCACTAGCATCTACAGGTGGGGGTAGTACTAATGAGGGGTGGTAACTAGTGGAGTTTCACTAAGTCCAACCTTATATCTTAGGTTGATATCAAGGTTTCTAGCTTAGGCCAAATTTTATGCTCTTTATGCAACCTTCAGCATCTTTCCAAAATCTACCAGTCACTTAAGTAAACTCTAAGTAAGCTTTGATAAAGAAAAAAATAAAGTGATAAGCTTGCACATAAAACTAGGATTGGTTTATCAAATGGGTATGATCACATATGCTTAAGGCATAGTAACAAGTAGGGGTTTGTTGCATCAGTAGGGTATCTTGCAAGTGTTAGCTTGCATCAATGTCAATATAAGCTTGCCTTGTGCAGAGAAGTGGTTGAAGTTCTCCTCGGCTTCTTCTTCGTAGTATCCTCCTTCCTCCTCGTAGCCTTGGTCGGTACTAGCGTCTATGAATAAATACGAGGTACACAATCACCAAACAATACTCAACTACTTGCAATCATCACACACAAGGGTCTTATAGATGATCTAACATCATCTCTAACCTTACAAGGTTAAGGCTTGATTTGATTTTTTTTATTTTTATAAAAGTAATTTCTACTCATTGGAAAACTACTTAAGATTTAATATTCTCCAAACCAAATATGGGATCATGTTGACACATGTCATCACCACATATTGTAGTCCATGGGAATGTGATTTAAAGTGGTGTCACAATTTAATAAGGTTTTACCCTTTTATTTTAATTAATTAAAGTGGCTAGAAATGCTTATGTAGCATTCTTTTATTACTTGAACATTATTTCTGCAAGTAAACCTATATATTTTTATATATTATGCAAGGTATGGTTAAATGTGATTTTTGAGAGTTGGAAACAACTCAAAAGCTTTTATGGTTTAAATTTGAAAAATGTTTGAATGCAGAAAAGCTGCTGCCTTGTTATTTTTACTATGGGTGATCTACAGATCCAAATGACTTGAATCCAACGGGCTTGGATTCAGCATTCACAGACCTTTCCAACAAAATTGGTTTCATCCAATTTGGTGCACCGAATCGATCTGGGTTGATTTTTGAAGTTGGGTACAGAAGTGTGTTTGAATTTTAAAAGAAAAAGGTTTAATTTGAATCGCTGGGCTGCGCGGGAAAAAGTACTGGGCCGGCCTGCTAAGCGCAGTTCTCCCGCGGGCTGCTTAAGTGGGTGTCCCCACTCGTCAGTGACGCGGGGCTGGGCGAAGCGGTATGGGGCAACGTGGGTCGTTCGATCTGATTCTAATCCAACGGCTGGGAGTCATCGTCGACGCGAGACAACGCCGACGAGAACGAAACCTAGCGCGACTAGTGAGGGGTGCTGGGGGCTCACCGGGGTACGGGCGGGTCGGCGAGGCGGGCGAACGACGAAGTCGACGACGACGAATCTCCTGGTACCGGTGGCTTCTCCTGGGGCGGCTCCAATCGCTGGCTCCTTTCTTCTCCAGAGGCGGCGGGCTCCGGTGAAATTCCGGCGAGGTGGTGCTCGCCTTGCTCTGAGAACGGTGTGGCACAGTCAGTGAGGAGAGGGGAGTGAGATGGTGTGAATAAATCGTGCGGGGGTGTCCTCTATTTATAGTCGAGCGAGGGGACCGTCGGGGCGCACGGTGAGCTCGTCGGGGGCGAGGTTACAAGCGGCTAAAGGCATGGGCAAGGGTAGGGGACGGTGCGGTGTCTCCTGGCGATGCTCAACGACATGGTCTCGAGGCATGGGGCGGTACGGCTTGGTCCGGAACGGGCGGTGCTCTGCGCGGCAGAGGCGGCGTCTTCGACGTCGGGCAGTGGCTGTATGGCACGGGGCGGCAAACGGGGATGTCTGGCGGTCTCCTGGGTCGGTGGTGATCGTGTGTGCACACGGTGAGGGCGGCGCGCGGTCTGTGGACGCTGGTCGAGGGTGGCGCTCTGGCGCATGCTCGGCATGGTCTGGGCGCGGCTTGTGCGCGTGGTCCAGGGCTTGGCAACGCTCGCGGCTGGGAGAGGGAGTGGCGGTGGACGGTGGGCTGCCTCCCAAACAAGGTTGGCACGACTAGTTCTTCCTCTAGCCTGCTGTCCACAATGGGGTGACAAGGGGGTGCTCGGCTGTTCACCATTTATGGCAATGGCAAGCTCACAGTGGTGCTAGTGCCTGGCTAATCTTCCTAGATGATCTACTGAGCTGTGTGTGAGCTAACTAGGGAACAAGTTAGGCCAGTTTTACTGCACACTATAGTGTTTGATGTTTGTTTGATTTGTGTCTACAACCTGTTTGATGAAATGGCCGCATGAAATCAAGTTTTGAATTTTGAAATGAATTTTGGGGGGTTTGCTAGATTGGTGCTGGTGAGTCTGCAGATGCTTGGGTTTTGAAAGTTGAGCTTGTTTGAGTGGTTTTTGAAAAAGTGGGATCTTCCCATATGATAAAGATTCAATTTTAAATTGTCATTTAAACTATGCATTTGAAAGTTTTTGGATGATCACAAAATGGGCCTTGATACCTTGTTATAAGTACATTCAAGGGGTGCAAAGATCCAGAAAAGTTTCTGTTAGGTTTTGAAAGTTTGAGACAGCCAAAGTAGGCATGGGAGTTAAATTGGCCAAAATGACCATTCACTTCATATATGTGTTTTGATTTACCTGTCTTTAGGAAAAGTGTGGGAAATGTTTTAGATGATGTTTATTTCACCTAAGAAACATTTTACAAGCAATGAAACAAACAAACAAGGTGGGTTTAAAAGAATTCAAAATCAATGCATACACATATGCATGCATTCATAATTTTATTTAGAAAAGTTTTTGCTAACCCTAAATGTGAGGATTAGAATTTGATGATCCAAGTTTAGTATTTTTGGGATGTTACAATCTATATGGTCATCATATCAAACATATGACTCATTCTTAACCTTTCGGTCCGTGTTACGAGACCATGTTTGTACATGCTAGGCTCGCCAAGTAAGAACCTTAGTATTCGCGTGTATAAAAATATCTTACACTCGAGATATAATCGTGGATTCAAGTACACCCGATCATCACATGCTGTCTTGAAGCGGCGAAAGATAGTCGGTGCATACTTAAGGAAAACACATTTTTATCTTGATATCTAAATGAGGGATCATCTTAAAATTATTTATCATCATGGACCCGATGGAATGATTCGAAATTGTGTTCCTAATAACGAAATGAATGCAATTTTGCAAGCTTGTCAGGACAACCCGTATGGAGGACATCATGCAGGCAAGCGAACTGCAGAAAAGGTACTTCAATCCGGATTCTATTGGCCCACCTTGTTCAAGGATGCACACAAGTATGTAGAATATTGTGATGCTTTCTAGAAAAGAGGTAATATAGGCAAAAGATGGCAATGAATTATAGTATTATAGTTGAACTATTTGAATGGCAATGAATTATAGTCTTATAGTTGCCAGAAAAGAGATGGTAATGAATTATAGTCTTATAATTGAACCATTTGATGTGTGGGGAATGGATTACATAGGACCCTTTATAGAATCAAATGGCTGCACTCATATTCTTGTTGCTGTCGACTGTGTTACAAAATGGGTTGAAGCTATTCCAACTAACCATGCAGATGTAGCTACTTCTATAAAAATGATCAAGGATGTCATATTTCCTAGGTTTGGAGTTCCTAGATTTTTAATTACTGACGGTGGTTCTCACTTTATGAAGGTATTTCTATTTCCGTGCCCCTGGTTCGTTAGTTGTACTCAGTTTTCCCCATCCGCTTAACTTTTCCTCACTTTTGCCTAGCTCCTTGTCCGAAACTCTCGCATCGGTCTGAAACTCGCTGTTCGTCGGGTCCCGTTAGTGCACCCTCGTTGTTATGTGTTGACAAGTGGGTATGCATTCAGTCGGGTCCCATAGTGGACCCTCGCTGTTACGTGCTAACAAGTAGGACCCCCCGTTACGTGCTGATGATACGTCGAAACATATCTATAATTTTTTATGTTTCATGCTTGTTTAGTATCCACTTTTCTATGTTTTGTATAGACTTTGAGGTATTTTTATACACTTTCTGGAACTAACCTATTGACAAGATGCCACAATGCTAGATGCATGTTTTTTGCTGTTTTTGGTTTCAGAAATCTAAAAATGGAATATTCTCGGAATTGGACAGGACAAAAGCCAAAGTTCATATTTTTCCCTAAGCGATACGGAAAATCGAAGACGAGACGGAGGAGGACACCAGCGCCCACCTTGGCCGCGCCCACAGGGGGTGTGAGCCCCTGTCCCTCCATCGACCTTGCCTCCTTCGCCTATAAGAAGCCCCCAACTCAGAAACCTTCAAGAATCGACCAGAAAGCCACGAAAAGTTACGTAGCACCGCCGCCACCAAAGGGGAGACTCGGGGGACAGAAAGTCTTTGTTCTGGCACTCTGCCGGGATGGGGAAGTTCCCCTGGAGCCATCTCCATCGATCTCCACCACCATCTTCATCACCGCTGCTGATTCCCATGATGAGGAGAGACTAGTTCTTCCTAGAGGCTAAAGGCTCTACCGGTAGCTATGTGTTCATCTCTCTCCCTATGCATGATCTTATTGTGGTCATGAGCTTTGTAATCAAGTAGATCTACCTTGCTACTCAAGTGATTCAATAGATCTCTGCTCTCCCCACGTGTGTGTAAGTGATAGCGTGCATACCGTGGTGGCACTTAGGCTAGAGGTTACATAAATACTCATCGTGCTTTAATAGATCTATGTTTTTTCCCACGTGTGTGAAAGTGACAACGTGCACACCGTGTGTGGCACTTAAGCTAGGCCACATATATAATTATCATGAGTATATTTTGAGTTGGTTGTTGTCGTGGTGGCGGCACGGCAGATGCCATGGGTAGGCTAAAGTATGGGGCCAATGGATGCTAGTGGGATCTGGGGAGGGAAGATGCAACTGTCTCTTCACTCAAGCTGCCAAAGTGATGATCTTTATTTCTCTCTTGGTGGGTTACAAATGCTCCTTGAGCTGTATAGAGAGGGACCAGATGAATCTCCTCAGCCTAACGGTCCTCCAAGAGTCGATCCCTCCCTCAGGGTCCAAGCCTCCCCTTATAAATGAGTCCCTTGGGTGCCCTTAGGGCTGACGAGGCAAGCATATTCGTGGAATATGCTTGTCCCAAAATAGTAGTTCGGCGGCCTCCTTTCCCTGTCGCCCTTCTAATGACGGCAAGGCTCCAGTGGCCCCCTCCTGCGTGCCTCGGGCTCCAGGACTGTCACCTCCGTGACCTCCTTCTGCCCCTCTGACGATGTGCATCCTTGTATCTTGTGCTTGGCTCTGCTCTGATTCCTTCTAGCCTGCAGCTATAGTTTGACCTTGGGCTTCTCCTTCTCCTGCAAGCTTCGTATCACTCGGCCTTACCTTGTGTTACTCGGCTCGTTCTTCACCTGCATCAAGATCACTTGGGTAACCCGGCCGATTCTCTCAGTAACTTGGCCGGGTAACTAGTTGATACATATACGTGGGCCTCTTGCCTCCGTTCATCGGCCGACATATACATGATTCGGCCGACTTGGACTGTAACTCGGAAACTAGACGGGGATAGTACCTCTGTCTTTCCCCGTCTCTGACCTACCCGAGGTTAACCCCCCGACATTAGTCCCCGAAGCTGGTGTGGCCCTGTCAATAGCTTTGGCCGGGTTATATCAGTTTCATTATATTCTTTAGTCTTGTTTCCGAGTTATGTCCTCGTCCGAGGTCTCCTCGTTCCTTCCCTCGTACGCCATGTCCTACGTGTCATCCCATCATTGTTCTTCTAGTTTTTAGGTCCCTCTACAGTGCTTACTGACAAGTCTACAGTGAATTCTGCACCTGCTGCGCCGTCGCTGCGACGCCTCGGGTGTTGTTCCCCTTGGGGATTGTAACGACCCCTCTTCGTGTGTGGCCGTTGGTGTGGCTCCGCTCACCGTCGTGCGCTCGTGCTGCACCCACGATCTACACGGATAACTGCCACACCCACGATCCCACTTCCCTGTTCATGGCTTGACTATAAAGAGGGGAACCGCGTTTGCGGGATTCACCTTTCCCCTTATCGCTCGCCTCCGTTCTCCTTCTTCCTTTCGCTGGCGCGTTTTCTTGCAGTTCCGCCGCCGCTCGCCAGCCAGAGCCTCCGTCGGCGGAGATTCCGCCGCGCCGTTCTACTCTTCTTGCCCGCGCTCCGCGGCTTTGACTCCGTCGCCGGTGAGTCCTCTCTGGCCGTCTTGCCCTGTTCTTTCCCTAGATTCAACTGCTCCGTTTTCGTGCTCGGGCGACGGTTCCTCCGTTCCTTCGCCATTGTTTTCGCGCAAAGTTCCGACGGGGCCTTGCAGCTCTAAACTCCCCTCCGCCGCCAGTCTTTCCTCCGGCGATCTTTCCGGCGCACGTATGTCTAGTTCGTTTAGCGGCACTCTTGTCGAGGACGATGACGCTGGCTCCGGGCCCGAGCGAGGCTCGTGGCAGGGCTCTTCAGTCACGCGCCGTGAGATTGAATGGCTCATCCGGACTCGAAGGATTCCCGCCGAGGTTTCTTGCCGTTTACCCGGCAGCGAATCCTCTCCAGACATCAGAGAGGGCGAGTATGTGGTTTTCATGTCTCACTTCGCCCGCGGCTTCGGTCTCCCTCTTAGCGATTTCGCTAGAGAATTCCTCGATTACTTCGGCCTTCAGCCGCATCATCTTCCTGCGAACGCCATAGCTTCTCTTTCTGCTTTCATCTCCGCTTTGGAGGGTTACTTCGGCCTGTGGCCGTCAGTACATGTCTGGTCGAAGTTCTTCCAGATCCGCTCAAACGTTGTCCCTGACAAATCTCTGCACCCTTCCGAGAAGTTGCTCACCCAATGCGGGGCGGCGTCTATAACACCTCGGAGGAAATCCGTGTTCCCTCGTGTCACTGGGTTGGAGTCGTGCAAGAAGTGGCACAAGTCATTTTTCTACGTCAAGAACAGAGGGGCGGAAGACAAGATTCGGCTCCCTCCATTCTCAATTGTCCCACCTTCTAAAGTGAACTGGCTCTATAATCCGAGGAAAACTCACGCCTTGGCCGAGGCCTTTGAGATTCGGCTTAAAGAGTTGATCCGGGCCGGGTTATGCGGCGAAGACCTGATGGCAAATTTCATTAGTAGCCGGATCTGCCCCTTCCAGCAGCGGACCCACAAGCTGTGCTACATGAGTGGTCCCCTTGACCCTAACCGAGTCTCGACCGTGGAGCTGGATAACTACCTTATTTATAAGCGCGTCCGAGCTATCTTCAAGACTGAGATGCCTGAGGATTGGTCTTGGGGATTAAAACCATTCACTCGCGATCGTCCGCCTCCCGAGGTAAGCTTAATCAGCATTGCTCTGTTATTCCCCTGTCTTTAGAAACTGGTTTATCTAATTCTCTTTCTCCTCGTCTTGCAGAGGTTCGCAGAGCAGAAAAACGAGGACGCCGAAGTTCTGCAGCTCCCTTGGGCTGCGGACAGGAGTACCCCGGATACTGGTGAGCCGGACTCCGAGGAGTTCGTCCCTAAGTCAGATCCTGCTCCGGCTCGAGCTCGCGGCAGAACTTCAGCGCATGATGAGGAAGGTGATTCGGACGAGGTCCAAATTCTTGAGGTAGTTGCCGCCACGCCTATTTCTTATGCATTTCCGGCTTCTACTTTCCCAGCTAATCCGGCCGGTCAGGTCCACGACGCCGAGCCTATTGCTTCCCGGCCTCCCGTTACCTCGGGGAAGCGCGGGGCTCCTGCTAGTGCCTCGGAGGCGGTTCCTAAGAAGCGAATGAAGAAATCCGCTCCGAACCCTCCCAGGCGCAAGACTATGCCTGGGGTCGCCGGGTAAGTTCTTTTGCCTATATTTCTTGTTTCTCTCTCTGTTTCTCATACTGACGAATCTTCTTTCTTATTTTTGCAGTGCTCCTCTTTCTGTTAAACCCGGCGGTCCTAGTGTGACTAGCCGTCCGATTCGGCCGCCATCTCCTCCTCCCGCTGATGATACCAGGGTTCCTAGTCCTATTCGTCCTGCTTCTCCTCTAGCTTCGAATACTTCGCCTGTCCGTCACGATGTCCCTGAGACCCCTTCCATTGCCCTGGATTCGAACCGGCCCTCCGAAGTTTTCGTCGAGCCCGCCGCGCCTTCTATGGGACCCAGCGCTGCTACTGAGCCTCCATCTACTTCGACAGTTTCTACGGCCATCCCGACCTCGGCCGAAAAGGTTGTTATCCCGGCGCCCTCTGCGACCTTATCCTCCGCTGTTCCTAAGGACTCCGTCCCTACTTCCGAGGCGCCACTTCCTGCTGATGCCTCTTCTAAGGCGGAAAAAGCTATTGCCGTCAAGACTTCTTCTTCTCAGAAAGGTCTTGCCGGCTCTTCTCAACCGAGTATCGCTGACGTGCTGCGTAAGGGAGCTGCGCCTAAAGTCCTCGTTACCTCGGCCTCCGGCAGCCAGCTTGCTCTTCATAAGAGCCCTGCGACTGCCGTGGTCGGACCGCCTGCCCGGGGTAAAGTTGTAACTCGGACAGCAAGTGGGAACAACCTTGGAGCGCTGGTTGAATACGCCAACAACTGGAATGCTGCTGATCAGTTTGAGGGTAATCCAACCAACCAGCCCTTTCAGCTTTCTGACATCAGCGGCCGTTTTGACCATGCTGCCCAGTTCATCATTGATACCAACAAGATGAATGAGGTAATTATTTTTTCTCTGAGTCTTAAATTATTCTTCAGATGTTACCATATGCTCTAGTCCCCGAAACTTGCAAGGAAATAACTTGTTGTATACTTGGAAGTTTGACTTAACTTTATTTCTAAGGTTCGTTAATCCGGCCATTTAGATCCGAGTTTAGTTGTGTTTTATTCGGACTTAGTTTAGCTTTGAATATCCAGCCATCTAGATCCGAGTTTAGTCCTGCTTGACTCGGATCTGGTTTAGCTTTGAATATCCAGCCACCTAGAGCCGAATTAAGCTTTGCTTGATTCGGATCTAATTTAGCTTTGAATATCCAGCCACCTAGATCTGAGTTAAGTCCTGCTTGACTCGGATCTGGTTCAGCTTTGAATATCCAGCCACCTAGATCTGAGTTAAGTCCTGCTTGACTCAGATCTGGTTTAGCTTTGAATATCCAACCACCTAGATCTGAGTTAAGTCCTGCTTGACTCGGATCTGGTTTAGCTTTGAATATCCAGCCACCTAGAGCCGAATTAAGCTTTGCTTGATTTGGATCTAATTTAGCTTTGAATATCCACCCACCTAGATCTGAGTTAAGTTCTGCTTGACTCGGATCTGGTTTAACTTTTACTCGTTGATTTATCATTGTGCCTCATTACTCAGGTTGCACATGACCGGCGAACTGCCGAGTTCCAGAGGTTGCTTTTTTCGCACCGCAAACTGGAAGAGAAGTACGAGAAAGTTCTGCCCGTGGCGAAGAAGGCTGGTATGTCGATAGTTCCTTTTCCTTATTCCCAACTTTCTCATGTATTCGTCCACGGAATGCCGGCTTACTTCTTGTTGAACAGGTAATATTAATAACCTCAATATTCGCCTTCAAAAGAAGATCAAGAACCTGGAAGGTTAGTTTCCTTTCTATTTTACTCCTTCTCCTTCTTAATATATATGCTAAGGTTCCTTATTGCGCTCGGCTGTGGTAAAGTCGAGCTGCAAGACTTCGCAGTGTCACATCAAGATTGCGTGCCCATGCCTGACGTGACGCTGCATTTTTTAGAACAAAATGCAGTTCATTCGGCGCAACTGCAAGAAAAAGACGATGAGATAGCTCGCCTGCGATCCGAAGTGGATACCCTTAAGCTCTCTTAGAAATCCGAACTAGAGAAGGTCGACCAAGAATTTTCCGAGGAAAAGAATCGGCTGACTCTGGATCTGCAGAAGAACAAAGAACTCCTTGAAGCTGCCGAACTTAAAACCCGGGGTTTGAGTGAGGAAATTGCTCGTTTTGAGAAAAGCAAGGCTGATTGGGCCAAAGATCTTCAGATAATGATGAGCTACATTCATCATAAGCCACTTGGCATGGCCGAATTATATTTTTATTTTTTGTCTCTGCTATCCTTTGACACGTTCATGCTTTGCGCAGATCATTTCCCCGAGGCCAGGCCCGTGAGTTCTAAAGCGGTCCTTGCAGCTCTCGCGCGCCGAGGTGAACCTGTTACCATTGATTCAGAATATTCAATGGAGGACTACTTGGTTGCCGTTGGTGCCGTAGTTGGCCCGATGAAAATTATGGGCCGGGACTTGGTGCAGGCCGCTATCCGAGCTTACCACGTACTCTGGCCGAATACCTCGGGGACTCCTGATATCAACGAAGTCAAGTTATTGGTGACAAGGCTAATGGCATCTGAGAGGCAGTTGAGTCTTTGGAGAGAATCCGCTGGGCGTGCTGGTGCCGACATGGCCCTTATTGTAATCATGTCATGGTATGAAGACATCTCTCTTGACATCCTGAGAAATTTGCGCACTGGCTCCCGCTGGGTTGAAGATCCCACTTTTGTTGCTCTTCGGCAAGCTCGGGCGTTCCAACTCGTCGAGTACGCCGACGTGCACACTTGGAATGAAGGGCCGAGTTTTCTCCCAGACCCGGATCAAGAGGTTGTGGCTGAGGGTCTCTCGGATGATGATTCAGCTGAGCAGGGGGGAGGTGAAAATGATTCGGCCGCGTCTGATAGCTCTAGCTCAAGCTCGGACAGTAACGGCGATGCGCGGTCCTCTTCCAAAGGTACCGGGCATTCTACTGCACGGACTGACGCTCCCGAACAACCCCGGACCTCCGAAGTTGCACCTGGGTCGGCGGAGGGCGAGGCGACCTCAGTCGAGGTTCCTCCTACCTCGGGGTGCCCCGCACCTGAGCAAGTAGCTGCCTCTCCAACGAACAATGCCTAAGTTATTTCCGATCCCTGGTATGCCGGGCGTATGATGTAGGCGCAAACTTTGTCACCTCTCCGTATGATTTGAATTCCTTTTGCCATGTACTGTTGTGACATTTGGTTAAGTGGATGCTCATCCGAATTCTTGCTTCGTTGGCCCTTAATTTCTTGACCTTCTAGGGCTTAACTTTGCTGTTATTTTTTATGATCTTATCAGGCGTGAGTGCTGAATACCTATGATATTGATCTGTTCTAAACATGAGTTAACTACTTCGTTGTGGAAGTATGTAACAATCGCTGGATCGTTGTTTACTGACCGAAACTTCCATATATAAATCAAATTTCGGAGGTAGTATAAAATTGAGTGCGTTCAGCAAAAGTTTGAGGTAGCATATGGTAGTCCCCGAGTCGCTGCTTTAGATGCCGAGGTTTAGGTATCAATACGAAATTGATATATCATATGATAGTCCCCGAGTCACTGCTCTGGGCGCCGAGGTTTATATTCGTAACATGAAAGAAATACAACATACGGCAGTCCCCGAGTCACTGCTCTGGGTGCCAAGGTTCAAGCACATAACGCGAACGAAATAAATATAACATATGGCAGTCCCCGAGTCATTGCTCTGGGTGCCGAGGTCCAAACACATAACACGAAATAATATAACATATGGCAGTCCCCGAGTAACTGCTCTGGGTGCCGAGGTTCGAATACATAATATGAAATAAATATAACCTAAGGCAGTCCCCGAGTCACTGCTCTGGGTGCCGAGGTTCGAATACATAATATGAAATAAATATAACCTAAGGCAGTCCCCGAGTCACTGCTCTGGGTGCCGAGGTTCGAATACATAATATGAAATAAATATAACCTAAGGCAGTCCCCGAGTCATTGCTCCGGGTGCCGAGGTTCGAATACATCATTGGATTTTGAATGTAAGATATAATGCTATGAGTAGAATGGCCGAAGTAAAGCCACATTCCAGGGGCGCTTCGTTTCTTCACCAGTTTTGTCTGCCTTGTTCTCTCCAGGGGACTGAGCGTCGATTAGATAATATGCATCGTTGTGCAATGCTTTGCTCACAATGAACGGTCCTTCCCATGGGGGTGATAATTTATGCATGCCGGCCGTGCGTTGCACTAGTCGGAGGACCAAATCTCCTTCTTTGAATACTCTTGGATTCACTTTCTTGCTGTGATATCGCCGCAAGTTCTGTTGATAAATAGCCGATCGTGATAATGTCAACTCTCTGGCTTCTTCCAACAGGTCTACGGCATCTTGCCGAGCTACCTCATTTGTCTCTGAGGTTGTGTACTGAGCGACTCTTGGCGAGTCATATATTATGTCGGCTGGGAGTACGGCCTCTGCCCCGTACACCAGAAAGAATGGAGTGTAACCTGTTGATCTATTTGGAGTAGTCCGAAGACTCCATAACACGGCTGGGATTTCTTCGATCCAACACCCTGCCGACCTCTGCAAAGGTTCAACAAGTCGTGGTTTTATTCCTGATAGCACCAGTCCATTAGACCTTTCCACTTGTCCATTGGATGCTGGGTGAGCCACGGAGGCAATATCTAGCCTTATGTGCTTCTCTCGGCAAAATCTAGCGAAAGCTCCTTCTGCAAAGTTTTTGCCATTATCCGTAATAATACTATGCGGGTACCCGTATCTCAAGATGCTATCCTTGAGAAATTTCACTGCTGTGTGCCCATCACACTTTTTAATCGGTTTTACTTCAATCCATTTTGTGAACTTGTCTACCATAACCAATATGTGGGTCATTCCTCCTCGCGCCGGCTTGAATGGTCCCACCATATCTAAACCCCATACAGAAAATGGCCAAGTGATGGGTATTGTTTTTAACTCGGCCGACGGCATATGTATTCTGGTAGCGTATCTCTGACATCCATTGCATTTCTTAACTAATTCTTTTGCCTCTTTTAACGCCGTTGGCCAGTAAAATCCATGCCTAAATGCCTTGGCTACCAAAGCGCGAGATGAGGCGTGGTGCCCACATTCTCCTTGGTGTATGTCTAGAAGGATTTCCTGACCTTCTGCGGAACTCACACACTTCTGCAATACGTTTGTGACGCTTCTCTTATATAACTCATTGTTTATGATAGTATAGGATTTTGCTCTTCTTACGGTTTGTCTAGCTAATACCTCATTACTCGGCAACGTCGCGTCTTTTAGGTAAGACAGTATGGGTTGCGCCCATATCGGTGCTACTTTTTCTGATGTGATCTCACTGTCTATCTCCATGTCCTCTGCCGACGTATATACCTCGGCTCTTTCCCTGACTGTGATTACCTCGGCTGTCCTCCTCTTTAGGGGTCCCGAATCATTCTGCGGATCTACCTCCATTGGCGTGTGATCTTCCGCAGAACTTGCTGGGATAAATATTGATTCGGATTCTGGTGATGGGATTATCGATGGTTTCCTGAGGTGCTCCAAGGCAATACCTGGTGGAATTGACTGCCGGGTTGATCCCAATTTCGACAATGTGTCGGCAGCGTCATTTTCTGCTCGTGGTATGTGGTGGAATTCACATCCTTCAAAGTATCCACTGATCTTTTGCACGTGGAATCTGTATAAAGCCATATTAGCATCTAATGCGTCCCAACTGCCCGATACTTGCTGTACTACTAAATCCGAGTCACCGTAGCATAGGATTCGGCGTATACCAATTTCTTTTGCCACTCTTAATCCATGGACTAGCGCTTCATATTCAGCTACATTGTTGGACGCCGCAAAATGTATTTGCAGTACATATTTCAATTGATCTTTTTTAGGCGAGGTTAGCACTATTCCTGCTCCCAAACCATTCCTTAGTTTGGAGCCATCAAAATGCATTGTCCAGTAATTTGGATCTGGCAAAGGTGGCTCATACTGCACCTCGGCCCAGTCTACGAGAAAGTCGGCGACAGCCTGAGATTTGATTGCATCTCTTCTATCAAATTGTGGAGCATACGGTGATAACTCGATCGCCCATTTTGCTATTCGGCCACTTGCATCTTTGTTGTTCAATATGTCGGCTATGGGTGCCTCACAGATTACTTTGATGGGGTGCTCTTCAAAGTAATGCTTAAGCTTTTTTGCCGACATATATACCCCATAAGCCATCTTCTGATAGTGCGGATAATTCTGCTTTGAAGTGGATAATACTTCACTTAGATAGTACACCGGCCTCTGAATTGACTTACCATCTTCAAGTCGCTCCACTATGACCACAGTACTAACTACTCGATTGGTAGCCGCCACATAGAGTAGCATAGGTTCTTTCGATAATGGAGAAGCTAAAATGGGTGCCGTAACAAGCATCTTTTTCAACTCATGAAATGCAAGGTCCGCCTGCGGGGTCCAACTGAATTTGTCCGACTTTCTCATCAGCTGATAGAGTGGCAGCGCCTTTTCTCCTAGCCGACATACAAATCGACTAAGCGAGGCCAGGCAGCCCGTGAATTTTTGTACATCGTTCAAACATCTCGGCAATTCCATTCTTTCTACTGCTCTTATTTTTGTCGGATTAGCCTTGATACCTCGGCTGGACACAAGGAAACCGAGTAGTTTTCCTGCCGGCACGCCAAATGTGCATTTCTCTGGATTAAGCTTCATTCGAAACCTTCTCAGGTTCGCGAAAGTTTGCCGTATATCTTCTAGCAAGGTTTTGCTCTCCTTAGTTTTGATGACTACGTCATCCACATATACTTGCACATTTTTCCCTATCTGATCATGTAAGCATTTTTGCATGCATCTTTGATATGTTGCTCCTGCATTTCGTAGGCCGAATGGCATTGTGCGATAACAATAAGCCCCGTACGGGGTAATAAATGCAGTCTTTATTTGATCGGCCAGATTTAACGGTATCTGGTGGAAACCAGAATACGCGTCTACAAATGATAACAGCTCACAGCCAGCGGTCGAGTCAATGACTTGGTCTATTCTAGGCAATGGAAAAGGATCTTTCGGACACGCCTTGTTCAGGTTGGTGTAGTCGATACACATTCGCCACACAATGGCTACATTGGGGTCATCTTTTTTCTTTTCTACTAGCACCGGATTTGATAACCAATCCGGATATAGCACCTCCATGATGAACCCGGCCGCGAGGAGCCGAGCTATTTCATCCCCTATTACTTTTCTCCTGTCTTCGGCGAAGCGGCGGAGAGGTTGCTTCACCGGCCTTGCTCCTGGCCTGACATTTAAAGAGTGCTCAGCCAACTCCCTCGGAACACCTTGCAGATCTTGCGTTGACCATGCAAATATGTCCCGATTCTCACGGAGGAAGTTGGTGAGCTCGCCTTCCTATTTAGCGTCAAGGCCCGCACCAATCGTAACAGTGCGCTCTGGGAATTGCTCATCAATCTGAAATTTCTTCGTCTCTTTAGTTGGCTGAAAAGAAACACTGCCATGAGGGTTGGCCAGTGCCGGCATGTTCAACTGTGCTGACTGAGCGAGGGCTGCTACCTCCTGAATCCTTTTCTTTTCTCTTGCTATAACCAATGACTCGGCCAAATTTGACCCGGCTGAAGCACACTCCATTGACTTCTTGTAATCCCCTGCAACTGTTATCACCCCTTGTGGTCCGGGTAATTTCATCTTTAGATAACCTACATGACAACTGCTCATGAATTTGGCCAGTGCGGGCCGTTCGAGTAGAGCATGATAACAACTTTCCAGATCCACCACTTCAAACTCTAAGTTTTCTGCTATGCAGTTATCTCTTGTACCGAATAACACGTCCACTTGGACTTTACCGATGGGCTCACATGAAAGCCCTGGCACTATCCCATGGAAAGTTGTCCTCGTGGACTGCAGCATATTCTGCGATATTCCGAGTTTATGCATGGTATCTTTGTACATGATGTTGATACTGCTCCCATTGTCGATGAGTACTTTTGAAAACTTTACATTGATGCTTGGTCCAACAAACGTCGGATCTAACACAAGTGCATATGATCCTGGACTCGGCATTATTCTGGGGTGGTCTTTCATGCTCCAGGTCACCTCTTGATCAGACCACGGCTGGTATCTTGGTACTGCCGGCACAACTGCATTCACTTCCATATGCCGGCGCTGCACACTTTGCTTGTCCTGCTGTTCTGTTGTGAACACACAATAAGACTGGTGATGTTCCCTGTAATCATTACGTCCGGTATTTGCCGGATTCGTCCTTCCGTCCTGGCCCTGGTTCATTACTTGATGTACTGCATCCCTCCGATCCGAGTTATCGTATCTAGGGGGAGGGGGCGATAGCATCAATTGCTGTGTATTTGCTCCAGTTAATTGCGGATGATGTTGCTGTTGCACCTGATGGGGAGCCTGAACTCCTGCTGGGTTCCCCATCGCATTTTTCATCCAGGCACATTGGCGGGTTGTATGATTGGCTGGTCTGGATGGGTTTGATGTGTGAAATTTGCACGGCTGATCTAACATGGATTCGAACGTGTACTTTGGCCTCTCTTGCCATTGCTTCTTTTGCTCTGGGGTCCATTGCCTTTTTCCCTCATTTCTTGATGTCCACTGTTGAGGTCCATTTTTCTGTCGTTGAGTTGCTCCGTGACTCGGCTGATCTTGTGCTACTGCCGCCACCTGGGCCGAATTATATCTATAATCCGGCCTCTCCTCTCTTCTTCTTCCTCTGAAATCACGCCTGGATGACCCGGCCAATTCTCTCGCGTACTGGTCCTGTTGCTCACGATGATCTGCCGACATTAATTCCGGTTGGGTTGGGTCGCCCAATGCATAGGAGTCTGCTATTCTGATAGTTTCTGCCAGTGTGGTTGGCATATCTCTTTGCAGGCGTTGCCACAAAACGCTGGCATAGCGGCAGCCTTGCGCGAACCAAGCGATTGCTTGTGATTCGATAACTCCCTCACATGAGTTTCTCAGGTTGCACCATCGAGTTAAAAACTCTCTATCCGTTTCATTCGGCCTCTGTTTGCACATGGCCAGCTGTTGTGGTCTATTCGGTCTCTTGTATGTGCTGGTAAAGTTGCTAACGAACATCTCTTCGAAATCTAACCAGCAGTTGATACTGCCAGCTGGTTGATTATTCAACCATACCCTGGCTGGGCCTTCCAACATCTGTGGGACATACCGCACTGCCCATCTTAGGTTGCCACCCGCTATCTTCACAGCGGTGGCATAATCAATCAACCAGTCTTGTGGCTTGGTACTTCCGTTGTACGTTTTTGTGCCTCTTGCTAACTGAAAATTCGGCACTGGTGGTTCGCCCATGATTCGTGGTCCAAAACATGTCGGACCTGGTGGACCTTGCTCTTCCAATAACTCGGATCGGTATAGCCGATCCAACTTTACTCTCGCATCACTCGCTGGCAAATCTCTGTACAAAATTCTATCATGTATCCCATAGTGATTGTTTCCACCCTGGTTTGCGTATTCTACCTCGGAATATCCATCATTGTACCTTTCATTCATCTGATTGTGGCGAGCTGGCCTCACTTCTCTTTCCTGCCGAAGGTCATGTCTTGGTTGCGGGTTGGGCAGCACTTGTCTCCTTACTTCGGCCGGGGTCTGGTTTTCATGATTATCTCTTGCGGGTTCTCTCCTGCCGAGATCCCCATTGCCTCGGCCGCCGCCGTCCTTTTCCACATGGCCGTGGTTTCTCTTCCCACTGTTACCTCGGCTTGCATTGCCTCTGTTCTCATTTGCCTTTCCAGCTATTTCCGGGTCATATGGAACAATTTGCTTGTTCCTCTTCCCAGAGGTTACTGCTTTCTCTTTTCGAGCGTTGTTTCCGGGTGAAGATGCCGCTGCCGCGGATAAAGCAGGTGCTGCCCCTGCCGAATGTACCATCCGTGAAGCCCCTGGTCTTGCCGGGTTAGTTCTGAGTATTTCCTCATTTTGCTGATTTGCGATGCGCACCAGCTCATTCACTCTTTCTTGTTGTTTCTGCCGAGCTTCCCCGGTTAACCCCTCTAACTCCAATGCTGCGGCATTTGCCGCTCTCAGGTTTTTCGCCGGGGTACTGTACCTCGGCAAACCCAAATCACCTGATTCTGCTCTGTGAGCTTCATGCTCTTTGTTAATGTCATTCATGAGGTTCTTCCCTCTTAATCTCAGTTCGTCCACCTGCTCGGGTGCGATATCAAGCTTATTAGCTTTTGCATATTCCCTTAGGGTCCTGTTCAAGGAATCCCGCAGGGCTGATACTTTTTTGGCTTCTACCAGCACCTTTTGCCTGGTCTCTTCTAACTCTGCCTGAGCATTTGCCGGATCAAGTATCGGCGCTACAGGCGTGGTTAAGTTTTCTATAGTCGCTTGAAGAATGTTCTCTGGTCTTTCCAGAGGTGGCCCTCTCACTCTTGGTGCCTTTGGGGTGGTGTCATGTAGCTCGGTTGGGTTTGTCACTGGCGGAATTACCTCAGTGGTTTGCAGTGTGGTCTGCTTGGGTGCGCCTTGTGCGCCTGCGGCGGGTTCTCTGCTTGACCCGGCTACTGCTGCTCCCGCTTGAGCTCCTGCTGCGACCATCACCTCGACGCTGCCTGCATGATGCTCTCCTGAGGGACGGCTCGCCGCGCTTCGAGGTGGCTCTCCTGCAACAATGACCTGGTGAGGATAAATGCCGGTGATGTCGACGCCGATGTAGACTCTGTGCTCGCCCAGGCCGATGAAGATTCCATTGCGCGGGGGAGTTTTCCCCCTGAAGCTTCATGCATTGTCTCTGACATAGTCGCAGAGACCAAGTCTCTGGACCAAGCCAGAAACAACGCGCTCGCCGGTGTTGACGAAGTTTCCCGTCCGGATCACAACTCCAGCTAGCACCGCTGCTAGCCCCACGGTGGGCGCCAACTGTCGTGGTGGCGGCACGGCAGATGCCATGGGTAGGCTAAAGTATGGGGCCAATGGATGCTAGTGGGATCTGGGGAGGGAAGATGCAACTGTCTCTTCACTCAAGCTGCCAAAGTGATGATCTTTATTTCTCTCTTGGTGGGTTACAAATGCTCCTTGAGCTGTATAGAGAGGGACCAGATGAATCTCCTCAGCCTAACGGTCCTCCAAGAGTCGATCCCTCCCTCAGGGTCCAAGCCTCCCCTTATAAAGGAGTCCCTTGGGTGCCCTTAGGGCTGACGAGGCAAGCATATTCGTGGAATATGCTTGTCCCAAAATAGTAGTTCGGCGGCCTCCTTTCCCTGTCGCCCTTCTAATGACGGCAAGGCTCCAGTGGCCCCCTCCTGCGTGCCTCGGGCTCCAGGACTGTCACCTCCGTGACCTCCTTCTGCTCCTCTGACGATGTGCATCCTTGTCTCTTGTGCTTGGCTCTGCTCTGATTCCTTCTAGCCTGCAGCTATAGTTTGACCTTGGGCTTCTCCTTCTCCTGCAAGCTTCGTATCACTCGGCCTTACCTTGTGTTACTCGGCTCGTTCTTCACCTGCATCAAGATCACTTGGGTAACCCGGCCGATTCTCTCAGTAACTCGGCCGGGTAACTACTTGATACATATACGTGGGCCTCTTGCCTCCGTTCATCGGCCGACATATACATGATTCGGCCGACTTGGACTGTAACTCGGAAACTAGACGGGGATAGTACCTCTGTCTTTCCCAGTCTCTGACCTACCCGAGGTTAACCCCCCGACAGTTGTCTCTATAAAATTGTGGTGTTTGTTGGAACCATCTAGCTCTCAAGGTGACAGTGTGGGGTTATCTAGATTGGGGAAGGCAGACTTTGAGGTGTGCTTTTGTAGGCCTACCGTGGATTAGAGTGTCCAACCGGAGAGTAGTTAAGAGTAGTATCATGAAGAGAGGACATTTATATGAGAGAGTGTTCACTAGTGAAAGTATGATCCATAGGCCTTGTTTCTAAACATTGAAACACCGTTTGCATCTAGATCTGTTGCATGTTTGCTTGCTGCTATCTTTATTTCAGTTTTCCTTTAGTCTTACCTCCACGTCAAGATCCATCAAAGTTATTTTCTGGCACCGTTACCACTTGTATTTCACTATCTCTTCGCCAAACTAGTGCACCTATACACCTGACAAGTGTATTGGGTGTGTTGGGGACACAAGAGACTTCTTGTATCTTGATTGCAGGGTTGCTTGAGAGGGAATACCTTTGAACACTTCTTCCCTGAGTTCGATAAACCTTGGGTAATCCACTTAAGGGAAACTTGTTGTTATTCTACAAACCTCTGCACTTGGAGACCCAATAACTGTCTACAAGAATAGAAGTGCATAGACATCAAGCTATTTTCTGGCGCCGTTGCCAGGGAGGAAAGGTAAAAGGCACTCACACATGTTACCCCATGGCAACAACAAGACAAAAAGCTATTTTCTAGCACCGTTGCCGGGAGGAAAGATAAAGGCACTCACACACGTTACCCCACGACAACAACAAGCAAGAAAGCTATTTTCTGGCGCCGTTGCCGGGAAGGTAAGGTAAAAGGTACTCACATCCTCCGGTGTGAGTGATTGAAGTTATTTCCTTTAGATTATGCAATTTTGTATTTTTGTTTCTTGTTTTCACTAGTTAGGCTTAATGGAAAACAACAACAAAATTAGAGAGCTTTATAGTGTTTATCTTGAGTTAGGGCATGAAGTGTTTGAAGAGAAAATTTAAAAACCTATGGAACTTTATTTGCATGCTAATAGCGATGTTATGAGTATGAATTCTTTGAACACCATTATTGCTAATGCTATGGAAACGTCTAAGCTTGGGGAAGCTAGTTTTTATGAAAATGATCTTTTTAGTTCCCCGGCTTTGGAAGATAGCTATTCTATTGCTTATGATGATACCAAACCTCCAATGTATGATGATTACAATGATGAATATGATATTTTCAGTCCACCTACTATTGAGGAGAAAATTAATTATGATTAAAATATGCCTCCTATATTTGGTGATTATGGTGATGAGAATAATAATGATAGCTATTTTGTTGAATTTACTCCCACTATAATTAATAAGAATGACTATCCTTATGTGGAGAGTAATAATTATTTTATGCATGTGGCTCATGATAAGACTGTTTTATGTGATACTTATATTGTTAATTTCATTCATGTTGCTACTGAAAGTTATTATGAGAGAGGGAAACATGGTTTTATGCATCTCAACAATATTAAGTTTCCCCTCTTTATGTTGGATTTTTTGAAGTTGCACTTGTTTTATCTTCCTATGCTTCTCACTTTGTTCTTTGTGAATTTATTTTCATACAAGATTCATATGCATAGGAATTGGCTTAGACTTAAATGTGTTTTGAATTTGCTTCTCGATGCTCTCTTTTACTTCAATTGATATTTCTTATGTGAGCATCTTCTCAAACTATCATGCCTCACTTAAAGACGATAAAGAAAAGTACTTGTTCGGAGATAACCCAAGAGTTTTCTTAAGTATTGGAAGTTATTACTTCAGTAATTACCTCTCCTTATCCTTTTTTATTTCTTTTTGTGCCAAGAATGACCTCTAATGAGAGGGAAGTAAAATTTGGGGAGTTGTTGTCCCGAAACAGATTTTTGTTCTCCACCGTAAACATTCGTGAGCAATATCTGTAAGTAGGATTGAGCTGATATTTTACGAATAAATCCCCCAGTATGTTAGCTAACCTTCATTAGTTCAACACTTTTTGATTTGAGCAACAGAAGGTCTTCAAAAAAATAGGTTTCTACCTGCTGGTCTATTTTGATAGATTTCTGCCATTATTTGCATTTGCTTCTTATTGATTCCTTTTGGGTTCTTTTTGGGAAATTGAGATTTTTGAGGGAATTTCTACAGTAGCTTATGTTTTTAGTGAAAGTTTTTCTTTTCTAAAGCTAAACCCAAGGGTCTATTATCTTTTGAATACGCTAATGTTGCTAATGAAGATTGTGTGAAGTTTTGTATGAAGGAAAATTTTTAGGTGTAAGGAAAGAATGATGTAATGAGATGAAGAATGGACAAAAGCTCAAGCTTGGGGATGCCACCCCGTGTCACCCCAAGAAATATTCAAGAGGTTCAAGCGTCAAAGCTTGGGGATGCCTAAGGCATCCCCTTTTTCATCAATAAAAATCTCAGTTCTTTCTAGACACTTTGTTTTTATTGTTTCATGCATTGTTGTGTTGTTCTTGGAGCGTCTTAGTTTTTGGTTTTAGTTTTCTTAGTTTTCTTGAATAAGATCCTAGCACACTTATTTTGGAGAGAGACACACTCTGTTTTCATTGCCTAGAACACTCTAATTTTCATTCTTATTGTTTTATGAGTGTTCTCTTTTGCTAGCACTGTGTTTAGCATTAGTTTTCTTGTGCTTTCAGCTTAGAACTTTTTAGTTCTTCTTTGTGGATTTGTGAGACATGCTCACTGATCTTTATTTATTATTATTATCTTTGTGAGTTGTTTCAAATAAGTCGATTGATGTTGGAGAGGAGTAGAAAGTTCTTGCTTGAATAGTATAAGAGGAGCTTGCTTTGACTGTGACTTAGACTTTATCATGTCATGCTAGATGTTGTTTTGACCTTATGCTTAGTGATTATTGCTGTAGCATGACTTGTTCCAAACAGTTAGGGTTGCTTAATTTGCCTTGAAGGAATCATGCGTTGTTTTAGCATACAAAAGCATAGTATTCTGGTATTCTCCTTTGATGCTTTGTTTGGGTTGACTTGACACATGCTCACACCATGTTATGACTATGAACCAATCACCATAGCCTCTATGATCATTTAGTACTTGACTTGTAGTACCACTTTATGCTTTGATTAGTAATGTTTTGTCGCTCTCAATGATTATGGCCATTATTGCTCTCTTAGTTGGTCACTCCCAGTCTTTTGCTAGCCTCCACTTGTATGAGTAAGCTCTACTCATGCTTCCAACTCCCAAGAAACCAAGTTATTCCAAAGTGTCCACTATAAATTCCTATGCATGGTGTGTTACACCATTCCAAGTATATTCTTGTTATCATCTATCTTCCAATTAAAAAGTATTTTGTTATGTGAAACTTAGTGATTAAAGCTCTCACGAACTTGATGGCACACTTTATATTTCTTGCCCCTAATAAACTTGAACCATTGTGTCATCTACGTTGTATATGCTTGCACTTATACGTTGGAATTAGCAGAACCATGTTTTCATGGGGAACGCTTTCAACATTGCACTTGTACTTTGTACACAATTGATATCATGCTCTTTTGTCTATGGATGTCATCGGTGTGAAATGAAAGGGGAGCTTGTAAGTCCATGGAGTTATGTATGTGTGTTAGAGAAATGCCTGGGCAACTAGCCTAAGCCATGCCTAATCATGGTGGAAACTTGCAGCATCACCATAGTGACATCTATGAAGCATTCTTCTTATAAAAAAAGAGGGACATATTGAGAAAATAGGGAAGAGAGAAAAAAGCACCATATCCCATAGTAAATAAGAAGAATGCTGAGATGCTCATTGTCTGCTTGCCTTGTCATTTTGGTTATGGGAAAACTCATGTACCATGTGCAAGGGGTACCCCCTGGCGGTTCTCTATAATACAGGTGTACTAACTATGACAAGAACTTGCAAGTAACTAAAGTTGAGTAGCATGAGGAGCGGCCCTCGTATTCAAGGGACATGAGATTGCTAACTTATACTTTGTCAAGCATATACTCCATAGTTTGTTCACTTTAACCTTAATCACTTCAAGATGCTTATGATAGGGGTAATGAGGGCTGAAAGCTAACAAGTACCATGATTTTTGGAAGCTCTTTTTCAGACTTGAAATCCCTGCTTCCCTTTATGAAGGGCCTTTCTTCCACTATTATATTGAGTCTCCACCTTCTACCTTTAGGCACCAGTTAAGAGAGAATAGTTATCATTCTTAGTTCTATGTGCATTGTCCCAAAACTTATTGATTGATGCATATTGCTGATATTACTTGTTCTTGAATTATTTGTATCTAGTCACTCTTATGAACTTTGAAGGTGTCCTATGCATTTATTGCTACTCTATGAGGGACAAGCTGATTACCACTATGCCATGTTTTCTGTATGTGAAACAAACAAACATTTTTCAATGCATTTTATTCATGACCTTTGTTTGTATCCTTTCATGTTGCAACATAGTTACTATGTCTTATTGTTAGAACTTCATCTTTCATTCTCATGTTTAGAGTACTTTGATCTCAGCTTTCAATTCTTTGCAAATGGTTTGATCTTGATTTTGATGGTGCATGTCACCTCAAAAAATTATTATTTTATCACTTACCTACTCGAGGACGAGCAGGAGTTAAGCTTGGGGATGCTTGATACGTCGAAAACGTATCTATAATTTTTTATGTTCCATGCTTGTTTAGTATCCACTTTGCTATGTTTTGTATACACTTTGAGGTATTTTTTATACACTTTCTGGAACTAACCTATTGACAAGATGCCACAGTGCCAGTTGTTAGTTTTCTGCTATTTTTGGTTTCAGAAAGCTAAAAAATGAATATGCTCGGAATTGGACGGGACAAAAGCCAAAGTTCATATTTTCCCTAAGCGATACGGAAAATCGAAGACGAGACAGAGGAGGACACTAGGGTGGCCACACCCTAGGTGGCACCGGACCCACCTTGGCCGCGCCCACAGGGGGTGTGGGCCCTCTAGCCCTCCATCGACCTTGCCTCCTTCGCCTATAAGAATCCCCCGACTCAGAAACCCTAAATAATCGACCAGAAAGCCACGAAAAGTTCCACAGCGCCGCCACCACCGAAGGGGAGATTCGGGGGACAGGAAGTCTCTGTTCTGGCACCTTGTCGGGATGGGGAAGTGCCCCCAGAGCCATCTACATCGATCTCCACCACCATCTTTATCACCATTGCTGATTCCCATGATGAGGAGGGAGTAGTTCTTCCTCGAGGCTAAGGGCTCTACCGGTAGCTATGTGTTCATCTCTCTCCCTATGCATGATCTTGTTGTGGTCATGAGCTTTGTAATCAAGTAGATCTACCTTTCTACTCAAGTGCTTCAATAGATCTCTGCTCTCCGCATGTGTGTGTAAGTGACAGCGTGCATACCGTGGTGGCACTTAGGCTAGAGGTTACATAAATACTCATCGTACTTTAATAGATCTATGTTTTTTCCCACGTGTGTGAAAGTGACAGCGTGCACACCGTGTGTGGCACTTAAGCTAGGCCACATATATAATTATCATGAGTATATTTTGAGTTGGTTGTCTCTATAAAATTGTGGTGTTTGTTGGAACCATCTAGCGCTCAAGGTGATAGTGTGGGGTTATCTAGATTGGGGAAGGCAGACTTTGAGGTGTGCTTTTGTAGGCCTACCGTGGATTAGAGTGTCCAACCGGAGAGTAGTTAAGAGTAGTATCATGAAGAGAGGACATTTATATGAGAGAGTGTTCACTAGTGAAAGTATGATCCATAGGCCTTGTTTCTAAACATTGAAACACCATTTGCATCTAGATCTGTTGCATGTTTGCTTGCTGCTATCTTTATTTCAGTTTTCCTTTAGTCTTACCTCCACGTCAAGCTCCATCAAAGCTTTTTTATAGCACCGTTACCACTTGTATTTTACTATTTCTTCACTGAACTAGTGCACTTATACACCTGACAAGTGTATTGGGTGTGTTGGGGACACAAGAGAATTCTTATATCTTGATTGCAGGGTTGATTGAGAGGGAATACCTTTGACCACTTCCTCCCTGAGTTCGATAAACCTTGGGTAATCCACTTAAGGGAAACTTGCTGCTGTTCTACAAACCTCTGCACTTGAAGTCCCAACAACTATCTACAAGAATAGAAGTACGTAGATATCAGCTGCCAAGTGGGGCCATGTTCAGTCGGGTCCCGTAGTACGACCCCACATGTTGGACTGCGTGGGGCCATCATGTTGGGAACGTGTTTTGGGGGATATGGTGTGGGACCATGTGGGCGCGTTTGGTAGTTATGTGCGCCCTGTCACCTAATTAGAAGATTTCTTTTTGTTATTTTTATGATTGAACTTTTTAAGAGCACCTTTTCCCCTTTATGTCGCTAACAGTTGTGTTAATTTTTGCCCAAAAAGGCAGCGAATCTAGTGCAGCTTCTCTCTTCATTCATGGTTCCTTTTGGCCCTCGTATTTTCCTAATCTGGTAGCAAATCTAAAGCAGAAAATCTAACTAGCACCATAAATATGTAGATAAACAGAGCAGATGTAGATAAAGCAGCTAATATAGGATATATAAACAGAGTAGATGTAGATAAAGCAGCTAATATAGGATATATATAGTACGATACTTAAATGATGTTTGACAATTAGGCTACTCAGCAGCTGTAGCAGACAATCTCAACACATACAACACAATAAAAGAAGCAAATTTACAGCAGCAACACAAGATCAGTGGCCCCTCATGGCCTCCGCTAGGAGGGCCTCTGCCTCCTCCCTCTGGCGCTTCCTCCACTTCTTGCTGCCCAGTCCCTTGACCTTGGACGCCTTGGGCTTGATTGGGGGCATGCGATTGATGATTGCAAGTACACATATCAGTTGTAGTTAGTTTCGAAATAAAGATATTGACCCAGGAGTCTGAAGTCTAGGAATTCTTGAAGTAAATACTGAAAATAGAATTGCTAAATAAAGTTCTAAGCGACAAGATAAAATGCGAGTATTGCATAAAAAGGTGTTTTTGGGTTTTTGGTATAAGAGAGTAATGAGTAAAGTAAACAAAACTGAATACAGAAAATAAGTATCGCGTATGTAAAAGAGATTTGAAACTTCAGTGGGAAAAAGAGTTCTCAGGGATTAGCGGATACACCACTAGCATTATAAAGAGATAAGGTAAGATTATCATCATGAACATTCTAAACTATGTATGTGTGGGAGGAACTCTGTATTTGGACAAAGAGGCAGCAACCACCGCTCAAATCATCCTCATAACCATAACAGATAGCAATCAACATCAGTTGGATTACTGTGCTATTAAGGGACATAATCCCGCAGGACATATCCCATGGCATGGATAGTGTTTTGTGACTTTCCTCGGTTCCCAAGTTGATATGTAAGGGGCGCCAATAGCTTTATAGTCACTGTAAGTGCTAACATCCCTCCGTCTACCAACAAGTAGTTCCCTACATCAAGTCCCCACAGGAGGCAAATATTGGAGAGGTCAACTTCTCCCAACATCAATATGTAGACAATCTAACACATGGTCACAATGATGAATATCATAATAAACTTTATCTTATTTCAATATCATGCTAGGGTTTCTCCATCTTGCCAAGAACTAATGATCTACTCGAACATGGAGGCAAATAGCATCATGACAATGGTAATGGAAACGATTATCGATGAATAGTACTTGTATAAATCCACAACTAGTGCAAGAATTACAACCAGATCTAGATGGGATGGATGGAGATGGTGGTGGTGATGAAGATGGAGATCGATGCCTTGGTCTCCCAGATCTACGTAGGGCAAATACAGATCCCTAGGGCAAGTCCCTCCTCCATATGCCTTCCGTAGGTTAGGTTTCAACGATTTCTGGGTGTTGTGTATGTCATCTCTCCGACCCAATTGCACGGGGTGAAACTATTTGAGGAGGCGGAGGCGGCACCAACTATACGGTAGCGGCCTGTATAGTTGGCCGTTAAACTCTTTGTATCCTCCAATTACTTCAGGTTTTCTTCTGGTATTATTAATATTTCCCAAATAAGCAATTTACGTAGTTTTTGGCTCCTTTTCTTTCCAGTAAAACTGTGATGGCCCACAAGTTTAGGGGATCGCAACAGTCTTCGAGGGTAGTAAAGCCCAATTTATTGATTCGACACAAGGGGAGCCAAAGGATATTTATAAGCCTTAACAAACGAGTTGTCAATTCAGCTGCACCTAGAAATAGTATGGCTCACAACAGTTTATCAGTAGCAACAGTTTGTAGTAGCAATAGCAAAGTAACAGCAATAGTAAAATAAAGGCAGTAATAACAATAGTAGCAAACAACAAGATTTGAGTGCGGTAGGCATAGGGATGGATGGACGGGCGTTGCATGGACAAGTCTATTCATGTAATATCAAGATCTAGGGAATTTGCAGATAAATAAGATAAAGCAACCAAGTACTAAATAATCACAGGCATGTGTTCCATATATAGTCATACGTGCTCGCAAGGAGAACTTGCACAACATCTTTTGTCCTGCCAGCCCGTTGCAGCGGGGCCTCAAGGGAATCTACTAGAAATTAAGGTACTCCTTTTAATATAGTACCGGAGCAAAGCATTAACACTCCATCAACACATGTGATCCTCATATCATAGCCATCCCCTCCGGTTATCCCAATTTCTGTCACTTCAGGGCCTTTGGTTCCGGACAATAATATGTGTAAACAACTTGCAGATAAGATCACAAACAATAACATCATCATGAATCAATAACATGTTCAGATCTGAGATCATGGCACTCGAGCCCTAGTGACAAGCATTAAGCAAAACAAGTTGCAACAATGTCAAAAATCACTAACAAAGATACTAGGCACCATGCCCTAACAATCTTATTCAATTACATGATAGATCTCATGCAATCCATACCATCCCCATAGCCTATAGCGGTGGATTTCTCACTCATGGATGGGGAAACATGGATGGTTTATGGAGAGGCGTCGGTGATGATGATGGCGATGATCTCCTCCATTTACCCTTCTTGGCAGGGTGCCAGAACGGAGTTTCTAGTTCGAATCGCGGTTTCTGGTGGTGGCAGCGCAGCGGAACTCTATCTAGAAAAATGTCGACCCCCCCCCCCCCCGTGTTTTTAGGTCAGAGTGCTTATGTAGGCGAAGGGAGAGGTTGAGGGGGTGACCGAGGTGGCCACACCACCCCCTGGCGCGGCCAGGCCTGGTCCGTGCCACCAGGTTGTGTGGGCCCCTCGTGGTCCTTCTCCGTCTCGTCTTCTGGCTCCGTGAGTCTTTTGGTAAAATAGGAGTTTTGCGATATTTTCCGGGATTTTTCCTGAAAGTTAATTTTCTGCAGAAAAACTAGACACCAAAGCAATTCTACTGAAAACAACGTCAGTCCGTGTTAGTTCTATTCAAAACACACAAATTAGAGGAGAAACAATAGCAAAAGTGTTCGAAAAAGTAGATACGTTTTGGACGTATCAACTCCCCCAAGCTTAGCTTATTGCTTGTCCTCTAGCAGTTCAGTTGAAAATTGAGAGCGATAAAAGGAACTTTCACGAACAAATTTCCTTCATATGATGTATATATTCTTAGCATATGAGTAGATACTTAGGCAATTCATAATAAGGAGTATGCAAATAAGTCTACTCAAAAGTCATGAAACTTATGAAGATATTCTAACACAATAATAATAAGTAGCATGAAACATAAGCATAAGCAACATTGTAATGCTCATAAGAAGGTATGATAAAGTGGTATCTCGCTTGCCTTCGATTGTGGAGCAAAACATAAATGCCAAGGCACCTCTGAAGTTCAAGTGAAGACTAGAAGTAAAGATATCAAAGATACATGCATCAAAGTTATGCCACAATTAACCGTGTTCTGGGACAAGCACATTACACTAATAATAACAACTATGCTCTCAAGAAGGTGCTCATATAATAACTGGTGACTCAACAAAGAAGTGAAAGTTTTTGAAAAGTTTGAAAGGCTTCCAAATGCTGAAAGTATGATACTCATTAGCTTTGAGCTATCATTGCCCCTATCACAAGAGCATGATATCAACTGGATAATATTTACAGGTGTTGAGAGTGTTCCTCGTGCCAGCATGGTTCTGCTAACTCCCAGCCTATAATTTGCAAGCATATAACTTTCATGGACCGTCACAATGGTTCAAGCTTATTATGTGCAAGAAAATAAAGTGTGCCATCAAGTTCGTGAGAGCTTTACTAACTAACTTTCTCATAACAAGCAAACATTTTATTTGGAAGAAAATAAGTCATAATAAATATGCACGAAATAACAATGATGCTAGTAGGTAGATATGGTGGACACTTTTTTGACAATTTTGGTTTTGGGGAGTTGGATGCACGAGTAGAGCTCATACTCGGTGCAAGTGAAGGCTAGCAATAAGAAGGGAGCGACAATCGAGAGAGCAGTAAGTGTCATAATCATGCTTGCAACAAAACAAAAATAATTATGGCATAAAAGTGATAACTGACTTTTGTTCAGTCATATGCATGCATGAGCATGTGCCAAGTCGATTCAAATGAAACATTCAGAGGAGGATATCACAATGTCATACCAAGTTATGAATAGAACAATGCAAGCAAACATTTATATGACATGCTACAAATTATTAGCAAGTTGGAGCTAATCATAAGAGATCAATAACTACTAAGCATCCATTAATAACATATACCCTACATGAACAAACTAAGCATGCCCACAATGATGTGTACAAAAATGAAAACAAATAGAGTTCATTACCAACCTCTTACCACACCTCGAGTTGTCATAAATCATCATTGCCTTTCACTTGTGTGGCTTGAATAGTAAAACCAAACTACGAAGGAGTCACTGAGGACTGTTGAACCCTGCAACGAACTTCACAAAACTAGAGAAGAACAACTATTATTTTTGGGTTTTCAATTTTTTAGAGAACAAGAACTAAAGGGAAAAGCAAACAAAGCAAAATATTTTTGGATTTTTCTTATAGCAAACCAAAGCTAAAAGACAAAGAAACAAACAAAGAGAAACAACGAAAATATTTTTGGTCCTTTTGTGTTTTGGAAAGCAGAAACAAACACTAAAATGAACGCGAAACATGGATATGCAAAGTACCGACAAAACATGATATATAGATGAGTGTGATGTCCGTATACCTCCCCCCAAGCTTAGGCTTTTGGCCTAAGTGGAGATCATTCCCAACCTGGCCAAGAAGGAGCGCCCCCATAATGTGATGAAGAGGCGCCTTCGTCCTGGTACGTACTCGAGGAAGCCCCTGTGTAGTGCACAAAGTAGTCATAAGAGGGCGCATGCCCCGGGTAGTGCCCGTGGAAACCAAGCAAGCGGAGTTGATCGTCCATCTCCTCCTTGGAGCATGACCATGGCCTCCTTCAAATACTGAACAAAGTAGATTGTGGTAAAGGAATTTCTCTCTTATCCCCGTCAGTAAACATCATCCTGTAAACTAAACTCTCAAGGATAGAGCTAGCAGTAACAAAGTGATGTGCTTTCATGGCAGCTAGATCAAGCATCTATGGAGCCAGTACTATATCATTTGGATCAACAGAAAGGTCCAAGGCAGCAACTACACGTGCAATAATAATACCCCCCGTAAATGGGTCCTCTAGCAGCTAGGCGACGAGCAATGAGAGAACCAAGATTATACCTGGTTTCATTGTTAAGTGCAGCAGCAAGAAAAGCCAAATTATAGATGGAAATATTGCTAGTGTTCTCCCTACCAAGAATGCTAGTGACAAGATAATAAGCAAAATATCTGAGAGCTAGGAGTTGAATGTTTCTTATCTTCCCGCGCTGGGCTGTGCGGTCATCATTGTTTGTTACCCCATGGTAGAGCTCCAAAAAATCAGCGGGTCGACCCTGAATCTTCTTCATCTTCCCAGCCATGCTAATACCTATAATGCTGCAAAATCTTTCCAATATCATGGTAAAAGGCCTACCATAGATTTTGAATGAAAATTTTGAACTGAAAGGGGTGTTAGTGAAACTCTCCACAAAAGTTTTGGTGAGCAAAGCATATTGCTCACTCTCATCCTGCATGTAATCGGTTAGACCAACCCTGTGAATAAGAAATAAGAAATCATCGAGGATCCCTGCAGCTTGCAAAAAGGCAAAAGAAGGGAAGGTAGAAGGGTGCGCATCTCCCTCACCCCCCTCATTGCCAAAGCGTGGCGCAATAAGATCCTCATTGTATGATGGCCTAAATTGAGAGGCTGGTCTCGAAGGCCTTGCCCTCCTAGGTGCATCTCTTTCAAACACTTCTCCAAAAGTATGGTTGTCCATGGACCTTTTTCTGAAATTTTTAGACAAAGATCAAACCAAGTGATTTCCAAGTTAATAAATGATGGGGAACTACTATTAGGGACTTGCAAGAGGGCTAAAGATGCATCAAAATGAATTCTCTAAGCATAGAACAAGCATGCAAACTCACATAACGTGTCACCTACATTAGCAAAATAATCAAGATATAATCCATAAATAAAAATTCTAATTGGACAAGCGGAGGAGGCACATACCAGAGAGCAATCCCTCCAAAAATCAGCAGCAAAGATGGGCTGAGAAAGGAGATCGAAAATCAGGAGGAAGAACAACAAGAACTCGAGCTAAGCAAAGTTTTCAGGTTTTTTCGGGGGAGAGGAAGAAGTGGAAGGAAGGAGACCAAGTGGAGGGCCAGGGGTGGCCCACACTAGGGCCATCTGCGCTCCTGGTCTGGCCGTGCCACCAGGGGGTGTGCCTGCCTGGGTCACTCCAGGTACCTCTCTGCCCCTTTTTTGGCATAAAATTTTAATATGAATTTTCTGGAATTTTTCGGTAAATTTTATTTTTGGGCAATTTTCAGGTTATGAAAATTGATTTTCTCACAGAAAAAGATTTTGGAAAGATGCAAAAGCAAACCAAAACTAAAACCACATAAGTTCTAAGACACTCTAGAAAGCAAGCAGCTAGCAAAACAAAGATGAACAAGAAGAAAATCAAAGATTGGAATAGGGAAAATGAGAGCGAGAAAGAATAATCATTGTGAAAACATTGTTTTGTTCATTAAAATCCCTTTGTTAACAAGGTTGATCACGTCTTGTTACCAAAAAAGATTTATATGAAACAAAACTTTGCATTTCACTAAATGATTATGTTACCTCAATCTTGATAGCAATAGTCCCAATCATAATAGTTTCATAATTTTCTTGTGGTATGGGACAATATATTTCTCCAACTTTGATGCCCTCAATATTTTCAATTGAATTTAGGCCATAATTCTTATCAATCTTCTTGGGGAAATAAACAGTATGCTCCTTTTCATTAATATTAAAAGTTACTTTTCCTTGATTGCAATTAATGACAACACCTGTAGTATTAAGAAAAGTTCTTCCAAGAATAATAGACATATTATCATCTTCGGGCATTTCAAGCACAACAAAATCAGTTAATACCAAACAGTTATGAGCCACTTGAACAGGAACATCCTCACATATACCAACAGGAATAGTAGTAGACTTGTTGGCCATTTGCAAAGGTATATCAGTTGGTATCAATTTTTCCAGTTGAAGTCTCTTGTAGAGAGAAAAAGGCATAACACTAACTCCAGCTCCCAAATCACACAAAACAGTTCTAACATAACTATTTTTAATAGATCAAGGATTAGTTGGAATCCCTGGGTCTCCAAGCTTCTTTGGAACCTTACCATTGAAGGAATAATTAACAAGCAAAGTAGAAATTTCCTCACTAGGAATCTTACTTTTATTAGAGACAATATCCTTCATATACTTTGAATAAAGAGGTAACTTAATAGCATCAGCCAAAGGAATTTGTAAAAATAAAGGTTTCATCCACTCACAAAACTTGTTATAGTGTTCTTCTTCCTTTGACTTGTGTTTCTTATCAGGAAAAGGCATTGGTTGTTAAACCCAAGGCTCTCTTTCACTACCATGTTTATTAGCAACAAAATCTTCCTTAGTGTACTTAGAGTGCCTCTCAGGTTCCTGTTGGGGATATGCCCTAGAGGCAATAATAAATGTAGTTATTATTATATATTTGTGTTTATGATAAATGTTTACATTCATGCTATAATAGTATTAACAAGGAAACATTGATACTTGTGTGATTTGTAAACTTAATTTGAAGTCCCTAGTATAGCCTCTATACTTCACTAGCTTGTTGGTTGATTAATGATTGTGGTTTCCCTATCATGAACATTGAGATGTTATCAACAACAAGATCATATCATTAGGAGAATGATATGGTGGACATACTCCTATAGATAAGCGTAGCATAAAGATCAAGTCATTTCAATAGTTCAATTGCTATATGCTTTCTGATACATAGTAACCTAATTCCTTCGACCATGAGATCATGCATATCACCTTTACCGGATGGATGCTTTGATGACATCAAACACCACACCGTAACTGGGTGGTTATAAAGGTGGCATTGAGTGTTCGGAAAGTATTGGTTGAGACACATGGATCAAGAGTGGGATTTGTCCATCCACATGACGGATAGATATACTCTGGGCCCTCTCGGTGGAATGTCATCCAATTAGCTTGCAAGCATGTGACTTGGTCACAAGGGATCACATATCACGGGAACGAGAAAAGAGTACTTATCAGTAACGAGGTTGAACTAGGTATGCAGAGATACCGACGATCATAACCTCGGATAAGTAACATATCGTGAGACAAAGGGAAATTGGTATCGTATGTAAGTGGTTCATTCGATCGCAAAGTAATCGTAGAAATATGTGGGAGCCATATGAATTTCCAGATTCCTCTATTGGTTATTGTTCGGAGAAGTGTCTCGATCATGTCCGCATAATTCACGAACCGTAGGGAGACACACTTAAGGATTCGACATTGTTTGAGTAGTTATGGTATTATGAGAAAGAGACCGAATGTTGTTCGGAGTCTCGGATGGGATCCGGGATATCACGAGGTGATCCGGAATGGTCTGGAGAATAAGATTCATATAAGGAAAGTCCCGTTTCGGAGTTGCGGAATGATTCCGGTGTTTTCATCGGGAATGTTCTAGAAGGTTCCGGATTGTCCGGCACTCCGGGGGGGGGGGGGAGGGGTACATGAATGTGTCATTACATATTGGAATGATTGCATCATGTACTAAGTGTTCTTGCTGTCCCAAATAAAGGATTAAATTGAATCCTAAAACAGAAAAGTCAAATGTCCAGTTTGAAAGTCAAACGGCTAAAACAAGAAACTGTGGGAAACAAGCAAGAGGAGTTGGAACCGACTTGGAGGAGGAGTTTCTCTCCTCCAAGCCGGCGGCCAGCCCTAGGCCGAGTTGGGGAGGGACTCCCTCCCTCCCCTGGCGCGCCAGCCCCCTCCCATCTATATAAGGAGGGGCAGGGCTCCCCTCCTAGCACACACAAGTTCCTATCTTCTACCTCCGGTTTAGAGCCGTTTGGGTTTAGAGCTTCTAATTGCTTTAGCCTTCGGTTTAGAGCCTTCTAATTGGTTTAGAGCCTTCTAATTGGTGTGTCTAATTACTAGACCACTAATAGCCTCTCTCTCATACTCCACCATACTCGCACCGGCTTAAGGCGAAGCCCTGCGGGATTTCCCCTCTACTTCCGGTACCATGCCGTTGTGCTGCCGGAATCGCGAGGAGAGTGCTACAACCTCCGCTGCCTGCTGGAACAAGGGAGAGGAAGGTCTTCGTCGAGTACCGAACGTGTGACCGACTGCGGGAGCGCTGCCGGAACGCAGCGCCGGAAGGATCGTCTACACGATCTTGAGATCGGGAAGAGTACGACTACATCACCCACGAGAATCCGCTCTCGTTAAACGCTTTGGAATCTTCGAGGGTAAGTTATTCCATCGACTCGTTGCTACAATCTAGTAGATAGATCTTGGCTTGTTTGTTTGTATGCGATAGAAATTTTTTGTTTTCCATGCTACGAACCCCTACAGTTCCTCTTCAATTTCTCCCTTATCAGGGGCATCATTTTTATCATTACCACTTTCAGTTTCAGCATCAGAGACAAATATACTATTAGGATCTATAGCAGGTTCAGATGATTCTACAATTGTTTTATGTTTCTTTTTCTTTCTTTTAGAATAAGTACCTCTATTTTAAACTTGTTGATATTCTTGCTCAATTATTTTAGGATGTCCCTCAGGATATAAAGGATCGTGAGTGGCAGCTCCACTCCTAGTTCTAATTTCATAAGCATGTTTATCTCCAGAAGCATAACTAGCATATCTTTTTGTACTTTAGCAAGTTGATAAATTTGAGTTTGAACCATTTGGAAATGTTTAACAAGCATTTTAACATCATTAGAAGTTCTTTCCACAATATCCTTCAAATCATTAATAGCTCTGGAGTTTTCCATTAAATGATTCTGCACTTGCTTATTAAAATTACCTTGCTTAACAATAAAGATATCAAGTTCCTCTAAGCATTGATCAGGAGGTTTACCATAAGGAATATCACCTTCATCAAAATATTGGAGAGAGTGTACCTCAATAGTGGATGAGTGGGAGATTGGCTTACATAATTCTTCTATAGGAGGTAAATTCTTCACATCTTCAGATATAATACCCTTCTCCCTAAGAAATTTCTTAGCTTCCCTCATCACTTCATCATTTAGTTTAATCACTCCCCTCTTATTGGGTGTTGGTGTTGGAGTTGGTTCAGGCACAGGTGGTTCAGGTGTAATTGGCTCAGATGTATCCCAATCATCATAATTATTGCTTATTTTAGCCATTAATTCTTCAACTTCTTCAGGAGTTCTTTTCCTGAAAACACAATCAGCAAAACTATCCAGGTATGTCCTAGATTCATCAATTAGTCCATTATAATATGTATCAAGAAGCTCATTTTTAGGCAATGGACATCCAGGATGTGCATGAATCAAAGCACCGAACCTTGCCCATGATTCAGGCAATTTCTCCTCTTCTCCCTGTTTAAAATCAAAAAGTTTCTGCAAAACAGCATGTCGAGCAGTAGGAGGGAAATATTTCTGAAAGAAAGTAGCAATCAGGGCTATCAATGGATCCGGGAGGTAAAATATTAAACCAAGCTTTACCTTCTCCTTTTAGTGAAAAAGGGGAAAATTTAGCAACAAAATAGGTGCACATCTTAATATCATCAGAAAATAAATCACTCATAGTAGAAAGCTCAGTCATATGTGCCACAACCTTTTCATTATCAGTCCCACAAAAAGGTTCTTTCTCAACAATGTTTATATAGGATAAATCAAGAAGAGAAATCATAATCTTTATCTTTAATGTTTATGGGAGAAGTGGCAAACTCAGCATCAGGAAATAGTTTAGGCATAATAATACGTTTCTCAAGAAGACTCTTAATAGCACTAGCACCACGTGTGTTTCGATATTCTTCAATAAATTCAGCGGTCATTTCAATATAACCACCATTAATTCATAGCTCTCTCTAGACTCACGTGAACTAACAGGTGTAATAGTATCTTCATTAGGATTTTTAGTGTTTCCCAATATAGTTCTAGCAATTGTAGCATCTAGGAAAGGACCTAATGAACCACTCACATCAAGCATAGTATAAGTAACATCATGAGCATCTGAAGCAATTTCAGATTCAGCAGTAGTAGCAGTGTGTGTAGCATGTGTATGTGGTGGTGGTGTAACGAGCTTACTCATAACAGATGGTGAATCAAGAGCAACAGAGGTGTTTAGAACTGTACCTCTTCTTGTAGTGGATGGTAATATAGGAACTTTTCCATCACGAGTCTTACCCATGATGAACAGTATATCAGCGAACTTTAGTAATCCCAAGTGAACTTACAAATAAAACTATGCTCCCCGGCAATGGCACCAGAAAATAGTCTTGATGACCCACAGGTATAAGGGATCGCAACAGTCTTCGAGGGTAGTAAAGCCCAATTTATTGATCCGACACAAGGGGAGCCAAATAATATTTATAAGCCTTAACAACTAAGTTGTAAATTCAGCTGCACCTGGAAATAGTCTTGCCCACAACAGTTTATTAGTAGATACGGTTTTGTAGTAGCAATAGCAAAGTAACAACAGTAGTAACAATAGTAGCAAACAACATGATTTGAGTGCGGTAGGCATAGGGATGGATGGACGGGCGTTGCATGGACAAGTCTATTCGTGTAATATCAAGATCTAGGGCATTTGCAGATAAATAAGATAAAGCATCCAAGTACTAAATAATCATAGGCATGTGTTCCATATATAGTCATACGTGCTCGCAAGGAGAACTTGCACAACATCTTTTGTACTGCCAACCCGTTGCAGCGGGGCCTCAAGGGAATCTACTGGCAATTAAGGTACTTCTTTTAATAGAGTACCGGAGCAAAGCATTAACACTACATGAACACACGTGATCCTCATATCACAGCCATTCCCTCCGGTTATCCCAATTTCTGTCACTTCGGGGCCTTTGGTTCCGGACAATAATATGTGTAAACAACTTTCAGATAAGATCACAAACAATAATATCATCATGAATCAATAACATGTTCAGATTTGAGATCATGGCACTCGGGCCCTACTGACAAGCATTAAGCAAAACAAGTTGCAACAATGTCAAAAATCACTAACAAAGATACTAGGCACCATGCCCTAACAATCTTATTCGATTACATGATAGATCTCATCCAATCCCTACCATCCCCATAGCCTACAGCGGGGGATTACTCACTTATGGATGGGGAAACATGGATGGTTGATGGAGAGGCATCGGTGATGATGATGGCGATGATATCCTCCAACCCCCCATCCTGGCAAGGTGCCAGAACAGAGTTTCTGGTTCCGAATCGTGGTGTCTGGTGGTGGCGGTGCAGCGGAACTCTATCTAGAAAAACATCGAACCCCCCCTGTTTTTTTCGGTCAGAGGGCTTATGTAGGCGAAGGGAGAGGCCGAGGGGGTGCCCGAGGTGGCTACACCACCCCCTGGCGCGGCCAGGCCTGGCCCGCGCCACGAGGTGGTATGGGACCCTTGTGGAACTTCTCCGTCTCATCTTCTGGCTCCGTAAGTCTTCTGGTAAATTAGGAGTTTTGCGATATTTTCGGGATTTTTTCTGAAAGTTGGTTTTCTGCACAAAAACTAGACACCAAAGAAATTCTGCTAAAAACAGCGTCAGTCCGTGTTAGTTGTATCCAAATCACTCAAATTAGAGGAGAAACAATAGCAAAAGTGTTCGGGAAAGTAGATACGTTTTGGACGTATCAAGATGCTCCAAGAATTGTGTCCTTTGGATCCATCATCTGATCTGATCCTGGTGAAAATAAACATAAAAAGTGTGTGCGAGCGCTATAAAATACCAAAATCCTACATCTAAAATGCAAAATAATAATCTAAAACATGATGCAAATATGCACTAATCAGCGACCCTCCTCGATGGACACCTTCTGGAGGTTGTGGAGGTGAAAACCGAGTGCCTGGTGCTTAGCTCTAAAGGCGTGGATGTTCTTTGACAGGCCACATGTCTTCACGTCCTCGGCATGCCTCACAAAGGAGTTGAAGTCGGTGGAGAGGCCCTTGGTGAAAAATGGGCACCTGTAGACGTCACCGACGAAGAAGTTGTTGAACTGTCCAGACTTCAGCTTCCTCAGCACCTGACGAGTCTTGGTGTCCGTGGACTCGTCGTCGCTACAGACGTCGCTAGTATCCACCTTTTGGAAAAAATAGTAGAGTGCAATAAGGAAATGATTGAGATACCTTGATTATCTGTATTGATTACTTGCATAAATTAACCGATTGAGATCCCCTCATTATTCCCCAATCCCCAAATCTCTAACCAAATCGAATACTGATCCCAACTACAGATCGGTGCTAGTACTGATCCCAACTAGGGGCATTCATTGAAATACGAGATCTAACACAAGAGGATTAGCTACTGTAAAAATACCTAGCATCCAACGATTGAAAATACGAACAGCCGAACCCTAATAACACATGATCTAACATCCAACAATGGGAATGGGGGAAGAACAAAGGAAGGGGAGAAAACCCTAGTTAACTCCGACCATGGGTCGGATAAGCTGGCATCAAAGGGGTTCTCCGGCCTGATGTAATCGTTCTCCTTGTAGGGGTCCCAGCCGTGCAGGATCTACCGGAGAGTGACGGGGGTATCCTCACCGGCGGCTACAACGGAAGCGGGGAAGGGGGTCTGGACAAGGATGGCGTCTGCCTTCGATGCCTCGACGGGGTCCTGTACGGGGATGGGGGCCTCCTCGCTGGCGGCTATGGTGGAATCGGGGACGAGGGTCTGGACAGGGATGGCTGTAATATCCCAACATTAGATCTTAGAAGTAAGCTGAACCCAGATGTGTGCATTGCATTCATACATAGAAAATCCGAATAATTTTCGCGCTTTTAAAACATAACTTGTTAAATTGATTGAAGCTTCTCTTAACTTGATGGAATTGAAGTAGATCATCAAGTTAACTGCGATAAGTTTCAATATGACCTTTGCTAAAACCTTATTTGGTTAAACATGATTTGGTCTAAAGGTAGACCAGATATAATAAAATGTTACTCATAATACATTGCTTAAATGATTCCTATATGATCCTTAAGGGATCATATCATACTATTCATCATATCAACCTAGGAATACTAAGTTAAGTTTACCATTAAAATAATAATGCAATGATTAATGCTGATCTATCTTATTCTTATCTATTATTACTATTAGTATCATAGTAATACCTAACCTTAAACTCATTAAAGAGTTGGAGTTGGAAAGAGACTAAGTTAAGATGATCCACTAAATATCTTTCTTTCTATATCAATCTTTATGGAACTTATCTTAATATCTGTTGTTCTTCAATGTTGGGTAATTCCCCATTGATTCACAAATTCTTTAATTATCAATCCTTGATCTACTATTTCTTGATCTTATCATAACATCTACTTAAATCTTTTAAAGAGGGCATAGTCCATAAATAACCTTAATCCAATATGATATACTAAGAAGATAATCTCAAGACAATTGAAAAATAGGATTGATAAAGCCTTGCTTAACCAACTAAGAACTTAAGCAATAATTGATTAAAGGATTATAATGGTGATGCTTTAGCCACCAATATTGAATGCTTATATTTAGTATAATTAATACTGGTGGGTAGAACATGATTGGAACCTTAGTAGAGATAAGTTATCCTAGATTAGTCATTGCAAGCCACATAAATATAAATTAGGGTTGGAGTGTGCGTTATTGGAGTAAAGTGAATATAGGATGATATTATTCAATTAAAGCTAGTATAGCATAGAGTTATAGAAGTGGTGTTATTCATCTTAAAGGATAGTCAACTTTAGAGAAAGGTAGTTGGATGCATACAACTATTAGAGATACATTAGTAATGAATGATTAAGGAAGATTATGAGTAGAGTTTGAAGGAACTATTTGTTGGATGGAAGGCTATCAATAGTAGAGTAGTAGATACAACCAAGCAAGGATATGAGTAAGTTATGAAATACTTTAGTATCAAACTCATTGGATTCATCCATGAGTTTAGAAGGTTAATCAGTGAATGAGAATATTACTATGAAGTAAAAAAACTCATCATGTTAATCATGATGATAGATAAAAAAGGTAGTATATCTAGGAAAGGAATTCCTTAATAAGAAGTCTAGAATTATGAATTATGGAAGATAGTAATTCTTGGTAAACAATCAACTCGAAATCTTAAAACCAAGTATAATATTCATTTCATATTCAGAATTCCTCTTCTTATATCTATACCACTTGATAGGAACATTTCCTACAACATATCACATAAACACATCTCTGACAATTCCAACCATCAGAATTAAATGTGCTTAGGAGTAGCTTTATCAATTCTTTTCTATAAAACATTCAAGATATAACTTTCAAGTACTAAAGGTGATGTCATCAACTATCCCAGACAGAAAACAATATGCTTAGTTATTAAATCTTTACTCACATCCATAAAGAATCTAAGTATATTAAAAACCCTAAACCCTAGGGTAAACATTCATAATTCAAAACCCTAAACCTCTTTGTTTATCATAATAGAATATATACATGGTCATTTTCCAAATTAATGGACGTAGTAAGAATCATATTAATTTCTTTCAGATTTCATGCATCAAATAATGATATAGGATCATTATACATATAAAGATTTACATTCAAACTCTGAGCCAACTAGAGTTAAGTCTTATAAAAAAATAAGAATACATCATTCAAGAAATCCATAATTAAAAGAGGAGAGAAAAATAATAAGAAAATTTTCTACAAATTATTAAAAGGGGTTCATATTGAGAAAATAAAAGAAATATAAAAAGATTATATAATAAAAGTTCACAAATGATACTAAATATATTTTAGTAATATTGCAATTATCCTTCAAATAAATCCTACAAAGAAAAATTTAAAATATAAATCAAATTCAAATCTGAAAAGGAAAACCGAAAATAGAAAAAGGTAAAGGAAATAAAAACATTACTTGGCTGTGGCCCAACTTGTTTTTCCTTATCTAACGCCCATGTACAGCCCACAAGAAGCCCAGCTCGTTCTCACCTCTGGCTGGCAGGTGGGACCGAAGAGGGACTGCGGGTTGAGCTTACGAAAGTACCAGGGGGTTATTCGCAAAACCGCACGTCGTCTACCTCGCCTACTGGAAGCAGCTCGATGGCCAGGAGCTCCGTCGTCGATGGACTGTCGCGCTGTGATGCGTGCTACCACTCCTGGGTGGAACGGATAAGAACGCCACGACGCCGTCTGCTCGTCCTCATCCCCATTTCCCCCTCTGCAGCTCTCTTTCTCTCAATTTCTTCTTCTAACCCAAGAACCCTAGCTCGGAGGTGTGCTGGAGCTGGCAATTCCGTGCTCGCCTCGGCCATGTAAGACCACGGTGGAGACCTCCATGCTCTTCTTGTCCGTTTGCCCCAACTCGCACTAGCGAAGAAGGCGTGAATCAACCCAATCGAACCCTCATTCCCGACGCTTTTCGTCGACCTCGCCGGCGTCTCCGACCGTGCCTCGCCAAACCAAGCACATCACCGCGTTCCTGGTGATTCACTAAGTCTCCTAGTATGCGTAGATCTTTCGTTTGCATCCTAAATCCACACCACCGTGATCGATCGCAAGCACCGCCGCATGAGCTCGTCGCCGGTTGACCTCCGGTGACCAAAAAAGGGTTGAGCCACCACCAATAGGTTCATCTCGATCTCCTATGTCCAACGAACCTAACCACAGCCCCCCGCGCGCACCCGATCGATTGATCCTCAACCTATGAGGACCAGACCTGGTGACGTCATGCTCACCTCAACTTCGAACCACTTCAGCGAGTTGGACCGGTCTTTTCCCGCGTGGCTGATGACATGGCCCTGGGTCCATATGTCAATGTCTGGGGGTAAAGATAGGGTCGGTAACAAACACATTTATTAAATCTGAGAGCTGAGGTGGACATAGGCCCACTAGTCAGTGAATGTGGCTGGATGTGGGTGCGGTATAAAAAGTTATTCCCTGTTTAAGAAATAAATAAAATGTTATAACTCAATTAATAATATTCCAGGAATCAAATAAATGATTAAATCTTGTTTAATTCATAACTTTTGATTTGTAATTCAGAAAAATGTGTATAATATATGAAAAGTTGTAGAAAAATAAAATCTACAACTTAAAATTATTACCAAATATTATTATGATAATTATTTAAAAAGATATTATTTAATAAATGTTTTATAATTAATAAAACCTTAACAATTCACATTTTAATGATGATAAATAATAAGAATATGAATAAAATACCAAAAATCTTAGAAAAATAAAAACTAAAATTAAAACCATAATCGTGCATTATTATTTCACTTAATTAAATATTTATTATTTATTAAGTAATTATTATGTAATAAGAATTATAAAAATCATATTTTATTATTTATAAATCACAAAAATAAATGTAATATACCAAAATGATCACAAAAATAATATCTACATGTTAAAAATATAATATTCACTTTTGAGTTAATTAAAAATTCAAATATTTTAATAACTCAAATTTAAACTTAATTACTTAGTTTGAAATTCATATAAAGGTAAATAAAATTTGTTAATATTTCTAAAATTAGTCAATCAAGTCTAATAAATAAGTATTATTCTTGAATATTACTAATAAGTCATAATCATTCAAAACATCAGAAATACTATTATATTGAATTATCTTTCTACTATATGAATAAATTATATTTTCAAAAGATCTTTAATAATTATAACATCTTCAAGAATGATATATCAATCAAATACAACTTTATAATGGACTAAATCCAAAAATAATTCAGGAGTAATCACTAGTACGATTTATTTATCCACCAACCATAATCATACCCATAAAAGGAAACAAGAAATCTTGTTACACTTCAAAATTAAGAAACCACTACTCAAATAGAAGAATAACTATTCTTAAGTAACCTTAAGGCAATATTAACAAGTACACAAGGTATAAATGTTATAAGCATTATACTTTCAAACTATCTTTGTTTTAAAGTTAAATTTAGTCTACAAGAATCTAAATATAACACTATAAACATTGTTATATGTTTTATAGTTAACTTTGGTCTGAGTTAGTTAAGTGATTAAGCATCTCAAGCCAAAACCATTCAAGCAAACACAAATAGCATCGAATACCACTAACTAACCACAAAGATTGATTAAACCTTAGAAAAGGAATCTTTTTGAAGGGAATATGCCCGAGAGGCAATAATAAAGTGGTTATTATCGTATTCCTTATTTATGATAAATGTTTATTTTACATGCTATAATTGTATTAATACGGAAACATTAATACATGTGTGTTTAATAAACAAAAAGGAAGTTCCTAGTTATGCCTCTCTCATAAACTAGCTCGTTGATTAACAAGATGATCAAGGTTTCCTGATAATGGACATTGGATGTTGTTAATAACGAGGTCACAACATTAGTGTAATGGTGTGATGAACATTCATCCGAAGTATAGCATTACAATCAAAGTCATTGAGTTTATATTGCTATAACAACTTACGAAGTGATCCTAATCCTTAGACCATGAGATCATGTCAATCACTAACACCGGAAGAGTTTCTTGATAACATCAAACGTCACACCATAACAGGGTGATTATAAAGATGGATTCAGAACTAATAAAGTGTTATGTTGAGGCCCATGGATCAAGAGTGGAATTTTTTCATCCCGATGACGGATAGATATACTCTGGGCCCTCTCGGTGATATCACATTGATTAGCTTGCAAGCAAGTGATTTGATCACTAGAATGTTATATCACGGGAACGAGAAAAGAGTGCATGTCAGTAACGAGATCAAACTAGGTATGGAGATACCGATGATCGAATCTCGGACATGTAATATATCGCGAAACAAAGGGATTAAGATACTAGCATAAAAGGTTCCGACGATCACAAGAAAGTAATCGTTGAATTTGTGGGAGTCAGTATGGGTCTCCAAATCCCGCTTCTGATTATTGATCCGAGAGGGGTCTCGATCATGTCCGCATTATACACGAACCATAGGGTGACACACTTAAGAGACACCGACATCCAATTGGAGCAAGAGTTTCATGCCGAAAGAATGAACAAGCGCAGGAATTTGTTTCACTAGATACCGAAACAGGTTTTCCGGTGAAATTGCATAAAGTGGTTATGCATGTGAAATATAATTCTAGCAAGGGGTTATTTGTGAATGTTTGTCATTAAAGTAATTGACAAAATTCTGAATAAAATAAAAGATTTTTATTTAATGAGAGTTTGCATTAAATTTGGTGGAAATTTAATGGGAATTTGAGTGGGTTTTTGAGTGGAGAAAATTGAAGGGCCATTTTGTGAGTGGAGTGTCCACCCACATGAATGAGGGAGAGGTGGGGGCACCCTCCATGGCCGGCGGCCATGCCCCCTTGGGCTGCCCCCCTCCCCTATATAAGGAGCCCCTCCTCTCACTTCTCACTCACACCTTCTCGTGAAGGATCTCTCTCCCCCTCTAGAATTTATCCCCCATGGTCTCGAACTAGCGAGATACATGTTCCCGGTGGATTTTTGGCAAGAAAGAGTTGTGCTTCCGCTGCATCGCTGGAGCGAGGAGGCGGAGGTTGCTCGGTGCCTCGAACGTGTGTGCGAGCACGGATGCAATGCTGTTTTGCGGCTCTAGGACTTCCTCTCGATCTTGAGATCGGCAAGAGATCGTCTACATCAACCACGTGTTTGGACTCGTTAAGCTTTGTCGGTCTTCAAGGGTATGTTCTCTACGGATATACATCCGCCCGTTGTTTGTATCTAGTAGATATATCTTGGTACATAGTTGTTCCCATTGTAGGAAATTTTTGTTTTCTATGCTGCGAACCCTACACTTTTCTTCAAAAGTTATTCGTTTTGCCACTCAGACAATATATGACAAATAAACAAGATCACATTACTTTATACTTCACTCATATACCTAGGAGCAATAACACTTAAGCTATTTATAAGTGACTCTACTTATAAAGTAAAGTTTGGAGATAAACTATTAAAGTGTAAACAATTTTAAATAGCATTTCATAGATATATAATTTAATTGCTACATAAATATGTGTTGTTCACACACACTCACAAGCCATAATAAGAAGAACAAGTGTGAAACTTATCTAAAAGGGACATCACATTCTAAAGTAACCATTTCCGGAATCCAAACCTTAGGACCACGTTATCCCCGGGATTTGCATTTAGAACGTGCATCACATTACTTATGCATAAAAACATATTGCTTCTTTAAACATTAGTCCTTATCGGACCAATGATGTTGATTTCAGATTTTGGATCTTATACTGACTCGAAGACCGTGAGTGCATAATCTTGCAATCACAAAAGGCAAGTTCATCACTTGCTCATGTCCTTTGTTTATTTTCTGTAAAGTATTCTACAAATTCAGTGTTGTCATCACCTGCATTTGAAAAGGTCAGAAAACACTATTTTCAATAATAATGTGAACTATTGGTTACTGATCCAGGGTGATCAGTTAATCTATTAAATCTGACAGTTGGAATACCATTGTTCAGAACTATATCACCTAGGACTTAACAACCAATGTCGCCAGTGATTCTTGCGCCGTATATTACGTGTTTACCATGAGATTTGGAACGGGACAGAAAAGTCAGATGTATCTTCTTCCTCTTGGATGAATCCGGATGTGCAGGTCGTGGCTGTTATCCTTGAAGCGTGCATATTAATTGGTAATTCGTAGAGGATATGTAGCATATGGGTGGGAACCCTTATTGTCCCACGATAGTTCTGGCATCCAACGGTTTGTACAAACCATTGCCTTTATTCATTACGTGGGCATGGTGTACACCAAGGAGGCATGCGAGGTCACGAAGGGGGCAGTGATTGGCTTGGATCATCTTCTCGGCCCCACATCATGGAATTGTGGAAGGGAATACGCTGCCCGGTTGTGCAACAAAGAGTTGATCTCTCATGGGTAAAGTAACGCACCTCTGCAGAGTGTAAGAACTGTAACTTGTTACTCCCTGTTCCGGGAAGGAGCTGCGAACGCGGCGGGAAAGGAACTCAATGAAAGTTCTGGTAAACCCGTGAAGGCTGACGGACATAGCTTTTCAAAATAAAAGCAACCTTTGAAGAAATGTTTATGAAAACTTGCATTGCCGACGACCTATGGTCTGTGGTTGTCGCTATAGTGCATCAAACACTCCTTTTCTAGTGAATTTGCTGAGTACGCTCTTACTCAAAGTATCTTCTTAACCCTTGCTAGATCTAAAGCCATTGAGACGTTGTCTACACCAAGTTATGCTCCAGGAAGCATCATCCAAAGCTAAAGCTCTTCAACAAATAATTCAACTCAAGTGAAGACACAGTTTCGGATTAGATAGGAATATAATCTCTAGCCAAAGAACCTAATTCTGTAGTATATTGCAGTAACCGCAATACCAATCCCTTAGCTAAAATACTAGTCTTAATAGTATAATAGTTTTTGCGTTGTTTATCTTTGATTCTTCTCGGAATGAAGTTCTTTCTCTCTATTTCACCTAGAGTGTTCTCTGGATCTTGTGTAAAGAGTGAGTTGTAACCTTTAGCCATGTATTGGACCCGCTGTGTTTCTGTTGTGCCATTCTGAGGGATGTAATACTAGTGAACGGTGTTTCATTGGTGTTATGTCAACGAATATAGTATACTACATCATGCAGTGGTATGCTGGGTCACCGCAATGGCGGCTGCCTGTACGGGGATGGGGGCCTCCTTGTCGGTGGCCATGGAGGTGACGATGGCCACCGCTCCATTCTTCTCCATCGCCGATATGGTTGGGGTTTTCTTGGGGGTTTGTAGAAGGTGATGGGACTGTGGAGATGGTTGTGTGACTAAGTGAGCGAGTGATGAGTGAGAGTGAGGAGGCCTCTAAAAATGTGAAGGGAGGAGAAGTTTCGTTGCACCACCGTGCACCGCCTAACCGCGTTTTCTACTGCACCGTGCACGGCCACATGCGTCCGCTACTGCCCTATGCACCGCGACATGCGTGTTGTGCATCACGTTTTCCCCCTCGTGTCTAATCTTGGCCACTTACCGTGCTCATTTATACCCTCGAGTGTAACATTGGCAGTTTGGTTGTACTCAGTTTTGCCCTCCAGTACTAACACTGCCGTGTGCAATATACTCACTTTTACCCTCCGGTGGCTGGTGATACGCCAGAAACGTATCAATAGTTTTTGATGTTCCATGCTTGTTTAGTATCTACTTTTCTTTGATTTGTCTTTCTTTGAGGTGTTTTTATATCTTTTCTGGAACTAACCTATTAACAAGTTGCCATAGTGCCTGTTGCCTGTTTTCTTCTGTTTTTGGTTCCAGAAAGGCAGAAAATCAATATTCCCGGAATTGGACGGGACAAAAGCCAAAGTCAATAGCTTTCTGTGGGGAACACGAAGTCCAGAGGGGAGAGGAAGAGGCAAGCCAGGGCGGCCACACCCCCTAGGCGCGGCCAGGGGTGGGCCCGCGCCTAGGCAGGGTGTGGGCCCCCTGGTCGCCTCCTCGGCCTCCCCCTTCGCCTATAAGAAGCCCCCGATGCCTAAACCCTAAGTACCCGATCAAATCTCCACGAAACCGTCTGTAGCCACGGCTACCATCGTCCCTAGATCGGGGGGGGGGAGATCTGAAGTTCTTATCGGCACCCTGCCGGAGGGGAGATCATCCCGGAGGCCTTCTTCTCCGGTATGATGCATGAGTAGTTCCACCTTGGACTATGGGTCCATGTAGTAGCTAGATGGTTGTATCTCCTCCTTTGTGCTTTCATATATAGATCTTGTGAGCTCCATTCATGATCAAGATCTAATCTATTTGTAATCATGCATGTTGTGTTTGTGGGGATCCGATGGATATTGAGATTATTATGTTGGTTTGATTAATGGTTTTGTCTTTATGATTCCATCATGTCTATGTTATTTGTGATCTTGCATGCTCTTCGTTGTTAGTAGCTATCTTGGCCAAGTAGTTGCTAGTGACTCCAAGAGGGGGTATTTATGCTCGATAGTGGGTTCATGCCTCTAGTTTCCAAGGAAAGTGACAGAAATATCTTAGGTTGTAGATGTGTTGTTTCCACTAGGGAGAAAACAACGGTCTCTTGTTCATGGAACATGTGGATTTTTTACCTTACACACTTTGCTTAAAGCAGTTGTCTATTGCTTACAACTTAATACTAGAGGGGGTTCGGATGATAACCTGAAGGTGGAATTCTAGTCATAGATGAAGTTGGATGGCGGTCTATGTATCTTGTTGTATTGCCCAATCGAATCTCATAGGATCTTTCTGACTAGTATTGCATTTTTATGCCTTGCTCAGTTCCTGTCAATTGCCCTGCTATAATTTGTTTACCCTTCATGCCATGTTGTTTATCTAAGGAGAGCACCTCTAGTGAACTATGGACCCCGGTCCAATCTTTACCATTGATACATCTTCCGCTGTTACTTGTTTACTTGCTGCAAACCTTTACCTTCCACACCATACGTTTAATCCTTTGTTACAGCAAACCGGTGAGCTTGACAACCTCACTGATTCGTTGGGACAAAGTCTTGAGTTTGTGTGCAGGTTTCTACGTTGCTTGAAACACCTTTGAGACGTTTCCTTCCTCCTTCTGGTTTGATAACCTCGATCTCTACTGAGGGAAACTTGCTGTTGTGCTCATCACACCTTGCTCTTGGGGTTCCAACGAAGTGTCCCATGTCAACACTGGGTGCACGCATCACTGGTCAACAGAGAGTCAACAAATGGTTTTTAGCTAGCTAATTGAGTCATTTTATGCACAACAAATTCAAAAATATCAAAACATAGTGGCATCTACCCAGGGAGTCTTATTATGTGACCTCCTACTATAAGAAATGTATATAAATCAAGTTTTAACCTAAATCACAACTTCTCAAATCACCTACTATCTATGAAGGTTCATGGATTTCTACTCAAGCCTCTTCCCAAAACATCCCTCCCCAAAACATAATTTGTCTGAATGAGGCAATAATTGTCAAACACATATATATTTGAATTGCAAATAGTTTGATGTATGCAAAGATGTATTTTATTGTATAAAAGAAACATTTTCCATTTTTTAAATCTCTTTCTATTTTCTATTTGAATCCCCTTGTCAGTTTTGCCCTTGGTTTTTAAGTTTACTCAGTGTTACCCTTGGTTTTTAAGTTCTACTCAGTTTTCCCCTTTCTCTTAGTCACAAAGTCTCACACATGTGCTCATCTTGGCTGATAAGCTCTGATTGGTCGAGACAGTTTTCACGCGGATTGTATCCACCAACTGTTGATCCTTTGATTGATCCTCTATGATCTAGCGAACATGATAACCCCTGTATCTGTCGGGAGGGCACCCTCTATCCATGCAAAATAACAAGTTTGCCACTGATATTTTAACTCCATAAACAAATGATTTTGAATATAATTTAAAGGGAAAGTGTTCAAAGGTTTATAATTTTTGCATTATATTTCACTCCATGAAAATGATAAATGATCAGGATTTTATTAGCACAACATTATCATGTCCTAAGTGTGACTTCAAAGAGTTCAAAGCTGTATAAATTTTTTCCATATGCAAGTTTATGCATTACATTCTATGAAAATGATAATCTCTCAAGATTTTCTCTGCACATCATTATCCTGTATTAAGTGCGATTTCATAATGTTCAGGTTTATAATTTTCGTATATGCAAGTTTAGGGATCACCTTTCATGCTCTAAAAATTTTAAAATCTCAAGATTTTCTTAGGAAGCTATAATTTGAAAGTGTTCAAGAGTTGTGTCAATTATAAACACTCTTTTACATAAAGAGTTGTATAATTTTTTCAATTTGAAAGTGTTCAAGAATTGTGTCAATTATAAACACTCTTTTACATTAAGAGTTGTATATTTTTTATTATTTTGAAAGTGTTCAAGAGTTGTGTCAATTATAAACACTCTTTTACATTAAGAGTTGTATAATTTTTTCAATTTGAAAGTGTTCAAGAGTTGTGTCAATTATAAACACTCTTTTACATTAAGAGTTGTATATTTTTTTAAATTTGAAAGTGTTCAAGAGTTGTGTCAATTATAAACACTATTTTACATTAAGATCTGTATAATTTTTTAATTTGAAAGTGTTCAAGAGTTGTGTCAATTATAAACACTCTTTTTACATTAAGAGTTGTATAAATTTTTAATTTGAAAGTGTTCAAGAGTTGTGTCAATTTTAAACACTCTTTTCCATTAAGAGTTGTATAATTTTTTTAATTTTTAAGTGTTCAAGAGTTGTGTCAATTATAAACACTCTTTTACATTAAGAGTTGTATAATTTTTTTAATTTGAAAGTGTTCAAGAGTTGTGTCAATTATAAACACCCTTTTATAATAAGAGTTGTATAATTTTTTTTATTTTGAAAGTCTTCAAGAGTTGTGTCAATTATAAACACTCTTTTACATTAAGAGTTGTATAATTTTTTTAATTTGAAAGTGTTCAAGAGCTGTGTAATTATAAACACTCTTGTACATTAAAGTTGTATAATTTTTTTAATTTGAAAGCGTTCAAGAGTTGTGTCAATTATAAACACTCTTGTACATTAAGAGTTGTATAATTTTTTTAATTTGGAAGTGTTCAAGAGTTGTGTCAATTATAAACACTCTTGTACATTAAGAGTTGTATAATTTTTTTTAATTTGAAAGTATTCAAGAATTGTGTCGATGGAGATGGCTCCGGGGGCAATTCCCCGTCCCGGTAGGGTGCCGGAACAGAGACTTCTGTCCCCCGAATCTCCTTTTCGGTGGCAGCGACGCTTTGGAATGTTTTGTGGAGATTTGATCCGCCTAGGGTTTATGTCTCGGGGATACGTATATATATGCGAAAGGGCAAGGTAGGTGGAGCCTCGAGGGTCCCACACCAGGGGCTGGCGCGGCCATGGGGACCCGCGCCACCCCCAGGTGTGGCTTCCTCGTTGCGCCTCCTCGTCTCTCCTTTGGACTCTGTGTCTGCTTCGGTAAAATATTGACTTTGGCATTTGTCCCATCCAATTCCGAGAATATTTATTTTTTGGATTTTCTAAAACCAAAAACAGCAGAAAACAGGCAACTGGCACTGCGTCATCTTGTTCATAGGTTAGTCTCAGAAAATATATAAAAATAACTCAAAGTGTAGATAAAACATAAGAAAGTCGATATGTTTATGACGTATCAGTGACACTAACATAATTTTCTTGAAAATTGCAAAAGATTAGAAATGGTTTTCATGACCACCTCAACATCCCCTCCCCAGGTCGAATCTTGTCGAGGATGCCACCATTGAACCATTTCTTTGAAAAATGGTATAGAGATAGAAAAGGTAGAGTAGTCCTAGAGAAGGAAAGCTGGAATATATTTTCTCTCGAAGCAAATTTTCAAGTCGGATCAGTCATCATTTTCTGCCTCACAATGTTTGACGACGCTCGCATCGGTATTAACTTTGCAAATTTTGACAACATGTAGTAATAATATGATATGACCAGTCTATGTAGGTGTGGTTATTAGTTGAGTAAGTGGAACCCTTGAGATTTGTGTATCATCATGATGTACCGAGCACTCAGGTCCACTTAATTTTGTTTTGCTTTAGTTTAATTATGTGGTCTTTGTAATGGGTTTGAACAGTAATTTGATAAAATTAAGCACCTATGCAAAAGTCACCCGGAGTCTTCCAGTTTTATACCAGAGGCCCCGGACAGGAAAACAAAAACGCAGACCAGACCGAGAAATCCGGACGCTCCGATCTAGAGGTGGCGGATTATACTTTAACTGTCTGCTAACACCAATAGTAGGTTTGTCGTAGAAAACGACTCCAACCTTGTCGGGACGTTTGTAGAAATGAGGACACCCCAGCATACTGGAGCTAGTTCATATGCATGAGCGATCATCTCACAGGCCGTCGTCGCTTCATTATTTAAACCGTCTGCGTAAATCATATTAACAGAGGTGACACTTTATATGAACCATATGGTGTGTACTTCCGGAGACGGTTCGGCCAACCGCTTCGGAAAAAGCCGATTTATCAGCATTGTCGCGAGGAGTAGGAAGCCAAAACCATTGCCCGCCCATGATGGAGAACTATCGTCGGAAGCTGGTTCTGTTGTAGTGCTTTATCTCTCAAACTCAAACCCTAATACACTAGGATACTTGATTATTCACCGATTTCTTCTGTTTGAGTGGGTGAATCTTCATATCGGCAAGTTTCTCACCCGATTCACACTTTATTTTCTGAAATCCATGGTTGAATTCCTCACATTGACTATCTAGATGAGTTCAACATATTTTTAGGTTATTTTTGATTCCTCACATTAGGATATGTAATTTCTGCTTGTAATCGTTTGTTTGTATGATAGAAACCTGATTCCCATAGTTTTTCTTTGAAACTTTTCACTACAATGAATATTGGGAAGATTTTCTGCTCTGTCAAGGGCTCGGGAGCTTTAGGTACCTGGGGCACCTCCAAGCCACCGGGATCGAAGAAGAGACATTCAGAGGGGGACTCCTTGAGGGCAAACCTGAACAAGGACTACACGAGGGTGAGCGAACGCAAAGTGATACCCACCAAGTGGTTGTGCCGTGATTTCCTCTCCCACCAGGGCCTGAAGGATGACTTCGAGACGATGACCAGCAACACTGGCATGGTTCCCTTCTCCCTTATCCCCGACGAGACCTTCAAGATCGCCACACATGAGCTCATGTCATCCTTCCACAATGACCTTGAGGTCCAAGAGCACAATTTCACTATAAGTTTCGTGCTCAATGGGAAACTTCACAGACTCACTTTCCATCAATTTTGTGATTTCTTTGGGTTCTCTTATGAGGGAGAGGTCGATACCACTGAGGAAGTACTCCTAGAGGCAATGTATGCTTGGGAGTATAATTTTGTCCACATGAACACCAATTATTTGTGTAAGAAGAGTGCCACCATCCAGAATCCCACCATCCGCTACTTCGCCACTTTCTTGGCGAATTCTATCTTTGGGAAGGTAGATACCGGGGCAATTGAAAGCCCCGAGATAAGTGTAATTTATATGGCTCTCCATCCTGAGATGGAGAATAAGGTAAACTTGGGTGTTTTGCTCATCCAACACTTCTGCCGCCAAAGGTCGGCTCACTCAGGTGACATTCATTGTGGTGGCTTTATCACGTAGTTTTCCTACGCAAGCTAGTCTATCATGCCCCGTGAGAGAGTTGTGGCTGGCAGTAAGCTTCTGGATGATATCCATATGGAGAGCACAACATTCATGGGGGTCTATAAGCCCCAATGCTCCCTTCGTGCCTACCAATTTTTTTTAGCCTAATGGTGATGCCCACTAAGTTTTGCTTCCATTTTTCCATGCATTTGGTTTGCCAGGTAAACAGAGTTGGGTCCTCAATGAGGAAGAGTTCCAGCAGGCAATGATTTCCTCGGGAAGGATTGTGCCCCCGAGAGGAAACCCCAAATGGGAGAACGCGGGAAGCAGCCAGTAGCAGAAAGGGTAGGATGAGGAAAACTTGAGCACCATGGGCTAGGAAGACTATGGTCAACATCATCATCAACAACCTTTTTCCCAGTACCATCAGCAGCAAGGTATGCCGCTACCTCAGTCGGAATTCAACTATGTCCTGAGAAGTGACTTTGATCAGGTGGCGCATCACATCAACAACGCGGAAAACACGTTGCAAGATGTGACACCAACATTGTTAATCTCACCCAGGACTTTACCTCCTTCATGACCGAGCTACCGAACCGCTACACATACTTTTCGTACCAGCAGCCGCCGCCCAATGATGGTGGCGATAATTGATCTAAGATAGGCCAAGAGCCTAAGCTTGGGGAGGTTGAACTCCTACCCACCTTTTGCATTCATTTTTTTCTTTATTATTTTTCTTTATTTGTTTCTCTTCTAGTTGCATGTTTACCTTCAGTTTTCATTGATAAAAGAAAACAAAAAAAATTAGATTAGCCTTTATCTTGTTTTGTGCGAAGTTCTCTCGGCTCTCTTTTTAATTTTTTGCAGGTTATTCACTTCAAGTGACTTTGCTATGGAGAAGAACATGATGAGTTGACCCAAGTGAGAAATGAGCAAGCAAGAGGATGTACCACATTCCTATTATCCCACCTTTTGTAAGTTTATTCATGAACATACTGTGTTTGTTCGGTTGCACTTGAGTTCCACTCCATGCTTAGATCGTTATGTTTTAGGACTTAATCTCAAAGATAATATCACTACTTTAGCTTTGACTTATGGCAACTATTCTCGGTTAGAAAGTGTCTTCTTGACAAATTTGGTGCCATGTTGAAAGGATCGTATAGGAACCTAGAGGGGGGGTGAATAGGTGCTACTTCAAATTTTCTTCCTTTTCAAATTAGGGTTTGACAAGAAAGGTAAATTCTCTAGACTATGCAACTAAGGTTAATTTACCTATATGTCAAACAAGCACTAACTAGCACAACACTAAGCAAGAACAAGTAAGTAGAGTGCGGTAAAGGATAGAAGTAACCAAAGTGGTGGACGCGGAGACACAAGGATTTGTTTCCCGTATTTCCTTCCTTTTGAGGGGAAGTACGTCTAAGTTTGGAGAGGGGGTGGTTTCAAACCACCAACTCCACGAGAGGCCTCCCTTGTTCTCCGATGAACCTCACCCCAAAGGGTTCGATTCACCTCTTCCACTATATCGACAACCTTCGAGGTGGAAGCCGGCATCTTTACAATGAGTTCGGGGCACACATACACAACCTAATTGGAGGCTCCCAAATGCAAGCAAGATGTCAAACAATCAAAGACAATCTTGTAAGAACCAAATCAAAGCTAGGGTTTCCAAAGAAACACTAGACCAAGGGGCCCTAAAATGAATGAGGGGGAAATGAAGATCTCTCTTGGTGAAGCTATAGATCAAGGACTTTGGATGGGTGAGTGAAGAGATCTTGTGGATTTGGTGGATCAAAATGTGCTGCTATTCTTGAACTGGACGAGCAGGTTACAAGGTAGAAGAAGGGGGCCTTCTATAGGGCCCCAGAAATTAGAGACATTGGAGCCACTTAACCCGGACAGTCCGACCTGTATGAGCCGGACATTCCGGTGAGTGTCAGCCTGACACTCCAGCCTGGCCAAGTTTCCAGCCAGAGTCCGGCCAGTGTCCAGGTAGTGTCCGAGGGGCCTCTCTGAGTGTCCACACCTGGGAGAAAATATGGCGAATTTCCACGGCCGGACTCTCCGGCGGCTTCAGGCCGGAAACTCCGGATGGGACGGACAGTCCGGTGCACATCAGCCGGATAGTTTGGCTAGGAACTGATTTTTGCCCTTGTTTTATTCCTGTCAAGCCCCTTTTTCCATGTGTATAAACTACCCAAAATGAACCTGATATTTCCTGAAACATTCAACAATGCATTAAACCTATCCAAGTGTTGTCAACAAACATCAAAACAATATGAAAGGCATAAATGCCCTTTAAATCTCCACATTTTTTGTGTTTGATGACAACCCAAGGATTTGCATATAGGATAGATAAAAAAATCATAATAGAAGATTTTACAAAACATAGTAAGGCTCCCCCTAAATGTGTGACCAATTTTAGCTTTGCATTTGAATACAAGATCACACATCCTAGAATCACATCCTCACTAGATAGGTAAAGTAAGTTATGACAAGATATGATAAAGACTAGATAGGTAAGCTAGATAAACCATAGTCTTAAACATAACCGGGTACACATGTCATAACACACATAACACATAGTTCAACACAACATAGTTCTCAAACCAATAAGATAAAGACACGGAGCTTCAAAAAGGCAAATCGAAATAACATGAAGCCCCGTGTACCCATGCAAATCCCAATAGCAACCTAATATGGGGCTACTTCTCCCCCTTTGGCATCGAGATGCCAAAAGGGGAAAAGAGCACTACTAAAGTCCTCATCCTCATCCTCATCACCATCCTCATCATCATAGTCATCCTGAGTCGAGCTCTGGCCGTGAGGGCGAGAAGAAGAAGACACATCCTCAAACATGGACTGGTCCACACGTCCCTGACTCCAGTGTCCATAGGAGAGAGTGCCATCAGACGCCTGCTGTTGAGAAGAATCCATGGGCGGGTTGATCCGCTTGAGCTCCTTCATGACATTCCTGTTTGCCTTGTATGCATCATACTATCCATGGCGAATGTCAATGTTCTGGCATAGGAGGAGCTTCTTCCACCATGAGGCCTTCTTTACCTTCTTGTGCACTTCCTCCTTAGAGGCGTTGAAGCGATATGCATTGCTAGCATGCTTCATCCTAGGGCCACGAGATGTTGGTGCATGTACCTCCTCAGAACCGTCACTATTAGAATCATCAACATCTATCTCATCATCCTCAAAAATGTCCTGAGCTAGAGGGTAGCCTCGAGGAGCCTTGGTGGTAGGGGAGCCCTTCCTCTGAATCTTGGCAGCAGTATGAGGAACAAGCTCCTGATAGAGCAAGGGAGTGACTGGAGTGTGATCAGCAATGAGCTTCATCACATAAGGGGCATACAAAGGGCACTTCTTGTCAGTGATGCACTTGTACAAATCCTGATAGATGAATTCCATAACATCAATAACACCACCTGGATGAGCTGGACCATTAATGTACACAATATGAGCATGAGCCATCAGGTTGATGTCAGCGCCTCTCATCGCATCCTTGTTGCCAGCCTTGGGAGTGAGAGTGTGGCGGAACATGCAAAGCAAGATGTTGTAGATGAGCTTGATATTGGTGGTTTGGCCAACCACACCATTCTAAGAGTAAATTGGGACCAGCTGATTCTTCTCATACGACTGTCCATGTACGTGCATCCGGACACCACTAGGACCATTGGGATTGAAAGGAAATCCAAGAATGTGAGCAAACTAAACCATGTTGGAGCAAACCCTGGTAGTACCAGACATCCACTCAAGAGGAATGTCAGTAGTCTCCCCAAAGACCACTGTGGCATAGAACTTCTGGATCATGACCCACAAGTGTAGGGGATCGCAACAGTCTTCGCGGGTAGTATTACCCAATACACAAGGGGAGGCCAAGAATACTTGCAAGCCTTAACAACTGAGTTGTCAATTCAGCTGCACCTGGAAATATTTATTGCTCACAAAAGTTTATCAGTAGCAACAGTTTGGTAGTAGAAACAGCAAAACAACAACAGCAGTAACAACAACAGTGAAACAAGAGCAATAGTAACAGTAATGGTAACAATAGGATTCAAGTGCGGTAGGCATAGGGATGGATGGACGGGCGTTGCATGGACGAGTCTAAACATGTAACTTCAAGATCTAGGGCATTGCAGATAAATAATAACAAGCATCCAAGTACTAAACAATCCTAGGCATGTGATCCATATATAGTCATACGTGCTCGCAATGAGAACTTGCACAACGTATTCTGTCCAGCCAGCCCGTGGCAGCGGGGCCTCTAGGGAACTACTGACAATTAAGGTGCTCCTTTTAATAGAGAACCGGAGCAAATCACTAACACTCCATGAACACATGTGATCCTCACACCACGGCCATCCCCTCCGGTTGTCCCAGTTATTGTCACTTTGGGGCCTTTGGATCCGGACAATGATATGTGTACACAACTTGCAGATAATATCACAAACAATACTATCATAATGATTCAATAATAAGTTCAGATCTGAGATCATGGCACTCGGTCCCTAGTGACAAGCATTAAGCACAACAAGTTGCAACAAAGTCAAATAGCACTAATAGAGATACTAGGCACTATGCCCTAACAATCATATTCGATTACATGATAGAACTCATCCAATCCCTACCATCCCCAAGCCGGGGGATTACTCACTCATGAATGAGGGAAACATCGGTGGTTGATGGAGATGCGTTGGTGATGACGAAGGCGATGATCCTCTTCAAATTCCCCGTCCCGGCAGGGTGCTAGAACGGAGTTTCTGGATCCAAATCTTGGTTTCTGGTGGCGGCGGCGTAGCGGAACTCTTTTTGGAAAACTATCGAACCCCCCCCCCCTGAGTTTTTAGGTCAGAAGGCAACTTATAGGCGCGGAGGGAGGCCGAGGAGCTGCCTGGGGTGGCCAAACCCCCTCCAGGAGCGGGGTCAGTGGGCCCGCGCCTGGGGTGGGTCTGGACCCCCCAGGCCTCCTCTTTGTCTCCCCTTCTGGCTCCGTGGATCTTCTGGTGAGAAATAGTTTTTGGCATATTTTCCGGGATTTTTCCTGATAGTTCATTTTCTGCACAAAAACAAGACACCAAGGTAATTCTACTGAAAACAGTGTCAGTCCGTGTTAGTTGTATCCAAATCACACAAGTTTAGAGAAGAAACAATAGCAAAGTGTTCGAGAAAGTAGATACGTTTTGGACGTATTAACTCCCCCAAGCTTAGCTTATTTCTTGTCCTCAAGCAATTCAGTTGAAAACCGAGTGCGATAAAAGAACTTTCACAAACACTTTGCTTCATATGATGTAAATATTCTCAGCATAGGAGTAGATGCTTAGACAATTCATAATAAGGAGTATACAACTAAGTCTACTCAATAGTCATTGCAAGCTATGAAGAGAAACCAACTCAATAATAAGTAGCATGAAAGATAAACATAAGCAACATTGCAATGCTCATAATAAGGTATGATAGAGTGGTATCTCACTTGCCTTTGTTTGAAGAGCACAATATAAATGCCAAGACACCTCTGAAGTTCACATGAAGACTAGAGATAAAGATATCAGAGATACAAGCATCAAAGTCATGACATAATTAACCAAGTTTTGGAACAAACACAAGAATGACAACTATGCTCTCAAGAAGGTGCTCATATAATAAGTAGTGACTCAACAAAGTTCTAAAAACGGTTTTGTGAAGGTTTGAAAGGCTTCCCAATGCTGAAAGGAAGGTACTCATTAGCTTTGAGCTCTCATTGCCCCTATCATAGGCATCTTCATGTGGTTAAGGTGAAAGTGAGGTCCACTCTGAATCATATGCTTGACAGACCATAGACTGGAAATCCCAAGTCCCTTGAGTACGAGGGTCGCTCCGCATGCTACTCAACTTTGGTCACCTGAAAGTTTTTGTCATTGTAAATACATGTATATCATTGAGAACCGCCAACGAGGTACCCCTTGCATATGGTACATGAGCTTTCCCATAACCAAAATGACAAGGCAAGCAGACAATGAGCATCTCAACAATCTTTTTATTTCCCATATGCATAGCTTTTTATTGAGGACGCTTCATAGATGCTCATTATAGTGATGCTGCAAGTTTCCACCATGATTAGGCATGGCTTAGGCTAGCGGCCCAGGCGTTTCTCTAACACAATGTATAAACTCCATGAACTAACAACTTCCCCTTTTATTTCACATCGTCGACATTCGTAAACAAAAGAGCAAGGAATCAACTAGATGAGATATCCAAAAAAGTGTTGAAAGCGTTCCCCGTGACAACATGGTTCTGCTGACTCCCAGTATATAATTAGCAAGCATATAACTTTCATGGACTAGTCACAATGGTTCAGAATTATTAAGCGTAAGGAATAAAGTGTGCCATCAAGTTCATGAGACCTTTACTAACTAACTTCCTCAAAACAAACAAACATTTTATTTTGGAAGAAAACACTGCATACGGAATATGCACTGAAGTAGCAAATGATGCTAATAGGTAGGTATTGTAACACCCTCAGAATCGGCCCTATGCAAGTTTTAGCGATTCCTGCCAAACCCGCATAGAAACGATTCAAAGGTGCCCACCAGGCACTTGCGTGCGGGTGGAAAACGAAGTAATATCATTACACAATAGTCCACGATGGAACCCACAGAACAGATATATACATCAACGACTCAAAGAGTCAATAATATAGATATACAATACAAAGATCCAAATCACCTTGAAAATGATACAACGTCCGAGTACGGACAAGATGCAAATGGGGCTAAGAGCCCTGAAGAATAACCAATGGCGTCCATAACCCTGCCCAGGCCAAGCCAGAAGGGTAACCCTGCTAACAACGTCGATCTCAAAACCTGCTAAAACAAAAGGGGTGCCGACAAAGGGCAAAGGAAAAAGAGAGAGCGGTCAGTACTGAGGCCAGTACACGGCGAGACTAGAATTCGGCGGTCCTCGCCTACATAGGTATGGTGGACTGAAGCGGCAGCGAAGCATGCGCTAAACAACCTATAGAGACTCGATACAACTGTCGGCTATCAGAAAGAGATGAGAAAGACCTATTCGGAACCAACCTAATACTACCACCAAACATACCCATCCTGGTATTTCCCCCTCGATACCAAACGAGGAAGTCAAGCCGAGGAAACTCACACAGTTGGCAGTTTTATTCATTCATTCCATGGTGGTTGTCCAACTTACTAGTCATATCAGATGCAAGTCATATTATAACAGTAAACTTTAGTTATAGTTGTATATGATCGAGAACTGTGCTCCAAGTCGTCCATAACCGCGGACACGGCTTCTCGAAAAGATTTAACCCTGCAGGGGTGCACCAAAGTTTCCACACGCACCTACACCCTTGTTGTCAGATCAGGTAGGTACAAGATCACAAAACATACACCGAACGGTATGTCGACGGGGTTTCGGACACGACGTTTCCCAGATCCAAAGCAAGCACATGGGGGCCACCCCACTAAGCTACCCGTAACGAAGTCGGCCGGTCTCCGAGACGGACCCAGAGGTTTGTGACGACGGATGTAAACGACTAGGAACCCAAAAGTGTGACTGGGCTTGTCGATACCGCGAAAACATGGCGCGGGGTTCCAAAACAGTACAGACGCTCCACGCGCAATAGTAAATAAAGCAGTAAAGCATGGCATAATCATGGCATAAGTACAAGATAGTAATAAATCCCCAAACTACTTTGTGGCCCCCGGTACAGTACTTTGAAATCAGGTACTAATCGATGGGGGTGCCCACACACCCCACCCGTGGTTTGCGCACTCGATCCCGGAACAGGTGTCAAGAACTCGGGGTCCTTCGGGACACCAGTGAGCGGTTAAAAACCAAATATTGTCTATTACCTACCGGTTCCTCTGCATTATTTACCTACTTTCAATTTTAGGTATTAAACAATAATTAAAGTCTTAATCCTCTCCAGCATTAAGCATGTGTCAACCACCCAACGACGATGGAACATCAACAACGCGAAGCAACACCTGAGCAAGCAACTACGACTCGCCAGGTCGACTGTCTATCAATCAACAGGCAATAGGATGTGTCCATGGCAATATAGAGGCTGCAAGGGATATCACGGGTACGAAAACTAAAGCATCGTAACACAGATAGCAATAGGACGAAATAAGGACTAGAAATGTAAAATAGGTAAAAAGAGGGAGAATGCTCGCCTAAGAAACATTGCCGAAGATTCATCCGAAGATCGGTCGACACTCGCATCAACTCATCGGCCTAATCCGTGAAGAAGCAAAGCACTAGAAGAAACATCGGATGCACTATTTAATACTACGAAAGAAGATCGGCATGATGCATGTATGATGTATGGCATAGCAAATATGCGATGCAATTTGGCAATATTAAGCAGAAACTGGGTCCCGACAATTAATTATTAAGTTCATGTTGTTTAGATACCCCCAATTTAAACGTTTCATCAACAAGGCAAAAGATAGCACCGGTTCGCTACACAAATTTAAATGGGGTCAATATAAGACTAGAAAAGTCCGCATATGGTCTCCATATTTAATTAAGATGTGAATCGGCATAATTCCCCCAAACCACACTAATATGTATGCAAGCATGCACAGGATATATTATATGACAATTTATAAAATAGGGCTCGAGAAGGGGTCACACATGGGGTTGGCGATCTTGGGGTTCCGAGGGTCGCGGATTCGGTCTCGCCGGGATCGGTCTTCGGGATTGGATCCGAGAAGAAGACCTTGGGGTATAGCGTTGCCGTATAAGAGGCTCTGACATTCGGCAAAACCGCCTTCCAGTTTCATGCCGTCGTACTCGGGGTTCCGGCTTCGCGGTCGATGGAGAACTCGGTCTAGGGATGACGGCTTATTGTACACGTCCAGGTTGTTGTCGATCTTCATGTTACCAGAGTTGCAAAAAACGAAGTAGTTGTAGTAGACATCGAGAGCAGAACGGGATCACTGATGTCGGGTAGACGAAAATAATGATAATACTCTTGTGAGAGTTTTATCGAACACTTGGTGGTGGCTAAGGACATATATGTTGGTGAGGCCATACACCACACCGAATGGTGACAGCAGGGGCGGACCAAGACGTTGTCGGATGCCACTGTACAAGGAAAGCAACATGGCTCAGTTGGCCTTGCGATGGTACTGCAGGGTGCAGGGAAGGTCTGCACGCAGGCAGGAGCTTGCGACGAGCAGTGGGAGGCTAGACGCATGGAAGGGTCGACGAAGAGAAGAGGGCATGGCAGTCGGGCATAGCTCTAGGTCAGAGGGGCCAATCGGATGAAAGAGGTACTTAGGAGGAGGAGGACCGGCGGCGCCGGCAACGTTCTCTGGCGGCGGGGTTGAACAAGGGCGGCGGAGGCAGAGGCCGGGCGAGGTGGAGCTTGCGGCGGCCGAGCGGGTAGGCGAGGTCAGGGAGGCGATGGAGAGGCATGGGGCCGGGCTCCGACGATGGTGGCGCTCGGGGAACGGGTGCTGCCTGGCGAAGGAGGAGAGGGCACCAAGGCAGGCGCCATCCGACGATGGGTGGCGAGATGGAGGGCTATCGGGGCGAGGGAGAGGCCGCAGGACGCCAACACGGGGGGGGACCTCGCGGGCGACGGCTGCAGGCGCTTGCAGAGGTGGGTGGCGAGCGAGGGAAGGGGTCGGGAGGAAGGCGAGCCCTTCGTGCGGCCTGGGGTGGGTCGCGACGTACGAGGGGGCGTCGGTGGGGAGTGGCGGGCCCGAGTACAGGAGAACGGGTGATGGTGTCGCGTGTGGTGTGCTACAGGCGGCGGCGGGTGGAGGGAGTGGCTTGGGGATCTGGTGGGATGTGGGGTGGGACTAGGGTTAGGGTTTCCTAGGGTTTTAAGCCGACAGCTGGCTGGGACTTTGGGCCTGGTCGGTGACGGCCTCCCCCGGTAAAAAAATAGTTTTATTTTATTTATATAGTTGTCTAATAAATTTTATAAAATACTTTTATAAAGAGTTTTTAGACAAAACAAAATATCTAGACGAGCCCAGGTTTTTAATTTGAAATAAAAGAGGGGGATATTTAGAAAACAAATATATGCTTTTGGTGAAATGATTTTGAGGATATAGATATACATGATGATATGATGATGCACAAGATAAATACACGTGATTTTCTGGTTGTGGTTTTCCCGGGGTGCTACAATTCGACACCACTAACAATGGATCTCGCCCTCGAGATCCGCCTCATGGTACAGGAAAGAAGGCCGACAATCTGAGTCTTCTTGCTTCGCGTAGGTCCTCGCGACACCACTGACAAGGGTCATTCTCTGTCTTGAAATCCGCGACACCACCAACAAGGGTCGGTGCTCACGTTCATCGAGAGAACACTCCGGAGAAACAAAGGACGAAGGTAGAGGTATCAAAAGATAAGGCCACCTCTAACTTCCATGGAAGGAGTAAAATTGCTTTATCCACCAATTCAATGCACAAGAGCGAATGATAAGAGTAGTCGGATGGTGATTAGTCCATCGTGCACCCAAAGGATTACTCTGCACATGAATGGTAAAATTATGCAACCAACTCTCGGAATTTAGACTGAAGATCTCGACAAGCAAGGTTTGGAAACAAAGGAGGAATGGAGATTCTCATCAGATCTGATGTAGATGACTTTGTCGTATCAGAAAACACCGGAGGATAGAAAGAAAAAATTTAGTGAATTTTTGGGTCCACTAGAAGGTACAACAGATGAAACATTCCTCGGATAGCATGAAGGCCGAATGTCGAAGCACCGTTACAAGAGGAGGAAGTGAAACCCTGAAGGTACAACGAAAACCCAACCACGAGAATTCCTGGACTCGAAGAAAAGATAAGAGAGCAGATTCAAAACACGCAATGGTAAGAGGAGAAAAGCAGAGGGGTAAGGAGTAAAAGAAGACCTAATCAGATCTATCCAACCCATTTTTTTAAAATAGTTTTAACACTCTGATGGGGATATGCCTACCGGGGTATACCCAGCAGGACGTTTCCGACTGGCCCAGGAACTGGCGAGTGGGCCTGCAAGACGGCGACTGGATCAAGGCCCGGTGTGGGTCCAAGCGACTGGAAGCTGAAGGCCTAGGCGAGTAGATAGGCCTAGTCGGATTAGGTTAGACGAGTACCGAAGCCTTAACTCATTCGGTTGAGATATGTAAACCCTTGGGGGAGGTGAGTCTATATAAACCTCCCTACAGGGCGTGTAGAGGCACGTTCCATCATACACCCAAGTGACTCGCCGCCTAGCCGTCGAGCTCGCCCCATTGTACCTCCACCATAATACAATCTAGCAGGAGTAGGTCTTTACCCTCCGGGGGGCCGAACCTGGGTAAAACCCTGTGTCTCCGCCCTCATCTCGCACCGCAGATGGCTGGCCGCCCTTGCCCTTCGTTCTACTACTCGCTGCCGATTAAAGCATCTGCCGTGACCATTCCCGCGACAGTGGTGCCCACCGTGGGGCCTGGCCGGTCTAGCCGGTGTTCTGCGGTGAGATCCAATCTGCCCATCAATGAGTCGGTCGCCACCGGCCGCATGATAGCGATCGGCGAGATGCTCTAGATCTTGCCGAGCAGCTATGTCCCGGCGGCACGACCCATCACGCACATCATGATCTTGCCAGTAGGCACGATCAGCCTCTTCGTCGGCCTCACCGACGTCATCGTCTCGGAGGACTCGGCTCGCATCCGCGAGTCGCTGCCACGCGACCGGCTCTCCGAGAGCCAGGTCCACACGATCCATCGCCTCGCCTCCGAGTACAACTCGGCCCACAGCAATGTGGCCGAAAACTCCACGGCCGCGGAAGACGCGGCCCTCAACGACGACGCCGACTCGGCGACCCCGACGTCACTCGCCGGATCCATCACCGTGGCTTCACCCGCGGGCTCCATCACCCAGGTCTCCAACATGGGAGACTTCAAAGATCCCTCCATCCTTGGGATCTTCGACTTCGACTCCGGGTCGGAAAACTCCGCCGATCTCCGCGACGGGACCGGTCGCCACGCCGCGACCTACATGGAGACTGGAACTGATCCGCCGGAGGATCCCTTCTCCACCCCGATCCCTCCTAACGCCACGGCAACGGAGGTCGAGGAACTCCGCCTGAAGCTGGCGGAGGCAGTCCGCAAAGGACAAGCCGAGCGCGAAAAATTTCTCCTCGAGCAGGTGACGGCACAGGAGCTTCCACGCTACCACCAGCAGCAAATCAGGTCGCGCCTGAACCCCACCGTCCAGGGGCGCGCCCTGAACTTTGACGATGAGAACGATCCGGCCCGGGTGGCCGAGCGCGCGATCTGCGAGAACGCGCCACCAGGAGGAAGCGCCCGGCCCCCACCAGGGTCGTCCGCGATGGGCGCCCCACCTCCACCCAACCGCACACCTCCCAGGGATCAGCCGCGGATAGTGGTCTCCTCACGGGAGCGAGACGCGAATGGCCTACCACTGTTCTCCACCCAGATGGACAACCTCGTGGCGGGCCGAGCAGCGGTCGACAACATCATGGCCACTGGTGACGGCGCCCTACATATCCAGTACGTCAGGACCCTGCTCGCAAAGGCGGTCGAGCAGCAAAACGCAGGCAACGACTCGCAGGGTCGGGTGTACTCGCGTTCTTCGGGCAGCAGAGCGGCCTCAAGCGGCCGCCCATTGGCGGCAAAAACCCTCAACTGCCCGCCACCAGAGCCACTACAGCTCCAACATCGACCCGCGAACGCGGCACTCTCCACCAACGACCCCAGGCCAGCGACCAACTTCGTCGCCGCCAACGGTCAGCCCATCGACGCCCGCACCCACATCATCAACAACCAAAGCTGGCGCGCACGCCAGCCCGACGACCTGCGACACACCCTAACCAATCGCCGCGACGGCGAGCCGATGGGGTCGCTAAGCCGACTCGGGCCCAGGTGCTTCGGACCGATGATCCGAGGCGAAAAATACCCGGCGAACTTCAAGGCGCCGAAGGAAATAGAGAAGTACGACCCTTCGTACGACCCCTCTGTGTGGCTGGATACATACCTCATGGCGATGGGGATCGCTGGCCACACCGACCTGCTAGCCGCCCGTTACCTCCCCTTGATGATGGAGGGGACATGCAGGCAGTGGATCAACACCCTCCCCCAGGATAGCATCGACTCTTGGGAGGATATGCGCGACGCCTTCGTCAACGCGGTCGGCATCCACCCGGACTCCGCGATCCATTGCTTCAAGACCTCGTGCCGCTACGAGCCCTTGGTCGCTAAGCTCAAGCGACATTCTCGCACGCTCGACAACATACCGGACCTCCTTGAGATCGCCAAACGGTACGTGGAGGAAGATCCAAACCAGGAAACCAACGATGAGTCGGGAGGCCAACGCCGCACGAGCGGCAACGACAACGGACGACGGTCCGACCTACGCTACAGCAACACTCGCCTCACTAGCAAGCGCCGCAGTGACGGGCGAGTCGACTTCGTCGCCAACGCCGGGCACGCGCAGCGCGAACCCAAGAGCTTCCGCCGCGACGGAGGGCAACGCCGCGACGACGACAACTACAAGGCGAAACCAAGGTTCGACCCCGCGGCCCTCCTTAACCATCCTTGTGCGTTTCACAGCAGGGAAGGGAAGCCCGCTACGCACACGACCGCCGACTGCCACACTCTCAGGGAGATTGAGAAGGCACGGCGAGCGCGAGAGGACCCCGATAACAACCCGCCAAATGGCCGAAAATTCGGCAATGTGGCCGGCTCTCTCCATACCTTCACAGGCTTCAACACGAAGCGCGAGAAGAAGGTCATCGCCCGCACCGTCGTCGTCAACGCGGTGGACCAGGTGGACGTTCCCCAGTTCCTCAACTGGTCGGAGCAGCCCATCACCTGGAGCCGCCAGGACCACTCGCCACACGTCGAGTACCCAGGCCGCGTCGCCCTGGTGGTCAAGCCTAAGGTGGGAGACTACTGGCTCCCCAAGACATTGATGGACGGCGGCAGCTCCATCAACATCCTGTACCTGGACACCTTCAGGCGACTGCGGCTCCCGCAGTCGATGGTAGAGACGACCTACACCACGTTCCACGGCATCGTCCCCGGTCGGAAGGCGTACCCGATCGGCAAGGTCACGTTGCCAGTCACCTTCGGCCCACCAGCAAACTTCCGCACCGAGCGGATCGTCTTCGAGCTGGTACCCTTCGACAGCCCCTACCACTGCGTCCTGGGGCGCCAGGCGTTCGCCAAGTTCATGGCAGCGCCCCACTACGCGTACAACGCGATGAAGCTCCCTGGGCCGTGCGGCGTCATCACCATCAACGGCAACCCCAACATGGCAGCCGAGTGCGAGGCCAAAGCAGCCGAACTCGCCGATGTCGTCATCGCGGCAGAGGCCAACCACGCCGACGAGCTCGCCAAGTACGCGAGCAAGGTCAACAACAACGACCCCACCATACTCAAGAAGCCCAACTCGGAGGGCGCAAACACCTCAGCCTTCGAGGCAACGACACACACCCGCACCGTCGAGCTGGCCCCAGCGACTCCAGCCAGACGGTGACGATCAGGACGGGCATGAGCCCAGCCTAGGAAGGCGCGCTCATCGAGTTCCTCCGTGAGAACATGGACATCTTCGCATGGAAGCCTTCTGACATGCCTGGTGTCCCTACGGAACTCGCTGAGCACAAACTAAACACCGACCCCAAAGTGTGACCCGGCAAGCAGTCGTTGCGGCCCTTCAATGAAGAGCGCCGCCGAGCTATCGCCGAGGAGGTGCAGCGTCTACTCGTTGCAGGCTTCATCCGGCCAATCAAATACTCCAAGTGGCTGTCAAACCCAGTCTTGGTCGAGAAGAAGAACGGGACCTGGAGGATGTGTATCGACTACACAAACTTAAACAGCGCCTGCCCGAAGGAGCAGTTCGTCCTCCCGCGGATCGACCAAATAATCGACTCCACCGCGGGCTCGGAGTCGCTGTGTTTCCTCGACGCCTACTCTGGGTACAACCAGATCAAAATGGCCGTTGAGGACGAGGAAAAGACGGCGTTCATCACGCCATTCGGAGCCTTCTGCTACACCGCCATGACCTTCGGCCTCAAGAACACCGGGGCAACCTACCAGCGGTGCATGCAGGAGTGCCTTGCGAGCCAAATTGGTCGCAATATCCACGTCTACATCGACGATGTGGTAGTGAAGTCCACTCGCCAGGGCGATCTACTCGCCGACCTGGCGGAAACATTTGCCAACCTGCGAAAATACAAGATAAAGCTCAACCCAGGCAAGTACACCTTCGGTGTACCAGCAGGACAACTACTGGGGTACGTCGTCTCCAAGCGCGGGATCGAGGCGAACCCCACAAAGATCGACACGATCGCTCGACTCGGCAAACCCGAGTGCCTGCGCGACGTCCAGAAGCTGGCCGGGCGAGTAGCAGCTCTCAGTCGCTTCATCCCCCGCCTGGGCGAAAAGGCGATGCCCCTATACCGCCTGATGCGCAAGAACCCCACCTTCCAGTGGGACAAGGAGGCGAACGACGCGCTCCGCGACCTCAAGAAGGTGCTACTCGCAGCACCGCTACTCGCCGCCCCCGTCGACAAAGAACCCATGCTGGTCTACGTCGCGGCTTCCGAGCGCGTCGTCAGTGCCGTCATGGTCGTCGAGAGGCCAGAGGAAGGAAAGGATCGCCCGGTACAGCGACCGATGTACTACATCAGCGAGGTCCTCACTGAGTCACGCCAGCGGTACCCGCAATACCAGAAACTTGTATACGCAGTCTTTAGAGCACAACGGCGCCTGCCGCACTACTTCCAGGAGCACCCGATCACGGTCGTCTCCTCAGCACCGTTGCAGGACATCATCCGCAACCGCGAGGCGACCGGGCGAGTCGCCAAGTGGGCCGTCGAAATCGGCGTCCACAACATCAAATATGAGCCACGAAAAGCGATCAAGTCGCAGGCTCTAGCGGACTTCATCGCCGACTGGGAAGAGGCCCAGCAGCAATAAAAGCTTCCATACCTCCACTACTGGAGCCTGCACTTCGACGACTCCAAGAACGCGGACGGCGCAGGAGCAGGGATCGTGCTGACTTCACCGAAGGGTGACAAGCTCCGCTACGTCCTCTGCCTCGACTTCACCCCCTGCACCAACAACATGGCCGAGTACGAGGCACTACTCCCACGGCATGCGAGCTGCCAAGGAGATGAACGTCAACCTCCTACGCTGCTACGGAGACTCCGACCTCGTTGTTGGGCAAGTCGCTGGCACTTGCGACGCCGTCTCTCCCACCATGGCGGCATACCGCCAAGCAGTAGACAAGCTGGGGGACACTTCGCAGGCTACTCCGTCGAGTGGATCGACAGGCAGAAGAACGAGGAGGCTGACGCACTCTCTCGTATCTGGTCGGCTCGACTCGCACCACACGCCGGCGTCTTCCTCGACACGATCACCAAGCCATCAGTCTCTCCCCCAAGGGAGATCGACATCGGAGTCCCGCTGCAACCAGAGGCAGCCCTGGTCGCACTCATCGCCGAGCCAGACGACTGGACCAAGCCGTACATTGCCTACCTGGAGGCTGGCACCTTGCCGGCAGACGAGACAGACGCCCGGATGGTTGCACGCCGATGCAAATCCTTTACCATCATCGACGGCGAGCTCCACAAGCGCAGCGTGACCAGCGTGTTCCAACGCTGCGTCCAACCCGCCGAAGGACGCAAGATCCTCCATGACATCCACTCCGGCGACTGCGGCCACCACGCCGGCGCCCGCTCTCTGGTCGCCAAGGCTATGCGGCACGGCTTTTACTGACCCACCGCACACGCCGATGCCGTCGACATTGTCCAGCGGTGCGCCGGGTGCCAGAAGTACGCCAACCAGACACACCTGCCGAGCTCAGCGCTCAAGACAATCCCCATCACCTGGCCATTCGCCGTGTGGGGTATGGACATGGTAGGCCCCTTCAAAAAGGCCCCCTCTGGCTTCACCCACCTCCTGGTCACGGTCGACAAATTCACAAAGTGGGTGGAGGCCAAGCCAGTCCGGAAATAAGACGGGAAGACCGCTGCCAAATTCCTACGCGAGCTCATATATCGCTACGGGTTCCCAAACAGCATCATCACGGACAACGACACCAACTTCGCCAAAGGAGCCATGGCCGAGTTCTGCGAAGAACACCGCATCCGGCTCGACCTCGCGTCAGTCGCCCACCCGGAGTCCAACGGCCAGGCGGAACGGGCCAACCAGAGCATCCTCCACGGCCTGAAGTCGCGGCTCCAAGTACCACTCGAGCGCACTGCCGGGTGCTGGGTCGAGGAGCTACCCTCCGTCATCTGGGGCATCCGCACCTCAGTCAACAGGTCGACAGGGTTCACCCCCTTCTTCATGGTGTACGGCGCCGAGGCAGTCATGCCCACCGACCTCGAGCACGACTCGCCAAGGGTCGTCCACTACACGGAGGCTGCGAACGAACTCGCACGACAGGATGGAGTCGATCAACTCGACGAGGCACGCGACCTAGCTCGCTCACGCACCTCCATCTACCAGCAAGGACTCCGCCGCTACCACAGCAGGCGGGTGAAAACTCGCACCTTCCAAGAAGGCGACCTGGTGTTGCGCCTCATCCAGGACAAGAAAGGCATGCACAAGCTTTCCCCCCCGTGGGAGGGACCATTCGCCATCGGGCGAGTAATCGGCAACGACGCCTACTACCTCATCGACATCCGCGGGGACGGCAAACTCGACGTCAAGCGACCATGGAATGTAAACCTCCTACGGAAGTTCTACTCCTAGAATCCCACATATGTATCCTCCAGTCGCTATGAAATAAAAAGAATTGGTTACCGCAAATTGCGTCTACTCTCCGTGTCTTGTGCCACTCGCACTCGTAATAACAGCGTCAAGCTAACTGCAGAAGTCAACCTCTAGTACAGCGATCGGCACGGCCAAGTAGTGCGCTACAAGGGCACTGGGTTACCCCAGGTCTTGTAACGTCCACGAAAAACGCCTACCCGTAGCCCCATTGGAGTCGCCTAGCTCGACTGGCTCAACGAGCCAAGACAACTTCCTTCGCTTCTCATAGCGACCATGATCCTCCGCATCCTCGACACAGCGACTCGAACGGCCAAGTACCACGCTCGGGGACTGACGACCAGTTCAGCGCGAGTGGCTAGGGAAAACGCCAAGTATGAGAGCATGCCCAGGACTCTCCATGCGACTGACCCGACGGGCCAGGCAGGAGTGATGCGCTCACCCTAACGCGCCAAGTCCTCACCCACCCTCGAGTCGCGCCTAAAACAACCAAGTACCACGCTCGGGGACTCGACTACCCGACCTCGTTCGCGCAAGGGAAAACGGTGAGGTAAAGAGCACTCATGGGAGTCGCCTTGCGACTGGCTTTCCGAGTTCGGGTGAGTCGACCTCAATAACAAAACATTCAAAACCGCAAACACATAGCAAACGAGGTAAACCCCATAAAAAAGGGCGGACACGCTCGGGGACTCGTTCAACCCTCAATCAGAAACACACGACAATTCACAAAACAACACGATATCTCATTAATAGCATGTCGCAATCGTCACAAAATACAAAGTATGCCCAACGGCAGAACTGCAACTAACGCCCCAGGGCACAATATTTTACTCCGCAGGCTTCGACGACGACTCGTCGCCACCCTTGCAATTGCGAATAAAGGGAGTGTACGGGTTTGACGGGTACGTCGTCAGCTCACCCGCCATCGCCGCATGGAAGGGTTGCTCGATCTTGAAGTCCCGGTGCTGCGGCTCGGGGTCGTTGGGTGCGACGACCGTCTCCTGATAAGGAAGGAGGTCGCCCATCGCCCAGACGCGCTCAGAGTATACCGCGGCGCGGTCCGTCAGCTTCAGCACCTCGGAGATCTCCACCGAGCCAGTCGACGACGGGTAGCCACTCGTCACGTCGTCCAGATCGAAGTCCTCCGGGAAGTGAGCGAGCCCAAGGCTAAGCGCCGTCGCCGCTCCGCGTCGGAACGCCGATCGCGTCATGAACTCGACGACCGACGGCGCCTTATCCAAGTATCGCCACACCTCGACGAGGTCACTGGGAATCACTTCCGTGGGCGACATCTCCTAAAGATACGCCCGTATGCATGTCGCCGACAACGTGGTCGAGTCGACCAGCGTGGCTACACATTGCCGTGCTTCGAACGAATTCGCCTCTTCCGCGCTATCAATGATCCGACCTGCGGACAGAAGGTGACAGTGAATACATTAAAAATTACACAATGCATATGTTACAGGCAGAGGCAGGCACACTCACCAATCAAAGGGCGGGAGAGCTCCGTGATGAAGTTTTGAAGAGCGGAGTAATCATCTTGAAGCCCAGCAATAAGGGCGTCGGAACCTTATGCTCCTCAGCGGCGGACGTAACAGCAGCCTTGGCTCGCCCATCCGCCGAGGTCGCTTCCTCCTTCGCTTCCTTCAGCTCGCGCTCCAGGTCGGCGATCCGCTTTTCCGCCAAAATCAACGCCGATTGCGCCGCCGTCAGCTCACTCGCCAGGACAAGGCCCTGGCGAACCTCTTCTGCCTTCGCAGCAATCGCTTGGAGTCCCTTGTTCGCCTCTTGAACGGCGATGAGTTACTTCTCCGCGCGACACTTCGCAGCCAGCCGGTCGGCTGATTCACGCTGCAAACCCTGTGCAAAAGTGAAACGGTTAGCAAAAACAAAATCCTAAAGTGCCCACTCGCTGAAATTCAGCGACTGGACACTCGGGGACTGGCAATCAAAAAACCTAAGTGCCTACCCGCTGAAATTCTGCGACTAGACACTCGGGGACTGGCGATCAAAACCTAAGTGCCTACCCGCTGAAATTCAGCGACTAGACACTCGGGGACTGGCGATCAAAAATACTGAGCGCCCACCCGCTGAAACTCAGCGAATGCGCACTCGGGGACTAGGCGCAAGAAATAAAAGTACAACATTAAAAGAATCTGACCACTGCAATTCAGTGGCCTGATCCTCGGGGACTGGACATACCTGGATGGCCGCGCCCAGCATGCCATGAAGTTGTAGTGCGTCTGCGGAGGTGAGAAGAGCCGGAGTATGCCCGCGACGTTGCTCGACCTCCGTCTCGGCGACCCCAGGTGCGCGGCTCGATGGCGTGGTACCACTCGTCGTGGCCGCTCGCCATGAAGCGTGGGAAGGTCGCGATGGACGCGCAGGCACCAAAAGTGGCCGGCTCGATCACCCCTGGCGAGGGAGCACCCTCCTTGATTTCCGAGGCTGCCACCGCCGCAGGATCACTCGGGGCCACCGTCGTGTCGTCAGACACCGTGACGACCTCATCGCTCTTGGCCTTCTTGGCACTGTCTGTGGGGGCAGCGACCTCATCAGCCTTCCTCTTCCAAGAGGGGTCCTCCTCGGCGACGACTGGCGGCACCTTGGCCACGGACAGATGGCCTATCTTTTTAATCCCAGTCCTGCAAATCGAGAATATGAGCAAATTCGTTCGACTACAAGGAAAAATAAAGCAGGTGAATAAAACTCACTTGGCGACTGGAATGAACCGTAGCCCCGTGCGGATGCCGGTCAGCTTCTCCAGTTCGGGGCCCAGTCGTCGACTGAGACCCATCTCAAGGACATCGTGCGCCCAAGACACGGACGGGTTCTTTGTCGTCGAGGCCGCGACAGGAGCTTCAGAAACATTTTCGGCGGGAGCTTCCCTGGGCGGCAAAGCTGCCGCGACCGGAGCGGCCCCCGACCCAGAGACTGGGGCGAACGGCGGAGGCATCAAGGCCAGAGGCACCTCGCTCAGGATGCCGGTGATATCTGGCACCACCATCGTCTGTGGCGCTTCACCCCTGGCCAGACTGGTGGCGTCGGAGCTGATTGGCGAATGAGGCGGAGATGCCTGTCTCGCTGGTTTCGTCTTCCTCTTCGGAGGGGCCTTCACCTCCTCCTTCTTTGATGGAGTGGCCTTGCGACGTTCGAGGCTTTTGCTCGCTTTGAGCTCACGCTGCTGCTGTCCGCGAGTTTTCCGGACCAGCGGGGCGACCTCTTCCTCGGATTCGTCGTCGTCGCCGCTCCTGTCACTCTCGACGTCGCCCCTTGCTGGAGGCGATTCGCCCCCCTCCTAGATGGATGAGTTCGAATTCTCGTCGTCCGCGGGCGGAAGCCACCCTTCCACCACTTGAAATAATTGCAATAGGCATAAGACAATATCAGTATAACCGCGACAACATTAACTATGACTGCGAATGATAGAAAGATGACTTACCGTCGGGGCTGGATGCTTCACGGTGTAGGGGGTGACCCCAGCCTTCGCGTCGAGGTACGCCGCCTGGGTGATATTCTTCAACGACAGGAGGTAATCCTCGAGTTGCCACTCGGCCAGCCAGGATTTCCTCGAGTCCTCCCGGCCCGCGTACTCATACATGTAGTGGTCACGGCGGGCCAAGGAGACGAGTCGCCGCCCGAGCCAGCAGTTATACAAGTTGATGGGCTGGAGACCTTTCTTCTTCAGGCCGCGGATGGTCTGAAGCATTTCATCCACAACCATCCGCTGGTCTGTTGGAAGCTTGCCGACTTGGAGTCGGCGTAGTTCGGGCCGGTCGGCGGAGTATCTTGGGATCGCCACCTCACCGTCTGGAGTCGCCTCGGTGACATAAAACCAAGACTTCTTCCATTCACTCGCCTCCTTGGCAGGTAGCATCAGATCAAAAAAGGAAGCATTCGACTTCAATTGAAACGTCAGGCCGCCCGCAGCAAGCATTGGGCCGCCCGCTTCTTCGCGACTGATCCTCCCGTGGAACAGATCTTGCCACAGGGGGAAGTAGGGCCTGCATCCCAGGTAGCACTCGCAGAACGCCACGAAAATGGCGAGTTGCTCGATGCTGTGCGGGCCCAGGTCCGACGGCTGGATCTCGTAGAAGGCGCAGAAGCGCCGGAAGAAAAGAGATGTGGGGAATCCCAGCCCCCGCTCTAGGTGGCTGGTGAAGCAGACGAACTCTCCCTCGCGCGGGTCCAGAGTCACCTCTTCGGCCGCAGGGATGCGCCACCTGCCGGCGTGCAGGATCCCGGCCTCCTCGAAGGACGCCAGTTGCGCTCTCGTGCACTTGGACCTGCCCCATGGTTCGGTGGAGGGAGCCATTGGCGACAAGGTTCGTGGAGGTCGGAGGATTTGGGATCGGCTGGATCGAGATGCATAGGAAAACGGAGGTGCGTGCAATCGGAGGAGATGATGAGGGGGTGGTTTTCCGATCGCCTACCATTCCCTTTATATAGCGGTTGTTACCCGCCAAATCAGGAAGCCGTTACTACGCGGTGATTACGCCAAAGGTTACCGTTGGGTTACCCCAACGGCTAGTTTGACTGCGTTGGACGGTCCAACTTTAGCCACTCGGCTCGCCGACCCGATCACTACAACAGTGGCTAAATATTTTGCCGACCCGATCGCCAAAGCTGCGACCAGAATGACTAGTTTACTCCTTTGTTCAGGAGCCCGCCACCGATTCGACTGGGTGTCCGCGTTGAGCCCGTATGCTCCGACTGCCGGCGACCACCTGCGTCCAATCGGCGACGGCCTCGGGTACTACTGATGGGGATATGCCTACCGGGGTATACCCAGCAGGACGTTTCCGACTGGCCCAGGAACTGGCGAGTGGGCCTGCAAGACGACGACTGGATCAAGGCCCGGTGTGGGTCCAAGCGACTGGAAGCTGAAGGCCCAGGCGAGTAGATAGGCCCAGTCGGATTAGGTTAAACGAGTACCGAAGCCTTAACTGATTCGGTTGAGATATGTAAACCCTAGGGGGCGGTGAGTCTATATAAACCTCCCTACAGGGCGTGTAGAGGCACGTTCCATCATACACCCAAGCGACTCGTCGCCTAGCCGTCGAGCTCGCTCCATTGTACCTCCACCATAATACAATCTAGCAGGAGTAGGTCTTTACCCTCCGGGGGGCCGAACCTGGGTAAAACCCTGTGTCTCCGCCCTCATCTCGCACCGCAGATGTCTGGCCGCCCTTGCCCTTCGTTCTACTACTCGCTGCCGATTGCAGCATCTGCCGTGACCATTCCCGCGACACACTCTACCACGGCCGTTAGCTAGGTTATCCTATAGGCTGGACTAATGGGGTATCGTAACTGCTGAGCTCTGATACCACTCTGTTACACCCTCAGAATCGGCCCTATGCAAGTTTTAGCGATTCCCGCCAAACCCGCATAGAAACGATTCAAAGGTGCCCACGAGGCACTTGCGTGCGGGTGGAAAACGAAGTAATATCATTACACAATAGTCCACGATGGAACCCACAGAACAGATATATACATCAATGACTCAAAGAGTCAAGAATAGAGATATACAATACAAAGGTACAAATCACCTTGAAAATGATACAACGTCCGAGTACGGACAAGATGCAAATGGGGCTAAGAGCCCTGAAGAATAACCAATGGCGTCCATAACCCTACCCAGGCCAAGCTAGAAGGGTAACCCTGCTAACGATATCGATCTCAAAACCTGCTAAAAAAAAGGGGTGCCGACAAAGGGCAAAGGAAAAAGAGAGAGCGGTCAGTACTGAGGCCAGTACACGGCGAGACTAGAATTCGGTGGTCCTCGCCTACATAGGTATGGTGGACTGAAGCGGCAGCGAAGCATGCGCTAAACAACCTATAGAGACTCGATACAACTGTCGGCTATCAGAAAGAGATGAGAAAGACCTATTCGGAACCAACCTAATACTACCACCAAACATACCCATCCTGGTATTTCCCCCTCGAGACCAAACGAGGAAGTCAAGCCGAGGAAACTCACACAGTTAGCAGTTTTATTCATTCATTCCATGGTGGTTGTCCAACTTACTAGTCATATCAGATGCAAGTCATATTATAACAGTAAACTTTAGTTATAGTTGTCTATGATCGAGAATTGTGCTCCAAGTCGTCCATAACCACGGACACGGCTTCTCTAAAAGATTTAACCCTGCAGGGGTGCACCAAAGTTTCCACACGCACCTACACCCTTGTTGTCAGATCAGGTAGGTACAAGATCACAAAACATACACCCAACGGTATGTCGACGGGGTTTCGGACACGACGTTTCCCAGATCCAAAGCAAGCACATGGGGGCCACCCCACTAAGCTACCCGTAATGAAGTCGGCCGGTCTCCGAGACGTACCCAGAAGTTTGTGACGACGGCTGTAAACGACTGGGAACCCGAAAGTGTGACTGGGCTTGTCGATACTGCGAAAACATGGCACGGGGTTCCAAAACAGTACAGGCGCTCCACGCGCAATAGTAAATAAAGAAGTAAAGCATGGCATAATCTGGCATAAGTACAGGATAGTAATAAAGCCCCAAACTACTTTGTGCCCCCCGGTACAGTACTTTGAAATCCGGTACTAATCGATGGGGGTGCCCACACACCCCACCTGTGGTTAGCGCGCTCGATCTCGGAACAGGTGTCAAGAACTCGGGGTCCTACGGGACACCAATGAGCGGTTAAAAACCAAATATTGTCTATTACCCACCGGTGCCTCTGCATTATTTACCTACTTTCAATTTTAGGTATTAAACAATAATTAAAGTCTTAATCCTCTCCAGCATTAAGCATGTGTCAACCACCCAACGACGATGGAACATCAACAACGCGAAGCAACACCTGAGCAAGCAACAACGACTCGCAAGGTCGACTGTCTATCAATCAACATGCAATAGGATGTGTCCATGGCAATATAGAGGCTGCAAGGGATATCACGGGTACGAAAACTAAAGCATCGTAACACAAATAGCAATAGATCAATAGGACGAAATAAGGACTAGAAATGTAAAATAGGTAAAAAGAGGGAGAATGCTCGCCTAAGAAACATTGCCGAAGATTCATCCGAAGATCGGTCGACACTCGCATCAACTCATCGGCCTAATCCGTGAAGAAGCAAAGCACTAAAAGAAACATCGGATGCACTATTTAATACTATAGAAGAAGATCGGCATGATGCATGTATGATGTATGGCATAGCAAAGATGTGATGCAATTAGGCAATATTAAGCGGAAACGGGGTCCCGAGAATTAATTATTAAGTTCATGTTGTTTAGATACCCCCAATTTAAACGTTGCATCAACAAGGTAAAAGATAGCACCGGTTCGCTACACAAATTTAAATGGGGTCAATATAAGACTAGAAAAGTCCGCATATGGTCTCCATATTTAATTAATATGTGAATCGGCATAATGCCTCCAAACCACACTAATATGTATGCAAGCATGCACAAGATATATTATATGAAAATTTATAAAATAGGGCTCGAGAAGGGGTCACACATGGGGTTGGCGATCTTGGGGTTCCGAGGGTCGCGGATTCGGTCTCGCCGGGATCGGTCTTCGGGATTGGATCCGGGAAGAAGACCTTGGGGTATCACGGTGCCGTGTAGGAGGCTCTGACATTCGGCAAAACCGCCTTCTAGTTTCATGCCGTCGTACTCGGGGTTCCGGCTTCGCGGTCGATGGAGAACTCGGTCTAGGGCTGACGACTTGTTGTACACGTCTAGGTTTTTGTCGATCTTCATGTTACCAGAGTTGCAAAAAACGAAGTAATTGTAGTAGACATCGAGAGCAGAACGGGATCACTGATGTCGGGTAGACGAAAATAATGATAATACTCTTGCGAGAGTTTTATCGAACACTTGGTGGTGGCTAAGGACATATACGTTGGTGAGGCCATACACGACACCGATTGGTGACAGCAGGGGTGGCCCAAGACGTTGTCGGATGCCACTGTACAAGGAAAGCAACATGGCTCAGTTGGCCTTGCGATGGTACTGTAGGGTGCAGGGAAGGTGTGCGCGCAGGCAGGAGCTCACGACGAGCAGCGGGAGGCTAGACGCATGCCAGGGTCGACGAAGAAAAGAGGGCATAGCAGTCGGGCATAGCTCTGGGTCAGAGGGGGTAATTGGATGCAAGAGGTACTTAGGAGGAGGAGGACCGGCGGCGCCGGTGACGTTCTCTGGCGGCTGGGTCGAACAAGGGCGGCGGAGGCAGAGGCCGGGCGAGGTGGAGCTTGCGGCGGCCGAGGGGGTAGGCGAGGTCAGGGGAGGCGATGGCGAGGCACGGGGTCGGGCTCCGACGGCGGTGGCGCTCGGGGAACGGGTGCTGCCGGGCAAAGGAGGAGAGGGCACCAAGGCAGCCGTCATCCGACGATGGGTGGCGAGATGGAGGGCTATCGGGGCAAGGGAGAGTCCGCAGGACGGCAACACAGGGGGGGACCTCACGGGCGACGGCCGCAGGTGCTTGCAGAGGTGGGTGGTGAGCGAGGGAAGGGGTCGGGAGGAAGGCGAGCCCTTCGTGCGCCCTAGGATGGGTCACGACGTGCGAGGGGGGCATCGGTGGGGAGTGGCCGGCCCGAGTACAGGAGAACGGGTGGGGGTGTCGCGTGTGGTGTGTTACAGGCAGCGGCGGGTGGAGGGAGTGGCTTGGGGATCTGGTGGGATGTGGGGTGGGACTAGGGTTAGGGTTTCCTGGGGTTGTAGGCCGACAACTGGCTGGGACTTTGGGCCTGGTCGGTGACGGCCTCCCCCGGTAAAAAATAGTTTTATTTTATTTATATAGTTGTCTAATAAATTTTATAAAATACTTTTATAAAGAGTTTTTAGACAAAACAAAATATCTAGACGAGCCCAGGTTTTTAATGTGAAATAAAAGACGGGGATATTTAGAAAAAAAAATATGCTTTTGGTGAAATGATTTCGAGGATATAGATATACATGATGATATGATGATGCACAAGATAAATACATGCGATTTTCTGGTTGTGGTTTTCCCGGGGTGCTACAGGTATGGTGGACACAACTGACAATAATGATTTTGGTGAGTTGCAAACACAGGTAGAGCACGTACTCAGTGCAAGTGAAGGCTAGCAATATAGAGGGAGCGACAAACGAGAGAGCAATAACTATCATAATCATGGTTGCAACAAAACAGGACTAACTATGGCATGAAAGCGATACAAGAACTCTGAGGCGAAATAATTCACCGAGGCTTACTGAATATTGATTAGTCATATGCATGCGTGAGCATGTGCCAAGTCGATTCACATGAACAGTCAGAGGAGGATACCACAATGTCATACCAAAGTATGAATAAAACAATGCAAGCAAACATTCATATGACATGCTACAAACTATTAGCAAGCTGGAGCTGATCATAGACAAGCAAGAACTACTAAGCATCCATAATGACAAAAATGAAACAAACCGAGTTCGTTACCAGCCTCTTACCACACCTCGAGTTGTCTTAATCTTCATTATTGCCCTTCACTTGTGTGACTTGAATAATTAACATGAAACCAAAATCCACTGATGACGGTTGAACCCTGCAAAGAACTCACAAAACCAGAGAAGAAGAACAAATATTTTTGGTGTTTTCGATTTTTTTGGAAACAAGCAAGCAAATAAAAACCAAACAAAATCAAAGCAAACCAAACAAAGCAAAATCTTTTTGGATTTTTTTCTTTTAAGGCAAACCAAAGCAAAGAAACAAAGAAACAAACCAAGAGAAACAACGAAAATATTTTTGGTATTTTTGTGTTTTTAGAAAAAGAAGCAACAAGAACCAAAAATAAAGCGAAACGATGGATATACAAAGAACCGACCGAACATGATATATAAATGAGTGTGATGTCGGTATACCTCCCCCCAAGATTAGGCTTTTGGCCTAAGTGGGGCTCAATCCCATGGTGCCCAAGTAGATGCACCTCCGTAGTATGTCAAGGAAGCTCCCTCGTCCTGGTACGAGCTCAAGGCCTCCCCTGTATAGTGTAACGCAGGGTCATATGAGGGCACTTCCTCCTGATAGTGCCCGTGGAAGTTGAGAGAGAGCATCTTGTCATCCATCTCTGCCTTCGTGCATGGCCAAGGTCCCTGAGAAATACTGAACAAAGTGGTTTGGGGTAGAGGGATCTCTCTCTCTTCCCCGTCAGTAAACAACATTCTATAAACCAAGCTCTCAAGAGTAGATCTAGAGGTGACAAAGTGGTGCGCCTTCCTGGCAGCAATATCAAGCCTCAGAGGAGCCAAAACTGTATCATGTGGATCAACAGCAATGTCCAAGGCAGCCGCAATACGAGTAGCAATAATTCCCCCATAAATGGGTCCCTTAGCAGCTAAACGATGAGCAATGAGGGAACCAAGATTATACTTATCCTCACCATAGAGCGCAGCATCTAAGAAGGCCAATTGATAGTTGGAGATATTACTAGTGTTCTCCCTACCAAGAACACTGGTGGTAAGATAGTAGGCAAAATACTTGATGGCTGGAAGTTGGATGTTCTTTATCTTCCGTCGTTGAGCTCTGCGATCATCATCATTGGTTATTCCTTGGTAAAGCTCTAACAGATTAGCAGGTAGAGATGTAATCTTCTTTGATGACCCAGTTGTACCAAGTCCCAGGGCCTTGCAAAATTTCTTCAAAGACATAGAATGAGCCCTGCCATAAAGTCTGAAAGACACAGAAGGATTGAACAAGCATATTGTGCACTCTCATCCTGCATGAAACTTGTTAGACCAGCCTCTCAATCAAAGCCATGAAATCATTAAGAATCCCAGCAGCTCACAAGAAAGTTTGACAAGGAAAGGTGGAGGCGTGCGCATCCCCTTCATCTCCCTTGTCACCAAATCGCGGAGTGATGAGATCCTCATTGTATGAGGGTCTAGAACTGGTAGATGACCTTGGAAGCCTTGCCCTTCTAGGTGCATCACTCTAAAAAATGTCACCAAAGGTGTGGTGGTCCATGACTTCCCTTTGCTGAAATTTTTAGACAACCATCAAACCAAGTGATTTCTAAGTTGATAAATGATGAGCAACTACTATAGGAACTTGCTAGAGGACTACACATGCATCAAAACAAAGTTTCTAAGCATAGAACAATCATGCAAGCTCAAACAACCTGTCACCTATAGTAGCAAAATACTCATGATACAATCTACCAATCACAACTCTAATTAGACAAGTGGAGGAGACACATACCAAGGAGCAAACCCTCCATAAATCAGCACTTGAGATGGGATGAACAAGGAGATCAAAAATCACGAGCAAAAACAGCAAGAACTCGAGCTTGAGCAAGTTTTCTGGTGTTTTTCGGGAGGGAGAAAGAAGGTGGCTTTGAGGAGGCAACCTGAAGGGGCCCAGGTGGGCCAGACCCCCCTTGGCACCACCCCTAGGTAGGCCACGCCTACCATGGGTGTGGGGCCCTGGGGTGGCCCCCTGGGTCACCTCTGGTACCTCTTGCCCCTTTTTTGGAGGAAAAATTTATTTTGAATTTTCTGGGATATTTAGGGAAACTTTATTTTTGGCCAATTTTCAGGGTATGAAAATTGATTTTCTCGTAGAAATAGTTTTTCAGAAGAAGCAAAAGCAAACCAAAAGCCAAACTACAGGAGCTCTAAGAAACTCAAACAAGCAAACAACTAACAAAACTAAAGCTAGAGCAAATACTAGGAAGGAGAAAGGAAAAAGAAAGCAAGTATAACCACAATGGAAACATTATTTTGTTCATAAAAATCCTTTTGTTAACAGGGTTGATCAAGTCTTGTTACCAAAACAATCTTATATGAAACAAAACTTTGCATTCTACAAGGTGATTATGTTACCTCATACTTGATAGCAATTGTCCCAATCATAATAGTTTCAAAATTTTCTTGTGGAATGGGACAACATATTTCTCCAACCTTAATACCTTCAATATATTCAATGGAATTTAGGCAATAGCTCTTAACAACCTTGTTGGGGAAATAGATAGTGTGATCTTTGTCATTAATATTGAATATTACTTTTCCTTGATTGCAATTGATGACAGCACCTGCAGTATTAAGAAAAGGTCTCCCAAGAATAAAAGACATATTATCATCTTCAGGCATTTCAAGCACAACAAAATCAGTTAAAACCATGCAATTATGGGCTACTTGAACAGGAACATCCTCACATATACCAACAGGAATAGTAGTTGACTTATCAACCATTTGCAAAGAAATATCAGTTGGTATCAACTTTTCTAGATGGAGTCACTTGTAGAGAGAAAAAGGCATAACACTAACTCCATCTCCCAAATCACATAAAGCAGTTCTAACATAATTATTCTTAATGGAGCTAGGAATAGTTGGTATACCTGGATCACCAAGTTTCTTTGGAACCTTACCATCGAAGGAATACTTAGCAAGTAGAGTAGAAATCTCCTCATTAGGAATCTTCCTTTTATTAGAGACAATATCCTTCATATACTTTGAATAAGGAGGCAACTTAATAGCATCAGTCAAAGGAATTTGCAAGAATAAAGGTTTCATCCACTCACAAAACTTGTTGTAGTGTTCTTCCTCCTTTGACTTGTGTTTCTTACCTGGAAAAGGCATAGGTTTCTGCACCCAAGGTTCTCTCTCTTTACCATGTTTATTAGCAATAAAATCTTCCTTTGTGTACCTAGTGTTCTTAGTGTGCTTCTTAGGTTCTTACTCACCTTCCTCCTTATCAGGAGATTCATTTTTATCATTACCACTCTCAGTTTCAGCATCAAAGACAGATATACTATTAGGATCTACAGCGGGTTCAAGTGGTTCCTCAACTATCTTATGTTTCTTTTTCTTTCTCTTACGAGGACTACCACTATACTCACCTTGTTGGGAGTCCTTCTCTATTCTTTTAGGGTGTCCTTCAGGATATAAAAGATCTTGAGTAGGTGCACCACTCCTAGTTCTAATTCCATAAGCATCTTTATCTCCTGAAGCATTAACTAGCATATCATTTTGTACCTTAGCAAGTTGATCAAGTTGGGTTTAAACCATTTGAAAGTGTTTAGAAAGCATTTTAATATCATTAGAAGTTCTTTACATAATATCTTTCAACTCATTGATAGCTCTAGAGTTTTCCAATAAATGATTATGAACCTTTTTTATTAAAATTACCTTGTTTAACAATAAAAATGTCAAGTTCCTCTAAGCATTGATCAGGAGGCTTACTATAGGGAATATCACCTTCATCAAAGTGTTGGAGAGGGTGTACCTCAATAGTAGATGAATGGGGAATTGGCTTACATAATTCTTCTATAGGAGGTAGATTCTTCACATCTTCAGCTCTAATACCTTTCTCCTTTAGACACTTCTTAGCTTCCTTCATCACTTCATCATTTAATGCAATAACTCCCCTCTTCTTTGTTGTTGGTGTTGGAACTGGTTCAGGAATAACTGGTTCAGGAGTAATAGGCTCAGGTGCATTCAGCTCAGTTGAAGTCCAATCATCATAATTCTTTCTTATCTTAGTCATTAATTCTTCAGCATATGTAGGAGTCCTTTTCCTGAAAACACAATCAGCAAAGCTATCTAGGTAGGTCCTAGAATCATCAGTTAGTCCATTATAATAAATATCAAGAAGCTCATTCTTAGGTAATGGACATACAGGATGTGCATGAATCAAGACACAAAATCTTTTCCATGACTCAGGCAATTTCTCTTCTTCTCCATGTTTAAAATCAAAAAGTCTCTGTAAAGCAGCATGTCTAGCACTGGGAGGAAAATATTTATGGAAGAAAGAATAAATCAAGCAACCAGGGCTATCAATGGAACCAGGAGGTAATCTATTAAACCAAGCCCTAGCTTCTCCTTTAAGTGAAAAAGGGAAGATCTTAGTAACAAAGTACTTGCGCATCTTAACATCATCAGAGAACAAAGCACTCATAGTAGAAAGCTCATTCATATGAGCCACAACACTCTCATTTTCAGTCCCACAAAAAGGTTCTTTCTCAACAATATCTAAATAAGATAAATCAAGAGAGAAATCATAATCTTCATCTTTAATATCTATGGGAGAAGTGGCAAACTTAGGATCACAGGATAACTTAGGCATAATAGTACGTCTAGCAAGGAGACTCTTCATAGCACTAGTACCATGTGTGTTTCGGCACTCTTCAACAAATTCATCAGTGAGCTCAATGTAACCATCATTAATATCATAACTCTCACTAGACTCAGGTGAGCTAACAGGTGTAATAGTGTCTTCACTAGGAGTTTCGGTATTTCCTAGACTAGCCATAGTAGCATCTAGAAAAGGACCTAATGAACCACTCGCATCAAGCACATTAGAAGTAACATCATGAGTATCAAAAGCAGTTTTAGATTCAGCAGTAGTAGTAGTGTGTGTAGCATGAGTATGTGGTGGTGGTGGTGTAACAAGCTTACATATAACAGACGGTGAATCAAGAGCAGCAGAGGTGTTTAGGACTGTACCTCTTCTTGTAGTGGATGGTAAAATAGGGAACGTTCCATCACGCGACTTCCCCATGATGAAAGGAGTAGCAGTGAACAATAATAGATCCAAGTGAACTTACAAATAAAGTTATGCTCCCCGGCAACGGCGCCAGTAAATAGTCTTGATGACCCACAAGTGTAGGGGATCGCAACATTCTTCGCGGGTAGTATTACCCAATTTATTGATCAACACAAGGGGAGCCAAAGAATACTTGCAAGCCTTAACAATTGAGCTTTCAATTCATCTGCACCTGGAAATATTTCTTGCGCACAGAAGTTTATCAGTAGCAACAGTTTGGTAGTAGCAACAGCAGCAGTTACAGCAACAGTGAAACAAGAGCAATAGTAACAGTAACGGTAATAGTAGGATTCGAGTGCAGTAGGCATAGGGATGGATGGACGGGCGTTGCATGGACGAGTCTAAACATGTAACTTCAATATCTAGGGCATTGCAGATAAATAATAACAAGCATCCAAGTACTAAACAATCCTAGGCATGTGCTCCATATATAGTCATACGTGCTCGCAATGAGAACTTGCACAACATCTTCTGTCCAGCCAGCCCGTGGAAGCGGGGCCTCTAGGGAACTACTGACAATTAAGGTGCTCCTTTTAATAGAGCACCGGAGCAAAGCATTAACACTCCATGAACACATGTGATCCTCACACCACAGCCATCCCCTCCGGTTGTCCCAATTATTGTCATTTTGGGGCCTTTGGATCCAGACAATGATATGTGTACACAACTTGCAAATAAGATCACAAACAATACTATCATAATGATTCAATAATAAGTTTAGATCTGAGATCATGGCACTCGGGCCCTAGTGACAAGCATTATGCACAACAAGTTGCAACAAAGTCAAATGGCACTAATAGAGATACTAGGCACTATTCCCTAACAATCATATTCGATTACATGATAGAAATCATCCAATCCCTACCATACCCAAGCCCACAGCGGGGGATTACTCACTCATGGATGAGGGAAACATCAGTGGTTGATGGATATGCGTTGGTGATGACGATGGCGATGATCCTCTCCAAATTCCCCGTCCCGACAGGGTGCCAGAACGGAGTTTCTAGATCCGAATCTTGGTTTCTGGTGGCGGCAGCATAGCGGAACTCTTTCTAGAAAACTATCGACCCCCCTGAGTTTTTAGGTCAGAAGGCAACTTATAGGCGCGGAGGGAGGCCGAGGAGCTGCCTGGGGTGGCCAAACCCTCTCCAGGCGCGGGGTCAGTGGGCCCGCGCCTGGGGTGGGTCTGGACCCTCCAGCCCTCCTCTCTGTCTCCCCTTCTGGCTCCGTGGATCTTCTGGTGAGAAATGTTTTTTGGCATATTTTTTGGGATTTTTCCTGATAGTTCATTTTCTGCACAAAAACAAGACACCAAGGTAATTCTGCTGAAAACAGCGTCAGTCTGTGTTAGTTGTATCCAAATCACACAAGTTTAGAGAAGAAACAATAGCAAAGTGTTCGAGAAAGTAGATACGTTTTGGACATATCACTGGACCAACTCAACATTGTAGTCTTCTTTTGCCAGAAAGATGGTGTTCAACCCCATCTTCTCAGTCACCCATAGAGTGTCCTCAAAGTACTTGTGAGAACGAAGCTTCTCAAGATCCAACCACAGCTTGGGACAAGTAGGAATCTGGAAGCTACTGTAGATCTCAGAAAACAGCAGGGCTTGCTCAGTCCTCCAGAAGCACTCATCACTCAAGGTGCGAGGCAGGGACTAGAATTGTTGGAGTCTCATCTCCACAAACTCCTCGATATCCAAATTAGCCAGAGTAGTCAATGATTCAAACTTCATCAGCTTAGCTTCATCTCTTTTTAGCTGCCTCATCTTCTCATGCTTTGTTGCGGCACGGTCTCGAATAGCCTGTCTGACCATAGAAGGATCAACATGAATGTCGCGCTCTTCATCATACCAGAACCTGCGGCCAACTGTCTTCTTAGCAGCTCGAGGATGGCGAGGACGAGAACCACCTATGAAATCAGAATAGAGGGATAGCATATGGGGTAAGCACATTTGTCCTAGAGTTTTAATCAAAAAGTAGTAGTCAAAGAAATCTGGAGCTATACTGATTGAAAACCCCCGACATTCCGGAAAATCTACCCCGGACAATCCGCCTGGACCTGATAGTCCAGTGTGTATCGACCGGACATTACGGCTGGGCCAGAGTGTCTGGCCCGTACACGCCGGACAGTCCGGCTGAATCCTAGGAGATTTTCGGGCTGCATGGGTGAGTTCAATCGGGATAGATTAGGATTGCTAAAGCCACTGCCAGGATGAAGATTGCACGCAGGAGTGATGTATCAATGGATCTAGGTAAGACATTGCCCAATAAAATTCATCTAGGCCAACTCTAGAGATGATGAAGAAAGGGGGCATCATACCAGCATCCATGGGGACCTTCACCGGTGGGGAACGGATCCTAGAGGCAAGGGGAGGCAAATGTCCGGCGGCAACGGCAAGATACGGGGTGGAGGAGCCCTGCCGGTGAAGCTCCTGGTCAGGGACAGCGGTCTAGGAGGAAGAGAGAGTTGGGGATAAGAAGGACGACTGAATCGTCCACTTCTCCCTGACCCCTGATATCAGAACGAAACCGCTGGGGGGCGGACAATCCGGGCCGTATGCGCTAGATAGTCCGGCCCTGCCGGAATGTCTGGCTTGTATCAAGCGGAGAGTCCGGCTAGGCCGGACACTCCGGTTGGTACAGGGCATACACTCTGCCCCCCTTCGACCAGAAACCCTAGATTCAAGTGTTTGTACAAATGTGTGGCAAGAGTAGCATGTTTGTAGGTGATAGTAGGTCTGGGATTTAGAGGATGTACAGTGAAAAACCAATGAGTCGAAAAAGATCTAAAAAGATGGCAAAGTTAAATCCAATCAAAACACTCCAAACACAAACTCTTCACTAAGAAGAGGGAAGTGGCCGAAGCCACCATATAGGAGTTTGTGGCATGACACCACGAAGAATTATCCTTGGGTTCATAGCCACTACTCATCAATAAAGCTCACATATCACAAAATGATATTAAGAAAATTGAATTTCATTAATGTTGGCATTATGGGGGGAGGGATAGTCCAATGTATTAGGACCGCACTCCCCTATCTCCATGCCTACACCTAAACCAAATAAGGGTCAAGACATTTAGTTCCTTGAATCTATGATATTTAGTTCATTCCTCAAATAAAAAAACATTGCTTCATCAAGTGGCTTCGTGAAGATGTTGGCAAGTTGGTCTTTGGTTGACACATATGATAGCTCAGTATCTCCTCGAGCAACATGATCCCTAATGAAGTGATGACGAATCACAATATGCTTTATCCTTGTGTGATCCACCAGGTTATAGACAATCTTCATAGCACTTTCATTGTCACATAGAAGAGGCACTTTTTCACAATGGACACTGTATTCCTTTAAAGTTTGCCTCATACATAGCAATTGAGTACAAGCACTAGCAGCTGCCACATACTCGGCTTCGGTAGTGGAGAAAGATATACAATTTTGCTTCTTAGAAGACCAACATACCAAGGACCTACCAAGGAATTGGCAAGCCCCGGATGTTGATTTTTTATCATCCTTATAACCATCCCAATCCGAGTCCATGTACCCACAAAGAGCAAATTTTGACCCTCGAGGATACCAATGACGATAGTGTGGGGTATGAACCAAATATCGAAAGATTCTCTTGACCGCCATCAAATGGCTTTCTTTAGGAGCTGCTTGATATCTTGCACATACTCCTACACTCAACACAATATCAGGTCTATATGCACAAAGGTAAAGCAAAGAACCAATCATGGACCGGTATACCTTTTGATCCACATCTTTACCATTTGGATTTAGTTCTAGATGAGTCTTTGTAGCCATGGGGTAGGAGCACCATTTAAATCTTTCATGTTGAATCTTTTGAGCATATCTTGAATGTACTTGGCTTGATTTAAGAATGTTACTCCTCTCACTTGCTTTATCTCAAAACCAAGAAATACTCTCAACTCCCCCATCAGACATCCAGAACCTATTAGTCATAAGCTTTGAGAATTCATCATTAAAATCTTTGTTAGATGAGCCAAAGATAATATCATCAACATATATTTGGCATACAAAAAGCTCCCCATTGACCTTCTTAGTAAAAAGAGTGGGATCAATTTTCCCAACCTCAAACCCACGGTCAAACAACAACTCTCTAACGTGCTCATACCATGTGCGTGGGGCTTGTTTGAGCCCATAGAGTGCCTTATCAAGTTTGTAGACATGGTTTGGTAAGTTGGGATCCTCAAATCCTGGGGATTTCTTTACATATACCAACTCATTCAATGGACCATTAAGAAATGCACTTTCTACATCCATTTGTTGCAACTTAAAGTTATGATGTACCGCATAAGCAAGAAGGATACGGATGGACTCAAGCTGAGCCACGGGTGCATATGTCTCTCCATAATCAATGCCTTCAATTTGAGAGAACCCTTGTGCAACCAATCTTGCCTTGTTCGTTACTATAATTCCATGATCATATTTCTTGTTCTTGAATATCCACTTGGTGCCTATAACATTGCGGAAATCCTTTATCTTCTCAACTAACTTCCATACTTTTTTTCTCTCAAAGTTGTTGAGCTCTTTGTGCATTGCCTCCAACCAATCCGAATCTTGAAGAGCTTCCCACACTTTCTTTGGTTCAATCATGGAGATGTGTGCTTGGTGTTCACTAAACCTCTTCAATTGTGCTCTTGTGTAAATTCCTCTTCTAAGATCTCCAACCACATTCTCTAGAGAGTGATATCTTAATTCCAACATCCCATCCATTCTAGCTTCACGACGAGTATGGATCTCCTTGTTGTTTCTTGGTGGGACCTCTTCATCATTTTGGTCCTCGTCTTGACTATCAACTTGACCTTGATCATCGTTGGAATCATTCTATTCATTAAGAGTCAAAGGTTGACCTTGGTCTTGATCCGGTACATTACAAGATTGGAGTTGAGCTGCTCTCATGGCTGATTGTATAGATCTTCCTTGTGTAATGGACCGAGCAGCACTTGTCATTCTGGAGAATGGTGACTCAAGCTCCTACCCACTAGAGATTTCACCATGATCAACATGTTGAGGGTCCACAGCTTGTCTTTGGCTTGGGTCATTTTCCTCCTCAGTAGATGGAGCATGTTGTTGTTGTGAAGATGAGGGTCCAGTTGAGTAGAGCATAGTTCTTCTCGATACGCCATAAGGGGTTCCTCAACGGGGCGGATATATCCCACACCCATTATTCTATGGCATCCTGAGGCATTTCATCATCTACATCACAAGAATCAACACGCCCCCCCCCTTGGGGACCATCATATTCTTTGGGTCACACTACAAGATTCTATGTCGGCTCCGGAGAGCTTATCATAGATTCTATAAGTGTGAGGTTCGAGACCATAGCCAACAAAATACCCTCTAAAGCATTGGAATCGAATTTGTACAAACAAACACCTTTTATGAGATATAAACACTTACAACTGAACACCCGGAAGTAAGATATGTTGGGTTTGTTACCGGTAAATATTTCATATGGAGTCTTGTTCAATTATTTATGGAGGTAGAGCCGGTTTGATGCATGGCAAGCGGTGGATATGGCTTCAGCCCAAAAGTTTTATGGAGATTTAAACTCCGCTAACATGGTCCTTGCCATCTCAATAAGAGTATGGTTCTTCCTCTCGGCTACACCATTTTGTTGAGGGGTATATGCAGCGGAATATTGGTGTTTTATCCCCTCATCACTAACAAAATTATTCAGGGTGTAGTTCTTGAACTCAGTGCCATTTTCGCTTCTTATTATCAACACGGGGACATTGTATTGACGTTGAACCAAGTTGATGAAGTCGATGAAGGTCTTTTGGGTCTCACTTTTCAACTTGAATAAATATACCCATGGCTATCTTGAATAGTCATCAACAATCACCAAACAATATTTCTTCCCACCAATACTTGCATGAGACGGAGGACCAAAGAGGTCCACATGAAGGAGCTACAAGATCCTCGTTGACTTGATGCAGTTCTTTGGCTTGTGGGGATCATCATGCATCTTTCCTTCTACACATGCCCTGCAAACACGATATTTGGCAAAGGAAACATTTTCTTTTAGTCCAACAATATGGCCATCCTTATGGAGACTTTGCAAAGTTCTCATATTTACATGGGCTAGTCGGCGATGCCATAACCAACCCACATCGGCCTTTCCGAATAAGCACATCGCACTTGTAGTGGTTTGCCCCGAAAAGTCCACCACATACAAGTCATTTTCAACGTACCCAACGAAAGCGACCTTGAGAGACTTGCTCCACATGAAAACCACAATATCATAATCAATAAAGACGGCAAAGCCCATATTTCCAAGATCACAGACTGAAAGTAAATTGTAACCAAGGGTCTCAACAAGCATGACATCCATGAGTTTGATATCGTGAGCAACCACTACCTTGCCAAAACCAATTACCTTAGACCTGGACTAGCCGGCATATGTCATGGATATTTGATCATAATTTGGCCTTAATTCCTTGACAATAGAAGAGCTTCCAGTCATATGACTTGTGCAACCACTATCAAGCACCCACTTTGACCCTCCGGAAGCATATGTCTACAAAAGATCAAGCTAGTTTTTAGGTACCCATTTTTCAATGGGTCCTATTTTGTTAGCAACAAGGGTCTTGGGGACCCAAATAGACCAAGCAATATAACCATAAAATGGGCCAACATATTGTGCATACACATCACCATAATAATCACGCATTAAAACATAGTGAGGGTTAGCACTTCCCGCGAAATCATCATGAGACATAGTTTTGCCACTTGTGGTCTTACTACCCACAATGGCCTTGTCTTTCTCTTGTGTATTCTTGGCCTTCTTCTTGTTGTTGTTCTTATTCTTGGCTTTGGAGACAAAACCAATGCCCCATTTCTCACCATTTGACCTTTGCTTACTCAAGAGGTCATCAATGGACTTGTTTCCTTTTGGAAAGGTGGCCTTAGCTAGCTCCCCCTTCAACCTAGCATTTTATTCAAGAATATTCGTGATACAAGAAGGAATGAAATTACTAGGAGAAGCAATATTGGTCAATTGAGTTTGAAGCTTTTCATGTGACTTTGTGCGTAACAATAGTAAACTTTCCAAGGCCTTGTGAGCCTTGTCAAGCATCCTATAGTCCTCGGCAAGTTTTTCATGAACAACACCAAACTCAATCTTGTCCTTTTTAGCCTTTTTATATTTAGCAACCACATGATCTCTTTCCTTGACGAGTCTATTAACAATTAAGTCATTAGCCCCATCAAGCCCTTCAAGTTTTAGTTCAAGGGACACTCTAGTCTCTTGTTCTTCTTCTAGAGCATTATTTAGGGCTTCTACCTCAATCATGTGTTCTCTTCCTACTTTACATCTTTCATCAAGAAGCTCTTGGGTGTGAGAAATTTGATCTAAGAGGTCCATAAAATGTCTGCTGTGTTCCCCTTGTAAGTTATTCATGAACTCCTCAAAAGAAATTATTTCCTTTTTGACCTCAAGAGACATTACATTATCAATTTCATCATTACTCAAGAGGGCGGGTGAGATGATGAAGATACCTCCGTTCCTCTTGCCATAAGACAAGTGGCATTCTTGTTGGAGAGATTATCATTTGGAGAGTCGAAGAGGGAGGGTGTGGGAGTAGAGGTAGTGGCAAGAGCAGCCACACCACTTGATGTTTCCTCTTCATCATCTTCATTGTCGGAGGAGTATTCTTCATGAGTGATCAACACAATTTCACCTGACTTCTTGTTGATGGGATTCTTCTTGATGAAGGGTTTATTGTAAGGATCTTTGGAAGTTTTCTTAAACACAAGTTTACCCCCATGATCTTCTCTCTTCTCATAGGGACAACCCGCCACAAAGTGATAGCGGTCACCACAATTGAAGCAAGTTCTCAATTTAGTGACATTTTCTCTTCTTCCATTTGGGTTGCTTCTTCGTTGCATTTCCATCTTGGCCTTGGCGGGGTTCTTCCAAAAGTTCTTTGCATAGAAGGCCATATATTCACCATGAGCAATCTTGACGTCATCGGGGTGGATCATGGAGAGGCCTTCATCACTGTCATCTTCAACCCCATGTTCCACAACTTTGGCCTTCAATGCAAGGTTGACAACATTGCTCATTCCAAGGGCTCGAGCACGGGCATCTTTGGCATTCTTGGCGGCAACCTTGAAAGAGGCTGTCTCTTGCATAACTTCGTTGGACGTCATGAGGTGGTAGTTGTGTCTTCCTTGTAGGCTCTTCAAGTCGGTGGACTCAAAGGGCATGAGTGCACTCACATATTTCCTTTTTATCCAAGCATCATCCACATGTGAGGCACCCACATTCCTAAAAGCGGTGGCGGTGGTCTTGAGCCTACGATACATGTCTTCATGATCTTCACCTTCCTTCATATATAAGCCTTTGGCTTCATTGCTTAGTGCATCATATCGGTTCCTTCTCATGCTCTCATTCCCAACATACAACTCCGTGAGGGCATCCCAAGCTTCCTTGGTGGTGTTGATGTGCTCAATGTGTGGGTAATATTTTTGTACCCAATCCTTGTTGTATCATGTGCAAGGCGGTGGCATTGAGTTGACTATTGACAACTTTTGTTCTTGTCAAGTTGTTTGTATCCCCAATATAGAGTCCTTGTTCAATGATGTTCCATAACTCAATACAAGAGCTACTCACATGAGATTTCATTAGAGATTTCCATTGAGCAAAAGTAGATGCATCTAGCTTTGGTGGGTCTCCTCTATTGTTTATATGAGGGTGAGGAATTGGAGGGTCGGGAGTGTACCATCCATGAGAGTCATGGTGCTATCCCTTCCCACCATCCCTTTTTGTGGTGGAATTAGTGTTGTCTTGATTATCCCCCACCACCATACCCACGGGTGATGCCGGGGCATTCACCTTAGGTAATACTGATGGAGGTTCCTCTTGAGGAGAAGGGGATGATGAGCCACATTTATCTTTAACAAGTTGCTCAAGTAGCTTGTGCAATTGTTTGATCTTGTTGTCCAAGGTGGAGATCAATCTTGTTTCCAAGTTATTGAGATCCTCCATGGTCACTGAGGTGATAGGCCCACCATCATTTTCCCCATCGTGGCTACTCATATACTCTTAGGCGGTAAAGCCCGAATAAAGAGCCGAGGCTCTGATAGCAATTGAAAGGATCATATGGGCACCTAGAGGGGGGGTTAATAGGTGCTACTTCAAATTTTCTTCTTTTTCAAATTATGGTTTGACAATAAAGGTAAATTCTCTAGATTATGCAACTAAGGTGAATTTACCTATATGTCAAACAAGCACTAACTAGCACAACACTAAGAAAGAACAAGTAAGTAAAGTGCGATAAAGGATAGAAGTAACCAAAGTGGTGGACGCGGAGACACAAGGATTTGTTTCCCGTAGTTCCTTCCTTTTGAGGGCAAGTACGTCTATGTTTGGAGAGGGGGTGGTTACAAACCACCAACGCCACGAGAAGACTCCATTGTTCTCCGATGAACCTCACCCCAAAGGGTTCGATTCACCTCTTACACTATATCGGCAACCTTCGATGTGGAAGCCGGCACCTTTACAACGAGTTCGGGGCAAACATCCACAACCTAATTTGAGGCTCCCAAATACAAGCAAGCTGTCAAACAATCAAAGACAAGCTTGTAAGAACCAAATAAAAGCTAGGGTTTCCAAAGAAACACTAAAGCAAGGGGCCCTCAAATGAATTAGGGGGAAATGAAGATCTCTCTTGGTGAAGCTATAGATCAAGGACTCCTCCTTCGATTCTCCAAAGATCAAGGACTTTGGATGGGTGAGTGAAGAGATTTTGTGGATTTGGTGGCTCAAAATGTGTTGTTGTTCTTGAACTGGACGAGTAGGTTCCAAGGTAGAAGAAGGGGTCATTTTATGGGGCCCTAGAAATTAGAGTCGTTGGATCCACTTAACCCGGAAGTCCGACCTGTATGAGTCGGATAGTCCGGTCCAGTCGGACATTTCGGTGAGTGTCATCCGGACACTCCGGCCTGCCCAAGTTTCCATCCAGAGTCCAGCCAGTGTCCGGGTAGTGTCCGAGGGGCCTCTCCGAGTGTCCACACCTGTATCTTAGTAGCACTCAACCCTGTATCTTAATGGTTTGACTTGATAACACCTTCTGAAAAGAATTTTTTGAACGAATGGATATTTTGCGGTGATTGAGGGAGATGTCAAACTTTCCTTGCTTAGGTGAAAAGAGATACTTTGTTTGAAAAGTTTTATAAGAGTACCCAAACTTCATGGAACTAACAAATCCTATGGCCTACGAATGATCTTTAGTTCATCTCAAATTTCGGCTATGAGTTGGCTAGACATTTGTAGTATTTCCACGGTGTGCAAAATCTTAATTCCATGAGGACAAGTACTTGAGCAAAAATAGAACTACCATTAAGATATGAGCTAAAGATTTCGGCTATGAGTTGGCTATGAAAGTTTTGGCTCACCTCACCACTTAAAGAATTAAAGTTCTTGAAAAACAAGGAAGATATGGGGTGTTGGACAACCATGAATTTTGAAGTGGGAGTTAAGTTTATCCTTATTTTGACATCTACTTGTGCACCCCTAATTTAACTAAAGCATCCTTGCTTAAAATGATTTTACTCTCATAAAAGAGGGGCGCTGAAAAGAATTGATTTGCAAGCCTAACCAATTTTTTGGCAGTCTCTTTTGAGTTTAAGAATTATTTGCTAGCAAGTTATATGTGGTTAGGAAGCAAACTTAGGTGCAATTGTTCATATATGTTATGCTCATGTTTAAGGTTGCGGGATTTCTGAGAATGGAATATGATACAACCTTGAATTTGTGAGTTTTCTCGCTGATGTCTACGCACTTCTATTCTTGTAGACAGTTGTTGGGCCTCCAAGTGCAGAGATTTGTAGAATAGCAGCAAGTTTCCCTTAAATGGATTACCCAAGATTTATCGAACTCAGGGAGTAAGTGGTCAAAGGTATCCCTCTCAAGTGTCAACACCCGTATTTTTAATCCCAGATGCCTGTTATGCCATACATCGCAATCCCAGGATTACCATTTTTGCGAGACATAACAGATTTGATATCATAGTACATCATCCATTACAAACAATACATAAGGTATTACACAAATAAGGATCTCATGATCTAGTTCTTAATACAACTCAAGCAGCGAAATAACATAATAGTAACAATAGCGTAGGCGAAGCTCCATCTTCATGGTCACAGACAATGCTGACGATGGGAGATGATCCTAGTTGTCGTAACCTTCCTGCGGTCCATCATCCTGATACTCCTCTTCATAGTTTGGCCAAGGAATAGCCAGGTACAAAGCCATGAGTACTCTTTAAGTACTCGCAAACTAATACTAATAAGTGAAGGGGGTTTTTGTAGTAGGATACTAAGCTCTAGGGTTGTTTTTCAAAAGCCAGATTTACCTCTACTAGGTTCAGAAGCAAAGAAAGCTAGTTAAAAGTTTTATAACACCTAAGTGGGAACTTGCATTTCATGTCACAACTCTGTTGTGGTCAAGTCAAAGTCATAAATCATTTCATGTCATTTTGAAAACATCTGACGTTAGAACAGTATGGCCACTCCAACTGTCCATAACCGCGGACGCGGCTATTCGAATAGTTTGACACTATGCAGAGATTGTACACTTTCACCACAACATTCTATACATCCGTCAGGAACAATCCTGAATCCACCATACTTAGTATGCGGATAATCAATCCTAACCTTTCCATTACACGCCCTAGTATAGGCACCTCTCCTGTGAGTTTGGCCTCCCAACCATGACCAACTGTCATATTGGGAACTGCGCAGGTGGATAATCTTCACAAGGTAGCCTCAGCTCAGACCTTGGCCACAAGGGAACCCATACTAAGTTATATAAATTTCCAGTCAAGCCCTACCCAAATTTCAGGTATCATGGTTGTACGGTAAAATTGGAATGGTATCGCATCCAGACAACCATCAGTTTTATAAAGGGATAAGGCTCATGCCTTAACATTTTCATCATTAAAATCATCTGGTGTTCGAGAACACATGTCAAAACATTTCAGTAGAATGACTCGTCATTCTAAGGTTTTCATAACCATTTTCACCAAGTATTCCCATCTAAAGTTGATCAAGTTTTATGCTTAGCACTAGCATCTACAGGTGGGGTAAATACTAATGAGGGGTAATAAACTAGTGGGGGTTTACTAAGTTCAATCTCATGCCTTAGGATGACATCAAGATTATCTAACTTAGGAAAAAAATTATGCTCTTTATGCTACCTTCAGTTATCTTTCTAGAATCTACCAGTCACTAAGTAAACTCTAAGAGAAAGCTTTGATAAAGAAAAATAAAGTATTAAGCTTGCAAGTAAAACTAGGATTGGGTATCAAGTGGTGTAAGCTTGCTAAGTTGCAAATGCTAGCTTGCTCAGTTAATAGCTTGCTAATTCAACTAGTAGTATTAGGCTTGCGAGTATTGGCTTGCCTTGTGCAGAGCAGTGGTTGAAGTTCTCATCGGCTTCTTCCTCATAGTATCCTCCTTCCTCCTCGTATCCTTGGTCGGTACTAGCGTCTATAAATAAATAAGAGGTACACAATCACCAAACAATACTTAACTATTTCTAATCATCACACAAAGGTTCACACTAGGTGATCTAGCATCATCACTACAATTACCAGATTAAAGCCCTTGTCCCATTTATTTTATTTTGAGAAAAGTAATTTCTACCCATTGAAAAACTACTTAAGATTTAATATTCTCCAACTCAAACATGGGATCATGTTGACACATGTCATCACCACATATTTCAGCACATGGGAATGTGATTTAAAGTGGTGTCACAATTTAATAAGGTTTAACCTTTTTATTTTATTTAATTAAAGTGACTAGAAATGCCTATGTGGCATTCTTTTATTACTTGAACATTATTTATGTAAGTAAACCTATATATTATTATATATTCTGAAAGGTATGGTCAAATGTGATTTTTGAGAGTTGGAATCAACTCAAAAGCTCTTATGGTTGAATTTTGAAAAATGTTTGAATGCAGAAAAGCTTCTGCCTTGTTATTTTTACCATGGGTGATCTACACATCTAAATGGTTTGAATCCAACGGGCTTGGATTAATCATTCCATTAACTTTCTAACAAAATTGGTTTCATGCATTTTGGTTCAGTGAATCGAGCTGGGTTGATTTTTGAATCTAGGTACAGAACTAGGTTTGAAATTAAATGAATAAAAATAAATTTGAATTGTTGGGTCACGCGGGATGTTTAACTGGGCTGGCACACTACGCATAGCGCACGGGCGGGCGGGTTAAGTGGTTGTCCCCACTCGTCAGTGAGACCGTGAGTGGCGAAGCGGTACGGAGTGATCTAGGCCGCACGATCTAACTCTAATCGAACGGCTCTGGTTCTTCGTCCACGTCAGGCAGTGCCGGCGAGACAGAACCCTAGCGCTGCAGGGGGTCATTGGAGGCTCACCGGGTCGCAGGCGATGTTCGGCGACGGGGGTGGACGACGAAGTTGACGACGGCGGTTCTCCTGGTACTGGTAGCTTCTCCTGGGGCGGCTCCAATCGACGGCGCCTCTCCTCCTCTGCAGCGGCGAACTCCAGTGAAATTCTGGCCACCTGGTGCTCGCCTTGCTCCGGGAGTGAGTGGGTGTGATCAGTGAGAGGTGGGGAGTGAACTGGTGTGAAGAAAACAAGCGGGGGAGGCCTCTATTTATAGTGGTTGAAGGGGACAAACGGGCGCGGGCTGAGCTCGTCGTGGTCGACGGCACAGAGTGCTACTGGCATGGGCGATGGTAGGGGCGGTGCTTTGCTCCCTGGCGAAGCTCAATGGCGTGGTCTTGCGGCATGGGGCGATGCTAAACGGTCGGAACACGTCGATGCTCGGGGCGGGTCCAACGGCAATTTTAATGGCGCACAGGTGCTCCTGGTCGCGCGGCGGCGAACGGGAATGTCCGTGGGGTTGCTGGGGTGCTGGCGATCAAGCATGCAAGCTGCGAGGGCGGCGCGGTCTGTGGGCGTGTGTCGCGGTTGATGCACTAGCGCGCTCTCGGCTCGCTCGCAGAGAGGCTTGGCATGCTCGGGCAGTGTGGTCCAGGCGCTGGCAGTGCTCGGTGTTGGAGATATGCCCAAGAGGCAATAATAAAGTGGGTTATTATCATATCTTCATACTTATGATAAATGTTTACATACCATGCTATAATTGTATTAACAGGAAACATTAATACTTGTGTGATTTGTAAACATAAAAGAGTCCCTAGTAAAGCCTCTTGTTAAACTAGCTTGTTGGTTAATATATGATCATGGTTTCCTGATCATGAACATAGAGATGTTATTAACAACAAGATCATATCATTAGGAGAATGATGTGATGGACATACTCCTATAGATAAGCGTAGCATAAAGATCAAGTCATTTTAAATAGTTCAATTGCTATATGCTTTCTGATACATAGTAACCTGATTCCTTCGACCATGAGATCATGCATATCACCTTTGCCGGATGGATACTTTGATGACATCAAACACCACACCGTAACTGGGTGGCTATAAAAGTGGCATTGAGTGTTCGGAAAGTATTGGTTGAAACACATGGATCAAGAGTGGGATTTGTCCATCCATATGACGGATAGATAAACTCTGGGCCCTCTCGGTGTAATGTCATCCAATTAGCTTGCAAGCATGTGACTGGCTCACAAGGGATCACATATCACGGGAACGAGAAAAGACTACTTATCGGTAACGAGGTTGAACTAGGTATGCAGAGATACCGACGATCAAAACCTCGGATAAGTAAACTATCGTGAGACAAAGGGAAATTGGTATCGTATGTAAGTGGTTCATTCGATCGCAAAGTAATCGTAGAAATATGTGGGAGCCGTATGAATTTCCAGATTCCTCTATTGGTTATTGTTCGGAGAAGTGTCTCGATCATGTCCACATAATTCACGAACCGTAGGGAGACACACTTAAGGATTCGACGTTGTTTGAGTAGTTATGGAATGATGAGTAAGAGACCGAATGTTGTTCGGAGTCTCGGATGGGATCCGGGATATCACGAGGAGATCCGGAATGGTCCAGAGAATAATATTCATATAAGGAAAGTCCCGTTTCGGAGTTGGGGAATGATTCCGGTGTTTCCATCGGGAATGTTCTAGAAGGTTCCGGAATGTCCGGCACTCCGGGGGGAAGGGTACATGAATGTGTTATATCAAGTTGGTATGATTGCATCATGTACTAAGTGTCATCGCTGTACCAAATAGAGGATTTATTCAAATCCTAGTTTGAAAAGTCAAACGGCTAATTTTGGTAAAGAGGAGAAGGAGGTTTGTTTGAAGCCGACTTAGGGGAGGAGTTCCTCCTCCCACCGCCGGCCCTCCTTGAGGCCGAGTTGGGGAGGGACTCCCCTCCCCAGGCGCGCCTCCCTCCACCTATAAAAGGAGGGGCAGGGCTCCCCTACTAGACACACAAGTTCCTATCCTCTAAATCTAAACCCTAGCCACAGCCTCCTGTTTAGAGCCGTTTTGGTTTAGAGCTTCTAATTGCCCTAGCCTTCGGTTTAGAGCCTTCTAATTGGTGTGTCTAAACCCTAGACCACTAAAGCTCTCTCATAGTCCACCATAATCGCTCCGGCTTAAGGCGAAGCCCTGCGAGATCTCCCCTCTACTTCCGGTACCACGCCGTTGTGCTGCCGGAATCGCGAGGAGAGTGCTACAACCTCCGCTGCCTGCTGGAACAAGGGAGAGGAAGGTCTTCGTCGAGTACCGAACGTGTGACCGACTGCGGGAGCGCTGCTGGAACACAGCGCCGGAAGGATCGTCTACGCGATCTTGAGATCGGAAAGAGTACGACTACATCACCCACGAGAATCTGCTCTCGTTAACCGCTTTGGAATCTTCGAGGGTAAGTTATTCCATCGACTCGTTGCTACAATCTAGTAGATAGATCTTGGCTTGTTTGTTTGTATGCGATAGAAAAAAATTCTTTTCCATGCTACGAACCCCTACACTGGTATCAGAGCCGTGTCTATATGTAGATCTGTTGCACGAGTAGAACACAATGGTCATTGTGGGCGTTGATGCTTTTATTGTCGATTGCTTCTTGTGTACTTTGCATCTTGCGGTATGTTGGGATGAAGCGGCCCGGGCTAACCTTACATGACATCGTTCATGAGACTTGCTCCACGCTTGACATGCAACTTGTATTGCATAAGTGGCTTTGCGGGTGCCTGTTTCTCCTAGCATAGTTAAGATCCAATTTACAACGGGTGATTAACAATACTAGTATCAATGTTGTGGTTCTTGTTCGTAAGTTAGAACGACACTTATTGAAAGCCCCAAACCACGTAAAATATGCAAATAAAGTAGAGGCGTCTAACTTTGTTTTGCAGGGGTGTGCAGTGATGTGATATGGCCATGATTGTGATTATGTTTGATGTATGCAATGTTCCTTATTGTAAGTCGGCAACCGGCAGGAGCCATATGGTTGTCTTTAATTTCTGTTAAAACCCGCGTGTCTATTCAAAGTAGTTGTAATAGTTGAAGCCGGTGGACGACAACCATGGAGCAGCGTCATTGACCTTAATGCAATGCCGGTGATGATGGAGATCATGTTCGTGCTTGAAGCTGGAGATCGGAAGCACAAGAAGAAAGGCCATATCATATCACATATTATGAATTGCATGTGATGTTAATCCTTTATGCATATTGTATTGCTTAGTAGACGACGGTAGCATTATAAGATGATCCCTCATGCACATGAATTTCAAGTCATAAAGTGTTCACCCTTAGTTGGCACCGTTGCTAAAGCTTGTTGTTTCGAAGCACCACGTGATGATCGGGTGTGTTAGATTCCGCAAGTGTATACAACGTGGGCAAGCCAGATTTGCTCATGCGGAAGCTAAGGTTTGATCTTGACGAGCCTAGCATGTACAGACATGGTCTCAGGAACACGGATCACCGAGAGGTAAAGCATGAGTCATATAGGAGATATGATGAACATGTTGATTGTTCGCCATTGAAGCTATATCAACTCTCGTGATGATCGGTTTTGATGTGGTGGATTTGGTTCGTGTGATCACTAAAACAATGTGAGGGATATTGTTTTGAGTGGGAGTTCACCTAGATTAATTTAATTAGAACTCAATTTATCATAAACTAAATCAAAGTGAATTTGCATAGTTGTTGTAGTCATTGGCATCTGTTTACCACCTTGCGCTTAGTTATAATTGAGATGATAGAACTATAGAATTCTGGTTAGTTACTTTACGAACTGGTATCGTATTGTTTTGAAGTGTTAATCTAAAGTTTAAAAGTCCTATTGCAAACTTTCAGTAAGTTCTGGTTACTCCATGAAGTTTAATAATTGGTATTAAATCTAGAGTGACAATTCCAAGAGTTAGTGTATGAGTATCATGTTTGTCTCCATGATTCTTGATATTCAAAGGATTGTCTTAATATCAAGGTTATCTAGGATCTGAAAGAGTTGTTTCAGAAACCATGATGTGTGGAAGATAGTGTGATATCTAAAACAAAGTTTTGGTTGCAACATGACAGAGTATAATATGGCAAAAGTCATGTTCTCATATTTGATGAGAATTTGCAAAGGGTTGGAGACACTAGTTGTCCTAATCCACCAAAAGGTTTTGGATAGCAACATTATACTCATAATTCATCGTTATAAGCTAAAAGTAGCTTGATCATGGATGATTCCATGATAAGGGTGAATATTCGATGTAGGTAAAATGTTTACTACACCAAGAGATTACTAAAGAAAGGATTTTGAAAGAACACCAAACATTTGATGATGGTGATCTACTTCAAAGTGCAAGTCCAAAGACATTGGTATTTAACTATACACGCTTTGGACTATATGTCATATGTATGACTCCACTATTGATGTTGATAGATTCTTTCAAACAGAAAAGGAAATACTGAAAGAGAATCTCATATATATATGGCAGAAAAGAAAAGACTAGAATTGTTCAGTTTAAGTATATAGATGATATACATTTTATGGCTATATTCTTTGCTTATTAAACAATGTGGTTCTTAAGTATTTGATACTGAATTTGTTGGTGTGAATCTTCATACGAAACAACACAATTCATGAAATACAATGGCCTAAGTAACTAGCAAAAGAATATGTGATGATGTTCATCAAGAACAAATAAAGGGTTATTGTGTTGCTCGTTAAACATCAAAGCTTGCCTTCAATATTTGTTTTATCAGGTATTATGAGAACAAAAGGGTTGTTCAAATAATTGCCGTAATCCATAAAAGATGGATGATTTACAAATCTCGTTGGAGAAATCACATCCATAAAACTAGTGCTAAAAATGTCGAAAGACAAATTGATTGAAAGATCACTTAGGAAGTGACATCGCCATTTAAATTATATTGGAAAGAAAACATGAAGAAACTCCATGTGTATGGAATTTTGGAGTCTTTTGATTTTGATCAAATGACGCTTGTGAAACTTTCCTAGAAATAATTAAAACTTCGTTCATAGGCCAAAAGGGAACGAATGACTAGCTTATTGGAAATTGTACATATTGTTGTACGAAGTCCATTATGTGTAGTCAAGAGCGATGAATTTCAACTTCATATGCTTTCTCCGAAAATTTGAGTGAATATATGAATATTTACTTAATAAGGATGAAGTGTGAAATATTTGAAAAGTTCAAAGACTTTCAACATGAAGTGCAAAATCATTGTAACAAGAATATAAATAGTTTATGATAAGATCATAAAGGAAGATATTTGAGTTACAAGTTTAGCATAATACCTAAGATTTAAGGAATCGTTCCGTGGATTTGCATTTCCCGAAACACCATAAGAGTATGGAGCATTCGAGATATGTAATTAAACCTTGTTTTACATGGTAAGATCGAAGGTGTAATTCATAAAACTGTCATTGTATTTTAAAGATTAAAAGCTTTAGAGATTACCGTTTTTCCACTGAAAAGAGCTTCATCATAATCCGTTGAAATGACACCATATAAAGTTATGGTTTGGGATAAAACCCAAGTAGTCCTTTCTTAAACATTGGTATGCTATACATAAGAAAGATGTTTGCAACCAAAGTCGGATGAACCTGTCTTTGTTAAGTATTCCTCCATAACACCGGAGACAAAAGTGTTTGTCGCTTAGAACGTCAAGTTTCTTTGAGAAGGAATTTTTCGTGAAAAGTTAAGTGGGAGGACAATAGAACTTTGATAAGGTTAAAGGAACCTTAGCTATATGATCAAAGTTGCGCAGCGCCGAAAAGTGTTCCGGAGGCAGCAACAATGCTCATGGCTCACGTGCCTCAAAGGTTGTGGTTACAATAGTCAAAGTTTCTATTGAAACAAGTAGGTCGGGTAAACAATCAAATACCAAGATTTGAGAGTTAAATCATTATTTGACAATAATGATCCGACTACATGCAAAGAAGCGATGATGGGCCCTGACTCCGTCAAATGGCTTGAAGCCATAAAATCCGTGATAGTTCCATACATGAGAAATCAAGTTTTGAACTTGAAGGACCCTCAAGAAAGGTGTAAGACCTTACAGTTATGTTTGGATCAATAAAGAAATAGACGTGAATATAGTCGACATGTTGGGAAAGAGTTCACAACAATGTTCAAAGGTTGTATATGACAAGATTTGATCTTTCATAGCGATATTTAGTCTAGACGGATTAATGTAGCAACCACTACATATAAATTTGTTATGTGGTAGTTGAATAAACAAAACAAGTTCTTCTAATAGAATTGTTACCTAGGAAATGTGAGTAACATGGTCCATAGGGGTTTTGTTAATTCAAAGGATGCTAAAAACATATGCAAACTTCAATGGTTGAAGTAAGCATCGCGGAGTTGGAATCTTCACTATGATGAAACTGTTAAAAGAGTTTAATTTCATCAGAGACAATGAAGATGCTTGCATTTGTAAGAAATTAAGTGGGAGCGCTAAGACATGTTTCTAATACATTATGTGGAAGACATATTGTTGATTGGAAATAATGTATCTTTTATTAACACATATTAAGAATTTCATCCCGATGAAAGACTTAGGCAAACCCCAAATATTTGGCATGAATAAACGCTAATATGGTTATGCCAGAAGTACATAGACGAGATATTGAATGAGTTCAATATAGAAACTACAAGAAAGTTTCTTGTCGCACAGAAAGGATTGAATGAGTTCAATATTGATGATATATTCAAATGTATTGACATTTGGTAAGTGAAACAAGATTCAAGTATAGATTGATACTTGATCACAAAGAGTATTTATATCAATCATGCTGTGATGTGTACAAATCCAGATATGTCCTATGCTCTAAATGTTATGAGCATATACCAGAATGATTCATAAGATGATCATTGGACAATAGTAAGGATATTATTATGATCTTTTGGAAGAACTAAGAATATATTGTTTGTAGAGGTGACAAATAGATGGTTAGTTCATTGTAACAGTACTACATTGATACTAGTTTTGTCACAAAGTGCAAATTAAGTTTATCTCAATCTAAACTAAGGGTGGCACAATATAATGGAAAGTAAGTTCCATAATGGATTTGGATGAGTTCCAAAGTTTAGACATTGTGACAGATACTATAACAAAAGGCTAAGTATATGACTGCTATTATAGCAGCTAAAGAGGGCATTTGGGTCAAGTAGTTTGTTATCAAACTAGGTGTAGTTCATAGCGGGATAATACTATGAAGATATATTGTACGACAATATTATCAACATGTTTTAACCCCAAATAACTAAAGGTCTCACCAAAGGACCAAATTTATACAAAGCCATCTCATTAGAGAATGAGTGATGCGTAGAGACGCAAATACATGCAATTACACACGGACCTGGAAGTGTCAGATCCGGAGATCAGTTGACCACTAGCGAACGTGTACTTACAACTCCGGAAAGCCATAGGTGTTGAATACACAAAGGTTTAAAACTAGATTATTGACTCTAGTGCAAGTGGGAGACTGTTGGAGATATGCCCAAGAGGCAATAATAAAGTGGGTTATTATCATATCTTCATACTTATGATAAATGTTTACATACCATGCTATAATTGTATTAACAGGAAACATTAATACTTGTGTGATTTGTAAACATAAAGGAGTCCCTAGTAAATCCTCTTGTTAAACTAGCTTGTTGGTTAATATATGATCATGGTTTCCTGATCATGAACATAGAGATGTTATTAACAACAAGATCATATCATTAGGAGAATGATTTGATGGACATACTCCTATAGATAAGCGTAGCATAAAGATCAAGTCATTTTAAATAGTTCAATTGCTATATGCTTTCTGATACATAGTAACCTGATTCCTTCGACCATGAGATCATGCATATCACCTTTGCCGGATGGATACTTTGATGACATCAAACACCACACCGTAACTGGGTGGCTATAAAAGTGGCATTGAGTGTTCGGAAAGTATTGGTTGAAACACATGGATCAAGAGTGGGATTTGTCCATCCATATGACGGATAGATATACTCTGGGCCCTCTCGGTCTAATGTCATCCAATTAGCTTGCAAGCATGTGACTGGCTCACAAGGGATCACATATCACGGGAACGAGAAAAGAGTACTTATCGGTAACGAGGTTGAACTAGGTATGCAGAGATACCGACGATCAAAACCTCGGATAAGTAAACTATCGTGAGATAAAGGGAAATTGGTATCGTATGTAAGTGGTTCATTCGATCGCAAAGTAATCGTAGAAATATGTGGGAGCTGTATGAATTTCCAGATTCGTCTATTGGTTATTGTTCAGAGAAGTTTCTCGATCAAGTCCGCATAATTCACGAACCGTAGGGAGACACACTTAAGGATTCGACATTGTTTGAGTAGTTATGGAATGATGAGTAAGAGACCGAATGTTGTTCGGAGTCTCGAATGGGATCCGGGATATCACGAGGAGATCCGGAATGGTCCGGAGAATAAGATTCATATAAGGAAAGTCCCGTTTCGGAGTTGGGGAATGATTCCGGTGTTTCCATCGGGAATGTTCTAGAAGGTTCCGGAATGTCCGACACTCCAGGGGGGTAGGGTACATGAATGTGTTATATCAAGTTGGTATGATTGCATCATGTACTAAGTGTCATCGCTGTACCAAATAGAGGATTTATTCAAATCCTAGTTTGAAAAGTCAAACGGCTAGTTTGAAAAGTCAAACGGCTAATTTTGGTAAAGAGGAGAAGGAGGTTTGTTTGAAGCCGACTTGGGGGAGGAGTTCCTCCTCCCACCGCCGGCCCTCCTTGAGGCCGAGTTGGGGAGGGACTCCCCTCCCCAGGCGCGCCTCCCTCCACCTATAAAAGGAGGGGCAGGGCTCCCCTCCTAGACACACAAGTTCCTATCCTCTAAATCTAAACCCTAGCCACAGCCTCCGGTTTAGAGCCGTTTTGGTTTAGAGCTTCTAATTGCCCTAGCCTTCGGTTTAGAGCCTTCTAATTGGTGTGTCTAAACCCTAGACCACTAAAGCTCTCTCATAGTCCACCATACTCGCTCCGTCTTAAGGCGAAGCCCTGCGAGATCTCCCCTCTACTCCCGGTACCACGCCGTTGTGCTCCCGGAATCGCGAGGAGAGTGCTACAACCTCCGCTGCCTGCTGGAACAAGGGATAGGAAGGTCTTCGTCGAGTACCAAACGTGTGACCGACTGCGGGAGCGCTGCCGGAATGCAGCGCCGGAAGGATCGTCTACGCGATCTTGAGATCGGAAAGAGTACGACTAAATCACCCACGAGAATCTGCTCTCGTTAATCGCTTTGGAATCTTCGAGGGTAAGTTATTCCATCGACTCGTTGCTACAATCTAGTAGATAGATCTTGGCTTGTTTGTTTGTATGCGATAGAAAAAATTTCTTTTCCATGCTACGAACCCCTACACTCGGGGCTAGGACAGGGAGTGGCGGTGGATGGTGGTCAGTGTTCCAGAAATGCTTGCTAGGCTTGGTGCTTCTCCTAGCTTGTTGTCGACATGAGGGTGGTAAGTTAGGCTCGGTATGGTCACCATTAATGGCTATGCCAAGCTCACAATGGTGCTAAGGCTTGTTAATTGGGCTAGAGCATCTACTGAGAGTATAGAGTGAGCTAGGGAGGGAACAAGGTTGGCCAAAATCACTGCTCACTATAGTGTTTGTTGTTTGTTTGTTTGCTGCAACCAAGGTGTTTGATAAAATGGCCGAAAGAATTCAAATTTGAATTTTGGATTCATACTTGGCGGGTTTTCTAGGCACATACTAGGGAGTATCTGGTTAGTTGGATTGGTCAAGGGGCACTGGTTTGGTTGGGTTTTGACAATGTGTGATCTTCACATATGATGAAGATTCAATTTTCACTTGTGATTTGAATTAGGTTGCCAAATGTTTCTGCAAGTTTGAAAGGTGGGATTTGCTTCACTTTTACTTGGTCTAGCAAGGGGTGAAAATAATTGGAAAAGTTTCTGTTTGAAATCTTGGACTAGAAACACTCAAAGTGACCTAGTGAGCAAGATTGGCAAAAATGACCATTTTCTTTAATTGCTTTTTATTTTCTCTTTATTTGTTTTTTCTTTGAAATATTTTATATGATGTTATATTCATCTTAGAACCATTCCTTACTATTTAGTTGAATCACACAAGTCCATTCATGCATTTATCCAATCATCACATACACACATGCATTAATATGATTTTAAATTAATCAAAGTTTTTGTTAACCCTAATTTTAGTGATTAGAGTTTGATGATCATTGTTTCATATTTTTAGGATGTTACAAACCTTCCCTCCTTAAACAAAATCTCGTCCCGGGATTTGAAAAAGAAGAAAGAAGATTACCTAGGATTTAAAGAGATTGGGAAACTCCATCCTGATGTGATCTTATCGCTCCCAGGTAGCTTCTTCTTCAGTGTGGTTGCTCCACTGGATCTTGAGAAACTTGATGCTTCGGGTTCTGGTGGTTCTGAAAGCTTCTTCCAAAATACGGATGGGTCCTTCGGGATACGTCAGGTCATCATTGAATTCTATGGTCCGGTGATCTATGTTCTTGAACACTTTGGTCTTCTTCGGAACTTCAAGGCATTTGCGAAGTAACGATATATGGAACACATTGTGCACTGCTGACATTTCCTCGGGCAGCTCCAATTGATATGATACTTCTCCCCGACGATTCAGAATCTTGAAAGGTCCGATATATCTGGGGGCTAACTTTCCTTTGAGATGGAAATGTTGTATTCCCTTCAAAGGAGACACTTTGAGATACACAAAATCTCTGATATTGAAAGCGAGGTCTCGACGTCTCTTGTAGACGTAACTCTCCTGTCTTGACTGGGCGGTCTTGAGGTGCTCACGAATCTTGTGAACTTTCTCTTCTGCCTGTCGTAGGATGTCGGGTCCGAAAATCTGACTCTCTCCTACTTCCAACCAATTCAAAGGGGTGCAACACTTCCTTCCATACATGAATTCAAATGGGGCCATTTGTAGACTAGCTTGATAACTTTTGTTGTATGAAAATTCTGTGAAAGGCAGACAGTCTTCCCATTTAGATCCATACTCTAGCACACCTGCTCTCAACATATCCTCGAGTATTTGATTTACTTGCTCTGTTTGTCCATTGGTCTGAGGGTGATACGCTGTGCTGAAATCCAGTCGGGTTCCTAAACCTTCTTGGACTTTCTTCCAGAATCTCGAGGTAATATGAGTTTCTCGATCTGATAGGATGTTCTTGGGGACTCCGTGCAAACTTACAATTCTAGCGATGTACAACTCTGCTAGCTTCGAACTTTGGTATTTGGTCTTGACTGGTAAGAAATGGGCTACTTTGGACAATCTATCAACTATGACCCAGATAGAGTCATTTCCCCTACTAGAAGTAGGCAATCTGGTGATAAAGTCCATTCCAACTGAATCCAATTTCCATTCCGGAATCTGTAATGGTTGCAATAGTCCTGCAGGTCTTTGATGTCCCGCCTTGACTCTCTGACAGATATCACACTTGGCGATATAGCTTCTGATTTCTCTCTTCATCTTATGCCACCAAAATTGTTCCTTCAAATCCTGATACATCTTCGTTCCTCCAGGGTGGATAGAATAAAGAGTATCATGGGCCTCTTTCAAAATAACTTCTTTCAACTCCGAATCTACTGGTACACAGAGACGTCCTTTGTACCAAAGAACTCTCTCTTCGTCTTCGGTGAATCCGGGTACTTTGCCAGTACCGATATGACGTTTGATTCCGTCGATACTAGTATTTCCCCTCTGCGCCTCCTTGATTTGACTGATCAAAGTGGGTTGAAGTTCTATGCTAGCCAAAAATCCTTCACTCACTAATTCCATTCGGAAATCTTCCATCTCTTTGTGCAAACTTGGTTGCTCCTTCAAAATCATGGAGTTCAAGCGGCACGGCAATCTGCTAAGGGCATCTGCTACCACATTGGCTTTACCAGGGTGATAGTGAATGTCCAGATCATAGTCCTTGATTAGCTCAATCCATCTTCTTTGCCTCATATTCAGCTCCTTCTGAGTGAATATATAATTCAGGCTCTTGTGATCTGAATAAATCTCACAATGGTTTCCCATGAGATAATGCCTCCGTGTCTTTAGGGCTAGAACCACGGATGCTAGTTCAAGTTCATGGGTTGGATAATTCCGTTCATGCTGTTTCAGTTGTCGGGATAGATAAGATATAACTTTGCCTTCTTGCATTAGCACACATCCGAGACCGATCTTGGATGCGTCAAAATACACATCAAAGGGCTTCGTGATATCCGGCATGATCAAGATTGGGGCTGAAATCGATATTCTCTTGAGTTCTTGAAAACTTGCTTCACATTTGTCTGTCCATTCAAACTTCTTGTCCTTCTTCAGCAATTGGGTCATTGGTCTAGCGATACTCGAGAATCCTTCTACAAACTTGCGGTAGTATCCCGCTAATCCGAGAAATGCGCGAACTTGGGTTTGAGTGGAGCCTACCAATATTCAACATCCTTCACCTTCGCAGGGTCAACGGCAATTCCTCCGGCTGATACGATATGTCTGAGTAATTCTACCTCCTGTAACCAGAATTTACATTTGCTAAACTTGGCATACAGCTGATGCTCTCTAAGGGTTCCAAGAATGGTCCTTAGGTGTAGCTCATGTTCGTCTTCTGATTGGAATAAATCAGAATGTCATCGATAAAAACAACGACAAACTTATCCAGGAAGTCCATAAAAATCTTATTCATGAGGTTCATGAAATAAGCGGGGGCATTGGTTAATCCAAAAGACATGACAGTATACTCATATAATCCATATCTGGTGGTAAAGGCAGTCTATGGAATATCCTCTGCGCGAATCTTGAGTTGATGATAGCCAGTTCTAAGATCAATCTTAGAAAACACTTTGGCACCAGTCAACCGGTCAAACATGTCTTCTATTTTTGGCAACGGGTACTTGTTTTTGATGGTGACATCATTCAACTTCCGATAATCCGTACACAAACGGTTACCTCCATCTTTCTTGTCCACGAACAAAACAGGTGATATCCATGGTGACGCACTTGGTTGAATCAGTCTAATTTCCAACATGGCATCCAGTTGCTTCTTCAGTTCTGCTAGTTCAGATGGGTTCATACTATATGGTCTCTAGGCTATGGGTCCGGTTCCAGGTATTAGTTCAATGGTAAACTCAATATCCCGATCTGGGGGCATACCGGGCAAAACATCTGGAAATACATCGGGGTACTCACAGACTATCCGGACTTGGTCAATGGTTGGCTCGGCTATACTCTTGTTGCACTTGAATTGACGGGGCAAGGTTTCAGATACATGCTCGACTGATATTCCAGCTGTACTGGTCATGGTTATGGCTTTCTTGGCACCGTCAATTAATCCTTTGTGTTTGGACATCCAATCCATTCCTAGTACTACTTCCAAACCTTTAGTTCCGAGTACTATTAGATTAGCATAAAAATCTATGCCATGGATTCGGATAGGGACAGCTTTGCAAATTTTCCTAGCTTTGGTGGTTGAACCAGGTATTTGAACAATCATAACATGCTTCAATTTGGTTGGTTGAATCTTACTAGTGCATGCAAATTCTTCAGTAACAAAAGAGTGTGATGCTCCAGAATCAAACAATACTCTGGCAAGTACTGAGTTAACAGAAAACATACCCAACACGACATTTGGCGCTTCTTGGGCTTCTTCAGCATGCATGAGAAAGAGACGGTCGTTGCGGTTGAGCAAATTCCCTGGGGCAAACCTTCTTCCAGGCTGAACACGATGCTGCTGCTGAGCTGGGGCATTTGCATTGGGGGCTGCGGCAATCTTCTTGGGGCACTCATTGGAATAGTGACCCTTGGTTCCACATTCATAACAAGCCACTTGTGACTTATCCTTTGCTACAATAGGCACAACATTACTTCTAGTCCTTGGGGCAGTGTTCGTGTTGGTGGCGGCATTGTTGTTGTTGAACTTAGGTGGTGCACGGTTGAAATTGCTGGAGTTGTCGGGGTTGTTGTGGTTTCCTCCGGGCCTTGGGTTTCCACGGTTGGGATAGGTGGACGGTTCATCGGGGCTCTGTTGGTTCTTGGGGCAAATCCTGGAGATGGGTTGGGGCGATACTTTGGTGTATGGTGGGTTCCTGGTAGATACATCATGCGACGCTTGCGGTTCTCATTGGCTTGGTTGATCTTTCCTTCCATCTGAATGGCAGAGTCAACTAAGGATTCAATATCTGCGAAGGGGATATTGACTAACATTGTCTGCATTTCATCGTGCGGACCATTCAGGAATCTCTCTTTATTCTTGGCTTCAGTGTCGACCTCATCTGCCGCATACCTATCCAATGACAAGAATTTGTCACTGTATTCCACTACTGTCATCCTTCCTTGCTTTAGTTCCCTGAATTCATCTCTCATCCTCTTGATCAAACCCGGTGTTGCGCCACGCAGAGATAAAACAAAACTTTTTCCTCTAACGTGGTGATCCCAAGATCTAGCCGAGGTAGAAGGCCACGAGGTTTACCACTAGACGCGTAGTTGCGGATTACTGGTGAAGTGCGTCAGTTGATGCAGTGCAATCCTTTGCGATCCGTTCGTCCTGGTGCTGATCGTACAGCACCTCTGCTGGTATCCACACGTACAAGGAGGAGCACCGGCGACGAACTGCTAGGTTCGTTACGACGGCAGGACTGCTGTGGAGCTAGGGTTTCCAACACATGGAATGACCTAACCGATCAACGATTAACCCTTGTGGGTTAGTGTGCTCCACTATATATAGGGAGTGAACGTGGGCTTCACTTTCGTGGCCCATTCACCAAAGCCCATATAATACCAGTCCATGTGAGTCCGACTCACTGACTCAGTCCTAATCCGGCTCGGGTCCAACCCAACCAGATTTCCGGTTCAGATCCAATCCGAACTTGCTCCCTCTCTTAAGTGTGTGACCCCGCAGGCTCATGGCTACTTGGACACGATTAGAGTCCGACTCTCAATCGATCAGTCGGTAGCGGCTCCTAGCAGAATGTGCCGACTCCCAAGTACCAATGAGTCATGACGACTTGCCTTTCCAATGCGACTTACGTCCGAGTCCCTTTTGCCTCACGATATGCCATGTCAGACTATAGGCGAATATTTATCATCCCTTAAATAGTCTGACTCTCTTCTCGATCCGAGATAAGTGATTCACCCGACTAACTCTTAGTCGATCGCCTCGGTTAACACTTAACCGAGTCGTGCATGGCCATGCTTTCCGAATCATATCATCCGAGAGGGGCTAGAGAACATCTCTCCAAGTGGAGGGGCAAAATCCTGTCTTGGTTATTCACATCATGCAACTTGATTCTCAGTCGACCCGAACTCTACCTTTATAACTGCCCAGTTACGGATCAGCGTTTGACAGAACCTAAGTCAGTGATCCTCAACTTGGACTATGCAATAACCTCAGGTCTAAGGATTACATTGATTGAGATATACAAATGACAGCTTGTTCGTTGTACCTCAATATGGGTCAATCCCACTCGCTAAACTCTTTAGCCGAATCTGTGTAAGTCAGAATAGCATCTCCATGCCCATGAAAAGTGGAACCGAGTCATCAAGTCGAATTTCACATTGGTCTAAGTTGTGTGTCCATCACAACCTCGATGACCAAGGACATTTAGTACAAACAACATGAATGTATAGTTCCACAACCGAATCACATATTCAATGATACACATTAGATGTTTATACAAGGACAACTTTATATCTTTATGAATACAATGGGAAATATCATCCTACATGATTGCCTCTAGGGCATATTCCCAATAGTCTCCCACTTGCACTAGAGTCAATCTTGTGACATCACATGTGTAAGCATATAATGCCCATGGCTCTCAAATGCGCCTCATGCTTTGGCTGTGGAAACGGCTTTGTCAATGGATCCGCAATATTTGCATCTGTGTGTACCTTGCATAACTTGATATCACCCTGATCCACGAACTGGCGAATCAGGTGGTACCGCATGAGTATGTGCTTGTTCTTCTGGTGTTGTATAGGTTCCTTGGCTTGTGCAATAGCACCACTGTTTTCACAATACACGTCTAACGGATTGGACGAGACCTGAACCACACCAAGATCCATGAGGAAATTCCTTATCCAAATAGCTTCCTTTGCTGCCTCCGAGGCGGCAATATACTCAGCCTCTGTTGTAGATGTAGACACAGTCTCTTGCTTGGAACTCTTCCAGCTCACAGCACCTCCATTTATAATAAACACGTATCCGGATTGTGAATGACAATCATCAGAGTCCGTAAGATAACTCGCATCCGTGTAACCCTTTACACTGAGTTCATCTTCACCACCATAAACCAAAAACATATCATTAGTCCTTCTCAAGTACTTTAGGATATTTTTAGCCGCTGTCCAGTGGATTTCTCTAGGATCAGCCTGGTATCTGCTCACAACACTTAGAGCATATGAAACATCCGGCCTACTACAAATCATGGCATACATGATGGATCTGACTACAGAAGCATACAGAATCGCACTCATTCGACTTTGTTCATCAGTTGTCGAAGGACACTGAGTCTTGCTAAGTTTTACACCATGGGACATCGGTAAGAACCCCTTCTTAGACGATTCCATCTTGAACTTCTTCAACACTTTTTCCAAATAAGTACTCTGACTCAATCCAATGAGTCTCCTTGATCTAACTCTATAGATCCGGATTCCGAGAATATATGTTGCCTCACCCAAGTCTTTCATTGAGAAACTCCTTTCCAATGATTCCTTGGTTTCTTGCAACATTTGGACATCATTTCCAATCAGTAATATGCCATCCACATATAAGATTAGAAAGTTTACTTTACTCCCACTAAACTTCTTGTATAAACAAGAATCATGATCACTCTTGATGAAGCCAAACGATTTGACTACCTCATCAAAGCGAATATTCCAACTCCGAGATGCTTGCTTCAACCCATAAATGGATTTCTGAAGTTTTCACACCTTGTCAGCATTAGCCGGATCGACAAAACCCTCAGGTTGTATCATATACATGTCCTAGATTAAATTTCTGTTAAGGAAAGCCATTTTGACATCCATCTGCCATATCTCATAGTCAAAATAGGTTGCTATAGCTAACATGATCCGAACCGATTTAAGCATCGCTACAGGCGAGAAAGTCTCATCGTAATCAACTTCTTAAACTTGTCGGAACCCCTTCGCGACAAGGCGTGCTTTATAGACGGAAACATTTCCATCCATATCAGTTTTCTTCTTAAAGACCCATTTGCACTCGACGGGTCTTGCACCGTCTGGCAGATCAACCAAGTTCCAAACTTGATTTTCATCCATGGACTTTAACTCGGATCTCATGGCTCCAAGCCATGACTCGGAATCAGATCCCACCATCGTTTCCAAATAATTTGCCGGCTCATCACTGTCTAACAGTAACACATCACGAACACTTCGTAATCTCGCCGATCTTCGTAGTACAGGTGTTGATTCTGGCTCAGTTACCACGACCGGTTCAACCTCCAAGGTTTTTGACGACTCGCTACTGGCTGGTTTCTCTCGAATTTCTTCGAGCTGCACCGTGCTCCCACTTACTCCCCGACTGAGAAACTCTTTCTCAAGGAAGACACTGTTCCGAGCTACAAACACTTTGCCCTCTTCTCGGTTGTAGAAGTAGTAACCCCAAGGTTTCCCTCGGATACCCCACGAAAATACGCTTATCCGACTTGGCCGTAAGCTTGCCCGACTGAAGTCGCTTGACAAATGCTTCACAGCCCCAAATCTTAAGAAAAGACAAACTCGGCTTTTTGCCTGTCCACATCTCATGCAGTGTCTTCTCTACCGACTTTCATGGTACTCTGTTTAGTGTGAACACTGCTGTTTCTAGACAATAACCCCAAAATGATAAAGGCAGATCTGTCCGACTCATCATTGATTGTACCATGTCCAACAAGGTCCGATTCTGCCTTTCTGAAACACCGTTCCTTTTCGGTGTTCCTGGCGGAGTAAGTTGAGGAACTATTCCACAACTTTTCAGATGGTCATCAAACGCATGGCTCATGTACTTGCCTCCTTGGTCCGACCGAAGGAACTTTATTTTCTTGTCGAGTTGATTCTGTGCTTCATTCTGGAATTCTTTGAACTTTTCAAAGGCTTCCGACTTATGTTTCATCATGTAGATATATCCATACCTACTCAAATAATCAGTGAAGGTAATGAAGTACTCATAACCACCTCTGGTTGTCGTGCTCATTGGTCCACATACATCACTATGTACCAGTCCCAACAAGTCGGACGCCCTTTCGCAACTCTTTGCAAAAGGTGTCTTGGTCATTTTGCCGAGTAGGCAAGATTCGCATGTCTCGAACGACTCCAAGTCGAACGAAGTTAGGAGTCCATCATCATGGAGCTTATTTTCATGCGTTTCCAACTTATATGCCCAAGCCGACAATGCCAAAAGTAAGTCATATTCAGATCATTTGGTTTCAACCTTTTAACATTTATGTTATAAACCGACTCACCATCAAGATTCAAAATAAATAACCCGTCCTTGACGGGTGCAAAGCCGTGAAACATATCATTCAAATACAAAGAACAACCATTATTCTTGATATTCGACTCATAGCCTTGCCTCATAAAACATGAAGCGGAAATAATGTTACGACTAAGCACTGGAACATAATAACAATTATTCAGTTCCATAATGAACCCGGAAGGTAAATGAAGCTGCATCGTGCCGACTTCCAACGCAGCAACTCTTGCTTTGTTGCCGACTCGAATATCAACCTCGCCTCTTGCTACGCTCCTAGTTCTTACCAGTCCCTCCAACGAGTTGCAGATGTGAATAACTGATCTGGTATCATATACCCAAGAACTATTACGTGCATCAGCAAGATATATGTCTATAACATTGCAAACAAGTGTACGTGAGTCGGAAGTCATACCTCCACTCTTGGCTTTGTTGGCTAAATACTTGCTGCAGTTGCTCTTCCATTGGCCATCCGCCTTGTAGTAGAAGCAAGTGGATCCGGCTGAAGGAGATGGCTTAGTCCCTGAGGAAGCGCTTGGGACCGGGTCCTGAGCCTGCTTTCCTCCTGACTTAGCATTCTTCTTAGTCCAAGAACTCTTCTTGAACTTAGCCTTATTCTGCACCATCAACACTTGACTGGCGCCCTTCTTGAGATCCACCTTTGCCTGCTTGAGCATCTCATGCAATTTAGTGAGCTTCTTATCCATACCATGCATGTGGTAGTTCGGAATGAACCGCCCATATGCACTAGGAAGAGAGTTCAGAATTATATCCGTAGTGAACTCTGCGCTAATGGGGTAGCCAAGCCTCTCCAGAGACTGCACGTAACCAACCATTTTGATCACATGCGGACTCAATGGATCACCATCCTTAAGCTTGCAACTCAGCAAAGCCTGAGAGACTTGATACCTCTCAGTCTTCGCCTGAGCCTGGAACATACTTTTGAGGCTTTCGATCATATCGTAGGCCTCAACATGCTCGAACTGCTTTTGCAAGTCCGGTTCCATGTGAGCAAGCATAAGACAGCTAATATCCGTGGACTCATCCTTAGTCCGACGGTAGGCATTGGTGGCAGCGACAGACGCATTCTCATTCGCCTGATCTGGAAGTGGGTTGTCTAGGACATGGTCCTTCTTTTCTTGTTTGAGAACAATTCTCAGATTTCGATACCAGTTGGTAAAATTAGTGTCGTTCAGTTTATCTTTCTCAAGAATGGTTCTCAACGAAAAACCGGATATCTGAGAGTGACTGCTACTTGGTGCCATGATCTACAACAGAAAATACGCAAAACACTTAAGACATGTATTCATAAAAGAGCAAGCATATTAAACACTTTAATATTTTATGCTCCCACTAGAACCAACACCCCTCCGATGGTTACTTAGTGATTCAGGATCCTAAATAAGCAAGTCGGCTAGTGAGCTTTAGCATCACCGCTAGCCGCCAAGTGATCTAGGTAGACAACTCCTTGTCAATCGCATCTCATACGACTCTTGTTGGACGGGTGGCATCACATGCCCCGGATCCCATCCGACCTTTCCCCGAGCCCCACAACCGTTGTGATAGACCTGTCTAGCTTACCTAGTGTTTCCGCAGTAAGAGTCCGACTCGAACCCACATAGTCGGAAAGAATTGGCAGCACCTCAATATTATGAGCCCACTACAGAAAATGTCCGACTTGTGATGGTGCAAACACTGGCGGGAAAACCGACTAGACCTTCTTTGAGGGATTAAATTTTACCGACTAGCTAATAGAGGTAAAACAGAGACATAGCAATAGCCCAAAATAAAGCAATTATAATGGGAAATGGTATGGCTCCCTTCATGGTGATCTCCATCTCCACAAAGCCTGTAATCTGACCCGTGCCAACTCTTGTCACTTGTCGTCTTACTCCATGTCACCGACATGTATATTGCCTTGCATGCCATCCGGATTCTCCAAACAGATATGCTAGCTAAGTAAAGTAAATTACATAGAGAATCCGACACGCAGGTTGTTATACAATAAAATGACAGCACCTAGGCTCCAGCCGGCTGAGAAAAACCGTGATTCGCAGATCACGTATGGATTACACACATACATGACATGCACATGAACCATACCATTCACAACTTTCTGCAAAAACAAGTTATGCATAGATACAATATCTACTGGTGCTGTGAAACTCGCAACGACATCTAAGGCGCTACGACAGGGCGAAGTCGGCGGTCCCTCTTCGATCATTGTTCCGATTTGATCAAACTTTTTGATCTTCGATCATCGCCTCTGGATTTACGTGTCACGCTCTACCCCGATGGCGGAATCCGACTGGTAGGGTATGTCGTTCCACAACCTCAGCAGTATGATCACGGAAATCAGATCTACCATTCCCCGAGTACAGTTGATCCAATCAACCTCGTACAAAACCGATCTATCTCATAGATCGACCACCAAAACAGCACATAGATCTCATCTACAGCCAACCGCATATCACATATGTGAGATCTCGAGCCTAAAACCAGAAGCTATTGCTCTGATACCACTGTTGGGCCACGTAGAGATAAAACAAAACTTTTTCCTCTAACATGGTGATCCCAAGATCTAGCCGAGGTAGAAGGCCATGAGGTTTACCACTAGACGCGCAGTTATAGATTACTGATGAAGCGCGTTAGTTGATGCAGTGCAGTCCTTTGCGATCCGATCGTCCTGGTGCTAATCGTATAGCACCTCTGCTGGTACCCACACGTACAAGGAGGAGCACCGGCGGCGAACTGCTAGGTTCGTTACGACGGCAAGACTGTTGTGGAGCTAGGGTTTCCAACACATGGAATGACCTAACCGATCAATGATTAACCCTTGTGGGTTATTGTGCTCCAATATATATAGGGAGTGAACATGGGCTTCACTTTCGTGGCCCATTCACCAAAGCCCATATAATACCAGTCCCTGTGAGTCCGACTCACTGACTCAGTCCTAATCCGGCTCGGGTCCAACCCAACCAGATTTCCGGTTCAGATCCAATCCGAACTTGCTCCCGCTCTTAAGTGTGTGACCCCGCAGGCTCATGGCTACTTGGACACGATTAGAGTCCGACTCTCAATCGATCAGTCGGTAGCGGCTCCTAGCAGAACGTGCCAACTCCCAAGTACCAATGAGTCATGACGACTTGCCTTTCCAATGCGACTTACGTCCGAGTCCCTTTTGCCTCACGATATGCCATGTCAGACTATAGGCAAATATTTGTCATCCCTTAAATAGTCTGACTCTCTTCTCGATCCGAGATAAGTGATTCACCCGACTAACTCTTAGTCGATCGCCTCGGTTAACACTTAACCGAGTCGTGCATGGCCATGCTTTCCGAATCATATCATCCGAGAGGGCCCAGAGAATATATCTCCAAGTGGAGGGGCAAAATCCCGTCTTGTTTATTCACATCACGCAACTTGATTCTCAGTCGACCCGAACTCTGCCTTTATAACTTCCGAGTTACGGATCAGCGTTTGACAGAACCTAAGTCGGTGATCCTCAACTCGGACTATGTAATAACCTCAGGTCTAAGGATTACATTGATTGAGATATACAAATGACAACTTGTTCGTTGTACCTCAATATGGGTCAATCCGACTCGCTAAACTGTTTAGCCGAATATGTGTAAGTCGGAATAGCATCTCCATGCCCATGACAAGTGGAACCGAGTCATCAAGCCGACTTTCACATTGGTCTAAGTTGTGTGTCCAGTACAACCTCGATGACCAAGGACATTTAGTACAAACAACATGAATGCATAGTTCCACAACCGAATCACATATTCAATGATACACATCAGATGTTTATACAAGGACAACTTTATATCTTTATGAATACAATGGGAAATATCATCCTACATGATTGCCTCTAGGGCATATTCCCAACACCCGGTGGCACATGGGTTCTGCTGAACTTGACTTTGAACTCTTCCCAAGTCATCAGCTGACCTCCTGTCATTGCGCGAACGCTGTTCCACCATGCTCTTGCATCTCCGGCCAGATAGTGGGTAGCAAACAACACTTTCTCGTTAGATTCCACTCCTGCAACTTCCAGATTGTTCTCCATGGTTTGCAACAAATCATCTGCATCTAGGGGCTCTTCCGACTTAGTGAAAACAGGTGGATTGGTGTTCTGGAAATTCTTGAGCTTAGACCCGTGGTTGTCCTGATTTCCATGGCCTTGATTGTTGTTGGCCATCTGAGCTATCTGTTGAAGGGTGGCTAAGTTGGATTGACATTCGGATCTTTCGGCTTCGCGGTCAGAAACCAACATTTGCAAGAGTTGCAACATCGGGTCCGGTGCTGAGTTGCTTCCTCCTCTAGGCATCTAAAGATTTAGATAGATCATGAGAAAAGAGGGAAATTTCTAAGGTTCAGGGTTTTTTGGAAAGTTTTTAAAGTTTGATTCAGATTTTTCTAGCAACTTGCTTTTCATTCATTCATTCATAGCACACGATACAAACACACACCACAACAAAGGAAAACAGATGGTTTTAAGAACCATTCTAGGAAACTACGATACAGTGGGATCGAATACAACTCACTAATGCTAGTGCTCAAGTGATACTACTCCTTGGAGTCAGTGTCATCATCATCCTCCTCCTCCTCCTCATCATCATCATCAGCGATGAAGGCAAAGTCATCCTCATCGGTGAAGAAGTCCATAGCCTGATCCTCCAAAAAGTCATCAGCATCGCTGAGATAGGAGTAGGGGTCTCCACGAAGGTCTTCCCCTTTATTCTCCCTCTCCTCCAACTGCATGTCTCTCTCGTGGATGGTCTCCTCCAAATCCGTGATCCAGTGGCGAAGACGGGCAATGCTGCGCTCCTTCTTGTCGAGCTGACGGCGACGAGACTTGCGATCTTTACTAGCATGGCGATGGTCTGATCCTGATTGGCGACAATGGCGTACTTGTGGTTGGCATAGGAACGGGCATTGTCCAACTCCTTCTGACGGTCATACATCATGAAGCTGAGATGGTCCAATTGAGTCTTCAGCTCATGGTGATATGGGGCCTCCAGTGGCTGTCCTATAGCATCATGCCTTGGGTAGAAATCGAAGCGGGTACCCTTGATTTGATTGATACTCTGTCCACACAGACGGGCAAGAGCTTCCTGCATTGCCCTAGCCGAGCCAGTTGTTCTCTCTTAAGGTGAACCGAATTCCCTCTGTAGTGGGGGGTTCAATCTTTCCTTGGAGACTTGCAACAACTAGCCACTATAAATCTTCTCCTTCCTGATCATTGAGCTGAGCTCCGAAGAACTCGGGGTGTGGACGCTCTAGCAATTCTGCTAGCTGGTCCAAGTCACGCTCAAAGATGAGGTCTCCTCCATTCCCCAATTGATAAAACTTGTTGTATTTTACGTCCATCTATAAGAATATAGGATGAGTAAGTTAGTAGAGTGATCAAGTGTGTCAAATTTTATATAAGTTTGCAAGACTTTTTTAGGAACATGAATTTTTATGAAAGAATCCAAGTGATAAGAATGAGAATAAGTTTTTTGTAAATACTCACTTCCTTTGGTTTTGAAACTAAGTCTTTGATTCAAACGTCCATTCTAACTAGGGTCTCCTATGGTCGGGATGGCTCTCATACCAACTTGTCAACACCCGGATTTTTAATCACAGATGCCTGTTATGCCATACATCGCAATCCCAGGATTACCATTTTTTGCGAGACATAACAGATTTGGTATCACAGTACATCATCCATTACAAACCATACATAAGGTCTGACACAAATAAGGATCTCATGATCCAGTTCTTAATACAACTCAAGTAGCGGAATAACGTAATAGTAACGATAGCGTAGGAGAAGCTCCATCTTCATGGTCACAGGCAATGCTGACGATGGGAGATGATCCTAGTTTTCGTAACCTTCCTGCAGTCCGTCATCCTAATACTCCTCTTCATAGTCTAGCCACGGGAATAGCCAGAGATAAAACCATGAGTACTCTTTAAGTACTCGCAAATTAATACTAATAAGTGAAGGGGGTTTTTGTAGTAGGATACTAAGCTCTAGGGTTGTTTTGCAAAAGCCAGATTTACCTCTACTAAGTTCAGAAGTAAAGAAATCTAGTTAAAAGTTTTATAACACCTAAGTGGGAACTTGCATTTCATGTCACAACTCTGTTGTGGTCAAGTTAAATTCATAAATCATTTCATAAGTCATTTTGAAAACATCTGACGTTAGAACAGTATGGCCACTCCAACTGTCCATAACCACGGACGCGGCTATTCGAATAGTTTGACACTCTACAGAGATTGTACACTTTCACCTCAACATTCGATACATCCGTCAGGAACAATTCTGAATTCACCATACTCAGTATGCGGATAATCAATCCTAACCTTTCCATTACACGCCCTAGTATAGGCACCTCTCTTGTGAGTTTGGCCTCCCAACCATGACCAACTGTCATCTTGGGAACTGCACAGGTGGACAATCTTCACAAGGTAGCCTCAGCTCAGGCCTTGGCCGCAAGGGAACCCATACTAAGATATATAAATTTCCAGTCAAGCCCTACCCAAATTTCGGGTATTGTGTTTGTACGGTAAAATTGGAATGGTATCACATCCAGACAATCATCAGTTTTATAAAGGGCTAAGGCTCATGCCTTAACATTTTCATCATCAAAATCATCCGGTGTTCGAGAACACATGTCAAAACATTTCAGTAGAATGACTCATCATTCTAAGGTTTTCATAACCATTTTTACCAAGTATTCCCATCTAAAGTTGATCAAGTTTTATGCTTAGCACTAGCATCTACAGCTGGGGGTAAATACTAATGAGGGGTAATAAACTAGTGTGGGTTTACTAAGTTCAATCTCATGCCTTAGGATGACATCAAGATTATCTAACTTAGGACAAATTTTATGCTCTTTATGCTACCTTCAGTTATCTTTCTAGAATCTACCACTCACTAAGTAAACTCTAAGAGAAAGCTTTGATAAAGAAAAATAAAGTATTAAGCTTGCAAGTAAAACTAGGATTAGGTATCAAGTAGTGTAAGCTTGCTAAGTTGCAAGTGCTAGCTTGCTTAGTTAATAGCTTGCTAATTCAACTAGTAGTATTAGGCTTGCAAGTATTGGCTTGCCTTGTGCAGAGCAGTGGTTGAAGTTCTCCTCGGCTTCTTCCTCGTAGTATCCTCCTTTCTCCTCGTATCCTTGGTCGGTACTAGCGTCTATAAATAAATACGAGGTACACAATCACCAAACAATACATAACTATTTCTAATCATCACACAAAGGTTCACACTAGGTGATCTAGCATCATCACTAACATTACCAGATTAAAGCACTTGTCCCATTTATTTTATTTTGATAAAAGTAATTTCTACTCATTGAAAAACTACTTAAGATTTAATATTCTCCAACTCAAACATGGGATCATGTTGACACATGTCATCACCACATATTTCAGCAGATGGGAATGTGATTTAAAGCGGTGTCACAATTTGATAAGGTTTAACCTTTTTATTTTATTTAATTAAAGTGACTAGAAATGCCTATGTGGCATTCTTTTATTACTGGATCATTATTTCTGTAAGTAAACCTATATATTATTATATATTCTGAAAGGTATGGTCAAATGTGATTTTTGAGAGTTGGAATCAACTCAAAAGCTCTTATGGTTGAATTTTGAAAAATGATTGAATGCAGAAAAGCTTCTGCCTTGTTATTTTTACCATGGGTGATCTACAAATATAAATGGTTTGAATCCAACGGGCTTGGATTAAGCATTACAGTACCTTCCTAACAAAATTAGTGTCATGCATTTTGGTTCAGTTAATCGAGCTGGGTTGATTTTTGAATCTAGGTACAAAACTGGGTTTGAAATTGAATGAATAAAACTAAATTTGAATTGTTGGGTCGCGCAGGATGTTTAACTGGGCCGGCCCACTACGCACAGCACACGCGCAAGCGGGTTAAGTGGTTGTCCCCACTCGTCAGTGAGACCGTGAGTGGCGAAGCGGTACAGGGTGATCTAGGCCACACGATCTAACTCTAATCGAACGGCTCTGGTTTATCGTCCACGTCGGGCAGCGCCGGCGAGACAGAACCCTAGCGCAACATGGGGGTCATGGGAGGCTCACCAGGGCTCAGGCGATGGTCGGCGACGGGGGCGAACGACGAAGTCGACGATGGCGGTTATCTTGGTACCGGCAGCTTCTCCTGGGGCGGCTCCAAGGGATGGCGCCTCTCCTCCTCTGCAGCGGCGAACTCTAGTGAAATTTAGGCCACCTGGTGCTCGCCTTGCTCCGGGAGTGAGTGGGTGTGATCAGTGAGAGGTGGGGAGTGAACTGGTGCGGGATGAGGTCGTCGTAGTCGACGGCACAGAGTGCTACTGGCATGGGTGACAGTAGGGGGCGGTGCTGTGCTCCCTCGCGAAGCTCAACGGCGTGGTCTTGCGGCATGGGGCGGTGCTGAACGGTCGGAACACGTCGACGCTCTGGGCGGGTCCGACGGCGATTTTAATGGCACACAAGTGCTCTTGGTCGTGCGGCGGCGAACAGGCATGTCCGTGGGGTTGCTGGGGTTGCTGGGGATCACGCAAGCGGCGAGGGCGGCGCGGTCTGTGGGCGTGTGTCGCGGTTGGCGCACTGGCGCACTCTCGGCTCGCTCGCAGAGAGGCTTGGCATGCTCGGGTAGTGTGGTCCAGGGGCTGGCAGTGCTCGGGGCTGGGACAGGGAGTGGCGGTGGACGGTGTTCAGTGCTCCAGACATGCTTGCTAGGCTTGGTGCTTCTCCTAGCTTGCTGTCGACATGAGGGTGGCAAGTTAGGCTCGACATGGTCACCAAATGGCTAGGCCAAGCTCACAGTGGTGCTAAGGCTTGTTAATTGGGCTAGATCATCTACTGAGAGTATAGAGTGAGCTAGAGAGGGAACAAGGTTCGCCAAAATCACTGCTCACTATAGTGTTTGTTGTTTGTTTGTTTGCTGCAACCAAGGTGTTTGATAAAATGGCCGAAACAATTCAAATTTGAATTTTGGATTCAAACTTGGTGGGTTTTCCAGGCACATACTAGGGAGTATCTGGTTAGTTGGATTGGTCAAGGGGCACTGGTTTGGTTGGGTTTTGACAATGTGTGATCTTCACATATGATGAAGATTCAATTTTTACTTGTGATTTGAATGAGGTTGTCAAATGTTTCTGCAAGTTTGAAAGGTGGGCATTGATTCACTTTTAATTGTTCTATCAAGGGGTGAAAAGAATTGGAAAAGTTTCTGTTTGAAATCTTGGACTAGAAACACTCAAAGTGACCTAGTGAGCAAGATTGGCAAAAATGACCATTTGCTTTAATTGCTTTGTTTTTTATTTTCTCTTTATTTGTTTCTGCTTGGAAATGTTTTAGATGATGTTATATTCATCTTAGAACCATTCCTTACTATTTAGTTGAATCACACAAGTCCATTCATGCATTTATCCAATCATCACATACACACATGCATTCATATGATTTTAAATTAATCAAACACCGTGAGAGCTAGATGGTTCCAACAAACACCACAATTTCATAAAGACATCCAACTCCAAATATACGCATGATAAATATTTATGAACTCTAGCCTAAGTGCCACCACGGCGTGCACGTTGTCTCTTTCACACACGTGGGGAGAGCCGGAGATCTATTAAACACTTGAGTATTTATGTAGACTCTAGCCTAAGTGCCACCACGGCGTGCACGCTGTCACTTTCACACACGTGGGGGGAGCTAGAGATCTATTAAAGAACTTGAGTATTAAAGTATATCTACTTGAATACAAAGCTCATGATCACAATATGATCATGTATAGAGAGATAGATGAACACATAGCTACCGGTAGAGCCCTTAGCCTCGAGGAAGAACTACTCCCTCCTCATCATGGGAATCATCAACAATGATGAAGATGGCGATGGAGATCGATGGAGATGGTGGTGGAGATCGAAGTAGATGGCTCCAAGGGCACTTCCCCGTCCCGGCAAGGTGCCGGAACAAAGACTTCTGTCCCCCGAATCTCCCCTTTAGTGGCAGCGGCGCTGCGGAGGTTTTCGTGGCATTCTCCTAGATGATTTAGGGTTTCTGAGTCGAGGGCTTCTTATAGGCGAAGGAGGCAAGGTCGGTGGAGGGCCAGGGGGCCACTCCCCCTGTGGGCGCCACCAGGGCTGTACCGCACCTAGGGGGTGCGGCCACCATGGTGTCGTCCTCCATCTCTACTTCGTGGTTCCGTGTCATGTCGGGTCAAATAATTACTTTGGCTTTTGTCCCGTCCAATTATGAGAATATTGGTTTTCTGCCTTTTCTGGAACCAAAAACAGAAGAAAACAGACAACTAGCACTATGGCATCTTGTTAATAGGTTAGTGTAGGGTTTCGTAGCATGGAAAACAAAAAAATTCTACCGCATACAAACAAACAAGCCAAGATCTATCTACTAGATTGTAGCAACGAGTCGATGGAATAACTTACCCTCGAAGATTTCAAAGTGTTTAACGAGAGCGGATTCTCATGGGTGATGTAGTCGTACTCTTGCCGATCTCAAGATCGCGTAGATGATCCTTCCGGCGCTGCGTTCCTGTAGCGCTCCCGCAGTCGGTCACACGTTTGGTACTCGACGAAGACCTTCCTCTCCCTTGTTCCAGCAGGCAGCGGAGGTTGTAGCACTCTCCTCGCGATTCTGGCAGCACAACGGCGTGGTACCGGAAGTAGAGGGGAGATCTCGCAGGGCTTCACCTTAAGCCGGAGCGAGTATGGTGGACTATGAGAGAGCCCTCGGTGATCTAGGGTTTAGAAACACCAAGGAGGGGGCAAGGCCGGCGGCTAGGGTTTGACCTAGGCGGCGGCGAGTTGCCCTAGGCTGGCGGCGGCTATGGAGGGCGGAGGCGGCTAGGAGCTAGGGTTTTGGGTGGAGATATTGTGTCCTTGGAGGGGCAGCCCTGCCCCTCCTTATATAGGTGGAGGGAGGCGCGCCAGGGGAGGGGAGTCCCTCCCCAACTCGGATCCCAAGTGGGCCGGTGTGGCATCCCGCAAAACCACTACTAGAAAATCGCGTTGTTTTTGTGCATTGTATCATCATGACCGCATGCTCATGTCATCATGCCACATTGCATTTGAGCATCGTCATCATCTTGCATTTGCTTGCATCAAACTATTTTCGGGAAAAACCTGTTTTTGTTTTCTAAACGCCCCATCTTTATTCAAACACCAAAACCTGGGTCTCCGGATTATTTTGTTTGTCTGCTATCGGTTTGCAGAAGCTTTGTTTTAAACAAATAAAATTTTAAATTATTTTAGTGGGGCAGTCGAACGGGCCGATTCGACCCGAACGACCACCCCTGGAATTAAATCGGTCCACCTAAACCAGCCCCTCTAATTCCTAAGTTCACCCGGTCCTATTCTACCCAGCCCCCCTCCACCTCACCCCAACCAATCCCCAGCTGACACCTCACCCTCTCTCTTCCCCCACCCATTCCCACGCCGCCACCTGGCCCAGCCACACTCCACCACTCAGCCCCCCCCCCTGCCACATCAGCAAGCCACCTGGGCGCGCGCCCCGCAACCGCCCCACCTGGTCTGCCCGGGCCCGGCCCCACGCGCCCCTGACCACCTCGTGCTCCACCCGCCCGGCCCCCCACCACTCCCCACGCGCTGCCCCTCCCTCTCTCCCCCGCCCGCTCTCTCTCAGCCCCGACGCCGCCCCTCCCCGCCGGCGCCGGCCACCCTCCTCCACCCTCTGCGCCGTGCACCGCCTCACCCCTCTAGCGCGCTCGTCCGGCCGCCTCTCTCCTTCCTCCTCCCCTCTGCAGAGCCCGCCGCGCCGCCAGGCCCCTCTCCGACCACTGCCCTCCCCGTCGTCGCCTCCGTCTGCCGGCTTCCTCGCCCGGCCGCGGCGCCCCGCCTCCTCCTCGCGTCGGGTCGCCGGCCTTTCCCCCTCCGCTGCCTGGTCGTCTCCGTCGGCGACCCCTGGCGCCGCCGCTGCTAGGGCCCGAGCGCCGCCGCCGCATCCTCCGTTCCGTCCCGGCCGCAGCGAGCCCGCTGCCGGCGAGCCGCGGTCTCCCTCCGCTCTGGCCGCCCGCATCTCCCCCTCCACCGCCGGCCTTCTCCGAGCTCGCCCCGAGCAGAGCCTCGCCGGAGCCGCCCTCGTCGTTCTCCGGTCCGGCCGCCCCGCTCGGCCCTGCCCCGCCCTCTGGCCAAGCCACCCTTCGGCCTCGCCGGGTCCCCCGCCTCCTCCCGCGGCTCGTCCCTGAGCGGCCCCGCGCGCGCCTGTGGTGCTCTGCCTCCTAGGGCGCTGCAGCGTGGCCCCTCTCGGCCGCCTCCTGTTGTCCTTGCAGCCGTGCGGGGCCCCATCCTCGAGCTCATCAACAGCCGTGGCGTCGCTCTCCTGTGTCCTGCACCCGGTGGCCGCATCGCCTTGGTCTTCGACAAGGATCCGACAAGATCGTCTACATGGATGTCAAGTTCCCCTTCTCGAATCGCACCCTCGGGACCACCAAGTTCGTCTCGGGCCCTTATCTCGTCGACAAGTTCTTCGCAAAGGACCAAGACCGGAAGCACTGACGAACCATAGACAAGACCTTCATCATGGATGACAAGTACCACAACATGGCCTCGAAGGACGCAGACGACAAGTACCCCCACTCTCGGATCCGAGGACCGAAGATGCCCGGAATGCCAAGATCGCCCTCGAGGATCCGAAGGCCCCAACTCCGAAACCCCGAAGACCGACCCCGGTGTTTGGAGACCGAACCCCGAAGATCGAACCCTGGCGCGCCATGAACTCCTTCCCGGACGCGAACCCCAAGACCCTGAGGCCCTGAACCGAAGACCGATCCAAAGCGCCAAGACCTCCGACAGGGAACCGACCAGTTCGCCGAGAACCGCACCCGAACCTGAAGCACGACAAGATCTACCCCGTTACCCGAGAACGATCCCGCCGAGTCCGAACCCGTCGAACCCTGAACCCTGAGACCGACCCCGAACACCGGAACCCCAAGATCGTCGAACCCTAATGTGTGAACCCCTTCCCGAAACCCTATTTTATAATATATAAAACTTGTTGCATATTAATTGTTCTCGCATGCATATTATCATGTGGTTCGGGGGCCTTATGCCGATTCACTTCATAATTAAATATGGGGCCCATATGCGGGCAAATCTAGTCTCATATCGGCCTCATTTAAATTGATGTAGAGAACCGGTGCTATATTTTGGCAATGTTAATACAACATTTAATTTGCGGGGTAGTTAAATAACTTGAACCACTTAATTAATTGTCGGGATCCCCGGTTCCACTTAATATGACCTAATTGCATTGCACCTTTGCCATGCCATGCATCATATCATAAGCATGCCCGATCTTTTGCCGTAGCATTAAATATTGCATCCGGTGTTTCTTCTAGTGTTTTTGCTTCTTCGCGGATAAGGCCGTTGAGTTGATGCGAGTGTCGACCCGATCTTCGGTTGAACCTTCGGCAATGTTTCCAGGCGAGCATCTCCCCCCTTTCTACCTATCTTACTTTTATAGTATTTATTTCCCTCCTGTTGATCTATTGCTATCTGTGTTGCGATGCTCTAGTTTTCGTACCCGAGATATCCCTTGCCGCCTTATATTGCCTTGGCCACATCCTATTACCTGTTGTTTGGTAGATAGTTGGACTTGCGCGTCGTAGTCGCTTGCTCAAGTGTTGTTGCTTGTCGCCATGTACCACAGTTATTGGAGTATTGCCACATGTTTGATGTTGGAGATGATCTCGGCTTTACTTATCGTTCACTTCAATTCCTGTTTAACAACTAAAATTGAAGTAAGTAAGCAGAGGCATCGGTGGGTGATAGATAATATTTGGTTTCCGACCGCCCACTTGTGTCCCGTAGGACCCCGAGTACTTGATACCTGTTCCTTGAATATTCGCGCTATCCACATACGGGGAATTATGGGACCCCCCTCAGCCAGAACTTGATTCATTCTTATTTCTTGGGGCCACAAACTAGTTTGAGGTTTTATTTATGATCCTGTACTTATGCCATGCTTTACTGCTTTATTTACGATTGTGTGAGGAGCACACTGTACTGTTTAGGATAGTGGCACGATTCCGCGGTGTCGACAAGCCCAGTTTTGGGTTCCCAGTCGTTCACAGCCGTCCCCACAACCTTGAGTCCGTCTCGGAGCCGGCCGGCTTTGTTGCGGGTCTACTCTAAGGGGTGGCCCCCTGAAATATTTATGAATCCTGTGATTGCTTTGTCGTGAAAGCCTCGTTGGGTTTTGATTTGGTTTTTCCGAGGTCGATCGTGTGTGTGTTGCTATTGGTGCACCCCGGCCGGGTTAAAACTTTCTGAAAGTCGTGTCCGCGGTTATGGACGACTTGGAGCACAGTATCTCGATCATAGACAACTATAACTAAAGTTTACTGTTATAAATTGACTTGTATCTGATATGATTAGTAATCAGCTTCAACTACAACGGAATGGCTAAATAAAACTGCCAACAATTGCTTGTTTGGTTTGTCGCTTGCGACAATTGTATCTGACTAGTAAATATTGCAACTACAACGGAATGGCTAAATAAAAGTAATAACAACTGCTGGGTTTTTGGGATATCTCATGCTATTTGTATCTGACTAGTAAGTGCCGCAACTACAACGGAATGGTTAACTAAAACGGCCCACTGCTTATTTTATCAGGATGATTATCTATACTTGACTAGTAATTACTGCAACGATAACGGAATAAATAAAACCGCCAACTGTGTGAGTTCCTCGGTTGACTTCCTCGTTTGGTCTCGAGGGGGAAACACCAGGATGGGTTTGTTTGGTGGTAGTATCAGGTTGGTTCCGAATAGGTCTTTCTTACCCCTCTCTTATAGCCGCCAGTTGTGTCGAGTCTCTATAGGTTGTATAGTGCCTGCTGCCGCTGCCGCTTCAGTCCACCATACCTATGTAGGCGAGGACCGCCGAATTCTAGCCTCGCCGTGTACTGGCCTCAGTACTGACGCTCCTCTTTTACCTTTGCCCTTTGTTGGCACCCCTTTTGTTTAAGCAGGTTTGAGATCGACGTCGTTAGCAGGGTTACCCTCCCGGCTTGGCCTGGGCAGGGTTATGGACGCCATTGGTTATTCTTCAGGGCTCTTAGCCCCATTTGCATCTTGTCCGTAGTCGGACGCTCTATCATTTTCAAGGTGATCTGGATCTTTGTACTGTATATCTGTATTCTTGACTCTTTGAGTCGCTGTTGTATATATCTGTTCTGTGGGTCCCATCGAGGACTGTTGTGTAATGTTATTACTTCGTTTTCCACCCGCACGAAAGTGCCTGGTGGGCACCTTTGAATCGTTTCTATGCGGGTTTGGCGGGTTTCGCTAAAACTTGCATAGGTCCGATTCTGAGGGTGTTACAGACGGCGGTGGAGGGGAGGAACTCCTCCCCAAGTAGGTTTCCTACTTCCCCTCCACCTTCCAAAATAGCCGTTTGACTTTTCAAATTGGCGATTGACTTTTCAAACTAGGATTTGATTAAACCCTTTATTTTGTTCAGCGATGACACCTAGTACATGATGCAACCATTCCAACTTGGTATGACACATTCATGTACCCTTCCCCTCCGGAGTGCTGGACATTGCACGGCAGATGCTACTGGGGGTAGCTTACATAGAGGGAGCAAGGCGACGTAGGAGAATCCGGGAGCGAGATTGGCACACGATGTACCCAGGTTCACGTCCCCTCGGTGGAGGATCGCTACGTCCTGCTATCAATAGAGTATATGATCATAGATTGGTTTACATGGGAGCCGCCGTAGGCGGAGGGTGAGACTAGATATAATCTATTGTGGGAGAGGATGTAATATGATGTCCCCGTGGGGGTGCCCCTGGTGGCTTTATATATGCAGCCAGTTAAGGTTTACAAGTGTTTTGGTGGGCTTTCTATTGGAGTCACCATCTTGGGCCTCCAGTCGGCGCCAGTCGCCTGGGTGCAGCATGCGCCAGTCGCCGTATTGGGCGAGTCGACCCGCTCAGGGATAGGTTCCAGTCGGCTCGATCCAGCTGGCGAATCCGCTTCGTGGATATACCCCGATTGGTATCCCCCATCACAAAATAGCCGTTTGACTTTTCAAATTGGCGTTTGACTTTTCAAACTAGGATTTGATTAAACCCTTTATTTTGTTCAGCGATGACACCTAGTACATGATGCAACCATTCCAACTTGGTGTGACACATTCATGTACCCTTCCCCTCCGGAGTGTCGGACATTCCGGAACCTTCCAGAACATTCCCGATGAAAACACCGGAACCATTCTCCAACCCCGAAACAGGACTTTCCTTATATGAATCTTATTCTCTGGATCATTCCGGATCTCCTCATGATATCACGGATCCCATCTGAGACTTCGAACAACATTCGGTCTCTTACGCATCATTCCATAACTACTCAAACAACGTCGAATCCTTAAGTGTGTCTCCCTACGGTTCGTGAATTATGCGGACATGATCGAGACACTTCTCCGAACAATAACCAATAGAGGAATCTGAAAATTCATATGGCTCCCACATATTTCTACGATTACTTTGCGATCGAATGAACCAGTTACATATGATACCAATTTCCCTTTGTCTCACGATAGTTTACTTATCCGAGGTTTTGATCGCCGGTATCTCTGCATACCTAGTTCAACCTCGTTACCGATAAGTACTCTTTTCTCGTTCCCGTGATATGTGATCCCTTGTGAGCCAGTCACATGCTTGCAAGCTAATTGGATGACATTCCACCGAGAGGGCCCAGAGTATATCTATCTGTCATATGGATGGACAAATCCCACTCTTGATCCATGTGCCTCAACACATACTTTCCGAACACTCAATGCCACCTTTATAGCCACCCAGTTACGGTGTGGTGTTTGATGTCATCAAAGCATCCTTCCGGTGATGGTGATTTAACATGATCTCATGGTCGAAGGAATTAGGTTACTATGTATTAGAAAGCTTATAGCAAATGAACTATATTAAATGACTTGATCTTTATGCTACGCTTAACTATAGGAGTATGTTCATCACATCATTATCCTAATGATATGACCCTGTTGTTAATAACATCCCTGTGTTCATGATCAGGAAACCATGATCATATATTAACCAACAAGCTAGTTTAACAAGAGGCTTTACTAGGGACTCTTTTATGTTTACAAATCACACAAGTATTAATGTTTCCGGTTAATACAATTATAGCATGATATGTAAACATTTATCATAAGTATGAAGATATGATAATAACCACTTTATTATTGCCTCTTGGGCATATCTCTAATAGTCTCCCACTTGCACTAGAGTCAATAATCTAGTTTCAAACCTTTGTGTATTCAACACCTATGGCTTTCTGGTGTTGTATATACACGATTGCTAGTGGTCAAATGTTCTCCGGATCTGACACTTCCAGGTCCGTGTGTAATTGCATGTCTTTGTGTCTCTACGCATCACTCATTCTCTAATGAGATGGCTTCGTACAAATTTGGTCCTTTGGTGTGACCTTTAGTTCTTTGGGGTTAAAACATGTTGATAATATTGTCGTACAATATATCTTCATAGTATTATCCCACTGTGAACTACACCTAGTTTGATAACAAACTACTTGACACAAATGCTCTCTTTAGCTGCTATAATAGCAGTCATATACTTAGCCTTTTGTTGTAGTATCTGTCATAATGTCTTAACTTTGGAATTCATCCAAATTCATTATGGAACTTACTTTCCATCATATTGTGCCACCGTTAGTTTAGATTGAGATAAACTTAATTTGTACTTTGTGACAAAACTAGTATCAATGTAATTCATTTACAATGAACTAACCATCTATTTGTCATTTCTACAAAATAATATATTCTTAGTTCTTTTACAAGATCATAAGAATATCTTTACTATCGTCCAATGATTATCTTATGAATCATTCTGATATATGCTCATAACATTTAGAGCATAGGACATATCTGGATTTGTACATATCACAGTATGATTGATATAAATACTCTTTGTGATTTCATACATCAAGTATCAATCTATACTTGAATCTTTGTTTCACTTACCAAGTGTCAATACACTTGAATATATCATCAATATTGAACTCATTCAATCCTTTCTATGCGATAAGAACATTTCTTGTAGTTTCTATATTGAACTCATTCAATATATCATCTATGTACTTTCGGCACAACCATATTAGCGTCTATTGATGCCAAATATTTGGGTTTTGCCTAAGTATTTCATCGGGATGAAATTCTTAATATGTATTAATAAAAGATACATCATTTCCAATCAACAATATGTCCTCCACATAATGTATTAGAAATATGTCTTAGCGCTCCCACTTAATTTCTTGCAAATGCAAGCATCTTCATCATCTCTGACGAATTTAAACTCCTTTAACAGTTTCATCATGGTGAAGATTCCAACTTCGCGATGCTTACTTCAACCATTGAAGTTTGCATATGCTTTTAGCATCCTTTGAATTAACAAAACCCTATGGACCGCGTTATGCACATGTCCTAGGTAACAATTCTATTAGAAGAACTTGTTTTGTTTATTCAATTACCACATAACAAAATTATATGTAGTGGTTGCTACATTAATCCGTCTAGACTAAATATCGCTATGAAAGATCAAATCTTGTCATAGTCAACCTTTGAACATTGTTGTGAACTCTTTCCCAACATGTCGACTATTTCATAGATGTGCAACATCCATGTCTATTTATTTATAGATCCAAACACAACTGTAAGGTCTTACACCTTTCTCGAGGGTCCTTCAAGTTCAAAACTTGATTTCTCGTGTTATGGAACTATCACGGATTTTATGGCTTCAAGCCATTTAACGGAGTCAGGGCTCATCATCGCTTCTTTGCATGTAGTACGTTCATTATTCTGAAATAATGATTCAACCCTCAAATCTTGGTATTTGATTGTTTACTCGACCTACTTGGTTCAATAGAAATTTTGACCTTCGTAACCACAACCTTTGAGGCACGTGAGCCATGAGCATTGTTGCTGCCTCCGGAACACTTTTCGGCGCTGCGCAACTTTGCACATATAGCTAAGGTTCTTTTAACCTTATCAAAGTTCTATTGTCCTCCCACTTATCTTTTCACGAAAAATTCCTTCTCAAAGAAACTTGACGTTCTAAGTGACAAACACTTTTGTCTCCGACGTTTATGGAGGAACAGTTATTCGAAATAACATACAAAGACAGGTTCATCCGACTTTGGTTGCAAACATCTTTCTTATGCATAGCATACCAATGTTTAAGAAAGGACTACTTGGGTTTTATCCCAAACCATAACTTTATATGGTGTCATTTCAATGGATTATGATGGAGCTCTTTTTAGTGGAAAAACGGTAGTCACTAAAGCTTTTAATCTTTAAAATATAATGGCAGTTTTATGAATTACACCTTCGATCTTACCATGTCAAATAAGGTTTAATTACATATCTCGAACGCTCCATACTCTTATGGTGTTTCGGGACATGCAAATCCACGGAACGATTTCTTAAATCTTAGGTATTATGCTAAACTTGTAACTCAAATATCTTCATTTATGATCTTATCATAAACCATTTATATTCTAGTTACAATGATCTTGCACTTCATCTTGAAAGTCTTTGAACTTTCCAAATGTTTCATACTTCATCCTTATTAAGTAAATATTCATATATTCACTCAAATTTTCGGAGAAAGCATATGAAGTTGAAATCCATCGCTCTTGACTACACATAATGGACTTCGTACAATAATATGTACAAGTTCCAATAAGCTAGTCATTCGTTTCCTTTTGGCCTATGAACGAAGTTTTAATTATCTCTAGGAAAGTTTCACAAGCGTCATGTGATCAAAAATCAAAAGACTCCAAAATTCCATCCACATGGAGTTTGTTCATGTTTTCTTTCCAATATAATTTAAACGGCAATGTCACTTCCTAAGTGATCTTTCAATCAATTTGTCTTTCGACATTTTTAGCACTAGTTTTATGGATGTGATTTCTCCAACGAGATTTGTGAATTATCCATCTTTTATGGATTACGTCAATTATTTGAACAACCCTTTTGTTCTCATAATACTTGATAAAACAAATCTTAAAGGCAAGATTTGATGTTTAACGAGAAACACAATAACCCTTTTTTTGTTCTCGATGAACATCATCACATATTCTTTTGCTAGTTACTTAGGCCATTGTAGTTCATGAATTGTGTTGTTTCGTATGACGATTCACACCAAAAAATTCAGTATCAAATACTCAAGAACCACATTGTTTAATAAGAAAAGAATATATCCATAACATGTATATCATCTATATACTTAAACTGAACAATTCTAGTCTTTTCTTTTTTGCCATATATTTATGAGATTCTCTTTCAGTATTTCCTTTTCTGTTTGAAAGAATCTATCAACATCAATAGTGGAGTCATACATATGACACATAGTCCAAAGCGTGTATAATTAAATACCAATGTCATTGGACTTGCACTTTGAAGTAGATCACCATCATCAAATGTTTGGTGTGCTTTCAAATTCCATTCTTTAGTAATCTGTTGGTGTGGTAAATATTTTACCTACATCAAATATTCACCCTTATCATGGAATTATTCATGATCAAGCTACTTTTAGCTTATAAAGATGAATCGCGAGTATAATGTTTCTCTCCAAAACCTTTTGGTGCATTAGGACAACTAGTGTCTCCAACCCTTTTGCAAATTCTCATCAAATATGAGAACATGACTTTTGCCATATTATACTCTATCATGTTGCAACCAAAACTTTGTTTCAGATATCACAATATCTTCCACACATCATGGTTTCTGAAACAACTCTTTCAGATCCTAGATAACCTTGATATTAAGACAATTCTTTGAATATCAAGAATCATGGAGACAAACATGATACTCATACACTAACTCTTGGAATTTTCACTCTTGTTTTAATACCAATTATTAAACTTCATGGAGTAACCGAACTTACTGAAAGTTTGCAATAGGACTTTTAAACTTTAGATTAACACTTCAAAACAATACGATACCAGTTCGTAAAGTAACTAACCAGAATTCTATAGTTCTATCATCTCAATTAAAACTAAGCGCAAGGTGGTAAACGGATGCCAATGACTACAACAACTATGCAAATTCACTTTGATTTAATTTATGATAAATAGTGTTCAACTTTAATCATATTGCTGTTGAACTCCCACTCAAAACAATATCCCTCACATTGTTTTAGTGATCACACGAACCAAATCCACCACATCAAAAACCGATCATCACGAGAGTTGATGTAACTTCAATGGCGAACAATCAACATGTTCATCATATCTACTATATGACTCATGCTTTACCTTTCGGTGATCCGTGTTCCGAGACCATGTATGTACATGCTAGGCTCGTCAAGATCAAACCTTAGCTTCCGCATGAGCAAATCTGGCTTGCTCACGTTGTATACACTCGCAGAATCTAACACACCCGATCATCACGTGGTGATTCGAAACAACGAGCTTTAGCAACGGTGCTTACTAAGGATGAACACTTTAAAACTTGAAATTGTGTGCTCGAGGGATCATCTTATAATGCTACCGTCGTGAACTAAGCAATACAAGATGCATAAAAGGATTAACATCACATGCAATTCATAATATGTGATATGATATGGTCTTTCTTATTTGTGCTTCCGATCTCCATCTTCAAGCACGAACATGATCTCCATCATCACCGGCATTGCATCAAGGTCAATGATGCCGCTCCATGGTTGTCGTACACCAGCTTTAACTATTACAACTACTTTGAATAGACACGTGGGTCCAAACAGAATTTAAAGACAACCATATGGCTCCTGCCGGTTGCCAACTTACAATAAGGAACATTGCATACATCAAATATAATCACAATCATGGCCATATCACATCACAGCACACCCCTGCAAAACAAAGTTAGACACCTCTACTTTCTTTGCATGTTTTACGTGGTTTGGGGCTTTCAATAAGTGTCGTTCTAACTTACAAACAAGAACCACAACATTGATACTAGTATTGTCAATCACCCGTTGTAAATTGAATCTTAACTATGCTGGGAGAAACAGGCACCCGCAAAGCCACTTATGCAATACAAGTTGCATGTCAATGTTGGAATTATGCCCTAGAGGCAATAATAAAGATGTTATTATTATAATTCATGTCCATGATAAAGTTTATATTCCATGCTAGAATTGTATTAAGCGGAAACTTTAATACTTGTGTGGTTTGTGAACAACACCGTGTCCCTAGTACGCCTCTATGGACTAGCTCATTGATCAATGATGGTTAAGGTTTCCTAACCATAGACATGAGTTGTCAATTGATAATGAGATCATATCATTGGAGAATGATATGATGGACAGACCCAAACTAAGCGAAGCAATTAGATCGTATCATCGTGTTCATCTTTGCGAAGCTTTTCCTATGTCAAATATTGTATTCCTTAGACCATGAGATAATACAACTCCCTGGTATCGGAAGAAAGCTTTGAGGTCATCAAACGTCATCCTATGAGAGGGTGATCATAAAGGTGTCTCTCAGGTGATCGGAAAGTATCTGTTGGGTTGTATGTATCGAGATGGAATTTGTCCCTCCCAACTCGGAGAGATATACTTCGGGCCCACTCGGTAATCGATATCAACACCGCTTGCAAGCATGTGGTTAAGGAGTTAACCACAAAGTGATATCGGATTACGGAACGAGTAAAGTACTTGCTATGAACAAGATTGAACTACGTATGACGGTACCGACGATCGAATCTCGGGCAAGTAAAATATCGCGAGACGAAGGGAATATATATATGGGATTGATTGAATCCTGGCATCGTGGTTCATCCGATATGATCATCGATGAATGTGTGGGAGTCAATATGGGTGCCCAGACCCCGCTGTTGATTATTGATAGAAGATCATGTCTGCATATTCTCGAACCCGCAGGGTCACACACTTAACGTGTCTCGACGCTAGGATAGATTGGATAATTGGTTTATGAATTTTTGTTCAGAGTCTCGGATGGGATCCGTGATATCACGAGAGGTTCCGTAATGGTCCGGAGAATAAGATTCATATAAGGCAATGCAGTTTTTGGAGTTCGGAATTGTTCCGGGTTAATCGGTATTGTACCGGAAGCTTCTAGAACCTTCCGGAAGGGGACCAACGTGGCCCCACCTTCCGGGAGGGGGCATGGGCCTATGAGGGAGTGTCCTGGCCGCATTGGGCCAGGGGCATAAGGCCCCATAGGGCCCAGCCGATTCTATAGGGTTTAAAACGTCTAAACTAGAGATAGGGTTTCTAGAAGGGGGAGAGTCCTTGCCCCCCACTTCTCCCTCCCTTGGCCGCCGGCCCAAGGCTTGGAGGAGGGGCAAGGGCTGGTGCGCCCCCTCCCCCCTACACCTTGCCTCCAACCCTAGTTGCCTTGCTACCTTCCTCTCTCCCTCCCGACTGTTTGTAGGCGAAGCCCTGCTGCAGAAATTCTCCACCATATACACCACGCCGTCGTGTTGTAGATCCAATCTATCTATCCACCATACTTGCTGGTCCGAGGAAGGAGGAGACGTCGAGGTGCTGCACGTGTGCATCTCACGGAGGCACCGCCACTTGTGGTGCTAGATCGGATCGGATCGCGAGGAGGAGAAGCGAGTACGACTACATCACCCACGTTCCGACGAACGTTCCGCTGTGCGAATCTTCAAGGGTATGAAGATCTAATACAATCTCTCTCGTTGTTTGCATCTCCTAGATTAGATCTTGGCTTTCCCTCTGTTTGCATCCGTAGAAAATTTTGATTTACTATGCCGCGAAACCCTTCAGTCAAGCGTGGAGCAAGTCTCATGAACGATGTCATGTAAGGTTAGCCCGGGCCGCTTCATCCCAACATCCCGCAAGATGCAAAGTACACAAGAAGCAATCGACAATAAAAGCATCAACACCCATAATGACCATTGTGTTCTACTCGTGCAACATATCTACATATAAACCTGGCTCCGATACCACTGTAGGGTTTCGTAGCATGGAAAACAAAAAATTTCTACCGCATACAAACAAACAAGCCAAGATCTATCTACTAGATTGTAGCAACGAGTCGATGGAATAACTCACCCTCGAAGATTTCAAAGTATTTAACGAGAGCGGATTATCGTGGGTGATGTAGTCGTACTCTTGCCGATCTCAAGATCGCGTAGACGATCCTTCCGGCGCTGTGTTCCGGCACCGCTCCCGCAGTCGGTCACACGTTCGGTACGCGAAGAAGACCTTCCTCTCCCTTGTTCCAGCAGGCATCAGAGGTTGTAGCACTCTCCTCGCGATTCCGGCAGCACAACGGCGTGGTACCGGAAGTAGAGGGGAGATCTCGCAGGGCTTCGCCTTAAGCCGGAGCGAGTATGGTGGACTATGAGAGAGCCCTCGGTGATCTAGGGTTTAGACACACCAAGGAGGGGGCGAGGCCGGCGGCTAGGGTTTGACCTAGGCGGCGGCGGCGAGTTGCCCTAGGCCGGCGGCGGCTATGGAGGGCGGCGGCTAGGAGCTAGGGTTTTGGGTGGAGATATTGTGTCCTTGGAGGGGCAGCCCTGCCCCTCCTTATATAGGTGGAGGGAGGCGCGCCAGGGGAGGGGAGTCCCTCCCCAACTCGGATCCCAAGTGGGCCGGCGGTGGAGGGGAGGAACTCCTCCCCAAGTAGGTTTCCTACTTCCCCTCCACCTTCCAAAATAGCCATTTGACTTTTCAAATTGCCGTTTGACTTTTCAAACTAGGATTTGATTAAACCCTTTATTTTGTTCAGCGATGACACCTAGTACATGATGCAACCATTCCAACTTGGTATGACACATTCATGTACCCTTCCCCTCCGGAGTGCCGGACATTCCGGAACCTTCTAGAACATTCCCGATAAAAACACTGGAACCATTCTCCAACCCCAAAACAGGACTTTCCTTATATGAATCTTATTCTCCGGATCATTCCGGATCTCCTCATGATATCCCGGATCCCATCCGAGACTTCGAACAACATTCGGTCTCTTACTCATCATTCCATAACTACTCAAACAACGTCGAATCCTTAAGTGTGTCTCCCTACGGTTCGTGCATTATGCGGACATGATCGAGACACTTCCCCGAACAATAACCAATAGAGAAATCTGGAAATTCATATGGCTCCCACATATTTCTACGATTACTTTGCGATCGAATGAACCAGTTACATTCGATACCAATCTCCCTTTGTCTCACGATAGTTTACTTATCCGAGGTTTTGATCGTCGGTATCTCTGCATACCTAGTTCAACCTCGTTACCGATAAGTACTCTTTTCTCGTTCCCGTGATATGTGATCCCTTGTGAGCCAGTCACATGCTTGCAAGCTAATTGGATGACATTCCACCGAGAGGGACCAGAGTATATCTATTCGTCATATGGATGGACAAATCCCACTCTTGATCCATGTGCCTCAACACATACTTTCTGAACACTCAATGCCACCTTTATAGCCACCCAGTTACGGTGTGGTGTTTGATGTCATCAAAGCATCCTTCCGGTGATGGTGATTTAACATGATCTCATGGTCGAAGGAATTAGGTTACTATGTATTAGAAAGCTTATAGCAAATGAACTATATTAAATGACTTGATCTTTATGCTACGCTTAACTATAGGAGTATGTCCATAACATCATTCTCCTAATGATATGACCCTGTTGTTAATAACATCTCTGTGTTCATGATCAGGAAACCATGATCATATATTAACCAACAAGCTAGTTTAACAAGAGGCTTTACTAGGGACTCTTTTATGTTTACAAATCACACAAGTATTAATGTTCCCGGTTAATACAATTATAGCATGGTATGTAAACATTTATCATAAGTATGAAGATATGATAATAACCACTTTATTATTGCCTCTTGGGCATATCTCCAACAGTTAGTACCAGAAAACATATAAAAATACCTCAAAGTGTAGACAAAACATAAGACAAATGATATAAAACAAGCATGGAGCATCAAAAATTATAGATACATTTCCGACGTATCACTCGCTTGATTTAATTTCTCCCTATTATTTATTATAGCTTTGTCCCTTGAGGGCGAGTAACAGCTAAGCTTGGGGAAGTTGATAGCTCCAAATATTGACACTTTTTATCGATGATTTTTCTAATGGTTTTCACCGGGTTTCGCTGGTTTTGACCTTTCAACTAATGTTAACACCGCGAATTAACAAAACCTTGGTTTCTTGTGTTGGTTTTTAGGTACTGAACACTTTTGAAAGATCTAAGAGCATTTATGGGCTAATTACATCTGATGAAACAAATCCCTAATTGAAGCCCCTCTCATTAGAGTCGTCTAGGGGTCATAACGACCATTGGTACGGTCGGAGGCCGCATGTACGGCCCGCCCATACCACCTTCCTCCGCCTCCGTTATATCAATATAAGCAACTTTCGTGAAGGAGGGGGACGAAAAGACAAACACAACCACCACAAACAGTCCCAGAAGAGAGGAGATTAGTTCTGAAGAAGGATAAGAACACCGTCTCATCCTTCGACAATCCCTAACCTCTTAGTCATCCACTCCACCATCATCCCCACTTGTATTAAGAGATAGAGAGATCCACACTTGTAAGATTAGGGTTTGATACTTTGATCTACGTACCATGGTTTGTACTTGATTTGATCCTTAAACAGTATTGTGGCTTGCTACGGTAAAGTTGAGACGATTTCCATTTGCAATACTATTATGCCTTTAATCTATCTTTCTCTCTTGTCTAAGTAAATCCCCATAATCGTGGGAGATGTAGGGGATTGGTAAAATGTGTTGTGCCTCCCTTGTTTTAATCTATTTGTGATTGTTGTCGTAATTATTATATTGTGAGAATGATTATCTATGCTTGCCTAATGCTTGTTGTCCAATTTAAGGGACCATATAACATGATCCTGAGATCTCATAGGTATGAACTTGTTTACTAGTGAACCGGTGACCCCCGAGTAACGCAGCCGGTATCAAAAGCGAGCTAGTACTACTCGAGGATAACAAGAAACCACCAAGTTTAAAGCCTTGATCTGGTCGAAAGACCTTAATTAATATGCTGACCATTGCTGTGGTAAGTGGCATATGGATCATTGGGATTGAGAAGAATTTACCAAGAGGACTCCTAGTCGGTATATGGGTTGCTTGCCTACTCACGTATGAATACGAAGTATCATAATCATATATCCCATGTCATTCACCGGGCACAATCACTATTACCATGAACTGTTTATCTCCGCGCCTAACTTCTCATCTGTAGGAATCCCGAACACTTTTCTCGCTCTTTACTTATATGTTATTTACTTCTAGCATCTTTCTTTACTTAAGTTTCCTACATTATTCACTCACCTCCATCCACTCTCAACACTTGTACTCAATTCACTCAAGACAACGTGACACCTTAGGTGCAACAGAAACGCCTCATAAAGACATTTCCCTAAGCTCTTTATTGAAATTGATATAAAAACTAAAATTAATATTTTCACGAAAACATGCTTTGACGAATCTGTGCTCTAGTAGGCCATCAGGTATCGTGTGCCTGATTTTCACAGAGGCATGGAAACAACTACTCCAACGTAAAAGTTCAATAGGGTGCAGTCATCAGCGCGTAATGTGATCAAGAGAACTTTTGGCATGCTAAAAATAAAGTGGCAGATGTTGTTGAACATGCCTAGCTAGTCAATGGAGAAGAAAAAATGATCATAGTGGCTTGCACGGTGTTTCATAACTACATGCACGAGCATCATAGTGGAGACCGACTTTTCCAGAGGTGCGACCAAGACCGGATTGCGTGCCAACTATTCCATCAAGATGTCGAAAGTATGCAATTCCTCAAAATGCGTCCGATGGGTCGACGCCCGTAGAGAGCGAGATGACTATGGATGTCTTCTATAACAAGCCCGCGGCTGATATTTCTAATTCATGGTGATACATCGTAGCGTCCACTTCAGTTTACGAGAACGGATATCGATTTTTGTTGTTAAACTTACATATATCTTTTGTGTCGACAACTTCTCTTCGTCTGTATGTTAATCAGATGATTTTTTTTACAGCTTTGGAAGTTATGTCAACATTCCGTTGTATGACCTTCAATGGACAAAACATGGCACGTGTCAACGACCTTCACATGTACAAGCCTGTCATGTTCTCATCATGCAAAGGTAAATAAAATAGAAACTATCCTTCTCACGTGAGTCGTCTCAGGATCACGTCACGTAGTTAGAAAAAAAAAAGAGAAAAAGAGGAGGATAATATGGTCACTTCACAACAACCCCTCTTTGTTCTGAGAGCTACCGTGTGAGCCAGACACTTTTTTCACTCCCCATGGAGTGGAGTGGAGTGGAGTAGAGTGGTGTGGAGCTCTCCAAAACACGCACTCCAGCTAATTTCTCCACCCATCTGCAACATATGTATACCCTGTTTGCAGTGGTCTGCATATACGCCTTCAATTGCAATCATACTAGTAGTACCTCTACGATGGCCAGCCACCACCACCGCCGGTCCTCCCCCTGCAGGAATAGCCACCGGTGCGGTACCCCGTTGTGGACGAAGCTTCACCGTTGATTAGACATCGTTCAGTTAACGAACTGAAAAGGGAAGAATTAAAAGAGCAACAGAGATCTGCGAGGCACTAGGCTAGGTACTACTACTACTACTACTGGTAGGTTAGCAGCAAGCAAGGAGACGATGCCCTGCTACTGCTAGGAGTGCTACAGCTGCTATAGGCCGTGCCGCGCCCTAGCACGCAGAGACCAACCACATCATACGCCCACATGCACGACACGCAGCAGCCAGGATTATTAATTCAGGACCACAGCTGCAGCAGCAGCAGCAGCGGCCAGCGAACAAAGCGACCCGATCGAGTGACCTCTCTCGGTCTCGGCGTGTCCGGAACGGCACACACGACCTCGGATCTGTCCCCGACATCGCTCCATGACTCGATCGAAGATCCATCGAGCGCCGGGACCAGACGCCGCAGCGCGCGCCGCCGCCCGCCGCCGCTAGCTCTCTCCTCCGGCCATACTGCGTGGGTGAGTGCGATGAGATCGACTGGCCGTCCGTCCGTTCCATGTCACGGGGCATATATTCGGGCCACTTTTTTAACAAATCGCCATCCCGTAAAAGGTCCACCGCGCGAATCCCAGTAGCAGCAGTAGGCGATGGATGGATGGATCGGAAGGAGAAGGACCACCGGCCACCGCTCTCGCGCCGGGTCCCCGGCCATTATGCGCCCCTGTCGGAGCTCGCGTGGGCAGCTGGGTTTTGGGCGAACCTCCCTCCGGAGATGCCTGCGTTGCGTTGCGTTGCGTTTGCGTAGGTCAGGTCGCTCGCGAGGCGTGGAGTGGAGGAGACGTGCGCGCGCGCGGGCGAGAGACACGAGATCAGCCGAGAGATTTACATGGATCTGTACGTGTGTGTGGTCTATCGTCAAAGGATTTTTTTTGTTTTCTCTTTTATTTAGAGAATTAATTGAAGGATCGCAGCTTGATAGAAAGCGATACGCGCACCGCGTCAGAAATTTTGGGTATCCACTGTCCTGCTAGAGAATGCGGTGTCAAAGCACTGTTGCATATAACCTGAATATAAAAAAATGATCCTGGACACCTGGTTTTTTTTTTTTGACGAAATCCTGGACACCTGGTAAAGCAAGGAGAGGTGCATGAGTAGGAAGAGGGAGCCGAAGCTGGTCAATCTCATGCGCCTTCTTGATATTTCTTATCAAGATTCGTTCCAGATCCACTTTCTTGACATTTCTCATTTCCAGTTGGTGTTCCATTATTTGATTGGATCTCTTGGGACTAAGAATCCGTCAAGCGAATCATCACACAGTTACACGAGAAAAACTCATTGAACCCAAAGTAAAGTCGATGAATCGAAAAGGGAAGATAGGTTTTCATGATCGATTTCATTTTCATATCAAAACCTTGATTTTGACTGATATCCTAGTTATATCGTCTTTTCCAAAGACCGAACAGGAGCAAGTCGTCGGTGGTTTGCTATATTAATATAGCGGGGCGAAAGCCTATTTCGAGTCGTCCGTCCTTACTCCCCACTGGTCAAATTTTAGGACTGAGCGATCCGGGGATGTAACCTTTTTGCTAATTGTTAATCACTTGAAAGGGGAGACAAGTTAATAAAGTGGTCGATTAACAGCTCTCTGTTCGTTTCTGTTTACCTATTCCCTGGCATGTAAACAAAACAAGCTCGGTCACTCACTAGGATATATGTGGTCGTCACCGATTATGTCATTGGCGCAGCAAGTGCTAGCCCATCTTCTCAGTTTAATTGTAGCTAGCCATGTGATCAACCATCGATAATAAAACACTAACAATGAGCCAACTTGCACACATGCACATGAGGGTGCTGATCAGATTAGTCCTAAAGCAGCTGCCGACGAGCTTAGTTAAGATTCCCTTTTAGCTAGGCTGGGCACACGATGCATCTCGGGGTAGATTCACTCCGTCCAAACTTCAAGCGGTCGCACTTCTTGTAACCCGTGAGAGGATCGGAGGTGCCGGCCCCCCGGGGTTGCAATTGGCAAGGGGAATGGATAAGATCATGAGGTGCTACTACTACGAACACACGGGGATTAGGCTGTGATAATCTCCACGGATTAAAATTCTAGCCTGCGGAGATCTGAACAAGGGCTTGCACGGAAAAGCTAAAGAGAACGTCCACGTGAAACGGAGATATATAGGCGCCTAGGATCACACCTACGGCTACTACGTATCTAGCCAGGCGAGAAAAGCACGACCGACCGAGAGAAGGAAAACGAGAAACTTGTGTGGCGATTGGTGGTCGACCACGGAAGGGTTTGCGTTTCTGAACTTTAAACCCGCGACCTCTCAGATCTCGCGCGCAGCTAAGCTAGCTATATGTGTCGCCCGATCGGTCAGAAAGTGTCCGTGACCAGCAATTGCCGTGTCAGGCTCTAATAACCAGAGTGTCGTTGCGTCAGCATCGATGGCTGTCCATTCACGCTTCAAAAGTTACTGCAGGAGACTTTCGTTTGTGGAGCGTGACGTTCTAGCTAGCCCACACGTACCACGTACGTTATTACGTGGTACACGGGCATACGATGAAGTGATGGCCAACAGGATCGATCGGTCTCACGGTATAGACAGCATTGCCATCTCTCCGATCGAGCTCTAGGCATACTATACTATACGACGACGTGGTACACTACACTACAGTACGTACTATACGACGCATTAAGATTCAAGCTACTACGCAGTGGGACGATTATTACTAGGTAAACATAGACTATGATCCAGCGACAAAGGGACCTGCTAAGGGAGACGTGATATTCAGCCTCACGAATAATCTCGCAGCCTCCCTCGATCGGCTTTCATTGTGTCTCATGTGCAGTTTGTTGGTGGATCTGTACTATACTCCTCCCAGCTTAATTGTCTGACCGTCCCACGTAAGGCTGTCATGTGATCCTGTCCATCGTCCGAGGAGACGATCACCACAGCGATCGATCGAGGAGGCTGTCCGAGTTCAGTCTTTCAGCGTTCAGCCGGTGAAATTACACTGGTGATGATCTCTCGTTCAAGGAAATCATGGTAATCTTGCAGTTGCAGATCGATGGTGCATGCCGCCGACCGGCTGCGATGTGACGGGTGAAACCTACTACCCTGTACCCGCCGATTTCGCGCCCGTGTCCGGCTCGCCCAGCAGTTAAAAAAGCTCGTGAACGGGAACAATCTCGTGCTGTAGCCCGTAGCGGCGGATATGCCTGAAACCGGAACCGTTCTTCTCTACACACTGTATCTTACGGACGAGAAGGGCGAATAGGAGTTGAAATTTTCTTTTGTTTTTAGCGCAACCGGCGGAAGCTCTGCCTATTCTATTAGAAGGGGGAATAAAAAGTCACGATACAGAGGGACACGTTTTAGATTAAGGTGTAAACGTGCCAAAACCACCGGCAACCTCCAGCCCCAAAGGAAAGGAACTAATCAGGTTCAGCTCGGATAGCCTGCCCCCCCCCCCCCCCGGACGCATAGGCTGCCAAACGTTGGTGGATGTCGTCTCTAGCAATCGAAGCCACCTCGACGTAGGTCATTCGCCGACCCGTGAAGATTCGTCTATTGCGCTCTTTCCATGCATTCCACATCACATACATCATGCGACCGCTAAGTCGGTTTTGCTCGGATTTAGGTTTCCCCTCGATCAGGTCGTCCCACCACTCAGAGAAGGAGGGGAGGGATTGTCCGTGACTTCCCGTGGCATCATTATCCCACGATTGAGTTGTAGTCCACACCACAGTCGTGAAGGGGCAATCTTTGCAGAGATGTAGAGCCGTTTCAGGGGCCGAGCCACAGAGCTTGCAGGTAGGGTCATTGGGCCATCCTCTGATGGTCAACATGTCGGCAGTTAGGAGCTTCCCGTGGAGGGCCAGCCAGGAGAAAAGCTTGCATTTCGGCTCAGCGTGGGTAGACCAAATTTTTTTCGCCATGAATTTGGGGAAGCATCCATTGAACTGAGCGTGGTAGGCCGAGCTGGCAGTGTAAACCCCGTCGGTGGTCAGGGTCCACCTGATGGAATCTTGAAGGAGAGGTTCAAGCTGAATGTTCTGGACGGTGTCCCAGACTTCGAAGTATTGAGACAGCTGGATGGGGGTGTGAAGCCTAGCAACCGATCGGATCCAGTTACCCAGGAAGAGCTCCTTTGCCACCGATCTCGATTTCCTAGAGGCGATGTTGTAGAGGTCGGGAGCCCACTGCTTTATTGGCCCCCGTCCGCACCAGTTGTCGTGCCAAAAGGAGGCCCTTTCTCCGTTCCCAAGGGATATCTTCGTGCAAGCCCGGAAAAGGTCCATATCAGCCGGGCTACAGGGCAGCTTCAATCCAGCCCAAGTGCGCGAAGGGTCGGTCCATTGTAGCCAAGGCCAACGGAGCCTCAGCGCTCTCCCAGAGCAGCCAAGATCCGTCATTCCAAGGCCACCCAAGGCTTTTGGCCTGCAGACAGTCTTCCAGTTGACAAGCGCTTTTCCTTGCGCGGCATGCTCCCCTTCATCTCCTGCCCAGACAAAGTTCCTTGCAATCTTGGTGATCTGGTTGCGTGCCCATTTAGTTAGCGGAATGGCTTGGAGTGATAGACCGCCGTGGCCATCAGGACCGATTTGGCCAGAGCGATTCTTCCAGGACGTGCGATGTTCTTGCCGTACCATCCAGGAAGCTTCCCAGCGATCTTGTCGAAAAGAGGCTGGAAGTCAACTTTGCGCAGGCGACGAAAGTGAAGAGGTAGACCTAAATACTTCCCAGGGAAACTTGCCAACTTTGCAGGAAAAGCAGTGAGCACGTCGTCGAGGTCTATTTCCCTACATTGTACCGGAAAGATCTCCGATTTATCCACATTTGTTACGAGGCCGCTTGCCTTGCCGAGCAGTCCAGTATGGCTTTTACGGCAGCCAACTCTTCTTTGTTTGGCGTGACGAAGACTCCAGCGTCATCGGCATATAACGAAATTCTGCATCTAACCGTGCGGGAGCGAATAGGCGTAAGAATTTCGCTGAGGGCAGCCTTTGCAAAGATGCGCTGCAAGGGATCGATGGCCAGGATGAGTTGAAATTTTCTCTGCCGGTTGGTTGGTTGTTGATCCCGAGAGAAGAATGTACTCTGCAACATACGCTGATCGATGAGATGGCTATGTAGTACGTACTTCTACGTGTGACGACGTAGAATACGGGACATGGCAGGGCGGCGCTGGTGCGTACGTGCTCGTATAATTGGTTGCGGAAAACACACCGAGTGCCCCCTACCGTATACTACCATAGCTCCTCATTCCAATCTTGAAAAAACGCGACGAGATGGGACGAGGCGATGCTCCACTGCGAGACCTTATCTGGTACTGTGTCATTTCAAGCTGGCCGGTTTTGTGGTCCTTGTCGAGCGAGAGATCTAGCTTTTCCCGCGTCTCATCCAGCTCCCTCCGGTATTGTACCGCCACGGCATGGATGCGTACCGGCTAGATCGCGAGCCACTGTTCCATCGATGCCGACGGCGCCCTCCCCCCACTCACGAGCCATCATCGGTCGTCACAGTACCGTGCCTTTTTTACAACAACAACAAAAAGAACTGCTTGCTTCTATGGAAAATGTCCACTCATTAAGAAATTCTAGTAGTATATAGCTTCGTCAGGTGAGATCCCAATGATTCTGTGAGGAGACTGCATGTTGTTGCCACATTATATTACAAAAAAAAAAAAAAAAAAAAACTGAATCAACCGACAGACAGAAGAGAGCTTGCAGTGCAGAGGCTTAGTTGCAGCATAAATATTTCTGTATTCGGTGGTACATTCACAGTAGTAGAGAGACAGCGCGTAACATACTGCAAATTGCAGGCTGAGAAAAAGGCAGATCCACGGAATCGCATCAAGGCACCAGCTGCGAGTCAGGCCATCATCTGCCCAAATTAATCGTTGGACTCCGCGCATCATCAGAAGTAAACTAGCACCCCACTAGCAGTTGACCCCAGCTGCAAAGTCACAGCCGCGCGCGCCCGCGCAACGTACATCGCACAGATGTTATCTCCTGTGCCGCCTGGCGGCAACTGCAAGAATCTTAGGATCGATCAGGCACGTACGCACGCATCACCTCGGGCACCAGTAGATTATTTGGCATCCTTGCCATGTTCCTCGGATAGATGCAGCCTGCTGCCTGTGGGAGTAAATCTAAGGCACATGCATGCATGGGGCATAATTATAGGCGAAGCGAAGCAGACACCTGAAAAGATGCACGGGCCCTCCGCTTGGATCAGAAAAGAAGACGCGCGGCCGGTGTAGTGTAGTGTAGGGGAATAGTGGGAATCATCGGACGGATGCAGTCTGGTTGCTCGAGAAAAGGGCGAAAAGGGAGAGGAGAGAAACATGGAGATGGATCTTTCCATTGCAGGTGGCAGGCACGAGGACGTCACATGCGTGATGCACCATCGCTCGATTGTTCAACACCTACTATTCGTTAGCAGGAGCCGTACTGATTAATCCAGTAGAAACCTTGCAGATTACTTGTTCATTCATAAAAAATGCAGAAGAATAATAGCAGGTTCTATAAAATTAGGCAGAATCAACTGTTTTTGTCACATCGAACAAAAGTGCGATCGTCAGTGTCAAAAAGAAGTCGCGGTTTTTCCATTACGGCCGGCCGGCCGGCAAGGCTAGGCGAGATAGGCATGGAATCCCTTGACCACTAGGAAGGGTAGCTAGCTACGCGAATGGCATATCCTAGGTCTCCATCTAGGCGTCCATTCGGCAGCAACAGTTGAACACTGTGCGTCCGTCGAGAGGACGACTGCCGCTTTGGACTTGGCCGGTCTGAGGTTTCAGAGGGGCGAGCGTCACGTCAGGAATGTCTGGCTAAAACGACGGGTATGGCCGGTATGCATGGTCTTGATCTCGCTGGTCATTCTGGAGACACGCGCAGCATGCAGTGCTGGCATGCACGAGGCTATCTGCTATGGATCGAATAACGAGCTATCTCCAGCTACGCGCGCGCTACTGAACGGCGATGCGGATTCGATCGTGTGTCGACGTGGCACAGTCATATTCTGTACAGTAGTACCGTCAGACAGCCCGTACAGACGAGGATGGAGGCCGATGGCGAGAAGCAGCAGGAGATCCGGCACCGGCAGTAACGAGCCATGCATGATCCCCCGTTTCATGGGCGCTAGTGCCCAAGATCTGCCGTGAATCGCGATAAATCTTGTCCAGCCACGATCGATCCATAGGGGCACAGCACAGGCCGCGCGTGGTACGTACAGTACGAATTGGCGGCCGATCGGGCAGAGCCGGCCGGCCACTTGCTCCCCCACCCCAACCCCCGAGTATATATGTACGTACCGCCACACCGTGTAGCTAGCATGGCATGTTTGGCTCCTCCGATCGAACCGTACTGCATGCGGCCGCGCGCAAACGGGATCGATCCAAGTGGACCATGATGCTGCGCTGCAGCCATGGCACGGCACCACCGACGCTCGAGCGACCGACCGGAAACGCTAGCCACACGCACCCCAGATCCGTTCCCGTGCGCCGGAACCGGACACGTCGTCCCTGCCTTTTTTTTTTCCTCCCCACAATCCCACAAGGCTTTTCTGCCGTCTTTCTTTCCGATTGGCGCATCCAGATCCAGGTAGGCATGCATGCATGCATGTTAGCTACTCCTCCTACACACACGGTCGACGTCGGTGACAACCTGAGGAAAGATGCGTGTGCCATGGATGGGCACTGCAGCTGTGCAGTGCGCGCACGTATAATATCGTTGTCGCGCTCTTAATTTAGTCATACACGTTACATGCTAATAAAAAATCAAGTCCAAGGGGTTTGTTTGTCCGGGCTTTTTTTAAGGCTCATCATCTGTGTGCCACTCATGCATCCGTCCATGATGCAGGTATACGCATCTTCGGATCGATCTCGGGCAACATTATTTGGTTCCTTTGCTGGCGACTTCGAGTAGTGATGGTTGCGAGCGTGGCACGTGCAGGGAGGTGCCACGGCACGCGCTCGCATGCACGCTACCAAAAGAGGCCGTCACGAGGGGGCTAGCTGATCGGTGGTGGAAGTTCGGGCAGAGGTGGTTCGGTCGTCGTGGCCTAGTCCTGGCCTTGCTGTCCAAGACAGTCGGTACACTGCTTATCTGTGCCTGCTCTGCTTAGGATCAATAATCTGGTAATGCCCCCATCAATTCATGTACCTGCCCGCGCGCGCATAAAACCTCAGATCCAGTACACGCCTACCTATGATTACTGCCACTAGCTGTACGTTGGATCTAAAAGACGATGTTGCTCCGTTGACGTTCACAAGCATACACCACACCAGGAGTCGCGCTCATCGGGGTGGGGATCGCGAGCGATCAATGATCGATCATTGATGCGGCGTGAGTGAGTCGATCGGGTTGTCCTTGGCCGGGGTACCGATCCTTTTTCTCCCCCCATCCGCCATCCATCCTCGCTTGCCTGTCAGTGGCTCGATCGGTCAGTGCGCGCGAAAGCTACGCCGCAACCACCTCCTGCACGCTGCTGGATCGAACGGGACGGCCGGTCTCTGCGCGCATTATTGTTGCCGAACAAGATTGGAAGGAGTGGCGCGCCGTCCCTCTTGCCGAAAGCCCCGGGCCTTGGTCGATCGGTCGCGGCTTTCGACTGCATTTTTGGACATGGGCTGGCCCGGGAGGGAGGGGGCCTGGGCCGCGCGCACGCCTGCGCCGGACGCGGACTCTGTTTTGGTTCTCAGTTTGCTCGTCAGGTTCCTTCTGTCGGTATGAACTGAACGGAGATTCTTTTGGAGCAGGCGGCCCGCGGATGCGAAATACTACTCCTTCCTAACTGAAAGCGACCAGCAAGTCAGGCTACACGAATGATCCGTTCCATGTTCTGATTTTAGTTTTCAGGAAAGCTGAGGTTGATGATGATGTTATTTCGGAATCCGGTTTTGACGATATCAAGAACAAATCAGAAAAATCACTCGAATTGATCGTCAAAGCGATTCGAATATTGGCATACACGAGTACTACTACTACTATTTGGCTAATCGCCCATATCTACACAGGAATATACGTAGAGTTCGTGCGTTAAACACGAACGCTTTCGATCGACATTCAATGATTATTACAGACAGGGACCTAAGTACAGACAGGGACCTAAGTACTGGTCATAGTATGCGTGTTACTAGTCTAAGTTACTATCTTTATAGTAAAAAATAACAGAGGTGTGGTGTCATGGAAAGTCTCATTTATTGTAATATAGACTCATTTTGTCTTAAAATGCGTAATGTTATGGTAACATAGCTAGTTATCATAAGTCTCTCTCATCATCACTTAATTTCATGCCATGTCGTCTAAATACTTAGTTGATAATACTTGTAGAACTATGTTACTATCCTAGTTACTCTCACTATAACTAGCCTGATGGTTCCTTTCGCAAAATCCAAAGAAGTAGATCGTGATATGAGAATTCGGCCCGCCCAAAGGTTTGGAATGATCAAGTACCAGCCATCGTAGCAAGCTACAGCCTACAGGCCGTTGTTCGGAGAAATATTTTGGCCTTAATGATAGCCTTGCGGCAGTTGGTAGGTTAGGTAGTTGGATGTTGGTGCATCGATGTGATGATCAGCCAGTGACAGGCAAACGATCGAGCCGATGCCCTTGGAGATATATAGGTCCCGGTCAGATCACAATACTCCAATAATGATCCTGATCGCAAGAAGGTGAAGGTGGTGCAGGGGTGATCATCCGTGATTGCCATGGTAGCTTTGTCGTGGGAGCTGCCCATTTTTTACCATAGGCCATCGACGCTGAAGGTGCTGAGCCGTTAGCCTATCGACGTGTTGTCATGTATTGTCATGCTGGCTAAGGAGATGCATGTGGAAAAGCTTGTGCTGGAGACTGATTGTATAGGGGCAGGGTTAAAGCTATTAAGGGAAGATATGGATCGCTCGATACACGGACCTTTCGGGGAAGAGATTCCATCCATTCTTATGAGCTTTGAGGATTTCTCGGTATGTAAGGTGCGCCATACGGCAAGCGAAGCTTCACACTTGTTAGCTAATGATAGTTCTGTTAATAAAGTTTGTAAGACCTGGATCGGTGTTCCACCGGTGGTAGTTGTATCTAGGTTGACTCTGGACATTTCTGAGATCTAACGAAATCGTAGCGATCATTCTTCAAGAGAAAAAACAATGATCTTGATCCCACATCAGACAAGTCCTTGGTCTGTAGGCAACCGATTTCATTTATATGCGAAACCTAGACCACTGGCAGATGCAACATGCATAATTTTCCAGCAACAATAATTTGTGAATATCGATGTAACATAGCTGGAATATTGCATTTAATTGATTGAAAAATCAAATAAAAATATTGGAACATGTCAAAAATTTCAATGTATGCAATAAATTCACTTTAATTTGCAGTGACACGTAGAAAAAAGGTCAAAAAACATGTAGCTGAATCAAATGCAACATATAGTTGCAAAAAAAATGCAAGCAACTTTTGAATTGTTGTGTAAGAAAATAGAGAACATAGGCGCTTGTAGCATATGGGGAACCGGCCTATGCCCAAGCCCATCAACCTTCCAGAGGCCTCTATTCGGCTTAGCTGAGCCTTAGAGTGAATTACCAAAAGAAAAACCTCTTTTCCTAGAAGACTAGAAGTGGCGCAACGTGACAAGATAGAAGCCCTAAACCTTGTTCTAAAAGAATGATAAGAAGCTTCAAATTAAAATCCGGAGTCGACCACTGCCAAGTCTCAGCCGACTTCTTCGGATGTTTCTGCAATGCGTACGGTAATGTATTTGGGGCGAGTTCGACAACCCTTAGCTTCTGATCTTTTTCAACTAACGACAGCAGCAGGTAATTACTGATGACCTGATGCCGATAGCTCTAGTTTGGTAGATAAGCATTACGGTATAGTATGTATAAACAGTACTGAAGTCGGTTGCTTTTTTTTAGAAAAATGTTATGAACAGAGACGACACCTTAATCACAACATGCTGCATCCACTAGTGCAGAGCCCCCCTTTAACTCCGGTTGGGAGGGCCCTCTAACAGCTGTTCCCCAACCGCTGTTAAGGGTTCGGTGTTAGAGGGGGGGCCCCTTTAACACCGGTTCCTATACGAACCGGTGTTAAAGGGTGGCGCACGTGGGGCTGCCGCAGGCCTCAGCCCCCCCCCCCTTTAACACCGGTTCGTATCTGGAACCGGTGTTAAAGGTTCTTCTGCCGCGGCAGAGAACTCTGCCGCGGCAGGAAAACAGCCTAAATCTCTGCCGCGACAGACTTCTGCCTCTGCCCCGTTCTGGGCGTATTTCTGCGGGAGGGGGGGAGCGAGGGGAAATCGATCGGGAGCGGTATACTTATAAATCGTCATCGGTACATACGAGTACATGAATAATTAAGCAACTATTATTATACACAAACATCGTCATCGGCACATACATCGCCATCGGCACATACATCGTCATCGTTCATTTTGGTGGATATCTATAGAGTTCTCCGCCAGGCGTGACGACCTCATCAAGTATGAACCCCGCCAATTCCTCTTGAATGGCTCGTATGCGTTCAAATGGTAGGAGTTGGTCCCGCATCCGTTCGATCTGGATATATATGAAGAATGGGCCGTCAATATATATATAAGAATAAAACTCAACACAATTGATGGTAATAAAATAATGTTGTGGACTTTGTTTACTTACTCTAAGTTGTTCTAGTGCGGCTTGGCCTGTCACACATATCGTGTTGCGAATGAATTCGCAAACATAGTACCCACATAAGTTATTGCCGTGTCCTTGATGCGCGCACTTTACGAGAATAGAGAGTTCAATCAAAATAATAATCAATAAAGCATGATATAATGGAATTGGAAGCTAGCTAGTATTACTTACATTTTGGTCTACAAATTTTAGTTCTTCTGACCATTCACCCACGGCCCTGCCCGTGAACATTTTCCAAACCCTGTCCGACAAAGAAAATGGATAAAGGAGTAATTAATTACTTATTGTCACGAAAGTTGCCGATCTAGTGCGATAATATGATTGAAATTACCTCTGGAGCATCTCTCTAAAGTCTGCCCATAGCTCTTTTTCTTTTCGTAACGAGTCCATGACAAGGACTTTTCCTGAGTCGGGTTGAATGACTAGCAGAATAAAGTGGAACCTACGCACGCATAACTCATCATCAGTTACACTTAACATCGAGTAAGCCGAAACAGAATGTGTACAAGAGAGAGGGTAACAGTACTCACGAGAAGTTGTAAGGCAATAGTATTTCCCTTTTGGTTTGTTGTCTCGGTAAAGACTTTAGCAAGTAATCTTCTGTTTGCCCGGGTTTGTCTCTTACCACTTCTTCATGAACTCTATTTGGGTCAACGAACCCAATGTCAAAAGGGCCTCCTTTCATGCATTCCATAACCTTTTTCCTGCATAATAGTATATACATATATGGTGAGCATATATATATACATGCAATTAATGAAGTGAATGAGTTGAGATAAAAATTATAGAAATAGTACTTACACACAATAAAGGCTGATGGCAGATTTGTCGAGTTCCTTCTGATTGAATAGAAAATGCAAGTCTTGAATGTTGAAGTCGATCGCGTCGTCTCCGCACAAGAAAATCTGATCTCTTATATGCGCCGTGATCCATTCTTCTTTTCTCGTCTTGCAGAAATGAAGGTACCACTTGTGCAATTTTCGCATCTTTGTTGGTAGATTCTTGAGCTCCTCTTTCTTGACTAGATTCTTCCCATACTTCCATGGCTGTATGGGGTTGACATCGCATTTGGGCAAGTTGTCTCCCATGACGTTCAAGTATGCAATGTAAGTCATCCCCATCTCATTGGCCTTTCTTTGTAGCTCTGCCTCGTAATCATCTACGGGAGGAGCGTCCCGTTTGTCAAACATTTGGAGCGGGGCGCATGATTGGTTTTCCTGCTCTCCGAGCATGGGAACTGTTTTCTGGGGTGCCTCACGACTGCTACTTTCAGTCTCCCTACGGCGCCTTGCATCCGCCTTCAAAATCTGGCGCTCGTAGTCCGGCACAAGTGGGGTTTCAGGTTTCAAAAGATTTTTGTAAAACTTCTCCACCACCGCCGGATCTATTTTCTCCTTTGGCTCGGCCCGTCTAGGTGCAAAGAATTTCTTGACCTGTTCTCCCGAGATCCTATTGGTCTCCTCGTCGCTGCGATTCCACGGTAAAACCGACAATGGCTTGGCGGAAGGCTGCGGGACGTAGTTTTTTGAACTCTTTGGCGTACGGTTTCCTGCGGATTTCTTTGTGGCAGTGCTACCGATGCTCCTTGTGGCAGTGCTCTTCCGCTTACGCTGAGGAGATGGCTGAAGCACCGGAGATGGCTGACGGGCCGGAGATGGCTGCCGCGCAGGAGATGGCTGACGGGACGGAGATGGCTGCCGCGCAGGAGATGGCTGACGGGCCGGAGATGGCTGCCGCGCAGGAGATGGCTGAAGCGGCTCAGACTGCTGACGCTGCGGAGACGGCGGGGGTGCCAGTGACCTCCAATTTGGAAGCACAATGTGTTCCTTCTTCCAAAGAATGGTTGTTTTCACTGCAAATTTGAGTTGAGTTTCCCCTTCACCTGTAGCATGGTCAAGCTGTGCTTCCTCATATTCCTTCACAACCTCATCCACCCCGACAATAGCATAGCCATCTAGAATCGGTCGGCAGTGGTAAGTTCCACCAGCTACAGGAGGTAAGGCATAGCCGACAGCCACCTTAATGGATAAGCCCATTAATCTCACATGCAGCTCAGCGTGTTCGCTCTCCGTGATCTCATCAACGGGGTATCGAGGACCCGTCATTTCAAGCGTTGGCTGCACGTTCTCCGTGGAAGCCACACTGCTTTTCCGCGCAGAGTCTGGGCCGCGGGCAGCTTCCAATGCAGGCTCTTCATGCCGCTGAGATGGGCCGGTAGCTTGATGGCTCTGTTGTGCATTCACTTGCGTCTGCAGCGCCGCAAGTGCATGTTCTATCTGTGTCATCCGATCTGTACGCTCTTTTTCTTTTCTGCCGCGCCATCTGTAAGAGTCGCTCCAGTCGGCAAACCCATCCTTCCACGTCATACCCCCTGTGCCTCGTGCATGTCCAGGGTGTTCTTTTTTACCGATGGCGCGTGTGAGCTGGTCATTCTCTCTGTTAGGATGGAAGATCCTGGCGGATGTTTCCTCGTATGCCGTGATGAGTTCAGTGACGGGTTTGGCAAGGATGGTTGGGAAGATACACAATCCTGTTTCTGGGTCCAACCTTGCCCCGATTCCGTAGAACCAAGTCTTTGCACGTAGGTCCCACCCATCTGTCTGGGGTGTGATCCCTCTCTCGCGCAGGGCCCTCTCAGCTTCCTCCCACTTAGGCCTCTGAGATATGTAGCCACCTGACCCCGTCCTCTGGTGATATTCCTTCTTCAGGGCATTAAGCGTATTGGTTTCTGACCTCTTTTTAGCTATAGCACTTTTTTTATATGTCTCAAATTCGGGCCAGTGAGGTCTTATCTTCGCATAATATGCGTCTTCGAAATTTGGAGTCTCGCCAGCTTTGACAAATTTGTTCAATTTTTTCATCCAGTTGCGGAAAGCCTCAGCCATCTTCTTTAGAGTCCACTCTTTGACCTTTTTCTTTATAACCGGGTTGTTTTCATCCTCCTCTGGCGGAAGGGTGAAATTTACCAACAACGAATTCCAAAGCGTTTCTTTGGATCTGTCATCGACAAAGGTACCGTCGCCCTTCTTTGGCTTATTCCAATTTTCAATTATGATTGGGATTTGGTCCCTAACAAGAACACCAGCCTGACGTATAAATTTGTCTGCGGCCTTCTTGGGCTCCATCGGCCTGCCATCAACACGGACTGCTTCGATCGTGAACTTTGCACGATCTTTCAACCGCTGGCTCGCGCCTCGCTTGCTCTTTTTCGTAGAAGAAGATGGTTGCTGGCTGGTCGATCCAGAGGGCTAAAAGAAGAAAGAAGCGTTAATTAATACATGTAGAAGAAGATTGTTGGTGGAAGTCAGCTGAGGCTTAATCAATGCATATACCTCGCCGGACTTTGTAACCATTAAATTGCGTTCACCGGAGTCTTCATCTTCTCCATGACTAGTACTTGAGCTGTCGTCGTCATGTCCCTCCAAGTTCAGATATTGTGAGGTGTCCTCATCAATAATGTTCTCCATTATTTCTTCTTCTTCAAGGTTTCTACTAAGTGGATCCATAGTTTCTAAAACAATAATATTATCTAGAGTAAGAGTATAAACATTCAAGTGGACTTGGATTCATACACAAATATACATATTATTCATACCAAAATACACAAATAAATACACAAATGAGTCAGAGGTCCAATTTGTATACAAGTTTTAATCTATGCATGTAGTACAATTTATCGAGCAAACAAGTTTTAATCAGGATGAGTCAGCAATCACACACGTGGCAGACACGTGGCGCTCACCGGTGGGGTGACGTTGGTCTCGTCGGGCGGCGGTGCTCGTCGGACGGATGCGGCGGTCTCGTCGGGCGGCGGTGCTAGCGGCGGGCTTGTCGGGCGGCGGGCGGCGTCGGCGTTGAGGCGTGGCCTACGAGCTCCGAAGCGGCGGCGGCGAGACGCTCCTGCACGGGGAAGAGAGCGAGATGGTCAGGGATCCTCGAAATAGGCTTGCGCCCCGCTATATTAATATAGCAATCACAAGATACAACGACAATGTTCCTGGGGTTTGTCCCTCTGCTCAACAAGCCTGCCGCATCTCCCCTCTTCGCTTCGCCGCTTCCCACCTCCGAGCGTCACCCGCACCCTCCCCATCGAACTCCCCTGCATCCACCCCCTCCGCCAGGCCGTCGACCCACCCCGCCAGCTCCCTATAGTTGCCCCGTGCCGGCGAGCCCGCGGCCTCCCTCCGCTCTGGCCGTCCGCCTCGCCTCTGCTTCTGTCTACCTCTCCCGTCGCCACTCGATGAGCTCGCTGGGCCGAGCGCCGTGCCCTTGCCTCGCCCTCCGGCCGCTCGTCCTCAGCGCCCCAACCTCCGTCGCCGGGGCCCTCCCCACACCTCCTTCTGCGACGCCTGGCCGCCACCGGGGCCGACGGCGCCGCCTCCGCACTTCCCCGACGCCAAGCCCGAGCCCGACCACGGCCTCGCCACGCCAACCTTGCGCCCTCGCCAACTGCGAGTCCACGGCCCTCCAGCGCCACCGCCCGGCTCCACCACCGCCACCGCCAGCGCCCTCCAGCGCCACCGCCCGGCTCCACCACCGCCACCGCCAGCGCCCTCCAGCGCCACCGCCCGGCTCCACCACCGCCACCGCCAGCGCCCTCCAGCGCCACCGCCCTCCAGCGCCACCGCCAGCGCCCTCCAGCGCCACCGCCCTCCAGCGCAACCGCCAGCGCCCTCCAGCGCCACCGCCCTCCAGCGCCACCGCTGCGCCCGCGTCGTCTGTCCTCCGTCGGCCTCTTCCCTGGTACCCGCCGCAGCGACCTTGCACGACCTCCCCAAGCCCAAGGACGACGACGACAACCTCTCCGACCTCCGCAAGCCCAAGGACGACGACGACAACCTCTCCGACCTCCCCAAGCCCAAGGACGACGACGACAACCTCTCCGACCTCCCCAAGCCCGTTGATGACGCCGCCGACGCCAACAACGACATGGTGGACGGCGAGATCGCGGAGGCGGAGGACAGCGATGTGAGCATCGGCGACCGTGACAACGTCGACGCGGATGGATACGGGCCGGACGACAGCGATGCGAGCGAGCACCGTCGTGTGGAGACATAGAGGGAGGGGAAGGATGCGGGGAAGAGAGGGTCGGGGGCGGCGGACCTCGAGCTCCGAAGCGGCGGCGGCGAGACGGCGGGTCGGGGGAGCTCCGAAGCGGCGGCGGCGAGACGGCGGGTCGGGCGGCGAGACGGAGATCGATCTGGCTCAGTGGGGGGAAGAAAGGAAGGGGAAGGGGAAGGTGAAATAAATACACCCCCCCCTTTAACACCGGTTCCAGCCACGAACCGGTGTTAAAGGGGGGGGTTCCCGCGCGCATTTATTACCCCCCTTTAACACCGGTTCGTGGCTGGAACCGGTGTTAAAGGGGGGGGTTTCCCGCGCGCATTTATTACCCCCCTTTAACACCGGTTCGTGGCTGGAACCGGTGTTAAAGGGGGGGTTTCCCGCGCGCATTTATTACCCCCCCCCCCCTTTAACACCGGTTCGTGGCTGGAACCGGTGTTAAAGGGGGGGGTGCGCGCGGGAAACGAAATAAATGCCCCCCCTTTAACACCGGTTCCTGTCTGGAACCGGTGTTAAAGGGGGGCATTTATTTCATGCATTAAAGGGGCTTTTTTAATTCAAAAAATATGATATAAAATTTAGAAAATTCATATCTTTTTCATTTCAACTCAGAAAAATATGAATAATATATCATAATTTTCAGAAAAATAATATCTATCCATTCATTTAAATCATTTTATATTTACTTTACATGAAATTTTTTAAAATAAATAAACACTTATTTCATTCATTAAAGGGGCTTTTTTAATTCAAAAAATATGATATGAATTTAGAAAATTCATATCTTTTTCATTTCAACTCAGAAAAATATGAATAATATATCAAAATTTTCAGAAAAATAATATCTATCCATTCATGTAAATGATTTTTATATTTACTTTACATGAAATTTTTTAAAATAAATAAACACTTATTTCATGCATTAAAGGGGCTTTTTTAATTCATTTTGAGACAGTTACATAAATCCGAACTGGAACTGAAAATTAAGATACATAAAAGAACTGAAAATTAAGATATATAAAAGAACTGAAAATTAAGATACATGGCCAGATTAAGTAACAATCGGCCGAACTGGAACTGAAAATTAAGATACATAAAAGAACTGAAAATTAAGATACATGGCCAGATTAAGTAACAATCGGCCGAACTTGTTTCGGAATGTTGGAGTGATTTAGTCATGCTCCTGCCTACACCTGTAATACTCGCCACTGTAGTCGTCGTACTCGCCGCCGCCGTCATCGCTGTCGTCGTCGGGGTCACCGTAATTGAACCTCTGGAGAGTACGCGTGGGCTAGACTTGAGGGTAGCGCGTGGGCTGGACTTGAGGGTAGCGCAGACGGGGGTTAGAGTCGGCGGCAGTGTCATAGGCCATGACGCTCTGGAGAGTCCGACCGCGCCACCATAGCCGACGGCCGGGCTCGTTGAAGTTAGGAGGAGGTGGGCCGTCCTCCTCGTGCCTGGCGAGCGCCCTCTCATGCCGATCCACGAAGAAGGCTTCCCAAGTAGAGAAATAGTCGGGATGCCATCTGGGATTCCTCCGCTGCTCCGGCGTGAGCTCGAAGTAGTAGTGGTTCGTGATGGCCATCCGGCGCGCCACACCTAGAGGGACAGGAGGAACCGGCACACCTCCGACGCTCAGCATCCAGCCGACGGGGACACAGTAGCCCGGCGG